>OZ010790.1:31107846-32365346 GCA_963932465.1 Maratus speciosus | reverse complement strand
TCATTAACCTAATAAAGTTTAGTAGATTTATTATTTAATTTATTGAAATAAATAACTGTATATCAACAATTTTAATCAGATGATCAAACTCAGTTATATAAATTTATTTTAATCAGATTTGTTTTCTTTTAAAATATTATAGGTTAAAATCACATATTTTCTCAAACTTTAAAATAACGTATAAAAGTATTATAAACAAAGTTTAACATAATTAGCAAATATTTAAATGTATTTAATGTACTAAATAAAAAGGCCTTTTTATAGAATACAATTTTTTGATGGTCTGAAACAATTTGCGTTGCACATTTTTATTTAAAAATTAATATCTGTTCAGAAGAAAAGAAGATAGTTTATTCTATTTAGAAGAAATAAGAATTTTTTTACATAATGGAGAAGTACTATTTAAAGGATATCATGCATATGTAGTATTAAGCGGGAAAATGTCAATGAGTGAATTCGATGTGAGAAAAGTTATAAAAATTTATAAAGAGATATCCTTAGTTGGTAAGAACTTTTCAGTTAAACATTATGAACGAAAAGTTTTCAACGTAAACCGGTGTCTCAATTTGTTGACAAATATAGAAATTATGCAACCCAGTGAGAATTTAAATATGGTTTTATTGAAATATTTTAATTATTAAAAACATATCCATGTACTTGAATGAAGGAAGCTAAAATGTAAAATATATTTCATTATTTTTTTTTTTCTGGATACTTTTAATATTTTACTTCTTGAATGATTTTATACGCATAAACTTCAAAATAGCTATACTATACACTTTATTAGAAAACAGACTGATTAACCCATATTGAAGCACACCGATTAAATATTTTTGAAAAATTTTAAAACTTCAATTACATCATTAATATTGTGTAATTAAGTAGATACTAGCAAAATTTTGAAAAAAAACTTTTTAATTTTTTAAGTAACTAGTTGTCCTATAAACAGGACATATTAGTAGGACACATAGTAAGGACATATAAAATGCATACATAAACTAATTTTATGAGCAAATATTTTATTTTACTTTAAAAAACTGTTTCTGTTGTACAAAAATACTCTATGATTTCTCCAATAAAAAGATAATAATAACGGTAAAATTCTAGATTATAAGATCACAATTCTTAAAGAATTTTTTAAATAGATTTTTTTCAATTAAATTTTAATTGGTTACTTGTTTTTTTTTTTTTTTTTTTTTTTTTGTTTATATGTTATACTTTTATGTATTTTAAAGACGTCATAACAAAATGCATCCAAAAAATCCTTACCAATTTTATTTTAAAAAATGTTTTATTAGCTGTCCTATTTATAGGACAGCGGTACAATGTGGGTTAAAGGGGGCTTGTTATTTATAATTATTTAATCCTGTAAATAAAATAATAATAGTAATAATGAACCAATGTGTGTTTTTATTTTGTACTTATGGTTTGAATTTTTATACTTTATTCACATAAAAATAGTTAACTATTTTATATTATTTTCATTATTTTTTATTTTACTGTGTGATGTAAAAGTTAAAAGTAAATATGGTTACCTGCATTTGTAACAGATTGTATATATAAAATTTTCACCACACGTTATTCTAAAACCTTTATAGTAAATTAAAAACTTCATAAAAAATTGTACATAAATAAAACAAATTTAATAAACATGTAATCGAACAGCTCGCTTAAACTACTAAAGCTATTAGAATTTATATTTAAAAAAAAAAAAAAAAAAAAAAAAAAAATCTGCTGTAGGTAGCAAAATCTTTGGCGATTTCTTCGACTATAAACTCTTGGAATGTTGCTAATATGAAAGTATCGCTATTGAATTTCAAAACTTTATTTGAATAAATAATTGATATTTTTCATATAAATATGCTTTTTGGTGTTTTTAGTCAAATGTATTAAAAAGAGGTGCTAGTTCAGTAAAAACAGAGCATGATGACAGAGCTTCAAGAGTAAATGTAATATTAGTAATGTGTTAAGTAATGCTATAAGAAAAAAGTATATAATTTGTTAATATGATAAATAAAGTGACATTAATTTTTAAGGATTTTATGAATTACAAATTGAAAAATACAATTAAATAACGATATGATTTAACAATATCTTGTATTTTCTAAAGAAATAAAGTTCTATATTTTTTGCAAGGTCTTGGGCACACTGATTTAGAAATACTGTGGTATGGGGAAGTTTTTTACAAGAAATCGCCGATTGCAACTAAAGGAGAATTTCATTTAAAAAAAAAAGGATGTATTTCGCCCATTTTAAAAAGAGCAGGGTACTGCAACTTTAAAAAATGGCCTAGATGGAACAGTAAGTAATTTCAGAATTAATAAAAACAGCAAATAAATATAATTTAGTTAGTGGCACAAATAACAAAAAAATCCCTGCCGGCCCGGCCTACAGGCAGAGGTAGATTTCGAAGTTAAGTATATTAATTTCACCAACAAAAACTAAATCATTATTAGATATAAATCCACTTTAACAGTTTTATCTGTCTCTTTTGACGAGTTTTTATTTCCTTTTTATAAAATAGCTGGTTTTATCAGAATCATGTTAAGGCGATATTAAAAAAATATTTTTCCATGCTCAACAACTCGAAATTTTCTGGCACATTTTCAGATTAATTTTTAATAAAAAAAATATATATATATGAAACATGCTGACGTAATTTTTGGGAAGATTTATAAGCGACCTGTGTTTTTATTTTTCTTTCAATTAATTAAAACTTGATTAATAAACAATTATTTTCTCAGTAGGGCAATATTTTTCGTTTCCAGCACAATCGCTTCGGGAAATTCTGTTCAAAATGCCCACTTTGACATCATTTTTTGAAATATATTCTGCCTCTATCAAAAAATCGATCATTACTGTACATTATATAGTTTCTGAATAAGAGAATCTAGCAATTGGATACGTTTGAGAGCAAAACTGAATTTAAAAATGAGTAAGAAAATAAACAGTTTGGATTTGAATGCACCCTTAATAAGATGATTTTTTTCTTCAACCGCTATGTATTTTTAGCTTGTTTTTGCTTTAAGAATTGGCCCTATCAAAAACTTGTCTATATAAATGTTGAAGACAATATTAAGAAGATATATGATAAATTCATGGAGATTTTATATCTTGTGAATTGACGGAGTTATGAAAATTTTTCTTCTTCAACCCCCTTTTTTTGTTTTCGTTTTTAATTTTTTTGCAGTACGAATTGGTCCTATCAAAAACTTGTGAATATAAAAGTTGTAGATAATATTAAGGAGATGTATAATAAAATTATTGGATTTGATATCTTGAGAATTGACGAAGTAAGGAATTTTTTTCTCCCAAAAACCCTATTTTTTGCGCCCCTTGAGCCTATTTTAAATTTTATCAAAAATCTGTGATGCATGAATTTTTGGCGCTATTTTTAGAAGTAATAAAAACTTTAAACTGATTTGATATGTACAAAAATTAAGAAGTTATGGGTTTTTTTCGGTTTTCACAAAACCCCTCCCTATTTCCATCCCCTTTGTCTGCTTTTGCCCATTAACGAACTTGACCGAGATTTTATGTCCCTTGATTTTATGTATCAGTTTGGAAGACATTTGTGCAGAATTGCGGAAGTTATCGTGCCCAGAAGAAAGTGATAACACAATTGCTTCAGGAAATTCCGTTCAAAATGCCCACTTTGACATAATTTTTTAAAATATATTCTGCCTCTATCAAAAAATCGATCATTGCGGAACATTATATAGTTTCTGAATAAGCGAATCTACCAATTAAATGCGTTTGAGAGCAAAAATGAATTTAAAAATGAGTCAGAAAACAAGCAGTTTGGATTTGAGTGCATCCTTAATGCAATGATTTTTCCTACACAATCCGCTTCGGGAAATTCGGTTCAAAATGCCCACTTTAACAGCATTTTTAAAAATATATTCTGCCTCTATCAAAAAATCGACCATTACGGTACATTATATAGTTTCTGAGTAAGAAAACGTACCATTTGGAAGCCTTTGAGATCAAAAATTAATTGTAAAATGAGTCAGAAAATACGCAGTTTGGATTTGAATACACCCTTACTTAGATGGGTTTTTTCTTCAACCGCTATATATTTTTAATTTGTTTTTGCTGTAAAAATTGGTCCTATCCAAAACTTGTCTATATAGATGTTGTAGACAATATTAAGAAGATATGTGATAAATTCATGGGGATTTTATATCTTTTGAATTGACGGAGTTATGGATTTTTTACTTCTTTAAACCTCCTTTTTGTTTTCGTTTTTAATTTTTTGTTGCGGTACGAATTGGTCCTATCAAAAACTTGTGATTATAAAAGTTGTAGATAATATTAAGGAGATTTATAATAAAATTAATTGGAATTGATATCTTGAGAATTGACGAAGTTATGATTTTTTTTCTCCCAAAAACCCTATTTTTTGCGCCCCTTGCGCCCATTTTTAACTTTATCAAAAATCTGTGATACATAAAATTTTGTCCCTATTTTTAGAAGTAATAAAAACTTTAAACTGATTTGATATGTACAAAAATTAAGAAGTTATTGGTTTTTTTCGGTTTTCACAAAACCCCTCCCTATTTCCATCCTCTTTGTCCGCTTTTGCCCATTAACGAACTTGACCGAGATTTTATGTCCCTTGATTTTATGTATCAGTTTGGAAGACATTTGTGCAGAATTGCGGAAGTTATCGTGTCCAGAAGAAAGTGATAACACAATTGCTTCGGGAAATTCCGTTCAAAATGCCCACTTTGACATAATTTTTTAAAATATATTCTGCCTCTATCAAAAAATCGATCATTGCGGAACATTATATAGTTTCTGAATAAGCGAATCTACCAATTAAATGCGTTTGAGAGCAAAAATGAATTTAAAAATGAGTCAGAAAACAAGCAGTTTGGATTTGAGTGCATCCTTAATGCAATGATTTTTCCAACACAATCCGCTTCGGGAAATTCGGTTCAAAATGCCCACTTTAACAGCATTTTTAAAAATATATTCTGCCTCTATCAAAAAATCGACCATTACGGTACATTATATAGTTTCTGAGTAAGAAAACGTACCATTTGGAAGACTTTGAGAGCAAAAATGAATTGTAAAATGAGTCAGAAAATACGCAGTTTGGATTTGAATACACCCTTACTTAGATGGGTTTTTTCTTCAACCGCTATATATTTTTAATTTGTTTTTGCTGTAAGAATTGATCCTATCCAAAACATGTCTATATAGATGTTGTAGACAATATTAAGAAGATATATGATAAATTCATGGGGATTTTATATCTTTTGAATTGACGGAGTTATTGATTTTTTACTTCTTCAAACCCCCTTTTTGTTTTCGTTTTTAATTTTTTGTTGCGGTACGAATTGGTCCTATCAAAAACTTGTTAATATAAAAGTTGTAGATAATATTAAGGAGATTTATAATAAAATTAATTGGAATTGATATCTTGAGAATTGACGAAGTTATGATTTTTTTTCTCCCCAAAACCCTATTTTTTGCGCCCCTTGAGCCCATTTTTAACTTTATCAAAAATCTGTGATACATAAAATTTTGGCCCTATTTTTAGAAGTAATAAAAACTTTAAACTGATTTGATATGTACAAAAATTAAGAAGTTATGGGGGGTTTTCGGTTTTCACAAAACCCCTCCCTATTTCCACCCCCTTGGTCCGATTTTGCCCATTAACGAACTTGACCGAGAATTTATGCCCTTTGATTTTATGTATCAGTTTGGAAGAGATTGATGCAGAATTACGAAAGTTATCGTGTCCAGAAGAAAGTGATATATATAGATAGATAGATAGATAGATAGATAGATAGATAGATATATAAAGTTTTTTACTGGGGGTGGTTTTGGGTTCTAGGAGTCATGATCGGTGTAGATCTGCAAAAATTTTTCAGAAATTCCAACATAGGAACGATCCCAATAGGTAGTATTTCATACGAAATCTACCTAACAAGCAAATATGGTTTGCAGCTCATCTTGCATTTGTACAAAGGAATATTACTATTAATCTCCGACGCTTTGGACAGAAGTGAAGATGACATTTAATGGAATGACGGAGATTCTTCATACACCGATTCATATTACAATAGTGGTACTGATACCTTCAGTGAAAGTGATTTATTATGAGAATTTTTTGTCAAAATTTTAACAAAGATTATTTGTAAATTTTACGTCTATAAAAATATTACCATAAAAAGAAAAATGGTATTTAATAAACAGCACATAGATTGGAAACATTTGATAAGTTACTAATTTTATTATAATGTGTTTTTTTTTATATACCAGTAATGTTTTAGCATTAGAGTGTACAATATTGTGTAGTAGATTTCCCCGCATAATAGTCGCACTTAGACTTTCACAATGAAAAATTGGCAAAAAAAGTGCGACTATTACGCGAGTAAAGACTGTAGTTGTTGAGCAGATATCATTCTTTACTTTTTCTTTAGCTCCAATTTGCTGTAAATTTATTATTGCAAAAGCAGAATGAGAAAATATTACCTAATTATTCTTTTACTCTCAAAAGTTTTTTATACTTGCTATGATGTTTATAGAAAAGAAAGAATAGATTGGTTAAAGGTGAATTTCGTAAAAGGATCGCGAAAAAATGTAAATTTCGTCAAAAGATCATGGAAAAAAGCGAATTTCATCTAAGAATAGCAAATTTTGTCAGAATTTTGTAGAAAAAACGCGAATTTCGTCAATGGGCCGCATAAAAGGCGAAAATTTTAAAGTAAATCGCGCAAATAAGGCGAATTTTGTCAAACGATCGCGAAAAAAATTTTTAATTTCTTCAAAAGGTAGTTGAAAAAAACGTGAATTTAATCTAAGAATCGCAATTTCGTCAAGAGATTGAAAAAAAACGTGAATTTCGTCAAAGGATCGCGAAAAAATGCAAATTTCGTCAAAAGATCGTGGAAAAAAGCGAATTTCACCTAAAAATAGCAAATTTTGTCAAAAGATTGTAGAAAAAACGTGAATTTCATCAATGGACCGCATAAAAGGCGAAATTTTGTAAATAAATCGCGCAAAAAGGCGAATTTTGTCAAACGATCGCGAAAAAAATCTAAATTTCTTCAAATGGTCGTGGACAAAAACGTGAATTTCATCTAAGAATCACAATTTCGTCAAGAGATTGAAGAAAAACGTTAAGTTCGTCAAAGAATAGTGAAAAAAAGCGAATTTTGTCAAAGCATAGCGAAAAAAAGCGAATTTCGTCAAATGATATTGAAAAAACATGAAATTTTGTCAATAAATCGTACAAATAAGGTGAATTTCACAGAAGGATTTCGAAAAAAAACGTAAATTTCGACAAAGTATCGTGAAAAAAACATTCTGAAAATTTTCTGTGAACTTCAGAATTTTCTTTTACTCATAATCACTCCTGCCTCCATTGTCATGGTTCATTGATTGAACTCGAATAGCGATTTCATTTTTCAATAAATGTATTGCATCTTAACGCTGTCACAACATTGTCATTGTAGTCACATATTCGTCACAAAAATAATGACAAAATCGTCACAAATTACACAATTTTCACAAAATTGCCAAAATGTGACTTCACAACATTGTCGCTGTCGTCACAGAATCATCACAGTGTTAATGACAATTTCGTCACAAATGACACATATTTCACAAATTGGTCACACCGTGACTTCACAAATTGGTCACAATGTGACGTCACAAATGAGCTCTAAAACGGCCATAACGACCTCACATTCTAGTCACTGTGACTTCACATCGACGTCACGTGACGTCACATCGACGGTCACAAAGTCACAGTGTGACTTCACAACGACGTCGCCGTAACGTCACCATGCCTTACGGGAACCAATGAACCTCCAAATCTAATGAAGGAAGCGCCATATCGGAATAAATCGGTATATTAAATTTGAAGCAAATCCAATAATTCTGCATGAAAAACCCTTTTATCTAAATTAAGGGGAGACTAGCCCCTCCCCTTTATACTTAACCCATAAACCTCCAAATCTAATCAAGGCAGCTTCTTAACATAATAAACCGTTATACCAAATTTTGAACAAATCGAGTAATTCTGCATGAAACACCCATTTATCTAAATTAAGTGGGGGACCAGCCCCCCTTTATCCTTAACCAATGAACTTCCAAGTTTAATCAGGGGAGTTCCTTAACATAATAAACCGGTATAACAAATTTGGAGCAAATAAAATAATTCTGCATGAAAAGCCCATTTATCTAAATTAAGGGGGGGCCAGCCCCCCTTCTCCCCCTTTATACTTAACTCGTAAACCTCCAAATCTAATCAGGCAACTTCTTAACGTAATAAACCGGTATACCAAATTTGGAACAAATCGAATAATTCTGCATGAAAAACCCATTTATCTAAATTAAGGGGGGGGGGGGACCAGCCCCCCTTCTCCCCCTTTATCCTTAACCAATGAACTTCCAAGTTTAATCAGGGAAGCTCCTTAACATAATAAACCGGTATACCAAATTATGAGCAAATCAAATAATTCTGCATGAAAAGCCCATTTATCTAAATTAAGGGGGTGTCTAGCCCCCTTCTCCCCCTTTATACTTAACCCATAAACCTCCAAATCTAATCAAGGCAACTTCTTAACATAATGAACCGGTATACCAAATTTGGAGCAAATCGAATAATTCTGCATGAAAAACCCATTTATCTAAATTAAGGAGGGGGTCTACCCCCCTTTCCCCCCTTCATACTTAACTAATGAACCTCCAAGTTTAATCAGGGAAGCTCCTTAACATAATAAACCGGTATACGAAATTTGGAGCAAATCGAAGAATTCTGCATGAAAAACCTATTTATCTAAATTAAGGAGGGGGGGGGGACCAGCCCCCTTCTCTCCCTTTATCCTTAACCAATGAACCGTCAAAACTAAACAGCGGAACGCCTTATCAGAATGAACATAAAAAAAATTGAAGCAAATCGTACATTTTAATCAAGAGTTATCGCGTTACGTACATACATACGTACGTACAGTACATGCATACACACAGAACCGACGAGTACATTAGCTCTCAGACTTAGATAGCCTGTGAGCTAAAAAGAGATTGGATAAGCAGATGGACTCCTTTGAGAAATTATGACTTAAACCAGAAATGCGGTAAGTTTGACTCTGTAAGCTTCATTTCCATCTCGCATTTCGGCAAATCTCATCTCGATGATTTTTCAAGCATTTCGACGCTTCCAGATGGGAATCTGCTCGATGGTTGGTTCTCTCGCGGTTTTAAACCTTTCGGGATGGGAAGTCTCTCGAGAGTTTCCTGTCGCCCTTTTCACCCTTTCCCGATGGGAAGTCCCTCGCGGAAGCGACTCAAGAGTGAAAGGTTCCATTCTCTCATTGGTTGATCAGAAACCGGTCTTGGCTTGCTTCTCATGTATGATTTGGCGATGAAATGCAAGCACTTTGAGAAATATCGTACCTAGTTAATTCATGCTATTTTGGAGAGAGATTTCTGTGGACGAACTTGTCCAATGTTTAACGCGCTTGTCTAGCAAGCTCAAGTACGCAGGTTCTATCCTCCCTGTTACTTTTATATTTTTTATTTGTGTTTTGTTTCGATTTTTATTAAGTTGGTTAATAAAGATTTATCGACTTTTAATATCCGTTCATTTCCAATTTTTTTAATTGTCAATTAGATAATTAAATAAAATTTTGATTAAATTAAGTTTTAATTGTTATTAAATAAAATAAAATTTAGTTTTAAATAAAATTGAAATTTAATTTTTATAAAATAAAATAAAATTTAGTTTTAAATAAATTTCAAAATTCACATAAGCTATTTTTTTATGAATTAAAGTGAACATTTATTGTAATTAAATAATAATATCTCCTAAACTTACATACATTATTTTTTTCCCTTATAACTTTTGTATCAGATAAATATTAAATTAGCAAAATTAATTTTTCAAAGTTTTCTTTTAAAATTAATTAGTATTTTTCATACAGAAAAACTTTATTCATTTATTATCAAATGCTTTGTAATTTTTTATTACGTATAAAATAATGTTAATGAAATTAATTTTTAAAACTCATATTACTTATAAGCTGTTTATTTCAATTTCTTAAAATGAATATTTTTGAAAATATAATGTTATTTCTTACACTTATATAAATATTTTTATTTTTATCTTATATTATTTAACAATATATCTGAATACATATCTATATTCAGTTTATTTTATTTGAAAGTAAAATTTTATTAATTTATGAATTCATATTAATAATATTATTAACTTAACAAGTAATTAATTATTTAAACCAATTTGTAATAGTTAATTGTTAAATACTTTTTATTAAAATTTCCTAAAAAAATTTTAATTGTTATTATTAAAAAATTCTAATAAACTACTTTTCAAAACAATATATATTATATATATATATTATTTGAAAACTCAATCAAAAACATAAATTATTTTTATTAAAAAATTATTATAAATTTCCCCTTCACTATTACCACCCTAAATATTTGAAAACTAAATTAAAGACATAAGTCCAAGTAATCATTAACTAGAAATATTTAATGCGACAAAATACATTATAAAAACTTATTATAGTTTTTGGTAGTTATTGCTCAGATATTATTGTTTTGGGTTCCAACTTTTTTTTCTTCTTTTGGGTGTGTGAAAAAAAAAAAAAAAAAAAAAAAAAAAAAAATCTGTCATTATTATTTAATTAATTTTTTCATTATATTTCACTACAAGTGTGAGCTATGATTTATTTTAGCTTGACCTTTTTCATTCACTATCTATGAAACACTTTATTTTTAGATTTCTTTCTTTCTTTATTTATTTATTTTTTTTTTTTTTTCAGCAATAATAAATAGATATTAATATTGCAAATTACTATAAGGGCAAGGTAGAATTTAGATGATCTAAATCCCTTTCTGACAATTTTGATTATTTGAGTACTAGTTTGGCCATTTAATTATTTATATTTACGCATACAAAGTACCATGAAAAAAAAATGCATAAAATTTGACTGAGTATTTTTATTAATTGTTTTTTATATATTTATTAATTTTTTAAAACACATCAGCTATCAAGGAAGGGGAGGGAGAGTGCTTGAGTTTACTGTTCTTTGCACAGATAACTACAGTCAAAACACATAGGTAATTAAATGCAGTTGCGTAGCCAGGATATTATTTCGGGGGGGGGGGGGTCTAATCACCTAAGCTTCTCTCCTCCTGATGCAAAGCTATAAATTAAAAACTATTAATTTTACTTTTCGTATAAATATCAATTTTATACTTTTAAAATATGGGATATGTTTTTTAAGTCTAAATTTACATACACCTGTATATACAAAAGGAATAATGTGTAATTTAAAAATAATAAGTCTAAAATATTTAAATTGATTACTTTCTTAAAAGAAAGTCAGTTCTATCAATTTTTTGCAGGGAAAAAAAGATATTTTTAAAAATACCATATCATTGTTTTCCGTGAAACACTTTATATGAAAAATAAATTTAAATTCCTTACATGTCGCAAACAAAATTTAATATGATTGCAACTAGTCCAGGCAAATTAAAGTAAATACACCTTCAACCCGAGCAAAATTGCAATAGAAGCTCTGTTAACTGATTTTTAATCCGTAACCATTGCTGAGAAATATAACCAAAATCAGACAAAATCTGATCACGGGAACACCCTTAAAAACGGATTTCAAAACGGGCTGAATCATATGCCGTTTTGCGTTGTTGTGCTGTTGTATAGCTTTTAGTTGAGACGGAAGACGACAGAGGGCAGCACTAAATAATTTGGACTGCAAATATTCCTTTTTTATAGAACAACTGACAACCAATAATGCTTTTGGAACAAGATAAAGTAAAGTATCTATAACTCATTCTAAACTGTATTACTACTAGACCGATCTCCTAACAGTCATCCGGTATGCGGTGAGTTTTTCAAGCTCCGGCGATGGGGAGATATATCTCCAGCCTCAGGCAAACCCTATACTATATTTTCTTTCTACATATTAAGTCTTCCAGAAAATTTTAAGCCCTACCGCATCAAAATCGGTCCAGTGGTTCGCGAGATATAGTTCTTTTAAATTTCTCTACTTTCTGTTAATCCCGTTCCTCTATCTCATGTATCCGCAATTGCAACTGGCTCCGAATCGATTCCGATGCTTATAAATGATAGTTGTGCATAACTTTCCCAGGCATCGGAACATTTTTAATAATATGCTTTAGGGAATTTTTGAGGGCAAATATCAGTATTTTTTAATAGAAGAATAAATCTAGCTTAAACGCGCGAAATTTCGCCTTATTTAAGAAGTAATTTTCTATAAGAAAATACTGGTACCAAAAAATTTCCTGGCTATAAAATTTCAGGACACGCACGACCCCTGCATTTATGGACATTTCATCACCAATTTACTTTGTTAAGGAGACTTTAAGCAAAGATATCGATATTTTTTATACATGCTGTGCTGTGATTGTGATCTGACCAGAATAGTTTGTCTTGTTAGTGCTTTTCAAGATTATATTTATGGTGTTAAATGATTATTTAACAGCGGATTACTACATTATTTGTGTAATTTGAAGCTTATACAACACTAGTGAGTGAGTTTTAGATTCTTTTTATAAATTTTAGTATTTTAATGAGCCTCTGAAAAGTACATGCTTTACCATTGACGGCCATTTAATAATGCATCTCTGTGGAAATTATTGTAATGTTAACCTTTTTTAATTAATCTCTAACCTCTAACGTACATAATAAATGCTATAAACAGCTCCATACTGTGCTTTTTATTAACGTAAGTGTATATACTTTGCTCTGTTGCCAGTTTCAATTCAAAATATCAATTTTAAGTGTACTAAATGATGTTTTGAAAATAGTTAAAAATTGTGTTCTATGCTAACTTTTAGCTTCAAACTCCCATAGGAATAACATTGGGAATGTGTAACTTTTATAAAATTATCAAAAATACCTATAAGAGACAGCAGACAGAAGAGGAGCAGCAATGACATTTAAAAAGTGGCCGATGTACTGGAACACGTATCGCCATTTCATTCTGATTCTACTCTACGCAAAATTGTTACAGGCGTAACAGCTAAAAAAGAAGTTAATGTTGATGAGTTGCACTTATTTGGTATGATCATCATCTCCAAAATGATAGGGAAGGATATATTTAGGTATTCGACTAAAAAGTCAAAGAAAGTGAAAACTCTAGGATCTGCTGCCGCCATTTGTAGTTATAAAGATGACTTAGATATACAAATAGATCCAGCCCTCCTCTTCCAAAGAATGATGATTACTGGCACTTGTGGTGAAATGAATCTCGGAGATGTCATGCGTTATGAACCGTGTGCGTACCCTGCAGCATTATTTGAATCACCAAGTATGATGAGGAATTCAGACAAATCTCAGTTAGCTCAAGCACTAGTCAAACACATTAAAAATTTGCACAATGAAAAATATGACAACGTGGAAAGTACAGAAAGGTACATATTGGATGGAGGATCTTTATTGCGTCACATTTCCTGGTGTAAAAAATGATACATATGAAAACATTGCTATGTCTTACACGCTGATTTTATTGTTAAACAATATGGAAAACCTATCATGTTTGTTGATAATTACATTGGGTATCCAACAATCAATGATGTGGCTCACAGATGACGCTACAAAAACAGTAGAGATATTAATTTCAGCCCGTACGTGAATTTTAAAAATTTGGAAAAAAGGAAGAGTTTCTGGACAATGAAAAAACAAGCAAGCAATGACTTCCCTCATAGGCGAATTGCTTAAGAAACAAGGCTGTACTGTTCCCAACACAGATGGGGATGCCAATATAGACATTGTTCGTGCTCCAGTCTCTTCTTCAGAACATGCACATGCACATACCACTGTAATAGGTGAAGATACCAACTTGCTGATTCTCCTTCTTTAACAGGCAAAGGATAATGGCTTCAAGCTATACTATCGCAGTGACATAAGACGAGGATCATGTTCCAAACCAGTCTATCATATCCTCAACATGCAATCTCTGTTAGGTCGTGAAAATTGCAACTTCCTTCTGTTTCTGCATGCTTTCACGGGCTGCGATACAACATCCAGAATTTTTTCGATTGGGAAATCCTCATCATTTCTCAAACAGATGAACAAGACAGAGCTCCGTTCTATTGCAAAAATATTTTGTTCAAATTCAAGCCTACATTCAGATATGGCTGAGGCTGGAATAAAAGCAATGCTTCTGTTTTATGACTGCAAGGCACTGTATTCTATAGACAAACTACGTCACCAAATGTTGGTAAGGAAAGTAACTACAGTAAAATCATTTATTACACCTGAACGTTTGCCTCCGACCGATTCTTCTACAAAATATCATAGCTATCACACTTACTTACAAATAAATATCGGAAGAAAGAACCAAGCCAGCAGAATGGGGCTGGTATGTAAAAAAACACTCGTGCTACCCAATACTCTGCGAGTGACTACCAGCTACAGAATATTTACTTAATATGATTCCATGTTCTTGAAAGACAAACTGTGCTACTTTACGATGCTGATGCAAGCGTAATTGATTGCCCTGTTCTACAGCTTCTGGGGTGTGCCAAGTCAATGGATGTAACAAGAACTACCTAACTTCTAACTATAAATATGATGAAAACTATTGATACGTTTTTTTCTTCACTGGAACATTCCTGTAAAAATGAACTTAAGCAGTAATTTGTCAGAAATAGTAGACTTTTGTGTACTGTTTATCGTTTTTGACTATACTTCAAAGTTAAATTGTGAAAATAAAGCGATATATTTCCGTAAGCGATATATTCTCTGCCTTAGTTCCAGAAAATCCCCTCCGCCATTTTGAAATCCGTATATAGGGGTGTTCCCGTGCTCAGATTTCGTCTGATTTTTAGTATGCTATTAAGCAGTAGTTCCTGATTAAAAAATTCTGTAAAAAGCTTCTATTGCAATTTTGCCCATGTTCAATCACAAAATGCCTGGACTAAACATAATACTTGAAATAATCTCAAGTGACACTTGGCGATTTGTTTTGGTGGTGAAATGAGATGTGCCCTCTGATTTGTTAGGAAGAAATGTCTACCACTGCTCAATAATCAGGTCTTGTAACCTTGAGAAGTAAATCGCGGGATTCTTGTTTCTCCTCAACCAATGGGAGAATGGAACCTTTCACCCTTGAGTCTCTTCCGTCTCTCGCTTGTTACTCTCGTCCTTTTCGAAATATCCCAATGAAAAGCCTTTCGAGGATTTCTCTCGCGCTTTTCAACATTTCGCTATGAGAAGCTTTTCGAGGATTTCTCTCGTCCTCGGCAGAGAAGAAAAGTAAGAAAATTTATCGAGAGTACCAAGGGACGAGATAGAGAAAAAGGCATGACAATGAGCTGTGAAATGAAGCCCTAATTTTCAAAGTTTCTCTTATTTTAGCCGAACAAGATGTCACATACCTGGAACCCTCCGATAAAAATTATTTATTAAATATAAAATTTTCAAAGAGGAAGGTGGGTCGGGTGATTTCGAGGGAGGAGGACGTGAGAGTGGACTCATGGGGTGCAATTTTAAAAATTTTACCGAACCCTTCCTGTGGCATATAATCAAAAAGCCCTTTGACCACTCTTTCATACTATGAACCTTTCTTCGCTCAAAGGGGGGGGGGGTGGGGTGGGGAAGGGGCGAACAAATTTTTAAAACCGTAGCCGATTTCTATAATAAATTTAAATATCACTTTAAATATGGGTTTTTTATGCAGTCTTCCGGTAAATATTATTTATTGAACATAAAAATTTTAAAGTGGCGGCAGTGTGAATTCCGGGGTGAAAGAGTGGGCCCACGGGGGGAGAGAGGGGGAGCAATTTTCAAACTTTTTTTGGACCAGTCATGTGATATGTCATCGGTAAGCTCTCGGATGACTCTTTCATATTATGAGACTTTCTTCCTCCCCTCCCCAATTTGGCCCCCACTGCGAGGGTAGTTTTTTCCGCTTTTATCATTTTAGATCGGATTTTTTTATGGAGCCCTCCGCTAAATATTATTTATAATATATGAAATTTCAGGACACTTTTCCAAATTTAGCCAAGACCCCTCATGTGACATATCGTTAGAAAGGTTTGTGACTACTTATTAGTGCTATGCACTTCCGGTGGCCGCCCCCCTCCACTTTGCCTCCCCGGAGGACACTTTTCCAAATTTAGTCAGTACCCCTCTTATGAGATATCGTTGAAAAGGTCTGTGACTACTTATTGATATTATGCACTTCCGGTGACAGTCCCCCCCCCACTCTTTGCCCCCCTGGGGGACACTTTTTCAAATTTAGTCAAGACCCCTCATGTGACATATCGTTAAAAAGGTTTGTGACTACTTATTAGTGCTGCGCACTTCCGGTGGCCGCCCCCCTCACTTTGCCCCCCCCCCCGGAGGACACTTTTCCAAATTTAGTCAGAACCCCTCTTATGAGATATCGTTGGAAATGTCTGTGACTATTTATTGATATTATGCACCTCCGGTGACAGTCTCCCCCAATTTGCCCCTCCCGGGGGACACTTTTTCAAATTTAACCAAGACCCCTCATGTGAGATATCGTTGGAAAGGTCTGTGACTACTTATTGATGTTATGCTCCTCCGGTGTTCATCCCCCCCATTTTGAACACCCCGGGGGACACTTTTCCAAATTTAGCCAAGACCCCACATGTGAGATATCGTTGGAAAGGTCTGTGACTACTTATTGATGTAATGCACTTCCGGTGACCGCCCCCCTCACCACTTTTCCCCAACGGGGGTGTTTTTCTAAATTTAGCCGAGACCCCTCATGTGACATATTGTTGGAAAGGCTTATGACCACTTACTCATGTTATCCACCTCTCGCACCCCTCCCCCCCTTTCCCCCCACGGGGAGGGCATTTTTATAAATTCAGATCCAGACTTCTCATGTGACATATGGTTGGAAAGGCCTAAAGACCTGTGACGACTTAATCATATTATGCAGCTGCTGTGCCCCTCCGCTTGCTTTGACCCCTCCCCCAAGAGATCTGGTCCGACGTTCATTCGTTTCGATATTATATTTTTTACAAGATTTTGTAGTGCGTGCACACCCCACCCGCCTGCTATCATATATCAGTGCCGTATATAGCGGGTAACCTGTTCGTGATTTCATATTACAAGATTACGTATTAATTAGGGGCCCCAATTAAAGGAGGGGCCCGCTAGCGGTCGAAGTCACCTAGTCTTTATTAACATCGACTCATTCCAGTTCACCCGCAGACTATTCTTGATAAATGTATGACGTATATAATACATAATATATGATTTATAAAAGAAATTTGCAAACTGTAGTCATCGAGAAAAAATTTATACAATCGAAAAATATCGAGATGTCCATACAATCGAGAAAATCGAGAAAAACATCTCGTTATCGCCCATCACTAATTCAGATATCAGACCACATGCTGTGGTCGTTTAAAAAGGTTAGTTGGGTGAATTGCTCTTCCAGATTTTTCCGGGATGGCTGGGTTAGTAGAGCACTGGCAGCTCCATCAGAGACATCCCTGGTTCGAATCCTGGCCGGGACATTTTTCACCCACTTGGAAAATTATAACTGTTATGTTTTTTTAACCAATTGAACAATTGTGTTAAAAGTTAATCTAATATACATATAGATATTAGAAGCATTTTTCCAAAAAAAAAAAATATTTTAAATTATGAAAATTTATGGTAAATGTAAATTAAACAAATTTTTAACTAGGCTCGGCTTCAATACTTTAATATCATATTTTAAATTTCTGAATCTGTTTTGTGGTAACTAATAAGGTATTTTCGGAACTTTAACTCCTATGTTTATAATTTACCTTTCGAAAATTTATAGATAAAAACCTAATATATTTTCTTTTATAACTCTAAGGAGATTTAAGAAAAAGAATATAAATTATACATTCTTTTCCATTCTCATATGATTTAAAATACTCAAATTGTCATAAAAAACGATTTGCCAATTGAAAAATGAAAATTTCCATAATCTTATTCTGTAGAGATTAGTGATTTAGACTATTTGAAAAACTGCATTCATATTCACAAAGAAGACACAATTGACCGTTGAAGGGTACCTCCGCACCTTTCTGAGGTAATTTTGTGATAAAATAATATGTGGGTTCCTTTTTTTGACAAACTTTACATAAGCATTTGCACATTTTGTCTGTATTTTCGATAAATGCATATGAATATGCTAATGTTTTTAAATTGACTTATAAGCGCACATTTAATTTTTTTCGCATTAAATTTATTATTTAGTATACGTAAAAATGTGCTGTAAATTGATAAAACCTATCACTAATAAAATTTTTAATAATACTAAGAATTATTATTATCATTGGTGTCATTAAAATCATTCTTATCATTACTAGAACAATACTTTTAAAAATATTTTTTCTAACAATTATTGTTATCGTTATTGTCATTAAAACCATTCTTATCATTACAGGAATAATATTTTAAAAAGTTATTTCTATCCATTGAAATTAAATTTTCGTCAAATTTACATAACACACTCGAAATACTTTCTTTCACACCATAATAAAATAAAAGTTTGTATGATATTGCATGCAAGTTTGTCGTAAATAGCTTGTCCTAACAACACCAAAATAAATATACTGTTTACTTAATAAGTTTTTGTTCCTTTCATATAAAAAGTAGTGTTTGTTCAAAACGCTAATAAAATAACGTTTCCCTGGAACAGAGAAATAGTGATATTATAATATATCTGAGTAAATATTTTTGAGGATAAAATGTTAGATAATGAGAAAAAAAAATCTTTTATTTTATGGTTATGGTCAGATGTTTTGTTTAACTTACGCTAAATATTTTTTTTTGTGTGCAAACAAAATCATGTGTTTTAAAAAAATTGAAAAGCAACAATGAATTTGTATTGAAAAGGAAATAAAGTTTTATAATCGGTTATAGAAATTGCTTTTAGATGTATAAGATTATATTTAGAATTATTTTTAATTTATTTTTCTAAAAAAATTTCCATCACCGGTAATTTAATATGAGCTCATTAGTTCTTCACTAAAATTGATGATGCATCAGTTAGATACCATAGGTAGTTTCTCAATTTTTGTCACTTTACATCTAATTCTGTTTTTACACGATAGTGGATTTAAAGTTTAGTTTTGTGGAATTGGATACAATACTGGATTTTGTAAAAGTAATCTTCATCTTGACTAATCACATATTTCTGTGATTAAATAAGCTGAATATTACTACTAAAAAATAGTAGCATTCGTTGTCAATAAGTCGGAAGCCAGCACTCGATTAATTGCATAAATACTGAATTAAGTGTAATTCTAATTATGGTGTCGCTTTTGTTTTGCTTTGTGATATAACCAATTTATAAAATGAAATTAATCAATTAAAGAACGTCAGATTTTTTTTAATACAGATACACGAGTAACTTCGTTCTTTTAAAAGGACTCAGTACCTGTCAATTTGATAAAAAATGACAAAAATGTCGAATTTCAGATTTTTATTTTAAAATGTACCTTAGTATTCTTAGAACATTCTGTCCAAATTTCAGAACGATTCGATAAATAATAAAGGATATATACTTAATTTCCTTAAGCTGCCCCTTCAAGGTCCTTTTAAAGGCCAATCTATAAACTCCTTTTTCTCAGTTCGAAATTTTTATATTTTCATTTTAATCGAAATAGTAAGGTTTCTACCATAATTAAGAAATTTGTCTGATTTCTTTTAAAGTATCGTTAGACCCTGTGTTTGATAACCAAGTATTGGTTTTTTATATGTCTGTAACTTTAAAAAAATATATATATATATGAACTTAAATGCATGTGATTTTCCCACGTTTTTCCATATACATTCACTATTTTTTTTTTCTGCTGATCTAGTGGGCCAATAAAAAAATCTGATACATAGATTTATAGAGAAAAGTACTCTGATTAAAGATAAAAAAATATCTATTTCCAAATAGAAAAAATGAAACAGAAAAAGGAATCTTAAAATTGTTAATTTTTTTAATTCAATTGTTAGAAAAAGTTATTGCTATATTGAGAATTTAACCTTTTTTATTATCTTTTACGACTATGCTTTTAATATTAAAATTTTTCCAAATTTGTCTGTTTGCAAAAAGATTCACCTCCTTTCGCATATAAAACATAACAAAAAAAAAAAAAAAAAACGAATACAAGTAAAGTAATACACAATTGTTTATAACATTTACCAACACAGTATTTGATAAATTAAAACGTAATCTTATTTTTCCTATTGAACAATTTAAATTTCGACTTCAGAGTGTAAATCTTAAATGTACCTTAAAATAACCTATTAGTCTGGGGCACAGATTTTTTATGTATAATGATGATTATGATGCAATGATTATAACTTGCATTTAGGATTCTAAGTTACAGTGTATTGGAGAAATTTACCATAATTTATCAAAAATATACTTCATAGAAAAAATTACCTTACATTTCATTAAGTTCGACCTCTGAATTATTTTTGTTGAAACCTTGCTTTTACTACAGGTTGACACATGAAAATTTATAATCTCAGCGATAAAGCGATAATTCAAAATTCTATGACCAAAAAAAAAAAAAAAAAAAAAAAAAAAAAGTTATTACAGGAATGTTTTATTCGATTCGCATGATGTATTATTTCATTACATTAGCATATTCAAAATATTTAATATTGAGAACACTTGCATACAAAAAATACGAAAATCGGTAGTATTATAGGGAAATGTTTGATAAACACGCTGATGCAGACAATTTTTAAATCGAACAATTATTTTAAGACATATTTAATGTAAAAGTTGGTCAAAATCGTTCCATTAAAAAAGTTTTAAAGGAGCAAAAACTATACATAGGAATTTAACCATTTTTAGATCCTTTTATAATTTAGAAGTTCCCGGGGTGCAAACTTCATTTATTTTTTTATTCAACTCATTTTTTGAGGATTTATTTCAATTTTAAATTCAAATTTTTATTATTTCGAGAAATATTTTTTACATATTTGGGAGCTCTGCCCCCTACGAGCTGCCCTCGACAAACCCCGTTCAGACTCCCCAGATTCTAAAAGCACGCGAATTCGATCGGCTTTAAAAAGATTGAATTATAATTTAAGAAAACAGTGGCGATCTCTCTGTAAACGGGTTTCCATTTTTTCCCCTTTGACAAGGGATTTTTAAGACCAAATCAACTGCTGTTAAGAAATACAATGGCTGTTTTCGTCTTTGATTTAAAATATTAGATTAAAAATTTGAAAATAAGCTAATGTAAAATGAATTAAGTAAACAGAGGCATTGTCTACCGGTATTTTTTAACAACGCTATAAGAAAATTCTTTTAAATAAATCATTTTAAATGTATCATTTTAAATCTGAAATAATTTTCACCTAAGTTTTCTTTCTGTTATTAATATTCACGTGAAAATACTTTTGTTGTTAGAAAGGAAATATTATTTGCGCTGTCTTAGATTTCACAAAAATAGTTGAAAAGATTATCTCAAAATATGAAATAAATGTCTCGCGCAAATGTATTTTTACTGTTATGTATTTAAACTGTTTTGCATTATTATTTGGCCATTTTATATATGACGCAATTTCTCCTATTTACTGCTTTTAACGCATATTAATGAATTTCTTATTTTAAACTTTTCTTTCTCTTTTTAATATTCACGCGAAAACACTTTTGTTTTTAGAAAGGAAATATTTTTATTTGCGCTACTTTAGAATTGGCAACAATAGTTTAGAAGATCATCTAGAAATATGAAATGTCTCGTGTTCCGGATGTAAAAAGGGGGGATGTTGGAACGGACGGAACCATGAACTCATCCATTCCAACCCTCCCCCCTTTTTTCAATTTTGGTTCCGCCCTGAAATATTTATACCAGTGTGCATTCTGGAGGTTTGCTCATTTCTTCTCACTTCACCCCTTGATGATGACCAGGGTTTCGTCGGAAGCGTTCGGGACTCCGACATATTCTTTTATATTTAATATCTGTATATTGGTTTTAATGTCTTAAAGCTTTTTAATTGTTTTTACACCTATTTTAGTAATAAAACTATGAATCATTTGATGTATTCATGTTTTTAATTAACATTTTAAGGTGAGTTTTACGTTCTTTTACATATAGATTTTCTATATATTAAATGTTTTTTAAAAGTTAAATAAAAGGAAAGAGAAATGAGTGAACAAACTATCCATTAAAATAACAAAGAAAAGCAAAAAACCACTACTTCTTTATAAATAATCATAGAATAATGGAAAGTTTGGAAAGATAAGATTTTCACAGCTATGAAACAAATTTGAGTGAACGTATTTGTCATTATAAGAGGGAAAAATAGTATTAAGAAAGTTTGATTTAGTTCAAACATTAAATATTGTTAAATGGCAGTATTTTCCATTATATGATGCAAAATATTTATGTATGGAGAGTGTAACTGATTAAAGCGTATAAGAATAGTGGTTTTCTTTAATGTATAAATATTTTTGTACCCAGTGACCACATAATATTAAAATTATAGGGAAAAGCTTCAAAATTCATTCAATAGTTGTCGGGATGCAATCGTCGAGAGGCGATTGGCAGAGGCGATAAGAAGTCTCCATTTTGTCAACCTCGCAGAATGAGGTCGAGTGAACAACAAGTAGTCGAATTAGGACGTTCGGTCAAAGTCCAGTGAGTTGCTGTTTGGGTTAAATATAAACTGATATATGCATTTCAGTTACTTATTTTTTAAATAGTGAAGTTAAAAATGTTCCATTTAATTTTTCTAGCGAAAAGTTATTTGCTTTCACGAGCACCCCCCCCCCTCTCCCCCATCACCACGTTAAAAGAAAAAAAAATAAATATAAAAGTGAAATATAAAAACTGCAACAACAAAAAGATTGCGGCCTCGTCGGCCGTAAGTTTTATTTCAGAAATAGACATTCAGTCAGAACAGAAACTGTATTTAAAAATTATATGTAAAACTTCTGTTCTGACTGCAAGGCCATTTTTTAAATTTAAGTAGCTGTGACTAAGTTTCTTTAGTTGTTTCAGTGTTTGTAATATTTCAATTTTCTTGTTTGGTGGTAGCGGAGGGGAGGGAGATGCTAGTGCAGACCAAATACATTTTGCTAAATTATTGTGTTTCACTTCAGCATTTTTGCACTTTTCATACGAATGTGTGATTAGTTTTGTTGTTAATTATGATATATTACTTATATATGCAATATGCTATAACAATTTTAAAACCAGTACTGCGGACTGTTACAATTTTATCCAAATGTTCAGATTTTAACGAAATTTTGAATCCGGAAAATAATGCAAGCATAGAGAGAGAAATACTTTATATTACTTAAACCACTTTACAACACTCCATCAGAAAATTGAATGCGTTCCGATAAAATTCTAAAAACAAAATTCAGAGTTTCGAAACTTTTATTTGAGACACAGTTTTGATTCACACTACAAATTCAATTGAAACCGAATTTTACACAATACACTTTGCTTTTGACGTTTTATGATTTTTATTCGAATCGAATTTTGATGGTATAAAATCTACTGGGAATGATCCAGCATGTTCTTCGCTTAAAGGTTTTCTTATGTATAAATTGAATATGAATCTCAATCAGGATGTGAAATGGGTATTTCTAAATAAATTTTTAAATATATATTGTTCTAGAAAGGACTAGATATGTTTAAAATTCAATAACAAATAAGAGGTGGCATATATCGAAATTATTTCTTAAAAGAGATTAATGTGTGATATCGAAAATTCCTTTTCGACGTTTTCTTGTTTTAGTTAACAATATTACCTCTAGATGTTGATTTCAAATTTTTATATTGCTCAAATTGACTTATATGTATATCTGCATAAAAATATTTATATTTTATTTTCATTACCTTTACCTGTTTAAAAAAAAAAAAAAAAAAAAAAAAAAAAAAAAAAAAATTGGTTTGTGTTATGAAGATACTTTTAGCAGTTTGAGACAGTGAAGAACACTTGAGGACATCTGCACATAAAAAAAGGAAGCGTAGTGAAGGAATTGAGAACTGCACACATCACTCTTCTGATAAAATAACTTCAACAGCTATCCGCGCTTATTTTTTATTTAATTTTATATTAGTATATTTTAGGCGACCCTGTAAGTTTACAATGATATATGTCTTAAAATTAAATCTAATGCCAAATGTCATTTTGTTCTTAAGTATTAATAATACAGCGGAACCTCGCTATAGTGAACCCGGGATATACTGAACACTCTGATATAGTGAACTTTTTTAGCGGTCCCGTCTGAACTCCCATATAACTAATGTTATTTTATACGCTTATAGTGGACAGATGAGAATTTAGTAGTTCGCTAATAGTGGACTCAAATTTTATTTCCCCAGAATTTTTTTTCTTCCGATCTCCAACTTTAACCTTGCACTAGTGGCGTTTGCAAATGATGGCATTTCTTTATATTATGCCAAATTTCACTCTTTCACGCTCATCGCCTTAAACTAGGGCGAAAATATTTTTACGGGTGCATTCAAATCCAATCTACTTATTTTCTCACTCATTATTGCTCTCAAACGCATCCAACTGGCAGGTTCTATTATTCCGAAACTCATATAAGGTGCCGTATTTGACAATTTTTTTTGATAAAGACAAAATATATTTCAAAAAACACTGTGAAAGTTGCCGTATTGAACCAAATTTCCTGAAGTGAAAGAGCTGGGAACGGAAAAAAATGGTCGCACTGAGAAAATAATTGTTAATAAATCAAATTCTAATTAATTGAACGAGATATAAGTTACACAGATCGCTTATAAATCTCTTCAAGAAATCACGTCAACAAGTTTCCTGTTTTTACTTTTAAAAATGAGCCTGAAAATGTGTCAGAAAATTTCGAGTTGTTGAGCAGGGAATTTTTTTTTTTAATACAACACGCCTCTTCTCCCCACCCCCTCCCGTTTCAGGAACAAACCTCTGTTCTTCGACCCTCCCTAATTTTCGAATGGCGTCTAGGCGTCTGGTGTTTATTTGCCAATTCTGTACCCCTCCCGTCGGTATAATCGGAACAGTCCAAGAATGTCCCTCGTTCTACATTGTCTCTCTTCCTTATTATTATGATTGATTTGAGATAAGAAGACGTTTTTTCAAGAGCAGCTAAAAATTTCGTGAAAATGACGAATTCTGAAAAAAGGAAAGCATTTCCGATTGACGATAAGATTAAAATTATTAAACGTATTGAAAGATTGACTTAATCAATCGGCACTGTGCAAGGAATTTTCCTTGTCAAAAACTACAATTTCAAACGTTTGGAAAAATCGCAGTGCGAATCTAGCTGCACACGAAAAAAATTTGGATTCTTCGAAGAATTTGCGTCTGGCAGAAAGGGAAAATGTGGAGGAAGCTCTGCTAAAATGGTTCACCATTCAGCAGGATAGAAATCTTTCTGTGACCGGACACATGCTTCAAATTAAAGCGAATGAGTTTGCCGAAAGATTCGGAGAAAACAGTTTTGTGTGCTCTAACGGATGGCTGGATAGGTTAAAAAAACTGAACAATATTTCTTGTGGAAAGGTTGCTGGTGAAGCAGCAAGTATTTGTACATCGTATATGGAAAAGGGGAAAGCTCAAGTGTGGGTGGATGCAATCCAGGATTATGAAGAGAAGGATGTCTTTAATACTGACGAAGCTGGATTTTTTTACAAAATGACTCCCAATCAGACGTTAAAATTTAAAGGAGAAAAGTGCACTCACGGGAAGCTCTCGAAAGTGAGAATAACCGTTCTTGTATGCACAAATATGAACGGCTCAGAAAAGCGAAAATTAACTGTCGTAGGTAAATCCCAAAACCTGAGGTGTTTTAAAAATGTTTCAAAACTGCCCGTCAACTACAAAACCATTCCAATTTTAATTGACTTCCAATTTTTTTGAAGAAGAACTTCGACAATGGGACAACGATTTGTTGAAACAAAAACGTAAAATTGTTCTTCTTGTCGACAATTGCACAGCTCATCCCCACTTAGATAATCTGAAGTGCATTAAGCACATTTTTGTGCCTCCAAATACGATTTCTGTGCTGCAGCCCATGGACCAGGGCGTTATTCGCAGCCTGAAGTCCCATTATAGGAAACAGCTTGTGATGCGTGTTATCGAGAACTACGAAGAGAAAAACACGGAATACAACATCTCTCTTTTGGAAGCAATCGTTCTGTTGGAAAAGTTATGGAGACAGGTGACATCAGCAACAATCCGCAACTGTTTTCGACGCGCAGGCCTTTCGAAGGATGTGTTGTTGAAAGGAAAAGATGCCAGCGTGGAGGACGAAGACGACGAAGAAAGCTCTGTGGCTGGAAAAGCATAGTGCGAACATTTTTTCCAAGGCACGTTACTGAGCATTTCGAATCCTGCGATGATGAAGTGCACACATCTGGTACCCCTACAGATGATGACATTGTATCTGAAGTCAAACTAAAGAGCGATGCTAAAGAAGACTTAGAAGACGATGTTGGAGAAGAACTTGAAATTTCGGCACCTTCTATCTCGGAAGTGAAATCGGCAGCGAATATCCTGAACTTTTTTTTCTACAGAAAATGTGAACCAGAACATATTGGATTCTTTAGTAAATGTTGATAAGAAAATTGATGAACTCTACTTGAAATCGAATTATATTCAATCAAAAATCACTGATAACTTCCACAGAAGGTAAAAATAAAATCAAGTTTTAGTAAGTAACTTTTTTTTTTGCTATTTAGTTAGTTAATACTTTGTAAGCAAATTACGTATTATTGCAATCACTATTTTTAACAATACTATATCATATGCTAAAAAATACTTTTTTCAAACAATTTGGATGTAGTGAACCATCGGTTATAGTGGACATATTGCTGGGTCCGCCGACGGTTCACTATAGCGGGGTTCGACTGTAATACAAAATTTCAAAGAAATGCTTTATAGGCATATTTCGTTTATCTAGTACAATAGATAAGATTAATAAATAATTTTCATTAAAGAAAAATATTCTTACTATTTGCATGCTACGGTGGTTTTAAAAATTGAATAGCAAGTAAACGGTGACGGCTGTTGAAATTCTTCTTGTAGGAGAAGAATGTGTGACGTCAGGAGTTACTTTACTAAGCTCCCTTTTTTTAGTTCAACATATCAGGTACAGACGGCGCTGCACCGTCTCAGACTATAATACTGCTCCAATAACCGTGCAATTTTAACACGCAAACCTTTTTTCGAGTATTAATAAGTAAACAGAATGAAATATAAAAACTTAGTGACATTCGATCCTTATTTTTTATACGTTAAACTTCTACATTGTTACAGATCAACCAAGCTGTTGTGTTCATTTCGAATATACACACACTGTGTTCGGTTTCAAATGGACCCAATGTTCCTTACTTCAATTACTCACAATAGTTTCATTTTTCAAATTTTCAACTAAAATAATGGAACATATTTTTGTCTTTTTAAAAGTATTCGAATAAAACACAGCATTTTGATGCATGTTTTTCCACATTTAATTCAAGAAGGTACAAAAAATAAATGTAAAAATATCAGAAACTTCCATTTTTTGCACAAAATAAATCTAAGTTAAAATCATATTTGATCAATTTTGTTTCATTTATCAGATATCTCTAATATTAAAAAGTACTAATAGTAGGGGGATCGGGGAGGGTTGATCATAGGGGAGGCTTGACCCACCCTTCAGTTTTCATATTTAAAAGAAATTCAGAATATTGTCAATAGGTGGTAATCAAAGCTACTGAAAAGCTCAAACAATAGTCTTTGTTTCCTGCAGATAATGAAAACATGTGTGGAAAAATCCATTGAGGAGATTCTTCAGATTAAAAAGTACATTTTTTAGAAACATTATGTAAGATTTTGTCAGATAAAATGTACCATAGAAACTTAAGTAAGTAGGTTTTAAGTAATGCAGAAATCTCGAGCTTTCATTCCATGCCTAAAGATTGTACAGTAGGGTGGGTCGAAAAAACCGAAATATTTATAATCGAAATGTAATAGAGCGGAAAAGTTGCCTTTTGTAAAGAAGAATAAATTCGTAAAATATTATACCGATCGGTTAATATCTTTTACCGCTAAGGGGGCCAAATTTTCCAAAAATCTCAAAAAACGTGTTTTTTTTTCAATATTTTTTGTTAATCATCCAAACTTACGAATACAATTTCTAATAGGACACAATAGCTACATGAAGATATAAGAAATGTCCCTGTAAATGTTCATTATGATAAAGTCATATTTTTTTTTTGCCGCAAAGAGACCATATTTAAAAAAAATTGTAAAAATTTCAATTTTTCATTTTTTCTAAATTTTTATAATTTCTATAATATGACTAGAAGTAAATAAATTTACTTCATATCTATTAATATGTCATAAATTTTGTTAACTATTTGGTATAGACTGGAATATAAAAACGGTAATCATTCATTTTTCTTGACGATCGCTTCATCTACTGCTGTTTTGCTGCATATCAGCAGTTCATATACCACAAATCACAAAAATGATATAAAATGAACAAAATATTTTAGTATTTTATTAATTAATATACAGAGATGTTTAACCGAAACAGATTACATAAACTTAAAACGAAGAAGTATTTAGAGTAATTGAATTTTACAATATGACGTGCTTCCAAATAAAGCCATTGTTCCTCGAGAGGCCGAAATTGATCATATGTATCCTCCCTTTGTTCTGGTCTACAAACTTTACCAGCACTTCAGAGACTAATTTCCCGCATCTTTCTACGGATTGAGCGGGACAAGGAAAATTATAATAGCTGGTATTTTTAATCGAACATTCTAAACTCACCAGCGTCTTTAGATCGTCAGTCGATAGACAAAACCGTAACAGGTGGCTTCGTTAGTTTAGAGTTTTGCCACTCGATTAAATCCATACAATTTTATGCTTCAAAGTTTAAGTCTGGAATGACGAAGTGTCGGATGGCACTATTCGTGTCCACAGAACTTCGTGCTTTGAAAATTTTCTTTATGGCTGGGGTCCTGATATCCTCTCCTTCATATTACAGAGTCTAGAATACCTAGTGTGGAAATATGCTATCCAAACAGTGCTAAAAATGTGTATCCCTTAGATGTGCGACGATACTGCTAAAATCCCAAGTGTCGATCGCAGCGGCATCTGCGGGATTTTCGTATTACTAGTATTACATTGTATAGACTAGCAATATCATACAGTTGTAGAAATTATCCTGCAGATGTCGTTGCGATCTTCATATTTCAGCTGCATCGTTGCACATTTAAGGGATACAATATTTTAGCGCTTTTTTAAGTGTTACAGGGATAGCCGATTTCCACACTATATATTCTAGGCGCTATACTTCATATGCTATCCTTCCAATGAGGCTATTTTCATGATTTGCGAAACAAGCATTTCGTGAAATTACAGGAACTATAATCTTTCGTAGATGATATGGTAAGTAACGGGGGTTACTAAATATAGTCTACAGAATCTGAAAAACATGATGAATTCATTTTAATTGTGAACCAACTGATGCAGTACATTTTCAGGATTTACTCATTGAGTACATTCTGAAAGTGCACTGCATCAGCCGATTGCCAAAATTGAAAATTGCCAAAGCACGAAGCTCTGTGGACACGGATAGTGCCATCCGTCATTTCGTCATTCCAGACTTGAACTTTGAAGATTAAAATTGTATGGCTTTAGTCGAAAGGCAAAACTGTAAACTAACGAAACCGCCTTTTACGGTTTGTCTATCAACTGACGATCAAACGACGTTGGTAAGTTTAAAATGCAAGATTAAAGATACCAGCTACTATAACTTTCCTTGTCCCACTCAATCAGTAGAAAGATGCGTGAAATTAGCCACTGAAGTGCTGGTAAAGTTCGTGGATCAGAACAGAGTGAGGATCACATATGATTAATTTCGGTCTATCGAGGAACAATTCCTTTATTTGAAAGCAAGTCATATTATAAAATTCATTTACTATAAATACTTCTCATTTTAAGTTTATTCAATCCGTTTAGGTTAAACATATCTGAATTTTAATTAATAAAATGCTAAAATATTTTTTTCATTTTATATCATTTTTGCGATTTGTGGTATATGAACTGCTGATATGTAGTAAAACAGCAGTAGATGAAGCGATCGTCAAGAACAATGAATGATTACCGTTTTTATTTTCCAGTCTATGACAAATAGTTAACAAAATTTATGACATATTAATAGATATAAAGTAAATTTATTTACTTCTAGACATATTAAAAAAATTATAAAAACTTAGAAAAACTGAAAATTTAAAATTTTTACATTTTTTTTTTTAAATATGGTCCCTTTGCGGCAGTAAAAGATATGATTTTATCATAATGAACATTTACCGGGACATTTCTTATATCTTCATGTAGTTATTTCGTCCTATTAGAAATTGTATTCGTACGTTTGGATAATTAAGAAAAAATATTGAAAAAAAAAAAAACACGTTTTTTGGCAATTTTTTGAAGCTTTGGCCCCCTTGCGGCGGTAAAAGATATTAACCGATAGGTATAATATTTTACGAATTTATTCTTTATTACAAAAGGCAACTTTTCTGCTCTATTACATTTCGATTGTAAATATTTCGGTTTTTTCGACCCACCCTATTGTATAGTAAATTAGCCTAAACATAACCATGTGCTATACTTTAAAAAGTGGCTGTGCGGGGAGGCTTGACCCAATCAATTTGAGGGAGTGTTTACCAGATAGTCAAAGTTCCCTTAATTTGGTGCTTTTGGATTTTTTTTATTATACACTGTATATAATAATGGGTTAATGCTTATAATTCTAAAATCATGTAAATTGTATCTGTAAAACTACACTAAAATGAAGTGATAGAAAGGAAAACGATTAAAATTGATTAACGGAAGATGTAAAAATTTGCTACAGGCGTAAGAAAACATTTAATGAAATATAAATTAAAAAATTGATGGGAACTTTTATTTCATTTATAGTAGGTAAATAGAAAGAATGGAAAAGACTAGAAAAGATGAAAGCAGCAGCTTTAAGAAATGTTAAGTGTTCATGCCTCTGCAAAAGAACATAACATTGATTAAAACACTTTAGGAAGGTATGTAGATGAATTTCACCAAGATGGACACAATGGTATGAAGCCATACTAAGTGGCAACCAGTGCTGCCAGGTCGAGTGTCACGAAAATCGGGTGTTTAAAACGGAATTTTCCTCATGTGACTTGAATTCCGTCTAAGCAGGTTTGTTTACACATAACATTTTCCGAAATAATGTTTAATAATAATTAAACCATGTAGCATAAAGTTATTCTTCCTTTCTTAAAACGGATTTTTTCCCTTAATAAATATTTCAATATAAAAATAATGGGCCAAGCCTCCCATATATGGGGAGAGCCTGGACCCATTATTTTCTCATGATTAAAATCAGTCATTGTAGAAGTTTATTATATGTTACACTTATATCGTAATTTTATTTTGATAACTGATTGTATATATAATAAAATGATACATGAAACTTTTTATTCTAGTTTCAATATTTAAAAAATAAAAAATCATTTTGTAAAAAATGGGTCAACCCTCCCCAGTCTCCCCTAATTGAAATGCGATAAAAAATTATATTATTTTTTGTGTTTATGTCAGATATATGGATAGTATTGCCTGGTGTCCCGCTTTTCAGAGATTTCAAGGCCTGTCCCATATGAACAATGCGCCGAACGCCAAAACTCTGAATTTTTCATGATGCACAAACTATTCCAAAATTTTTTTAGTACCATACCACTCGTTAGTTTGCATCGAGCACCATACATTAAAAACCTCTGAATTCAAAGTCTGTCTAACGCGGAAAACATTTATAGTCCCTTCCAAAGAAATGCCTTACACATCTACCTGCCTGTATGGAAATCTGTCTAAAATGGTTCATTTTTTTCACAGACTTTACTGTTTTTTGTTTAGTAAATCCTGTTTTAGTGCACCTAAACATTTCGTATACATTTTATTACGTCAAAAAAGTAACATCATAAAAATATGCCGCAAATAATTTTTTTTATGGACCATAATATAACAGAAAACTTTTGAGCTCCCCTGTATGCGTATTTAAGTGCAAATTCTATAGTAATCATCTTCTAGTGCACCTCAATGTGCTATATAAATTTTATTATGTTTAAAATAGTGTAACACTATTAAAATACACCGCAAATGATTTCCCCCCACATATCATAATGTAACGGAATAAGTTTAAGTTACCCTGTGAATGAACTATAAATGCTACACACTTCATTTTTAATACCGAACATTTTCAGGATAAACTTTAAAAACATATATCAATTACATGGCAATTCGAGTATATTTACGCAAGTTAGAGCTCAGACAGACGGACGGACAGACAAAACCGAATTCACAAACACTTTTGAACTACGTTGGAATGTGTTAAAGGAACCGAAAAGAGAAATCCCAGAAAAAGGCAGTCATTAGTAGGAAGACTTAGGCATTATTTATTCTCGACTTATCAAAGAACAGTCGTAAAAATTATGTAAGAGAATTGCTTTTGTGAAATAGAAATAAAAGTAGCGTTTCATGTTTATTTTCTGGTATATTAATAATTATGATTTCCTGTACCATCAAAATAATGATCAGATTTAATTTCTTTCAGAAACGTCTCAAATATATTTACAAACTTAATTTTAATTGACGCATGAAAGAGTTGTGTATTCTTGATAAATAAATATTTATTATTTGCTCGCGACTTCAAGCAAATTGTGAGAAGAAACAACCACAATTGAATCCTTCGAAAACAACTACAAACGTCGTCCTGAAATACTGCTATCCCCTAAATTTAATGTACATTTTCTGTGCCAAATAAATATTGATTAGATGATATTTCTTCCATGAATCTCTCATTATATTTTCCAAGTAAAACATCTATTTTCTTACTTCGATGAAAAGAAAATGCAAAGAGAAACACTTAAGTTTATTCAACGAAAAAGACGCTAAATCATATGAAGAATCATTTATTACTTTTTTCGATTTTTACAAGAAGAAAGTATTTTATTCGTCAAAAAATTGGACTTCAGGTTTCTGACGGATTTATATGTTTTAGAAAGTCTTGAACCAGACTTTAATGTTTTTAGAAAATGTCTGTCTGTGAGTCTGTATGTGGCAGAAATTTTGCGGGCGCTGTACCTCAAGAATTAATTCACGGAATTTATCAAAAATTTAGATTCAGTTACATCTTCATATAAATTGGTGCTGATTTGTTTTTGGTGAAAATCGCCCAACAGAGGGCGCTGCTACACATTTTTCATGTTTTCTGCATTAGCTTTATCTCAAGAACTAATGCACATATTTTCATCAAACTTCAGATTCTGTTAGACATTGGCATAAGTTGTTCCTGATTAGGTTTTAGTGTAAATCACATGTGGCACAGTTATGCTGCAGTTTTCAGCATTTAGACGATAGCTGTATCTCAAACAAATGTATGTCATATTTCAAAAACTAACGCATGGAATTTCATCAAACTTCGTATTCTATTATACCTTGACATAAGTTAGTGCTGATTAGGTGTTCCTGTAAATCATATTATAGGTGGCGCTGCTATTCTGCATTTTTCACGAGTTTCGCGACAGCTGTATCTCAAAAATTAATGGACGGAATTTAATCAAACTTCATATTCTGTCACACTTTCACATAAATAGATCATTGTTAGGCTTGTTTGCATACAAAGTCACAGGTGTCGCTTTTATGCTCTTTGGGTTGGGAATTTTGGTAGCCGACATCTAAGAGGGTATGTGCCGAAATTCAATGATTTGTTTGAAAGATGCGATGCTTATATATCCTTTTTAAATGCACACAAATCAATGAACTTCTACCTTTAGAATCCTCATAATGGGCACACATTGTCATTCATTTTTCGTACAGTGATAGCGAATTTGAAGTATTAACATGTATGAGATAGAAGAAACTTTTGGGATTGGCGCTTTCGACTAGTTCCTATTTCGATAATAATTTCGATAAATTCAATTATGTTTAACATTAGTTTTTAAGAGATGTTATTAATATAAATATTAACGTATGCAGTAAAACCTCAATAACGGACACTTTCGAACAGCGGACATCTCTACTACACGAACATTTTTTAGATAAACAATACGTATATATTTGTACATTTTTACATCTGAATAGAGAACAAATTCCGGAATCAGAAGATAACCATTATTTGGAAGTTTTGTTGTATTATACAACACTTTATTCACATTTAATGTAGCTATTTCACATTTATTTCCAATTAATTATAAAAATAATTTCATTAAATTTATTATTGTTTAAAATTACTTCATTAGATCGGTTCATTCATTACACATATATAGCTAAATTTCTTTTTTTTTTTCAAAGTTAGGAAATAAGATAATTATAGTGAAAATATGATTATACTTTATCATTTTTTGAACTGTGAATGAAATTATGTGCACTATACTGTGAATTAATGTGTTGATATAAATATTTTTATCAGTTGTAAATTAAATAATTTTTAAATGAAAATTTATTTAATTTAAGAAATAATATTAATTGATTGACATGATAATTACAGATACTATGATCATCTTTTCACACGAGAATCTCTAATTAATTGAATAAGTTATGAATAATACGATGAAGGGTATGCAGTGGGACGTAAAATCTCATAGGATTTCCCACTCTAAACAATTTTTTCAGTGAAATCTTTCAAATTTAAATGGGAATTGAATTTTGTTTCAATCTGCTGATACAAAAAGCTTTTATTTTCGCGAAACTGACTTTTATGCTAATTCGGTAGTTACTATTATTCTAGTCGAGCGCTAATTAAAGAATTATTAAAAATGAAAGTTACAAGAGAATATTTAGTATAATTTAAAAAAAATCTTTTAGCAATTATGCTAATTATTTTTATGAGAAAAACCTCTTTACAGATGTTAAAAAGTCAGGAAGATCTTTGCAGTTTAATGAAATTTTCAGAAATCACACAGATATTACAGACAAATTAAAAACACGAATTGTTCAACTCACTTTGAAAATGCAAAAATAAATGAAATACATAGGCAAAAGATGTGCAATATTCCAAATTTAAACATTCCAAAATTGTTAGTTTTTTACTTTTAACAATGTTGTGTAACACATACGCAAGAAATATAGACCGTTTTATTCCTTTTTAAGTTTTAGATTTTAATAAAACAAGTTTAGCATAAATGCTTACATTCGCGTTGTGGATGGTGAAATATTGAAAAGAGTTACCCTTGGCTCGACATCTGACCCGTTGCCGAAATTCGTGTCTTTTCTTGGTTTTAAAAATCGAATAATGAAAAGCGTGAGTAATTCCATGATTTTTAAAAATTATTAACGAATATTGAGGAGAGATTTTTTTGTATTTTAAATTAATTTTCAGCAGTGAAATAGTAGTTAATATAATTAGTTTAATATAACAATATCAAATACATGAAGTAATAAATAAATAATAATAAATAATAATAATAATAATAATAATAATAATAATATTATTATTATTATTATATAATAAATAACAATATATAAAATACCTTTCATCAAAGAAGATGCTACAATGCAGTTTTATATAGGTATGACAAACAGAAAACTTAAAACTAGAATCAAAGAACGTATAGCAGGCATCAAATACAACAGTAGAACCACAGCTTTGGCCAGATTATGCTGCAAAGTACCCTTACAGATAGATTTTAAAAATAGCAGAATAATTTATCCGTCAAGATTTTATTTACCATCCATTATCCAGGAATCAATATAAATATTTTTACGCAACGAGAATATTTCCAATGATTCAGTGTCAATTAAGTTACCTAAAATTTGGAAAGAGATACTATGCAATTTTAGTAATAATGGTAAAAATTAATCCACGCTCACAAATATCCAACTACATTTTATTTTATGCTTGCACTTGTTTTAAACTATGCATGAGGTCTCGTGACTTTATTTACCAAGTTATTGTTTTTAAAAGTTTGCTAAAATATTTATATCAAGAATGATTTTGAAAATGTCACAATTTGTGCGATGAAACGTTCGTTAATCTAAATAAAGGTATTATATAACTTTTATAGCATTTTTTCTTCGTGCTTAGAATATTGCAGATTATCACTCAATAATCAGAAAAACCGATAAATAAGTTTATAAAGTATTAGTTTTTAAAATGTTTTAAAACTCCACAGTTGAAATGTAAATTACCTGTAGGATACATTTGTTAAATAATATTGCTTTCTTAAACTCTTCATTTCAATTTTAATTATTTCTTTCAGAAACGCTCCATTTCATTTTCACGTAAGATATATATTTTGTGACATCAGTGAGTTGAATATGCAATAGGAAAACCCTTTAATTCAACGACGAAAACCGCTAAATATATTATAGTAAATAGATGCTTCTAATTACATAATAAATCAGAAAGCCTAAACAATCTCTTACTTAATCGCAATCGTTAGGAAAAGACTCAATCGACCGTATTGAAGGAAGATGAAAAATTTTGTGAGACATCATTGCACAGGCATCATTTAGATGATAATTTATATGGAAACGGTAAAATCTAATTTCAATTAATTTGTTACCGAAACATTTGAAAATTATGAAAAGGGTATGAAGTCATTCATTAAAAAATTTGGATCTATTCGGCTCAATAAAAGAACACACGGAAAAATGAGTATCTAAAATAGTTTCTTATAAAAGAACTTACCAACAGTGATAGTTTGTTTTCTTTTGTTTAAATCAGCACAGTATTTTCTTTTTCAAGCAAAATAATGATTAGATTTTATTTCTTTCACAAATGATTCATTATGTTTCCTAGTAATAGATCGATTCTGTGATTTCTATGAATTGAACATGGGATAGGGAAAATATTTAATTAAAGGAAGAAAGATGCTATATCTTAGGAAAAATAGATGCTCCAATTTACGTAATAAATTCAGAAAGACTAAACATCCTTTTATTTAATCTCAATCAAAATAACTTAACAAACGCATTGAAGTAAGTTGCAGAAATCTATGAGAAATCTTAACGGTTATTGTTATAACAGATCAATAAAATTTATTTTGATTTTAATTGTTACCGATATACATAAAAGTTCACTTAGATTATTAGTATATGAAACTTAAGCTTTTAATTTATTCAAAAGTTACTGAGCAAATTTAAATTGTATTCCTTTCTTTCAAAATCCATATTTTTTATTTTTTTTTTCTAAAGAAGATATAATTTAATCGTAAAAGTTGCATATCGAATATGTTTTTAAATATTTTTTAGGAATCTTTTTTTTTTACCTTACAAATTGTGAAATGGCTATCCTGATTTTTAAAAAAAGCTTACATTTTATTAATAAACTAATTTAATTTACAGGGAATTTTTTAGTCATTATTTCTGCTATCTATATTATAAAGGACAAACATATCTGTGATTAACGCATACGTCATTTTGCGAATGGCAACACTTTGAAATTTGAAATGAAATTTCGGTTTTGCAATTTTCGCTACTGCAAATTTTAAACTTTTAAACATTGCACATTTTCAATTTTTACACCTTCGTACAGGGAAAAAAATTTGCTTTTAAATGCAATTTGTTTGAAAGCTGTATCTCAATTTATTTTTGAGATATTAATTTTTTTGTAGTTTTTAATGCAAATTTTGTAATTGTGGTAACTTTTTTATTTAATTTTTTTTTTATTATTAATTTTTTTTTATTAATTTTTTTAAAACCATTTATATTGAAAGTAAGGGGAAAACAGTCATAGTTTATCATTTTTATTGATTATTTCCTTATTGATGCCATTTTCACATTACAAATAAAAGTAACTTTTTTTACAATTTTTGAACAGAAAATGACATGAGACAAAAGAAAGAAAAAAAAAAAACTCGCATTCTTCTTCATAAATCAGTTACATTCCAATATTTTTACATTACGCTGATACTGAGTTTGAGACGCTAGACAAAATGATTCAAGGACTAAAAATGGTGTCATATTTAAAACAAAACGATCATTTTTTTTATGACAACTAAAAGAAAATTTTTGATTTTTCTTTTTTTCGCGGATACTGAGATTAGAGCTTAAAGTTTGTGCGAATGTTCGCATGGCATTATAAATTCGATCTGACAGTTCCTTTCTAACATTTTAGTTCGTCGAATTTCGACGGGTTCTAACTCGTTTACATAATAACTTATAAGACATTAGTAAAACCTAATTTAACCTTAATTGTTATCGAAGATAGCTCAGTAAAAATATTATATAAGTCATTAACTTTTAATTTATTCTGGTTTTATTCAGGGAATATAATTTGTATTTCTAACTTTCAAAGTTTTAATAAGACACTGAAAAAAAAAAGAAATATTTAATTTGATAGTAAAAATTGCAGAGTAAATATTTTTTTTTCTTTTTTTGATATTTAAAAGTAATGTCCTTTTTGTTCAAACCAAAAAAAAATCTGAATAGCGATTGGTTAATGCGAAAAGATCTATCATTAAACTAGTTTAATTTAGTAAAAACTTTACGAGAAAATATCGCTTCTAATTAAGTGACAATTCACAACATATCAATATAACATAATTGAATATCAATTGCTACTGAAAAGTTTAAATGTTCAACATAAAAATTAATGTATTTGATGGATCATTCCATGGTAACTTACGTTACATTTAAAACAATTTACTGCAGTAACTTAGTAATATAAGACCCAAAAAATATTCAAATATAAAGTTGATGCGATTTGTTAACTAAACCTATCCAAAGGTGAATTTGGATGAAGATACCTAAAAAATGAGAACGAAGACTATATATTTTATGGTAACTTACATCCTTTTTTTCAGAATGGAATGAACCCGATCTAGTGTTCATTTATTTAGCATTTATTCAACAAATTAATTGTTTTACTTTTTTCACTCAAAATCGTAATGGGAATTGTTCAGACAAAAGAAATATTTATATTAATTGTAAAAATTTAATATTGATAATTTTTAAAAACTTAAAAAATAAGGGCTTTTTTTGCTAATTTTGGACACGGATTGGTTAACATAATTAAGCTTTATTGTTAAAGCATTTTGCATCTGTATTATATTAGTCAAGTCGTTCCTAAATTTGAGTGTTAATCGATCCACTTAACATTTTAATTTTTTGTCGCGACTCATTTGATATGTAAGTTTATGGAGTCTTGCATATAACCTATCTTAAGGAAGAGATAAACTTTAGCAAAAATAATGTACATGAAAACAGAAATGGTTAATTTTAATGTGAAAGTAGAATAACCAACACATTTTACTATGTAAGGAAAATGACTTTTTTTAAGGAATGTATAATATACAATTATAAGAGTATAATGTACAATTAGTGCGAATAGCCTTTGAGCTCAATGCCATCAGTTTAACTGTGCACTTTTCTTTTTTTTTTTCGAGTTTCTTGAGTGACATCTGTTCTTTTTTTTCGACTTTTGGCGTTATATGAATACTTTCCTGTAGATGTTGTTTTAGACTAGGACGTAAATGAGGAATTCTTCAGAGGATGCGAATGACGTCATTTTGTATAAAATAAAAGCGTGTGCTTTAAGTTTTAAAACTGAAATATGTTTTATATTATCTATAAGGTAAAGCTAGGAGAGTCTGTGCACATTTCAAAAGAATAATAATAAAAAATCTAAATAAATTTTTTTTGCTAAACTATGCATGAATAATTTTGACTTCATTTGTTTTTTCTGCATTTCCATTGATATTTTGTTGTTATCCTGTAATTCAATAGAACAGCAGTAATAAAATCAAGAAAATTATTTGGTGCAATCTCTCCTTACAGGGTAGGAGAGATTACGCGCATAAGTAGGAGGGATTGCGCACATGGGTAGAAGAGATTGTTATTAATGATAATTAGAATTAAATTGTTAACAATAATAATTACCCTTTAATGACATTGTTGTAAGCTTTTTCTGAGTAAATATTATTGTATTAGGAGTGAATATTTCAACCGTCATATATTCAACAGTTAAAGGATTTTAATTTAAGAAAAAGATTGAAATATCAGTAAAAGTAAGCCCTACTAAGATTAAAAATTCCATTAATCTACTTGGTAACATGTTTAACTTAAAAATTACATAATTTTCCTTCCCACAGTTTCAATGTGTTTTGTTTGCTAACAGAAGTTATCGCCGTCCACAATCGATGCATTTATTGTAGTAAATCATGCAGCTTTCGTACAATCACCAGCCACAAGAAATACATGGTATCCATTCAGTAGTCGAAGTTGTCTCCTGGTACAGTTCCAGACATTCAATCACTCATCCTTATTGACCTTCGCTTTTTTCCTTCAGTTTTTTAATCCCACTTTTTCTGGAAGCACCCTATTTTCAGCTTTTTTTTTTTTTTTTTTTTTTCATGTATATTTTGTGGATCAGTAACATTAGTTGCACTCTGTTTCCTTTTGATTTCCATGGCATTAAACGAATTGGAGTGGGTGAAAGCTTTTCCAAAACATTGTAGGTGTTATTAGAAAATTTAATTTATTTAACAAAATTAACTTATTAGCAAATTAATTGTTCATAAGTTATAAAAAATATATAAATATTTAATTAATTTATTAACAAATATATTATTAATTTATTAACAAAAATAATTACATAAAATTAATTTAATAACAACTGTCTTATAAATTTATTAATAACATTTTTATCTGCAAAAGTATTGTTTTGCAAATTAATTTGTTGCCAAATTTAGTTTCGTTAATTATGTGTTTTTCCGAAGTTATTTCAAAATTGATTCATTCATATGTTTTACACTTATGCAATTCTTGCAAATATATCAATAAGCTGCGTAATCTCTTCTAGCACTGAAACTTAGGAAATGCGCCATCTCTCCTAAGTAGCAGATGCGCAAACTCTCCTATTTTGATAGGAGAGATTGCGCGGCCTTTTATTTAAGCGTGAGCACTTCTAAAATGAATTTTTGGTGTTCGCATCCTTAGTATAGGTTATTAGTTTATAAGAAATCGTTTCAGTTCAAAATATTTTGTACTACTGACATTCTATAAAAATTCTGACGAACAGTTATGAAAATTCAAGCACTTACTTTGGAAAAACAAAACAAAAAAGCAATGTTTTATCCAAGACACTTGGAACAATCAATGTGCCCATTCATGTAGGTACTGCTCTAATGCTGCTGTACAACTACCTGGAGTCGTTGGGCGTACACGCTACTCCTTCCCTTCGAATCTCATTGTGCGCGATCTGTCCTACCGCGCGAACTCTCCTTGCTTTACCTTACTTATATGCTTTTTTTTTCTTCGGGGGCGACACTAAATTTTGAAAAAGCAGAATTCCTGTTTTCTAGTTGCTTTAATTTTAGATTCAAGCCACTTCAAAAAAACATGAAGTTTGCCGCTGCACACAAAAAAAAAAAAAAAAAAAAAAATACATTTTTTCACGACTTTTTTAAGCTTTACGTACCGTTTTCTTTGTGTTATTGAGCAGATACAGTTAAACATATATTTTTGAAAAACCGGACCTACCAATTCGCGAGCGGCCATTTGGTCGTGGAATAGACGCGCACCGTAGTTGGGGAACCGCTGTCAGGGGGCATGAAAATGACAGAAAGCTACATTCTGTCATTTGAAATGTATACCAAATTGTCTACATTTTAAATAAAAAAATAATAAATTCTCATTTGCAAGTTTTATGTACGAGCCAATGAAGTTAAAAGGAATAATTTCATTTTTTAAATTATGACGAACAACGAATAAATAATCAACTCTATATAATAATACTCCATAACAAATACATTTTCTTCATACATAAGACCATCCTTTTCATACCTGGATGGCTACATGCATACATCTTATGTACTTGCATATATAGTATAACATACATATATACTCGCACAAAAGAACTTTCAATATTTTCAACATGTACAACAGCATTTTTTTTTTTTTTTTAACAAAACAAAGAAATAAGTTACTAGTGAGCAATCATCCTTAATCTTAATTTACAAAATGATAATCCCTCTAAAAATGCTTTTTTCGATCTTCGGAGTTTTTTTATTCTCAATGGCGCTACGTTTTTCTAACAGTTGACAGTAATAAGCAGCTATGTCATTTAAAAATTAATACCACATTAACTAAAATCAACTTTAAAATTTCTTGACTGATTGATTATATTTACTTTAAGAAATAAAATCTAATAAATCTCAGAGAAATTCCTATTTTCGTAGAAAAGAATGTGGAGTACGAAAACTATTTGGAATTTATCAACGCAGAAATATACTGAATATTTTAAAATATTTATATCGACTATTACATTAAATATACACTATAATTGATAGAGATAAACAGTCTTATTTAATATCAGTCGTTCGCAAAAGACTTAATCAATGAAGATGCAGAATTTTATGAGGCATCTTTGCTGCTATTTAGGTAATAATTCATAAGAGATCAATAAAATCCAATTTCATCTCATTTATCACCGAGAGATTTAAAAATTCAGTATAAATATTAATAGATGAGATTTAAACTTTTAGTTTCTTTAGAACTTATTCAGCGAATTCATTTTATATTTCTTCCTCAAAAGTCCTAATCGAATTTTGAAAAGAGAAATATTTAATTTAATTGGGAAAAAGTGCATATTAAGTACTTTTTAATCATTTAATAAAAAGGTTTTTCTCCTTTCACAATCCACACACGGATTGATTAACATAAAAAATAACTAAAGTTTATCATGAATTTAATTCACTTTGTAGGAATTTTGGCTCTTATTTAGCTAACAATTCTCAAGGGATCAAATAAATCTAATAATAACTACTGAAATATTTAAAACTGCTAAATAAATATGAATATGTCGGATTTAAGTTTATAATTTATTTAAAATTTAATGATCAAATTTGTTAAGTGTTTTGTTTTGTATATATTTTATAAAAATTTTAATGAAGTTATAACAAATAAAACATTAAAAATCGTTAAAATTGCATATTAAATATTGTTAAATATTAAAAATAAATAATATTATTTCAATTTTTGAACAAAAATTGATTAACATTAAAAAACAAAGTTTCTTCGCTAAACTACATAATTTTCCTGTTATGCTATTTCTATTTCAGAGTATAGAAATCGGAGAAAAATATTAATTAGATCTAAATGGATTATACGTAAAGTTTCCTGCTTTCGAAAGCCATTTCATTTTTCTTGTTATTTATGACGAGGGTTTAAAATATTAGTCATAATGATAATAATTATAATTACTATTAAGAGACAGAACAGCTGATTTATTTCAAGTAACGTAAAAAAAAAATAGACAAAGTCATTGGCAGTAAAAATAGTCTGCTCAGCAAAAAATTTCTGTTGTACGACTGATGTGTCACGGATTAGTGTTATGAAACAATTATCACTATTACTTTAATTTCTTGAAAGAAAAGGTTGTTATATCTATTGTATGTGTGACGAAGCGAAAGACTTATTTTTTTAACTGTCCGATAATTTTCATCCGCAGAGAATTTTTTTTTTTTTTTTTCTTATCGACGCGTGAGTCTGTGTACATTCGAAATGAATAACGTTGTCGGCGACATGAAGATTTAAGTTCTATCTTTTCTGATTTGTAAATAATTTATTTTGAGATTTTTAATTAAAAAATATTATAGTTTTATACTTAAGTCCCAGCATTTCCTTCTGCTTTATATGTATAATGTCTATGTTGATGTAGTCACATATACGTGAGGATGGTTGAGAAGGCGATTAGTACGGGATATTCAGCATCATGAAGATGACTTAGAAATTAAAAGTGTTTGTTAAAATTAATCATTCTGTCACGAACATAAAATATGAAGTTTTTTGTGTGCAAAGAGAAAAGAAAGATTATAAAGAAGTGGTCAGCATTTATTGTAAAATTAGTTTTTAAAAATTAATGTTTGATTTTGATATATAAGCCATATAACTCATAATCATGATTGACAATCTTTTAAAACCACTATACACACCAACTTGTTCTCTGAATCTTTAACAAAACGGGCGGTTGGTAGTAACATAAAGACACGGAAGGCGTACTGTATGCACCAAGGCGTTTTGAATAAATAACAACTTATAATTATATCATTTTTTAGTACAACATGCAGAAGTAATATAAATGTAATAAACATCCAATTCTTAAAAAAAGACTAATTTAATTAGAATTAATATAACACCGATGGTTTCTAGTAACGTAAAAACACGGGCAGCGTACTCCATGCGCCAACGATTTTTAAAGCCTAAATATCAAATTTTGATGCAAAAGAAGAATACCGTCTAATATAAGATAGGAGAGTACACAGTGAGACATGGTACGCAGTGAGACAGCAGCCACTTTGACATATAGTTTTAACTTTTTCTTCAAGCTGGCACACACACATAACGACCTTATCTTATGCAACACGTGAATGTAGTTTCAGCACTTCAGTTAGTCGTCCGACAAAATAGTAAATAATTCCTTATTTTATAGTGGTTAAAGTTACATAAACGTCTATTTTAGAGTTTATTTCCTTCAATATGACATATATTTACTTAACCAAACCTAGCTATATCTAATAATAGACTATTTTGGCAAAACGACATAAACTTTTTAAAGCGATGAAATTGATGTAACAGATGTGGCATCCGTTTTGTTACAACGTAACGAAAATACACAGTGAGACACACAGTTGTGGTATACAGTGAGACGTGTCTTATTGTGTACCTACTATGTGTTTCTGATGTTAAAAAAGTTATTTATTAATAAAAGAAGGTTTCTCTCTCTCTCTCTCTCTCTCTTTCTCTGTGTGTGTGGGCGTGCGATGGCTAGGGAAATTTGCTAAACGTAAGAAGCTGAAAATTTGCATGAAGGTAGCCCAAAGTCTGCCATTGTCCACCCGAGGCTCATATTTTTAATATTTTGAAAATCTAGAAATATTAATTAGAAATCATAAACTGCAGAAAATTATTGATAGAGTGTAAAAATGTATGATTTATGAAATATATAGGGGAGACTAGGGAGAGTTGACCATACGGGAGGCTTAACCCACCCATCAGTTTTCATATTTAAAAGAATTTCAGAGTTTTATCATTAGGTGTCAACCAAAGCTACTGGAATGCTCAAACAACAGTCTTTGTTTCATACAGATAATCGAAATAGATGTGGAAAAAATCAATTGTGAGGCATTTTCAACCTAAAAGTTCTGTTTTTTAGAAATATTTTGTAAGCTTTTTTCAGATAAAATATATCATAGAAGATTAAGTAAGTAGGTTTTAAGTAATGCAGAAATATCGAGGTTTCATTCCAGACATAAAGATAGTACAGTAAGTTAGGCTTAACATAACAATGTGCTATTCTTTAGAAAAGGGCTATGTGGGGAGGCTTGATCCAGTCAATGTGAGGGAGGGTTGACCAGATGAAATCTTTTTATTATACACTATGCATAATAGAAGATTAATGGCTATATTTAAAAAAAAATGTTCATTTATTCTGTAAAGCCATGGTAAAATCGGGTGGTGGAAAAAAATATTTAGATTAAAGAAAGATGTGAAAAATTGCTATAGTATATAGCAAGAAAAACTGTAATGAAATATAAATGGGAAAGTTGATAGGAACTTTTTCAATTTAAATATTACTACAATAGGTAAATAGAAACAGTGTAAAAGACTAGGAAGGACTAGAAAGCATGAAAGTAGTAGTCTTAACACTTTCAGGGGCAGCGGTATGTTTATGAAACCGCTTAATTTTAATTCCCAAACGCCACAATGGCACCAGAATTTTACTAAAATCTTTTCCATTTAATATGTATGTGAAATATACACTTTTTCTTATTTCCAAATAAATTTGTTGGTAAATTCTGGTGCCAGTCATTTATTTCCACATTTTACTACTGAAAGTACTTTGCCACTGACAGGGATAAAGAAGATAATGATCAGTTAAGTGCACATGCGGCTGCAAAAGAACATAGCACTGATCGAAAAACTTTTGGAACGTATGTAAACAAATTTCACCAGCATGAATACAGTGAGATGCAGTCAAACTATGTGACAGTTAGAGTTGTCAGGTCAAGTGTCACAAAAAGTAGGAAAAGACGACAAAAAAGCGGGACAGTGGCTATAAATGCCGGGCATAATAATACATGAAACCCTATGAAAACGGAACCTGTACCTTACGGAATGCTGTCTTAAATGTTAAAATTTCATTTTCCCTGCTGTACAATTATACCTACTCAGACGAAATTCTGTTTAAAACAAAATTTTTCTCCTCTGACTTGCAATTGCGTCTAAACAGGTTTGTTTAAGCATCATATTTTCAAAAATGTTTTTTATAATAATTAAAGCATCTAGCATAAAGTTATATTGCCTTTTTTAAACAGATTTTATCGCTCTTCACAAATATTTCAATATAAAACAAAGTGGGTCAAGCCTCCCACATAGTGGGTCAACCCTCTCATATGTGGGGAGCTTTGACCCATTATTTTCTCAGGGATAAAATCGATCATTTTTCAAATTTCTTATATATTACACTTATGTAGCAATTTTATTTTGATAACTGATTGTATAACGAATAAAATGATATATAAAACTTTATTCTACGTTCAATATTTAAAAAATTAAAAATCATTTTGTAAAATGTGGGTCAACCCTCCCTAGTCTCCCCTACATTGCCTCACTGTGTACTACTTGTGGTACATAGTGAGACAATCTTCGATACTCCGTTATGCTGCTTCTGTGCTTTCATAAATGACTTTTTTAAAACCATTTATACATTAATGGTGTGTGCATAATACTAGGCAATTAAGTAGCTTGTGTAATAGGCATTTGTGTAGCTTAAAAATGGAGCAAACAAATTTTCAAAAGAATAAAATCGTCGCCATTTGTTAAGTAATAATAATTTTCGTCTCACTGTGTACTACCCTCCCATATAGCTAGTAATAGTATAAATGTAAGAGACATCACATCTATATAAAAAAAAATAATTTGCAAAGTAATTCGAATATATTACACAAACTCTCGGGTGGCGCATTCATTACGCCAGCTTACCAATAAAAATATAGAAAGAGAGCAGAAAAAATTTCGAACATCAGCTTTAAACATTGTTTAAATATTCAAGTGTCATTGGGTAGAGCCTAAATGAAACGTAGCAGTTAATCCCGTAATTATTTTGGAATTGGCAACATTTCTTTTCACTGAGTGGCACACGCACTACGAAGTAGGGGAAGCTGTTGTTCCTTTGACCACTTTGCAAGTTTTAAATTTTCCTAGCTGGACTATTAAAGCTAAATCCAATTTATTTGTTTTATTATAATTAGTATCATATGATTTATCATAAATAATTTTTTCGAGGTTCTAGTTTTACTTTTATTATGCTTTACTCTATTTTTAAAAAATAGTAACACTGTGGTCAAAGGTACGACACATAATTGTACCTTTGACTATGGGTTGTTGTACCTCTGACCAGGCAATTAGACAGCACAGTAATGAACAAAAAATCCCTTTATTCAGTTTTATTGTAAATAATTTTAAGTTAAATGCGTACAAAATAATAAGCATAATAAGAATTGTGTTAATGATAGTATTTTAAGAATTTTGTATTTCATGTTTGCTTATTCAACTTTACATGATGAAAAATCCACTCCAAATGAAAAACGTTCTAACTATCGAGAAGATTCACTAGCAAAAGTAGGGTCTGGAAGTTTAGTCACAATGTCTTTTATATAAATATCATACAGCGTTTCATCCTCTCATATAAACTTCACACTTAAAGTTTGTTTTCTCAAATATTGGATATAAAACACTGGATATTTAATATCACAGATCTCTGTGACAAAATAGGTATTTTTACTTGCACTTTTAACAGGAATAAAATTTCCATTTTTCAATCCATCTTTCTCAAACTGTTACCGGTCAGCTGTCTAACAACATTCATCTGACACATCAAATTCACTTTCACTTTCAGAAATTTCGGTGTCTTTATCAGATTCTGAACTATCCTTATGGAGGAATTTCTTTTTGTTTGCCTTTTTTAGGAAGAGGTTTGTTTGTATGTCGTACCTTGCGTTTAGAGTGTTGCTTTTTTCAGCTTAAATAATTAGCTTTTCATTAGTATTATGAGTCAAGATACGATATTTCCCTTTAAGCCGACCCCCTATTTCACATTTTCCTTGTCTGCACTTTTGGATGAGGTCTCACAGCTACAGGTGTAATGATAAGTGGCGATAGATTCGAACTGCTAAATTGAGGAATGATATGGTCAGTTTGAGCTGAGCTACTCATTGACGGCTCATGAAAATCCGTTTCTTGAAACATCGGTCTGTCTATTACAGCAGCTGCAAGAAATTCGTCATCCGAGAAAACCTTCTCATTGAAAGGCACAAATCCTGTTACCTTAAAACTTTTCATAATACAGTTTGAAACTACGGCTTTAGAATATGCTATGCCCGCAAGGTCAGCAATGTTGTAGATTGTAAAAGTACTCCCAACATTTCCAGGAGAAACCATCCGACAACCAAATATTTACAGCTTCATTATAAGAAGCTTTAAAAGGACCATAAACACCCCTATCAAAGGTTTGCATTTAAATGGGTAATGTGTGGATGATACTTCATTAGTGTCATATTACTAGCTTTGGGTAAATCAATTATTGGTATGCTGATATGAGATTCAGAGTTATAAAATATTATCAATACTGCCCTTTCAGTACTAGGTCTAAAATTTTTCAGAAAATGTTGAAAGAAGTGTTGGAATATCGTCTCATTTGACCATCCTGATAGGTTTGTAGCTCCGATTGATCCTGGAGACGCCCTATGAAGCATAATGTTTTTTAAGTTGACCCGGTGAAAAACAAGCAAAGGGAAAATGATGTTTCTGGATGTACTAACAGCAGCAGTCATAGTGATAGTTGTTCCCCTTTTGTCAGAAATCATCCGTCCAAATTGTTTTTTTTTATACTTTGAGGGCTATGACTTTAGGAAGTACATGAACTGTGCTTATCCCACTCTCGCCGCAATTGCAAATGTCACTAGGTTCAAGCGAGTGACGTTGTAAAATATTCTTATAGTTATTAAATATCTTTGCCACAGTCTCTCTATTAAATGTAGTTGCCCTAGCCAAGCTAGTAGCTTGAGTCTTTCGAAGGGACCACTTGCCATAAAATCTTTTGCGGAAATCCCGTAGCCACTGTTTGCTAGCACATTTGTTTGATGACCAGAACAAGTCAATTTTCTTACTATTAGCTTTGGCAAAACCATATGCTAAAGTCATTATTTGTTTTTTGTTAAGCCGTAATACATATTGGCTGCTTGTGTATGATAATCAGCCAATAAAAGTTCTTCATCATCACTAAAAACCTTTTTAGGGTTATAAGACAAATTTATATTACCTGATTTTTTCAATGCATTTAAATAATAAATTAAAGTTGGTTTTTTTCAAACCAAAGTGCCTTGAAGCCTCTGCAATTGTCATTTTTTGCTCCTTGATGAAAGTTATCGCCTTTTCAATGTCTCTTTTTTTAAATCAAATTTCTCCCTTTTGATGCCTGTCTTGCTTCTTGGCATTCTGCTTGGTGTTTGGTCTAACTTAAAAAATATAAAACAAAAATAATTAATCCATTAGTAAGTGATATGACAAAATACTCAGTAATGATAAAACATCAAGAAAAAATTTAAATTTTATTATACTTTCAAAATTGCTTTAAATAGAATATATTTTAATATTTGATTGATATAAATATCTTTTATTCTGTATGAACAACTCAAGTAAAAAATATCATTAGCTAATTTTAAGACAGTTGTAACAATAAGACATAAAAGTTAAAATGTTGAGAAAATCTTTTTAAAGTGTTGTGCCTTTGAGCTGGTCAAAGGAACAACATCATGGTCAGAGGTACAAAACCATTCCAATACAAATTACAAAGCATGCTACAGTTTTAGGGTTAGGATAATCATTTTCCCAAGCCCTGCCATATTTATTAAAGTCTTTAGCTACTATGTCAACTTATTTCTAACAACACAGACATAACACAAAACATATTATTAGGCAAAACATTATCAAATAAATATTTACATTTTTATGGTATTAATGGATTAATATTATTTACAGGAATCCACTTTGACTTTAATAATCCGCAATAGGTTGCACGAGCCCTCTAGTGAAGGAACTGTGCACTAATTACACCAAAATTCATAAAATGCTGCTAGATGACGCTACAGCCTATGTGGTCAAAGGAACAATATGGTCAGAGGTACAACACCTTCCCCTACGTGTCCTTAAGGATTAAAAATAGTTACATTTAATGAATGCTTTTTAATTTTCAAATTATCATTATACTGAATGCTCCATACTTAATTATTATTGAACACATTATTTCTTCATTTTTTAGCTTTCATACATTTGATAAACATTCATTTTATAAAATGATACACATTTACATACATTATCTTTATATATAGTGCTAATATAGGTACCGATATAGAGATATATAATATAGAGAGGGTACTCATCTGTATTTTACAGCAAACAACTTAAAAATTTCATTAGAAAAAGGTTTCAATTTCTAATTAGTTACTTTTAAACTAATTAAAAAATCAAAACTTGATTAATAGTAATTAAAATTTTAGAAACCTAATCAGTAATACACCAGACACTCGTTTTGTTAACAGTTAATGCAACAAAAGAAGAACGCGTATCTGGGACACATTCGGAGACTATTTTTGTCACTGAAACAATCTACTACAGCAAACTATGTTACTTTAATTTAACCAAATATTCCCCCTTTCCTTTCATTTGCTTTACAAATTTTAGCTATTTATTTATTCGAAGAACATATTTTGAATTTTTGCATTATAGAAGGTCGGAAAATATTTGCTTAAAAGTATTTTAGGAAAATGAATTGAATAGATAATTTAAATCGAAGAAAATGTGCATAATTTCGCAACATAAATTCATTATCAATAAGACATGTTTAAAATGCTGAAAAGTTTAAACAACGAAATTTTTTTGATAAGATCTCTCAAAAGAATTTTTTTGTCGCTTTAGATAAATATCAATTTAAAAAACGCACATTCAAAATTTTCTACCTACGCTTTTCGCAAAAAACAGAGACGTAGAATAGAACGTCAGAATGGAAATGCGCAGAAAAAAATTATTTGAAATTTCTTGGAAATTAGCCTTAACATTCCACTTGTTCATATTTATTTGAAATCATAATATCAATTAAGCTATTATTAGACGAGGATATTTTTCTTTGCTCAATTTCAAACTTTTCAAAAGTTGTAGTATAAAATCGAAGGCATATATTTTTGAAGCATAATTCTTTCTAATAAGAAATTACAGGCGCCTAAACTCTGTGGCTATACAATCCATGAAGGATCAAGGCCGAAAATACTGATCCCTGTTTTTTGACCCTGGGCAAAGAGGTGCTATGCAGCATACGTCCCGTCCAGGTGGTCGGCCTAACACAGAACCCTCAATGTTTTGTTCACAAGCAAGCTTGGTTCTCATTTTATTGACCCCGAAGCGATGAAAGGCTGAGTGAACCTTGCCCAGACGGGAGTCGAACTCTCAAACTGCAGCGCGGCAGTCAGATGCTCGGACCACTAGGCCACTGGGCTTACTTTTACACTATACACGAATAGAAATATTCACTTTATTTAAACACAGATATTTTGAATTAAATAAGATGAGTATTAATGTTTAGATATAATGAAGCTCATATTTCAGAAGATTTGACAATTATAGAAAGTGGTCACGAATATCATATGGTCAAACATAAAAATAAAACACAATCTGTTACACCTCCATATGATCATGAACTATGTGAAGAGAGTAAATCGACAGTGAATGGTCTTTTTTTACACTATCACATTTAAAGTTATTTTTAAATTACAGCTACCGCTCATATTATTGATTTAAAAAATTATGTATTTGTTGTTGTTGTTGCTATGTTTGTTTTCTCCTTAAAAATATCTTCAAACGAAAATTCGTTAAACAGAGTGTCTCGAAAAGTTTTATACAAAGTTTAAGAGATGGCAGAGCACACTATAACAAACAATTTTTATATAGGAAATAGAGTCCCTCCCTACGGTTATACCCAACCCGAACCCGATAATTCCATTTCATGTAAACTCACAACTCGGCCCACAAAATATTCTTTAACCCGAAACCCAACCTTAACCAGAAGTAATGGAAATTTAATTCAATGATACAAAAGTAGTGTATATCGCATTTCTCTTTATCAATTTTATTTCTTTTGTAGAAAAATGAACATATATATACAGAGTGCAATATGTTATCTATCGCCGATCTTTAATATCTCAACCGATGGTCGTAGACATATAGTTCCAATTACAAAAACGTTTAAAATGAGGTAAATATTCATGCTGTGGTGTTATTTAAAATAAAAAATCAATTTTATAAAAATCACGAAATCTAACTTTTTATACGGTCCCCCAGTCCCTGTAGTTATATTTAGTAAAAGTTTACACACATCATGACACCTATAACGCAAAAAGTTTGACATCTGTACTACAAAAATTGACAGAGTTATTAAATTTCATATTTTGAGATTTTTGCACATGATTTTGTCTTTCATTGAGGGATCAGTTAACAGATGAATTAAAGTAATTCGAGATCAAAATAAGGGTGCTATGTCTTTTTTACAGCGAAACCACAATTAGCCGGTATCGCGAAATCGGGTTATCATCAAAGAGGTCAATCAATTTCATCTAAAAATTTGAGCTGCGTTTTAGGGGTCGTATACAAAGCGAAGAATGAAATATTGAAATTAAGCAGAAAAATAAATATATTTATTATAATATCAGAAAACGGTCTCGTATAAAAAATGAATACATAAAACGCCAAAATCTACTAGAGATACTGCTCAAAGTGTTCTTCATTGGTGGCAATGCACAATTGAACGCGTGACAGTACTGGTTCCTGGACACGTTAGAACATAGCAGGTGTGCAAACTGTGCGACAATCAAAATGCGATTTAGAAACCTCCACATCGCCCGGACAGTACGACAAGTAAGGTGCGGTATATGGGGAGCCTAGATTGTTCGACCCATCTTCTACAATGGGACCTTAACGGGCGATCGACCTGCATCTGCTACAAGACACGGCATGTGACTGCTTTGAAAAGTTGCTCTCCGACATGCATGCCGACTGTGGTTTCAACATGATGGGGCCCTCTCCGCATAAAACATCAAACATCCGGGCGTATCTGGCCACCGAATTCAGTCAACAGATCCTTGGATATGGCGGTCCGGTAAAGTGACCACCGCGTTCACCGGACTTAACTCCCATGGACATCTACCTCTGGGATTCCATCAAAGAATAAGTCTATGTGACTGAAACTATTTCTATGGTTTACCTGAAGCAGCGCATTATCCTTGATTGTCGCACAGTTTGCACCTGCTATGCTCTAATGTGTCCAGGACTCAGTACTATTACGCATTCCATTGTGCATTGCCACCAATGGAGAACACTTTAAGCAGTATCTCTAGTACTTTCTGGCGTTTTATGTATTCATTTTTATAGTAGACCGTTTTCGATATTATAATAAATTGATATTTATTTCTCTGTTTAATTCAATATTTCATTCCTTGCTTTGTATAATCGAAGATTATATCAGTTCGAAATCAACATCTCATATAACAACTTTAGCATTAACATTTTGTTTCTCCTGCAAGTATAAATTCAATTAGGCAGTCAAAAAATTTTATTTGAGAATGAATATCATTCTATAATAAACATTATTTTTTTATTTTATTACACATTAAAAAAAAAACTGATTAACACTATAAAAACTACTCGAAAACATTTCCGAAAATCAGTGATAGCAAAATAAACTTCGTTTTTATAATGCATCATTAAAGATAGAAAATATATTGGTTTTGAGAGTTCCTAAGGATAGAGAACACTTTTCGGAATGAGGAGTAACTCGGAAAAGGTAATTGAGTAATTGTATATTTTCGTTCGTGATTACATCATATTTTAGTTAATTAAGAAACATTTGTCTTTCTTTACATTGTTCCAAGTGTTCAAAAGTTTAGTAAAATTCTAAATAAGACTTAAATATATGTTATTTAAATGTATAATCTAACATATGATATACTTCCAAATGATATTTTTTTCAATATTTCATAAAACGAATATATATAAAGCTTTTCCCCATAACTCTTTCATCTAAAAAATGTATGAAGAGAATAGATTTTTAGAAAAAACACTTTCTGCACGTTTTGCGTATAAATCATATTTGTATTTGAAAGATCGGAGAAAAGTTATCTCTGTATTCGTTTGAGTTTAATATAAATATAATATTTTGAAAAATATCAGATTTCCAACAACTGTTCTTGCAAATTGCATTCTTGAATCTTTTATTCATAATTCTGTCAAAATGTTCAAACGGAAAAATTCCAAGTCTTTTAACAGCAATATACAGATGATATTTTCATTTACAACAATATATGAGTTTTTCATGTAAAAAATATTCAAAGATTTTGACATTTTTATTCTGTAGAAGAATCGAAATAACATTCTACTTGGAGCTTTATTATAGTTTATTGCTTTTCTATCGCTGAACTCACTATTGACATTTTTTACAAAGAATTTATTCTAGGAAATATATAAGAAAGTACCAGCAGCCAACAACAAATCTTAAATTAATCGTTTCGTGGCAAATTAAAAAATCGCTAATAGAATTGGTTCCATTCAGTATTGTGAAATCTGGAAAATTATTTATTCAGAAATTCCGAATTTTACACTAGAAAAGTTTGTATCTTTCAATTTATTAACCGAATGTTTATCACCACGGTCAGCAATACGCGTATTGCGGTCCATATCTTGGCCGCGGAAGGTTGAAGACTGGACCGCCAAAAGTTTTTAATTTGAATAAATAATTTATTAATATCTCTCTATATAAAAGCCGTTCTCTGTATGTATGTCCTTTATACAAATCTTCAGTTTTTGACGGATTTGCACGAAACTTGATGTACATAGTTTTAGAATGTGGAAAAGATCGCTGTCTACTTTAAAAAGTCATCAGACCACTATTTATCCCTTTTTTTACCACCTTCCATAATTTAACATTATATAAATATCTGCTTTTTAAATTTTCTAACTCAATAATTTCTTTCCTGTTGCCACACCTTAAAGAATGACACAATAATGTGAAAAAAATAACGATAACGCGTGTATTTTGTTTTTCAGATTCTTTTGCTATATTTTTGCATTTTTGAAATTAATTGACGTCCTTTTAAACAGAAAATGCACATTTTTTTATATATAAAATAAAAACTTTAACTATAAGAGCAGTAAAATGACGTAGTACCTTAATTTACATGTTATTTTAAAATTAAAACATATACCTAAACACAAACCGTCAAATTTTATGAAAACAATTTAGGAAAAAGAAAAAAAAAAGGCTATATATGACGTCACATTCAATCAAATCTTTTCAACGTGTAATCAAACCCTCTGTAAATAAATGGCTCCTATATTTTGTTTACTACTTCGATTGTATACTACAGCCATATCTTATAGTTATACGTTATAGCTAAGTGCTGTATTGGTTTAGATTCAGTGGTAACATTTTCTGTGATTTATAGTAAAAAGAGAGAAGTTATTTCCCTTTTCAAAAAAATTCTTGACTGATGTCACGATTTAAAATTTATGGAAAATGACATCATTTCGCTCACCCGCAAGAAAAGTGACACATCTCGACAAAAGTAAATTTCGCAGAAGAGGCAAAAGAAACTTTGCATAATTTTACTATAAAATGAAATTTCAGCACTAGCTTTGTATGCAGGAATAAAAAAGTGTATAAAAGCATAAAACCCTTAAGAATGAAGACGTAGGATGAGGTCTGGAGGGTTGGGTAATTTTACCTCCTCATACAATCCATTCCTCTTATGTGGTCCCAAATGGATATATAGCGTAATAAAGGGAGATTCAATATAACTACACTTATTAAACTGTCTCTGTAGCAAGACACACCTATGACAAACCTAATAATGGAATAAAACGCAAAATGAAATTTAGCGAGATGTGTCACTTTTCTTGCGGGTGAGCGATTTTATCTAATCATTGTTGATTTAATTTCTATTTATGAAAAATTTAAGCTTACATTTAAGAATGATGTTTTATTTAAAGTGGAAACCCTTTATCTAATACTTTTATTAAAGCTTATAATTACACGTAAAGTGAAGGTTTTAGTTTTAAGCAAATAAAATTTCTGTAACTGCTACCTCATTTGCATGCATTTGTTGTATTTTTCTGCGAGTTGTGAGAAATCGCATACTTCTGTTACGCGTGTCAAAGAAAACTTGTATTTTAATTTTAAAAGTTAAAAAAATTACCACAATGTGTCAAAAGAACAGCCTTTTTTCTGAATTTAAATTTCGCGAGTTCGAAAATTAAAACTAAAATTATGAGTTTTTTCATAAACGTCAAGTTAAGGCTGTTCTCAAATCCAAAGGAGCAACTTTCTGACATATTTTGTATTTACTTTTTGTTCGGAAACGCATGAAATTGGCAGGAGTTCTTATTTAAAAATTATGTAATCGAATGATAGTTTACTTTTTTTTTGGTAAAGGTATAAGATCTTTCAGTTGGTGTTTTGAACTGAATTTAGAACGCAACACAGTGATAAAGGAGAAAAAGCGGTCAACAAGTAACCACAATTGCTCATAACTTGATAAGTAATTTATTTATCAAAAAATGGAAAACTCATTTCAATTCCAAATCGCTTTAATAGTCAGGCCTACAAATTTTAAACCTTTGCATTTAATGAGTCGGAAAATGTGCAAGAAAGTTTCGTGTTGTTGAGCAGGGAACTGGAGAACCACATTAAGCATTATTGCAGGTTAGTATTTTGTAGTCGAGTTGCATGCCAGATATTTGCTTAAAACATAAGTAATTCTATATTGCTTTAAACAAAAGTGCATGCCATTATAGGTATGAGGCACACTCATTAAAATGCGAATACGCCAACTAGCGCATATCCCGATTAATAAAGACTAAACCGTCAGTACTTAAAGATATAAAAATAGTTCTATATTTTTCATTCAGGTAATAGAACTAATCTTTCATAATTGGGTTCACATGATTATATAACTTTCCCCTATAATTCTATGACTAAGCAACGGAAAACAATATGTTACGCACTAAAATCTTCCCTGAAAAACTAATAATGCAAGTCACGTGAAAATCCGTTCTGAAGAATTCAAGTTATATGCAGCCGGAACGAAATTCTCATTTGCTTTTTATGTACTTATTAGATTATATTGAGTAGTTTGATTTGATATCTGTTAAATTCGTGTTTTATTTTATTTTATTTTTGGCGTTTTAATTTCGTTTGCCAATTTAGTTTTTGAATATCTATATACATATTTGTCTTACGTAGCGCTTAAATAAGGCTGAATTTGTTGATTGACTTTTGGCAACAAGCGCAGTAATAAAATTAATTTGCCATATTACATTCCACCAATCAGAAGCGTGATTTCACCACTGAAATTGCATATATTTTTTTTTTTAATGTCAATGGTTTTCATAAAATGTAAACATATTAAAACGATTCCGTTTAATTATGCACTAATAGCGTAAGCGGAAAACACAGATTATTTACTGAAATATAATATTAAGTAATCTGTGTAAATAAAATGACTGTGAATATCCTTTTATAGTAAGCAATATGTAAAAGAGAATGTTTCCTATGAAGATAATGACGTCATTCTAAAAACACAAGATGCATTTTCATCAATGAATTAAAATATCTTACTATAATTGTGTGAGTAATGACGTCATATTCCTTATGCTTATTCCTGCAGAAAAATAGACTGGACACTTGCTATTTCTTTAAAGATTCTTGGTTTACACAAAATAAAATATTTCGGAAAATTACATAATTTCCAATTAATTACAATGAATATTTAATGAAACTCAGGAATTTTAAAATAATTTCTTAAATGACGTTCTAATCTCGAAAGGGGTGAATGGTTCTGATGGTGAAAATGATGTCATATTTGAAAGAAAGGATTCATTCTCATATGGACTCCAAAAGTATCATGACACAGGGTATGATTCTTTCAAAGACACAACCAATTTCTGGGAAAGTTCTCTATAGTGTGAAGGAGTTACCTCCCGGAATATAGCACAGCAAAAGTCAGGAAATGCACAGAAACAGTTTGTTAGGAACTCCCAATGACGTCATGACCTTTAGAGTTTATATAAAACTGAAATATTTTAGTACGATTTTGTTAATATGACGTCATAGCCTCTGCCCTTTACATCTATTTCAGCAAATTAAATTTCAGAGCAGGAGCTGTTTTTAAACACAGTACGATATTTTGGCACAAGTAAGAATAGCAATGGCCATTGGTTCGTTTTACGGTCACGTGATGCATTCAGAAAATCAGCTTTTTGATCAAAAGTTCCTTTTAGACACAGCAGAGAAAGTGTTGTTTACGTTTTGTTAACTTGCCAAGTGTCTGAGAGATATTGTATTTTTCACGTCGAATGAATTTTAGATAGCGTTTATTGATTTATATTGAACTTTCTTGGTATCATTTTCCAGGAGTTTTTCGAAATAAATTTAAGCCGTGCTGTACAGTATTATGCGCAATGAGTTTTAAATTAATTGTGTTCTAAGGTAATTTTTTTAAGTTACATAATTATTTTACATTACAAAAATTGGTAAATTTAATAATGTTAAAATGATTTATGCCTATTGGTAGCACCAACTAACTGCATTTTTCATTGTGATTTCAAGAAAGTTTTCTATTACTGTTTTTTTTTACCTTATTATTATTTTTTTTTACTTTCATAAGTTAAAAAGATTTATGATAGTACCTATTATGGCTAGAGTTAATGCGAAAAGTTGTGAGAAAGCGAAACGAGCTGGGGATGCGTATAGGTCCCAATGTGAATTGTGTTGCAATTCACGGGGGTTGGCGAGCATTAGTGAGCAGGGGGCAGAGCCCCCTAGTTATACGAAAACAAACAAATTCCGAATTAATTACAATATTTTTGAATAATTGAGTTAATATTTTGTAATTGGGTTGCAAGCACATTTAAAAAATATTCCTGCTTGAAAATTACTTTAAAATCCATAAAGAATCTGTAAATTGAGATAAACATTACAAACAAATATTTCTGAAAGTACTTTTGTTGTCTATAAAACGTTGAAACAATCTAATGTGCGATGTTTAGCGATTAAATTGCGGTAAAAAGGAAATTTATTGTTGTGTCAGGTTGCTGCCCCCGAAAATATGATACCAGAGTTACGCATAGACATGCCTTTTCTTTATACTATTGCATTAAGAGTAAATGGATTCATCTTTCGTAATCGGGTTGCACGCACCTTTAAAAATAACCATGCTTCAAAATTACTTTAAAATCCATTAAAATCGGAAAATTGAGACACAATTTTCAAACAAATTTCATTTGAAAGAACTTTTTTCTTTTCGACATTGTAAAAAATGAAATTGTGTGATGTTTAGAAATTAGAAAAACTGCAGTAAAGGCACAATTTATGGGTTACAATTTATGGGGCACAACTTATGGGCACTGACACAGTGTTTTTACTTTATAATGTAGATGTATACAATACAAACGAGTATTTCACTAAATGCTGCGCGATTTGGTGGATTTTTTCTTTTTCGTATTGTCAGGAAAATCACATATTTTTCTCTTACACCCGACAAAGAAAACGCGCATTCTGTTATTAAGGCTCAGGGATTTTACTGTGGTTGCGAGACAAAAAAGGTCATGTTTTCTGATTGTCTTTTTAACGATTTGTGCATGGGAATGCACAAATTTCAGTTATTGTGATTGCCGTATTATTTCGTTTTAATTTATTCTACCTGGAAGTTCCTTATAATAGACACGGGCGAAGCCGGGTAGTTCTGCTAGTTTATATATAATAGATACGTTTGAGCGATAGCCTTATCAATACTTCTTATATTTGACCATACTTCTCGTATTTTAATAGTGATGAACAGTGGCTATGATGTGAAATGCAAAATACTGCGTTGCAGTGAGGGTGCGGTGGTTGGAGGGGAGTGAACTGACCGGTCGCGTTGGTGCGCATGCGCGAGGATTCGTCTGGGAGGGAGTGGATTCGTCTTGTGAGTCGTAGATTGCGATCTTGTGCGGAGATTTCGTTCATTTGCGTTGTTATTGTCGTGTGCTAAAATAACGTTTTGTGAATCAATATGTATCCTAAAAAGCGTAAAGCTGGCAGTGAAAATAGGAAGTTTCCGCATAAATTTTTTGAAGAACAAATATCGTTCGAGATTAATGGACGCCCACCTTGAATGGACGCCCACCTCTTCGCATTAGCTGTTCACCACGTGAACCAAACTATAAAAAACTGGCTCAAGACCGCATGTGTAATTGTTTGCATTAATTTTTCAACGAATATCTGGCGTTTCTATTTTATTATGTGTGTGTAAAATTCTTCAGAATGAATATCTGACTTTTCTATTTTGTATTATATGAACGTGTATTTAAAAATAAAATTTTAAAAGTAAAGTACTTCTATTACTTATGCGTTTCTTTCCCTGGACCTCGATAATTTTTTTCAAACGTATTCGGACCCCTCTTAAAATTACTTGTCGACCCCTGGTTTATCATAATGTACCATTTTAAAACATTACTTGCTGATGGTGAAAAAACGCACCAGTTTTTAAAGTTACTTTTTTCTATTTTTAAAATAAATGCTCGGATAAACGGAAATATTTTTGTTAGGAGTTATAACGTTTGTTTTAACTAGTTGTAGATATAATTTTTTCAGGTAGCAATTGCAATTTTTCATAATTATAAAAACTGTAAATTATAGCTGATGTTTTTGCAAAAAATGTAAACGAACCTGTATATGATATGTGTTTTGAAATATTTCATAATTAATTAAAATTTAAACTTTTCAGGATTTTTTATTCACCTTAAAAAGAATTTATGTAAGTAAAATTTTATTTTGCTGTTTTATCAATGATTATAACTATAATATTTTGATAGTATTACTATAAAAAATTAAACAGTTTGTGTGTTATCAAATTTTAGATTAAAAAAAGTTTTTATAACACATATACGATATAAAAATAATTAACGTAATAAGTTAATTAGAAATGAAACAGGATCCTTTAACTCAGCATACTCTCTGCTATTAATCCACCGATGAAGAGAGCTGCTAATTAATTGCTTTCAAAACTATAGTTTTCTACTCATAATCTAGAGAGAAACAAAAAGAATATATACTTCTATAATCAATGATGTATTCAGTATATTTATTTGTGTTTAGCATATTAATAATAAATATATATAAAACACATTCTTCTTAAACTTCTTTTGTAGCAAAGTATGTAACAGGATACGCCATTGATTTTCTACAAGAAGCTCTGATATAATCTAATAAATTCCCTTATAAATAAATGAGAAAACATCTTTTCACCAATATTAAATCTTTTACTTGGATACCTTTGAAGAATATCTTTTTTGTGCAATGCATTATTTATCTCACTTCTTTCATTTTATTTCGTTTATGTCGGTGGATGTTGTCTCTTGAAGTGTGTGATAATCAACGCTTCCTAATGCTTTGGAAAAATTAAAAAACAGAAAACGTTAACAAAGAGTAATTTACAATAAGTGCAGATTCAAAGAGCGCTTGTTAAATGAACGATTTATTTTCTTAAAGAAAAAAGAAGTAATTAAATTATGTAATAATGACTATATTTTTATCATAGTTTTACAATTTTTTTAATCTTACGTTAAAATTGAAGAAACAGCATCCCGCAATATGTTATAAATAGCCCGCCACAAACCTCAGTTTCATGATATTTTATAATGTCTGTAACTAAACTTGTTTCTTTAGCTAAAAAGAAACTTCAAAGGATTTAATGACGCTTCAGTTTTTCATTAAGATCATTAGTTGCCTTCCTTTTTTTAAGAAACTGTTTTATCATTTAATTTATTTCCAACGCATAAACGTATTTAACCCTTTCAGGGGCAAAGCACTTCTGTTACTAAAATGTTAAAATGGTTGAATGACACCGGGATTTATGTACGGATTTATATGTAAGTAAGTAAAAGCTTTTCTTTGCGTACATTATACAAAGCAGAATTTAATTTCTAAATTCTGGTGCCAATGTGGCATTTAGGAATTAAAAATAAGTGGTATATATAATATACCGGTGCCCTTCAAGGGGTTAATGTTAAACTGATTTGACATGAAAGGGATGAATTTATACGTTTATTCTTATTGTTTACAGCTTGTTAGTTTTAAATAGCTTAAAACCGATTAACTTTTTTTTTCCTCTAATGTTTTCTTAGGATTGCTTTAACAGGGGTTGCCAAACTTTTAGACCGACGTACTACGAAATAGAAGTTCATACTTCTGCGTACCACCAATACAAATTCGAAGCTAATACAGAAAAAACTGTGTAAACGGAATATGTCTAAAACGAAATATTTTTCCAGTCTTTTGTGCTTCTCTCTGAGCAGATTTTATTGCATTTAATTGCATAATTACATTTTTAAATTGGTACTTATATTGACTGCTTTATATATTAACATTCAAATAAAAGGTAGTACCATAATTACATTTTAATAATATGTACATTATCAAAACACAGTGCTTTGATGGGAAAAAAGCTACAATACTTAATGACATATTGGGGTAAATTGATACATATACACTAGGGTGACGCTATTAATTTCCCTTGTATCGCTAATGATAAGGGTGTGCTTGCTTTATCAAACGCAGCTTCCTCATGTCTGCTTGAATCTTAGTTTTAGACGCAGTCAGATTCAATGTTTAGTTCATTTCTGTATTTCTTTTTCGTATAAAGAAGTAAAGAGAAAACGCTTAAAAAAGAATAATTTTTGCTAAAAACAGGCAGGAATTAGAGCTTATACGGTTATCAGAGGGTAATCATTTCTCACCAAACAAAATTCTGTTACATTCATCTTTTTGAACGTGGATTTAGTCCAAGAGCTGTTAAACATTTTAGGGAAGGTATTTGAGGCACCTTGAAAATTTGTGCAACACTTCTTTTGTAATGGCTGAATACAAAATTGAATGTCTGGCTGAAGGATCGTGGCCCAAAAACTGTGCCAGACGCGTGTCAAGTGCCATTTTTTGACTGCCCAAAAAAAAGGTATTTGAGGCACGCTGAAATTGAGACAGAATACTATTTATACTTAGAAAAAAATATTTTGAAAACGACAGACACTTTAGTCGGCCCAAAAACTGTGCCAGACACGTGTCAAGTGCCATTTTTTGACTACCCAAAAAAGGTATTTGAGGCACGCTGAGATTGAGGCAGAATAATATTTATGCTTAGAAAAAAATATTTTGAAAATGACAGACACTTTAGTCGGCACAAAAACTGTGCCAGACACGTGTCAAGTGCCATTTTGCCCCAATCTCAGCGTGCCTCAAATACCTTTTTTGGGTAGTCAAAAAATGGCACTTGACACGTGTCTGGCACAGTTTTTGGGCCGACTAAAGTGTCTGTCATTTTCAAAATATTTTTCTAAGTATAAATATTATTCTGTCTCAATCTCAGCGTGCCTCAAATACCTTTTTTGGGTAGTCAAAATATGGCACTTGACACGTGTCTGGCACAGTTTTTGGGTCACGATCCTTCAGCCAGACATTTGATTTTGTATTCAGGCATTACAAAAGAAGTGTTGCACAAATTTTCAGGGTGCCTCAAATACCTACTCAAAAATGTTCAACAGGTCTCCTACTATTCCAGCAATCTATCGTTATTGCTGTATACAGTAAACTCTGTCTAAGGCGGAATCGGTTGGAACTGAGAAAAATTTCCGTGGTAGACAATATTCCGGCTTATGCAGAAAAAGTCCCCTTTCCTCCAAAAAAAAAAAAAAAAACTCGATGTTTGACTATCTTTCATTGATTTTCCCGACTCAAAAATCGATGGAAAACTGAAATTTTGAAAGATTCTTTGTTTTTATAGATAAATAAGAAACGGTATTCAATTTCTTAGTACTGCTGTAATACATGCGGATTGGAAGTTTACATACACACACACAAAATAATAATAATAATAAAATAAATAATAATAATAATAATAATAAACTTCGAGAATGAGACAGAATGTTTTTATTTTGAATTTGAGTACAGCCATAAAGTATGATATATTGTACTTTAGAAAATATATATTTCCATAAATTTGCATTCTACTAGAAATAACTTTTAAATGCAATTTTGTATAGGAAAAAATGACATAAGTAAGAATTATTTAAAATTTAAACAGTTTTGTTCTTTTGAATTAAACGTTTTCAAAGTGTTACGGAATTTAACTAACATCCTCGACATTGAGTATTTGACTTAACAGTTTTAAAGTTTGATAAACGAAATGCCTTTTTTAAAATATCCTTTTTTCCACCTTATGCAAAATTTTGGTTTCGGTGGGATCTTAAAATCCTTTCCGTTTTCGCGTTAGACAGATTCCGCCTTATGCGGCATGAATTAATGTAATTTTCTATGGGTTCGCCGGGACTTGAAGAATTTTCCGCGGTAGACAGATTTCCGGCTTACACAGAGCCCGCCTTAGGCAGAATTTATTGTATTTTATTTCATTTCACGTACCATTAATCGGACTTTCGCGTACCAGTAAACAGAGCTTCACGTACCAGTACTGGTACGCATACCATAGTTTGAGAACCCCTGAAGGGAGTCTGTCTATCTCACGTGTGCAAAAGATGACCAAACTAACCATCTAACCTAACTTCATAATTTATTCAGGTTATGGATATACAGCATAATCTCGAAAATCCGGCAACGTCGGGACCGAGACTAAGCCGGATTTTTCAAAACTCCAGATTCCTGAAAGAATAACAAAAGTACTTCCGATATCCTTAAAGGTGTCTTTATTCATAATTTAAGTCATATCTAAGTTATATTTATGGGCGAACAAGAGAAAATTAAATATTAAAAAAAAAAAAAACTTACTAAAATTGATATTTTCTGTGTTACAAAATAAATAAATAAATAAATAAATAAATAATAAATAAATAAATAAAAATAATCTAATAAACAGTGAAGTCAATTCTTCGCGTGTAATTTTCAAAACATCAATGTCAATTTTATTTGCTTCAATTTTTTCAGCTGTTCTTTAACAAGTTTTTCTTGGATTTTGTACAAGTGAGGAATATCGATTTTGGAAATACAGTTTTATTTTTCTAAAGCATATGTTAATTTTACAGTCAAATATATCAGTGTTCCTACACTTTTATCTGAAATACCGTAATTTTATGCAGAAAAACTAGTCTTTTACAATCGCGAGGTTGCAAAACCCAAGTTTTTCTCTGAGAAAATACAGATGTTTATCTGACTTAATCTGAAATTTCCTGACCTATAGGGTCCCTATTTATCCATTTTTCCAGTGACACCTTTTCTTCTGCCAGATCCTTGTTCGCATCCCTTTGAGCTGCTACCAACGTTATCGGCGGCTCTATTTAGCACAACGTCAGCAATCTGACTGTCCGGTAATCCATCGCTTTTAATTGCGAAGTTTTCATTCGTAAACAATTGATATTTTACTTTCACACGTAATTTGAAGTATAAAAAAAGAGGGGGGGGGGTGACTTTGATAACGGATGTTTGGAAATGGCGGAATTCTCAATGCCGGATTTTCGACGTATCACTGTAGTGGGCGCTTAAAAATTCCAAAACAAAAGTAAATTCCAACAAGAAATAAATAAAGGCCCATGGGCCGGAGATACTTTCTGTTTACAGATTAATATTTTCTGTGATATGCATTTTGTATGATTTAAAAAGCAAAAAGTGTTCAAAATCTCGACACTAGTGCACGAGGATACTTTTACATTATGTATGTCGACGTAGTATGCATATATTGTACACAATGCAAAATTAGAATCACGCCGAATAACAAAGTAAGATTTCTATTTTGTGAGAGTATGTGTATGAGACAGTGGCGTGGCGTCCGGTCATCGCACGATGCGGCGATGACCAAGCAATATTTCAGAGAATAAGATAGAGTATTTTAAGTTTAAATATAATTTAAAAACTATGATTTTTCCAAAAAACAAAAAAATCCCGATCAAAAATGTGTAAAAACCGAAGAGAAACCTCACGCGATTCGCAAACTTTAGCGCATCCAAGTAACGTTTTTTTCCTACTTCATTCCCACTCACCCCACGCATCTTTTTCCCAACTAAAGGTAGGCTACTCATCGCAGATTTTTGCGCTTCTGTTGGACAGAAGCCAAAAAGATCTCGCACTCTTCAAGTGAAGGGGTTAGATTTTAATTGCGTTGCTGTTCCGTTATCCACTGTACTTCCCCGTTGTTTGAAATGTTATTCAGTTAAAATTTCTCTTTTTTTAAAGGGTGTTTTTAGGTGCGTTCGTAATTATATAAATACGTAGCACCTATAGTCGTCGTTCAGTCCGTCTGTCTGTCCGTCTGTCCGTCCGTCTGTCTGTCCGTCCGTCCGCATATAACAGAGCAAAAACTACCCGACCGAATGATCTGAAATTTTTAATATATAATTGCTGCAAAATTTTGTCGAGCCATTTCCAATTTTATGAAAATCGGATGTATAGTTTAATTACAGGGACAGTCAAAAGTTTTTCTTTACATTACGGCCAATGGGAAAAATTATTGCAAGTGAATTTTAATGATGTTACAGACTTCCGAATGGTCTGAAATTTTTAATATATAATTGCTGTAAAATTTTGTCGAGCCATTTCCAATTTTATGAAAATCGGATGTATAGTTTAATTACAGGGACACCCAAAAGTTTTCCGTTACATTACGGCCAATGGGAAAAAATTATAGCAAATGCATTTTAATGATTTTACAGCCTTCCGAATGGTCTGAAATTTTTAATATATAATTTCTGCAAAATTTTGTTGAGCCATTTCCAATTTTATGAAAATCGGATGTATAGTTTAATTACAGGGACACCCAAAAGTCTTCCGTTACATTATGGCCAATGGGAAAAAATTATTGCAAATGCATTTTAATGATTTTACAGCCTTCCGAATGGTCTGAAATTTTAAATATATAATTGCTGCAAAATTTTGTCGAGCCATTTCAAATTTTATGAAAATCGAATGTATAGTTTAATTACAGGGACAGTCAAAAGTTTTCCGTTACATTACGGGGAATGGGGAAAAAATTATTTTAAGTGCATTTTAATGATGTTACAGACTATGCACTTATGAAGCGCAAAAAAATATACATTCAGTACAATATGGGGTGCAAAAAATAATTATAAAACTAGTTATAGTACGAACGCACCTCATTTGCCACGTTTGACGAGCAATTTCAAACTTGTTTGTATTTTGCAGGACTTTTTGCTGAATTTGTCTCTTTCATTATATCGTATATTCCGCTTTTTAACTGAGATGGTTTAGTTAATATATTGAAATTGAAAGTTTTGGGGAGGGAGTTAGATCGTATGTTAGAACAGCCAACTTCCGATGTGCACTTTTTTAGGTGCGTTCGTAATTATATAAATACGTAGCACCTATAGTCGTCGTTCAGTCCGTCTGTCTGTCCGTCTGTCCGTTCGTCTGTCCGTCCGTCTGTGTGTCCGTCCGCATATAATAGAGCAAAAACTACCCAACCGAATGGTCTGAAATTTTAAATATATGATTGTTGTAAAATTTTGTCGAGCCATTTCAAATTTTATGAAAATCGGATGTATAGTTAAATTACAGGGACAGTCAAAATTTTTCTTTACATTACGGCCAATGGGAAAAATTATTGCACGTGCATTTTAATGATGTTAAAGCTTTCCGAATGGTCTCAAATTTTAAACATATAATTATTGCGACAGACATTTTGTCGAGCCATTTCAAATTTTATGAAAATCGGATGTATAGTTTAATTACAGGGACAGTCAAAAGTTTTTCTTTACATTAAAGCCAATGGGAAAAATTATTGCAAGTGCATTTTAATGATGTTACAGCTTTCCGAATGGGCTGAAATTTTAAATATATAATTGCTGCAAAATTTTGTCGAGCCATTTCAAATTTCATGAAAATCGGATGTATAGCTTAATTACAGAACAGTCAAAAGTTTTCCGTTACATTAAGGGGAATGGGAAAAAAATATTGCAAGTGCATTTTAATGATGTTACAGACTATGCACTTATGAATTGCAAATAAATACACATTCAGTACAATATGGGGTGCAAAAAATAATTATAAAACTAGTTATAGTACGAACGCACCTCATTTGCCACGTTTGACGAGCAATTTCCAACTTGTTTTAGATATTTCTGTTTGTTTGGCGGGTTTGTTGTTCAGTGATTTTTGTGTCTTGCTGTGTCATACATATTTTTATTAATTGAGATGGTGTTTTAATTATTTTTTGGTAAGTTTTTGCATCGGCTTTGAATATTCGTTTGTGATAATTCAGTGTTTTCATTGAATGAACTGAAGTTTTTTCCCCATTGATGCCCATTTTACTGATTCGAACATGGCTGAATCGGATATTATACAAGAACTCCTGGAAAAACCTTTCGGTTCTTTAAGATTTGAGGATAAACTGCATATTGTCCAAAATGGTAGACCTTGTCCATAACTCAAAAACTTATCGTCTAAAGTAAAAGAAAGAGGCAGAGAATATACCAGACACTTTACAGTTTCTAATTATGATTCTCATACTTGGCTCTGTGGTAGTGAAAGTTTGTCCAAACTTTTTTGCTGGCCCTGTCTTTTATTTTCAAAATCCAAAAACGTTTGGAATTTTAGTGGTTTCAGTAATTTGAATGGATTAGCCAAATCAACCAAGGCACACGAAAATTCTGAATCACATCTTCAGTGTGTAGTAGACCTGTACAATTTTGGAAAGCAACGAATAGATGAAGGAATAGACAAAACCCTCAAAGTTAATAACAATTTGCATAACCAAAAAGTTAAGAAAAATCGTGAAGTTTTAAAACGACTCATAGATGTGACATGTTTTCTTGCCAAACAAGAATTACCCTTCCGAGGGCACAATGAAAAAACTTCCTCTTTGAATCAAGGAAATTATGTTGAAACTTTAAATCTTTTAAAACTCTACGATCCAGTTTTAGCAGAACATTTGGAGTTCATGTATAATTGAAGGTAAGATTTAAAGTTTCTTTTTTGAACATTCAACCATTGAATTTTAGAGTTAATAATTTTTCACCACAAACTTAAATAATTGCGATGACCACCGGAAATTTTCACGCCACGCCACTGGTATGAGAGTAAATCCACAATTTTTACCAACACTTTAAAAGTCATACGTCAGAGAAAAGATCATTTCCGTTAATGTTCTGTTTTATGCTATATCAGGTGTAAGATCGCGACTGTACTTATCTCTGGAATGTGCTGGGGAACATTTTTTGTATCTGAAGCTGTAAAGGATGAAAAAAAAAATATGTATTATTTCGCGAATATTACCTCTAATTCTTTTCTTTGAAGTATAATGCCCTCAACTTTCGAGTAATTGATTTTTTTTTCATGCCACTAGGGGGCTCGGCCCCCTACGAGCTACGCTCGCCAACCCCCGTCCAGACACCGTAGACTCTAAATGCACGCTAATTTGATCGGCTTTAAAAAGATTTCGAAAGATTGGATTATAATTTAAAAAACACGTGGCGACCTCTCTATAAACGGATTTCTATTCATTTCTCTTTGATTGGGGAATTTTAACGCCAAATCCGTTGCGGTACTACTAGATTATCCCGTCGACCAATTTCGCCAAATTATATAAATCGCCAAACCACTCGCCAAATTGAACAAATTGACATAATTTTTATTTTAAATAACGAAAAAACAAATAAATTAGTACAACATTAATAAAAATACAAATAAAACGTCGAAATAAAAATAACTTGATGACGTAGACACGTGTAACAACATTTCAAAATAAGCTAATATAAAAGGAATTAAGTAAACAGAGTCTTTGTCTCCTGGTATTTTTTAACAAAGTGAAAAGAAAGTTCTTTTAAATGAGACATTTTAAATTAATCGTTTTAATCTGACGTAATTTTGACCAAACTATTCTTTCTCTTTTTAATACTCACGTGAAAATACTTGTGTTAGAAATGAAATATTATTTGCGCTTTCCTAACTAAAATAGTTGAAAAGTATCCTCTTAAAATATCAAATAAATGTCTAGCGCAATTTCTAAATTTAAACCGTTTTGCAATATTATTTTGTGTTCATTTTATGTAATAACTGTAATGTGACGTAAATATGACGTAATTTCTCCTATTTAAGACTTCTAACGCATGTTAATAAATTTATTGTTTTACAAATTCCTTTCTCTCTTAAAATTCACGTGTAATTATAGTTTTTATGACGTAATTTTTAACAAGTTCCTGTTTTTTGTACATAATTATTTAATTTTAATTCCAAATGTTTTTTTCTGTTTATAATAGTCACGTGTAAATAAATTTTTAATTTATTTACACGTATAAATATTTTTTCTTTGAAGCAAACATTATTGTTTCCGCTGTTTATACAGTTGGCAACAGTTTAAATTAATATCACTTTCTAAAATCTGTTAAAAATATCTCTAGAAATGCTGAAAATCTGAATTTAAAATAGAAATAAAACCTCAAAAAATTAGTCAAAATAAAAAAAATTAATGCAATCTGCACTCCGGCAAATTCTAACGCATAAAATGATCTAAAAATGATTAAATTCCTATGAACAGTTTTTGCTCCTATAAAACTTTTTTAGTGGAACGATTTTGTCCAACTTTAGCATTAAATATCTCTTGAAATAATTCTTCCATCTGAAAACTGTCTGCATCAGCGTATTTATCAAACATTTTTGTATAATACTACCGATTTTCATATTTTTGTATGCATTATTTTTCTTAATATTAACGAAGAAAGACCTCCGGTCACAAAAAATTCAAAACCGGCAGCGGCGGTGACAGCGGTAGTTACTTTTTTTTAGAATAGAGAGATACAAAACCTCCAATTACCATGAATAACAATCTGCAAATTCCAAGTCTCTTCTAACCATAGATCTTTTTTATCGCTTTTAACTTAATATTCATTTGAAACACTGGTGTGTATATAATAGACAATTATGCATTTCTCATTTTCTTTCATGAAATTTTATCTGTTAGCCATCGGTGCCATTCTGTACTTCTAATTCTTTCCTTTGAAAGGATGTCCTTTACTGCCGGGTATATGAATTCCGTTTTTCTTTTTCATGCCATACAAATTCTTGAATACGGTGAATAGTAGTCTTCAAATCACAAGCCTCTCCTAACTATTATTTATTTAATTTTTTTAAATAGCGTTTTATTTTTGCTCCAGATATTTGAAACACCTAGTACATATGTAATACACATTTATGCATTTCTCGTTTTCTTTCTAGAAGTTTCATCTGTTAGTAAAAGTTTTTTTATATTTTCACATTTTATAACAACCCGAACTTTTTACATTAATTATTTACCCGTTATATTTATTATACAGTAAAACTTCCCTAAAGCGACCACGTTCTGTTCCAATAAAAATTGGTCGCTGTGAGAGGTGGTCTCTTAATAGAGGTCATGTTTAAATCTAGATTTTAATTGTTGAAAAAGGTAACAATTAATGTTGCAAAAATTTATTTTTCACATTAGGAATAAATATAAAAATTTAAGTATCAAAACAAAAGTTAATTACATAAGTTAATTACTGCAGTTTTTAAAAAATGAATACATTGATGTTTGCTTTGATTTTACGGTTTTATCTTTTATAACTTTTATTTCAAAGTCCTTTCGAAGTTCAGTAAATAAATGCAATTTTTTTTTTTGGACGGAAACAAATAATGACAATTTCATTAATTTATCTCTTTCTTTGAGAGTTTCCTGATAGAATAGGGCAGGCGTGACAGCGTTTATTGACAGTCATTCTTAATTTGTCTTCAGAGTTAAATTCATTTCCCAAAAAGGCACAAAGAGGTTTAAGCACTTAAAAGTTACCGGCATTAAAAAAATAAAAAAATCTAAACTTAGTTTAGAAGTTTAATGAATAATGCGCTCTCCAGAATATATATTTCTAATAAAACCTTCTTCAAGCGACCAGGAAAAAACGGAATCTGTTTCACTTTCTTCAAAGAAATTGGTCGCTCATGAAAGGAGTTCAACTGGGATGGCCTCTGAATGGAGGTAAAATTAGTATTGAGCCTATGGAAATAAATTTACTTCGATGAAAAAATGATCGTTCAGGGAGGTGGTCGCACAGGGAGGTTTCACTGTATATTATATAATAAGCATTTTTAAAATAATTTTAATTGCATATTTTTAATTAAAAATTCTCTATAAAATGCTAAAAAATTTACATGGATATCACAGTTTTATATCTTTAGCGACTCTGGTTCAGTACTTAATTTCTAACAAAAAAGGTACAGGAGTTCTAATTTCCCGCAATACTTCATATCGACCTCAGAGTATCCTCCCATCCCCAAACCACATATTTGTACTTCATGCATTATTTTCAAAATACAAAGCAATTTTTCTTCAGAAATAGAAGAATGTTATTATACTTTAAGCATATGCATACTTATATAGGGGGGGGAGGAATATAATGAAAATATAAATAAATACATCAAATTAAAAAGAACTTGTCTTAATATTCATGAGTTTAGATACGGTACGTAACCTACTTGCTAGTAGTAGCAAAATAGTCTAAAAAATATTAAATTTCAGAATATTTTGGTGTTACGTAAATCACTCTGTGGAGTACAAATTAAATGCATAATTGAAAACTCTCGTGCACATCCACCACTTAATACAGGGAAGTAATTAAATCCAAATATAAATAAGTGAAATTTAAATAAACTACAAATCATTTGCTAAAATGGTGTATTGAACATTTAACACAGATTAAAACATTAAAAACACTAAAGTATCTATTCTACGGTTTCAGCACACTTCCGTGGCCTTCTTCAGGAATCTAAATGAACCAAGATGTCAGCTATGTCAAAACTCCGCCCGACAGAAAATCGTACACATGAGGGAAATTAACCAATGACCGGGAAATAAGAATTTACTGGTGCCATCTGTTGAGATAATATAAATACTCTGTCGCCATCTGTTAAGATATGATGATAATATAAATACTCTGTCGCCATCTATGTGTGAAAATAGTTTTTAAACTGCACAACTCAAAATCAAACGTTTCTAAGGATATGTAACCAAAGTTTTGGAATATTATATGATAGATTGTCATTACATGCTTCATCTTTTCTTAATGAAATTTCTATTGATTCTCTAATTAAATTTTATGTTCATTAAGAAAAGATGAAGTATGTAATGACAATATATCATATGATATTCCAAAACTTTGGTTACATATCCTTAGAAACGTTTGATTTTGAGTTGTGCAGTTTAAAAACTATTCTCACACATAGATGGCGACAGAGTATTTATATTATCTCAACAGATGGCACCAGTAAATTCTTATTTCCCGGTCATTGGTTAATTTCTCCCATGTGCACGATTTTCTGTCGAGCGGAGTTTTGACATAGCTGACATCTTGGTTCATTTAGATTCCTGAAGAAAGCCACTTAAGTGTGCTGAAACCGTAAAATAGATACTTTAGTGTTTTTAATTTTTTTAATGTTTTAATCTGTATTAAATGTTCAATACACCATTATAACAAACGATTTTTAGTTTATTTACATTTCACTTATTTATATTTGAATTACTTATGGTGTAATAGTCCAAAATTGTTTTTAAGTAATTAAATACTGAAACAATTTTTTTGGAATTAACTTTTCATTACTTTTCCAGAAAATCCCTAAAATATGTAGACGGGAGGTGCTGGTTTCGAATCCAATCGCGCCCATCGGCCTAATCGTTCGGAGTTTTCTGTGGTTTTTTTCAAACCTTAGAGTTTTATGGGTAAATACGGGTTATGTTCCTTTAGAAAGACCCCCCACTGAGGTCACTACCCCTCCGGCCTATATCCCTCGTGCAGATAATCGGTCGCCATAACACTATCAACACCACCCTAAAAATTCTAAGTTCATTAAAATTGTTCTTTCACTTATATAAAACCTTTCGGATAGTTATATGATTTTATCATCTACAGACGTAATATCGATTGATTCTACAACGGTACAAAATTTAGAATTTTCTATTTTATTAATAAATTCCGCAGATTCTATTCCAAGTATCCTGGATGAAACAGATAACAGCCTGCTTTCTGTTGAATTCTATTCCCGTGGATTTAGTGTGCAGAAATTATGAGCTTCAGTGGGTTTCGAGTAATATTTGAATATTCACTAAAACAAAATAAGTACCAAAGGTGAGTCCCGGTGCAAATTAAGCACTGCCCTGGTTTTCTATTTATGTATCTAGATGAAATATCGATTTCTCTTTCAACTGAATAATAACAAGAAACGTTATTATAATGAAAGTAAAAATTTGATTCTAAAACATATATTCATTTTTGTAATAGAAATATACGATACTTACTCCAGCTTTCAGATGAATATTGGCAAAACAAATGCACAATGATAAACAGTAATCGATGCTTCTGAAATGGGTGAAATTACTAACATCTTCCTCTGTTATATCAATCCTGTACTTCCTGTGCAAATGAAGGTTGATTTGATAATATTTCCTTCACGAATATCTCATTATTTTTTTATGTAAAATATCAATTTTGTGACTTTGGTGAGATAAATATTAAGTAAGAAAGAAATGTATGTTAATTCAAAAGATGAAAGATGTTAAATATGATAAGGAATAAATGCTATTATTTATATAATTCAAAAAGTCCTAACAAAATATATTTTTTTATATAAATCGCCAACAAAAGATTTAATAAAAGGATGATAGAATCCACAAAATAAAATCTAATTTAATCGCAAATGTTACCTAAACATTTAAAAATTCAATGTAAAGTTTATGATATGTAATCTAAATTTTTGATTTCATTAGAGTTTCTTGGTAAATTTGATTTTGTACTTCTTTCTTTCGGAAAGTTGGTATAGTGTGTTTGGGGTAATGAAACATTGAAACAAATTTTGTTACTTGTCTAAGGAGCTCTTTTTAAATACTTAAGGAGTCTTGTACTTTTTTTTTAAACACGGCGACTATCAACAAATACATTCGAAGTTTGAATTAGGGTATCTCCAAAATCTTTTTATGTACAAACATGAAATTTTGACTATTATTTACACACAGATTGTGCTTTTTAATATGCTATCATTCGAAACTGGGTAGATTTTTGCAATATGTGTGTCTAGATTAACTAAAATAGCTCTCTTTTTTTACTCCGTAGGTCATTGTGCACATGATATCTTCAGAAAATATACGTAGATTGTTATGAAATTTTATACATATAATAAGCACATATGCATTTTTAAAATAATCTACTTTTAGGTCAAAATTGTTTCATTAATCATGTAAATAGAACATTTTTCTAAAAAAAGTAAAGTTTTATATTTTTTATGAATAAACATAATCGTAACTAAAATACGTATCACTCTAATTAAATAAAAGAAGATTATTTTAAAAAGACTTATTTGCTGATTATCTATATCAAAGTTCGTAGCAATCCATACATTTTCTTTTTCAAGATATCATGCGCGCAATGACTTTCGGCATAAAAAAGGGCTATTTTAATTTCAACAGTACATAAATTCTGTAAAAGAAAGTAAATTTATAATAGTGTGTATTAAAAAGCGTAATCTGTTTAATTAAAAGTCAAGATTTCATGTTTATACATAACTAACTAAAGTACTCGGCGTTGCCCAGAAATTTAAGAATTTTTGTTTTAAAAAATCAATTTTGAAAAATCAACGATTGAGTGTTAATTTACGTAATTTTCACTCTTTTTTATATTTATTTAATTCGGACGACAGATTACCTACTTAGTAAATACAATCTGTGATCTGGATTGAGACCGAGATTAAAATCTTTTGATGAAGAGTTGTTTCCGAGTATTTTGTTAATTAAATATTTTTTTCATGATTAAAGAAAAATGCAATTACAAAATTCCATGAATTTTATTTGAAAAAAATCTGAAATCTTTTTTTTTTTTTTTTTCATTTCTTCAATAAGAATGAGCTCTAGGGACGTAAACCTTTGTGGAAATTATAATATACACGCATACACACACGAATATATATGGAACAGATTTAAAAATGGCGAAAACAAATTCACAAAATTTTAAAATATGCCAATATTTCCATAATCGGGTTTTTATCATGTTTCAATACGTTTTCCCAAACTCGAGGTTAACGAAAAAGACAGGCTACCGCGGGGCATTCCTCATATATTTTTTTTTTACACACCGCTCAAGACACGTGATATTCAAAGGCACCAATGCAGTTGTACGAAAAGAGCAACACGTCACTCTAGCGGTCTGTAAAAAAAGACTCGCGGAATGCACCGCGGTAGACTGTCTTTTTCGTTAGCCTCGTCCAAACTCATATGACGTTATATATTCACCTGCTAACGTCCGTTATATTTGAAATATGCCGTAATATTCACTTTTTTTAATTCGATAAATAATTTATTTCATTTTCATTTTTCATGTAGAAATCTTGCAGAAGAAAAGTATTTATTGTGGTAAAAATTTTACAGTGGATTTTAATTGTTTGGCAACTGCTATAACGAAAAATGTTTAAATTTGATAGGAAATTGTATTTAAATTGGTGTTTTTTTATTTATTAAAAATTAACTATAAATTATTTCGATTCCCCATTACTTTAGTTGCCACGGCCGTATTTTAATACACATGCACGTAACATTTCACAATTCTGGCTTCCAAACTGTAGATTTATATGGAATTACAGACAGACAAATTTTCATTTTTATATGTTAGATAAGGTCTCGAAAATACACTAATTCAATTTTTGAATTTTTTCATCATTTTCGACTTGATTTAATTAAAAGTCCTTCCGGCCAGTGCCGGGAGGAAGAGGTAGCTTTCATATTCCTTATTTTTTAAAAGCCAGCTTATATTATTCAAACACACGGAGCTCAAATTAGTGGAACCCGATTATAGAAGATTAAATACTAATTTTTGTCAATATTGGATATGAATGAGAATTTCACGAAATTGGTTAGCGTTATCAAAGCTGGTTTTATTAAAGTGATTTATATTTTGTCTCCAAATTCGGTGATATCCCGAATTATATTAATAATTATATTAACCAGAATTATCGGTGATAGCCCGCCATTTTAAAACAACATAATGGGTGCAACAAAGCTAACCAATGAACTTGGTCGAGACCTTAGTTATTCCCGTGCACATGCTCACTCATATCTAAATCGGTTGATATATACGAGTGCTGTTGCAGGCAAAAAATCAGATTTTTCAAAATGTCACCCACATTAGAAATTCAAACTGCTATATCTCGGCCTTTTTTTTCTTTTAGATAAAGGCAAAACAAAAAAGACTCCGGAATCTTTGTAACAAGCTCAAACACATAAGAAAAAAATCTTTTTCAATTTCTAATTTTTTTGTACCTCATTTTAAATTTTAAATGTTTTTGTAATTTTTAAATGAAAGCCATTTTGAAACAAGATGGCGGATGAAGTTAGCAAACGAACTCGGCTGAGAGATTGCTATGTACTATGCACATGCCTTGTCACATACTAATTGGTTCATAAATACGCGTGCTATCGCGTAACAAAAATCAGATCGTTTCAAAATGTCAGCCATGCTAGAAATTCAAAGTGCTATAACTCAGCCATTTTGTAAGATACAGACAAAACGAAAAATGCTCCGAAATTTTTGTATCAAGGTCAAACACATAAGAAAAAAGTCTTTTGCAATTTCTAATTTTTTTGTACCTCATTTTAAATTTAATTTTTTTTTAATTTTTAAATGGCCGGCATTTTGAAACAAAATGGCGTATGAAGCTGGCCAACGAACTAGGTTGAGACATTGCTATGTACTATGCACATTCCTTGTCACATCCAAATCGATTCATAAATACGCGTGTTATGGCGTGACAAAAATCAGATCGTTTCAAAATGTCAGCCATGCTAGAAATTCAAAGTGCTATAACTCAGCCATTTTTTAAGACATAGACGAAACAAAAAATGCTCCGAAATCTTTGTATTAAGTTCAAACACATAAGGAAAAAATCTTTTTCAATTTCTATTTTTTTTTTGTACTCATTTTAAATTAAATTTTTTTTTAAATTTTTAAATGGCCGCCATTTTGAAATAAGATGGCGGATGAGGTTGGCCAACGAACTCAGTCGAGACATTGCTATTTACTATGCACATTCCTTGTCGCATCTAAATCGGTTCTTAAATACGTGTATTATCGCGTGACAAAAATCAGATCATTTCAAAATGTCTGCCATGCAAGAAATTCAACGTGCTATAACTCAGCCATTTTTTAAGATATAGACGAAACAAAAAATGCTATAGAATTTTTGTATCAAGCTTAAACACTTAAGAGAAAAATCTTTTTTAATGTCTATTTTTTTGTGCCTCATTTTAAATTTTAATTTTTTTTAAATTTTTAAATGGCCGCCATTTTGAAACAAGATGGCGGATGAAGCTGGCCAACGAACTCGGTCGAGACATTGGTATGTACTATGTACACACGAAATTATATCCAAATCGGTTTATAAATACGAGTGTTACAGCATGACAAAGATCATATATATATATATATATATATATAAATCTTGTCTTCATCAATCGAAATATAATACTTAATCATTTATATAGAATAAAATGTTCATGTTCTTCTCATCTAATTAACAATAATATTAAAAGACTAATTTATGATGCATTAAATCATGGTTTTACAAAAAAATTCATATATTCTTTAATATCCAATTAGTACTTAAATGATCTTTAAAAAACAAATTAACACATGCGTAAACAAAATTACGAAAAAAAAATATAAAATAAGAAAATAATTATAAAAAATAAAAAATTGTAAAATAATAATAAAAAATTATTATAGAACGGTTGGGTGGGTAGATGTTAGAGTACGGAGGAGGGTGGTGTTGTCTGGATAATACGCAATGGTTAATTTATTTAAAAAAATTGATGGGGCATTTGAATTATAACTACATTGCTAATACACATTTTATAATGGATGTTGATTCGATATTTTATATGTATATGGTGAATGTTATTTTTATATTTTAATTCATATTAAATTTATTTAGCTTCATTAATATTTAATCAAGTTAACAATTAACTTTTTTTAATTTTTAGCCCACTCAGGACAATATCATATTAATTTCTAATAGTACACCATTTTACAGAGAATAATATGCATAATAAGTTTATTTGATATAACTGCTGCTATTACAGTTTGTATTAAAATTAGGTTATTAGTTTCTTTTTTTATTATTCCTCTATCTTGTTTAATTTTGAACTTAGTGTTCAATGATTAATTATCGGTTTTTTGTGTCTGTTAGTCCCAAATTCATATTCGTTAGCCTTTTTTTATGGCTAATATGAAAATAAACCACACACTTTATTTATGAACTTTAGGCATTAGGGAACTGAAGATTCTAACAAAGTTGAGTTGAGTTGAGTTGATTGTTGACGGCCAATTATCTACACGAGGGATATGGGCCCTAGGGGGAGTGCCTTCCGTTGAGGTCTTTCTAAGGGAACCTAATCCGTATTAACGCATGGAAATCCACGGTTCGAAGAAAACCACGAAAACTCCGAACGATTAGGCCGACGGGCGCGATTGGGTTTGAACCCAGCACCTCCCGTCTACCAGCTTCGAGAGCAGAACCTCTCAGCCACTGGTGGGGCTCTAACAAAGTTCTATAAACATTCATTTTTCTTTTCCTGTTCATTTTATTATTATTTTTTTATATTTAATAGTAATTCTTAAAGTTTTTTATAATTTTGTTATATATAATTTATTTTATGTTATAGCATATATATATATAATATTATTAATGTTATAAAATTATTTAAATTCTCCGTATAGATTATTTGGGTGTGGTGGTAGAATATATTGTATGCATTATATTAACATTAGTAATTATATGATATTTTTGTGAATAATGATATATAATATGGTATTATTTATTTATTAGGATTTGTGGGGTAAAGCAGTTGGTAAAATTTGAAAGCATTAGCTTCAATTTGGTTACTCTTATGACATTTGATCATAATGGTTTTAAATTATCATACTAGTTGGCAGCACCAAAATTTAATTTGCATTTTGTCTGTAGCTTCTATTAGAGTAATATTTTCAATTTTCAACACTATGTGGTACTAAATGCTGGTTATTGGCGATATTGTAAAATAATAGTTTTCGGATTTTTTACTTTAGATAAGAAATTTTAAAAGTGTTAATAGGTAATTTAAATACTAATATTGTAATTATTTTATATGTATATTATATTAATTGCATTTATGACGGTATTTCAAAATGGATTCACTGGAACCATTAGGTTTTAATATCTGTGTTAACTTAACTGCAAAAATAACCTTAAACTTATTGTGCTTTTGGATACCATGTGCAGGAGTGTATTTGAATTAAATAAAACTGGGATTATGTTAGGTATGTTGTGTAATATTACTATTTTTCATTTCTTTAAATTAAATATCTAAAAGGTTGTATTGCTTTTTTTCATTTCTTGGCATTTAATATTATTCTGTTTTCATATTGAAACTAATCTTTTCGGCATATTAGTAGTTTGAGTACAGGAGAAAAAAAATTCAGCTTTTAGCTTTTTTCTCACAGAAAACAACTATTTTGCTTATATAATTGAATTCTGTACTCTTGATAACGTAATTCAATGTATAAGCTGTTCAATTATTTTTATCGGTATCCATAATTTTCTTTTTTTCTTCCATAATTTTCTTTTTTTTCTTCCATATTAATTCTCGTAATATAGTACAGGGAACTATAATTTATACATAGCAGCTTGTACATTGTATGTTTTTGGTATCCATGTTAAGTGTGTGGATGGAAACTGTATTATTGTCATTTCATTCATAATCACAATTTTTGATGGTGGTCGGTAATGTTTATTTAATTGTTATATATATATATATATATATATATATATATATATAAAATTTGAACGGAGGGTGGTTTCGGGGTCTAGAGGTCATGATCGGTGAAAATGTACCAAAATTTTTCGGAATCGTTTTCCTCCGAACGGCTGCAATAGGTAGCTTTTTGTAATGAAAGCTACCTAATGGGTACAAGACCCTTTAAATGATAAATTTATTTTCACATTCAAAATTCAAACACAAATCGGTCACCATGAAAAGGTAAATTAATTTTGTCATTGAACTAAATAATTTCAAAACCATGTTTTTCTTCCACATAAACATAAATAGGCTTTTTTTTCTGTAAGGAAGTTTTATTTAATTTTACTTTAAAGCAGTTATTACCTCTAGCAAACATTCATGTGAACAGACAATTATTCTTAGAACAGATGTATTTATTATTTATCTATTTGTAACAAAAATAATGTATAAATATAAAATAAAACCTTGTTCCAAACACAACTGAAACAAGAACGAAAGGTCATGCGTACAGCATAGATTCTGAAACACTTTCCAACACATTCATAATTCTGTAACAACACTTCACAGTTTACTAAGGTGAAAGGTGAGGTCTAAATGAACAATTTGGAAAACGCGTAACGCATCTGAAAAACACGATTTCTGCAATTACCCTGAATAGTCGTTAAAATTTACCGGTTTTTTTTCAGCCCTGTATACGATCTACAGATATGTATGCATATTACATAGTATGCAGAAAGTTAGTTCAGTTAAATGAATAGCACAGTTGAAAATTTCTACTCAGCAATTTCAGCCCCCCCCCCCCCCCCCCCAAAAAAAAAAAAAAAAAAAAAAAAAACGGATGTTTTTGAGAACTTTTGTGCAATCCTGTATATGTTCTTCTTTATAATTTATAGACAGTAAGTAATATTTAAAAAAATGTTAAATTTGAAAACGCATACCACGACTGTAAACGCACTTCCAGCAATTATTGTTTGTAGGCTTCAATAATTCAATTATTGCTCATTTTCTTCTATAGCCAAATTCTGTTGTGTGTTCTTGTAAATAAACGATAAGTTCTATGCGCACCATAAGAACCTTGTAGTACACATCAGTGATGTATATCAATGTCAGTATGTTTAAAATACTGTAATATCATTAAAGTGCACGGCAAACGATTTTTCTCCATAGACCGTAATGTAACGAATTCTTTTTAGTGGCCCTGTAAAAGAACGAAAAATGCTACACACTTCATTTTCAAAACCGAACATGTCACAGTAAACCCCAGTGACATATATCCATTTCATTGCAATCGAACTATTAGCAGGGACGGATAGCAGCAATTAGAGCAGGGGTCTAATCATCTATCCGTCCCTTAGAGCAGGGACGGATAGATAGACAAACAAATCGAAGTCATAAACACTTTTCAATTATGTTGGAAAGTGTTAAAAGTGCTAATACCTTCTTCTCGTGGATGAATTGTATATTCTGTGCGTCAAATAAATATTGATTATATGATATTTCCTTTTTTCTTGAAGCACCTTTACATTTCCAAGTAAAATATCTGTTTTCTAATTTCCGAGAAATGATTGAGGAAAAGAAAAGAAAATCATCTAATTTGATACAACAAAGAAAGATCCTGAGATTTCTTAGAAATCATTGTGGCTGTTTATACAGCAATTCAAAAGAAATCAATTGCGTCCAATTTCATCGGAATTGTTTGCTCAACTTCGATATAAATGTTAATATTTATCAATATGCATTATCTAAGTTTTTTTAAGTGTTTACTATTCATTCAGCGGAACTGTTTTATATTTCTTTCTTGAAAAGACTTTAGATAGTCTGTTTAAATTAATTATCAAATTGAATTTATCATAAAATTAGCTTATTAAGTGTTTCTTAAAAATTGAAAAAATATAAAGTAATTCTTTATACAAAGTTTGAAAACGGAGTAATTAAAAAATAGGTGATTCCTATTTTCCAATAGCCGCTAACTGCTACAATATTTTGTCATCATTAAACAGTAATCTTTGGGGTTTTTTTTTTTACTTACGATAAAATAAGGAGAAAATTATTATTCGCAGATAGTGGTGATAAAAACTCGTAGCATTGGGCAGCAATGTATATCATTAAACTAAGTCATTTAGAGTTAACTACCAAGTGTCTCAAAAATGACCGATGATTTTAAAATTCAATAACTTGCAAACGGTGACAGATATTAAAGAATTCTTGCAGGAGTGTTATGTAAGATCTGAGGAGTTTGTATGATGCGATTCTCAACTTTAGTTACAAATAGCATCCATAGATGGCGCTGCAAGCAATAGGCGCTAAATACAGGCTCTTTTTTTTTTGCCTTTCTCTTCTTCCATGCGGAAAAAGTAGGTTAAAATGTATTGAGTAGGTCCCGAAGTACCAAAAACAGAGCCTGAATTGAACGTATATTAATCACAGCGCCCTCTATTGTTTGTAATTCGAACTAAAATCGAAAATCACTGTAAAAAAACTTTTGACCTTATGCATAACCCTCCTGCAAGAATTTTTTAAATATCTGTCAGCCTTTGCAATTTATTGAATTTTAAAATCAGTCAGTCCTTTTTTGGAAACCTAGTATATGCGTAGATGTTTGTAGAACTATATACGCATACATAGTAAATTAGTTTTTATCTTATCAATTTGAAATGGGGGTTACAGTTTTTTTTTTTTTTTTTTTTTTTTTTTTTTTAATATTGACATTTAAACTTGATAAGTGATCAAATATTTAGTTTTCCTTTTAAAGACGTTTACCTTTATTTAGGAGTAAAACATTAGTCAAATGTTATTAAGTAATTCTCATTTAACAACAATAATTAATTTGTTATTTTAATCCTACAACTTATTTCTGGTTTGCAAAATAATTAAAAAGATTTACATTTCTCATGTGTAAACACACCTTTCTAATCATGCACTGGGTAACCAAAATATTATGACCTCTTCGCATTGATACTTTGAATCGTCCATGCAGGATGTGCGCTGGTGTAAACAAGAAAGGAAAAAATCATCCTTCAAGCGTAGATTATGAAACACTTTCCAAAACTTTCAGAATAATGTAACAAAATTTCATCCTTTTATAAGTTGAAATAGGATGTCTAATGGGACAATTTGGAAATGAATAACACATTTGAAATCCCAATTTCAGCAATTCCCATCTACAATCGGAAAAATATCAGAATTATTTTAGCAGCCCTGTCTGTATATAGTACATATATTTGTATCTATTAACTACATGCAAGTAAAAATTTAGTTCAGTTAGGAAATACATACTAAGTTGAAAATTCCCCTTCAGCAATTTCGGTTAATAAGAAAAATGGTACGTTAAGACTTTTCTGCAGCCCTCTATATGTGGTATAGAATTTATACACAATTAGTAATATGCAAAAAATTGGTTCGATACTGAAACTGAAAACGCACTTGCAGCAAATATCGCTCAAAGACAGTACTGTAACCGATTTATTTTGTGTATCTCTGTAAATGAACGACAAGTTTTATGAATGCCCTATTCTATAGAAATCATCTTCTAGTGAAATTCAGTGATTTTTAACAATTTCAATGCATTTGAAAAGCATGATGTCATTCAAATACACTGCAAATGATTTTCCCCGATTGAACGTAATGTAACATAATTCTTTTGAGTGCCTTTGTAAATGAACTATTAATGTTACACACTTCATATTCAATACGGAACATGCCATGGTAAATATCATTCACATACTATAGAAATTGCATGAAAATCCGAGTATATCTACGCGAGTTAGATCATGGACAGACAAACTGAATTCATAAATACTTTCAACTTTGTTGGAAAGTGATAAAAAATGGAATTTTTCATAAAAAGTTTCTTCTTTGTCAGAAGCACAGTGAACTTTGAATTTCTCCTATGTATGAGGAAGAGATTTGAGTGGCTTGAATGATACATTGTGGTCGCCAGAAGGACCAAGTCCAGTGAAAAAAAAAAGGGAATATCTATCTATCAAGGTTGGATCAAAAATCTAAGTATCACTCTCGCATCATATTTGTACATCACACTTTGAGTAATTCGAATCGTAAATAATATCAAAGCATTCTAAAATAATTATATGGTCTGGAAAAACAAGAAGAAACAGCGTATCAGTGTCCAATCAAATCTTAATGAACCTTGGCACCTTCATTTCTTTTTAAGTAAACGTTTAATTGAATTAGAAATACTATTTGCAATCTATGATACAGATCCACACGGTTTTAAATCATAATAATGTTAGACGCAATGCTGCCACTTTCATTTTCATATGTCAACAATAAATTCACATTTTTAATCGTAACAAAATCATTCCATCTTAAAGCAACGTTCGTTGCATTCTGCTTTCAAAACAACAAGGCATTTTGGGAGTGTTCTATGAGTGAAAGTAGAAGTAGAAATTACATAGTGCATAATCGCCACTCTAACTGTAATTCTTTTTCTACACCAGTATGTCAGAAATAGCTATCTTTCTTGTCTTTTCTCGTTCCAGAATATCTCGTGTGGTGAAAGAACGCATGTAAGCCAAAAATTTTCTAAAGTAATAAGTGGAACCGTGTACGCTCTACTTGATGAATCATAAGATTATAATTTTCGTGGAGGAGTTGTCATAATATGTTGGCCACTCAGTGTGCAATGAAGTCATTGATATGCAGAAATATTTTTTCTCTTCTGAAAATCCTTAACTCTTAAAATAACATTAATGAACACCAAGCAACAAAATCCTTTATAAAGAAGATGCTTAAGAAGACCAACAATATAACAAAATAACAATTTTCTCCGTAAAAATCAGAGAAAATTGATTGAATAGTTTTCCACGATTCGTTCTTAACTAAATTTTCTCCATAATTCTGATTAAATAGTGTTTGAATATCTTTTTTACATTTACATTTTAAATTAAAATTTCAAATAGCCACAACTTACATTTTTTTACTTATTTTCATGCATTATTAAAACTAAAAAACCGCTAACACGATTGTTAGTTTTTATGTTTTCATTTTTTCCATTGTTTTATTTCAAATTTTAATGATGCGGTATCGAAAAATTTAACCCCGCAACGTTGGAATATATTGAAGATAAATTCATTTCTGTGTCCCGATGAAATACTGTTTTTCTTTTTCAAATAAATGATAAAAAGAATCGTTATTCTATACGAAAGATTTATTTAATTTGATTCTAAAACAGATATATATTTTTGGAATAGAAAAATACATAATTTAAATGAGCTTTCGGAGGAATAGTGACAGACATAACGCAAAAAGAAAGAAAAAGCATTTTTTATAAAATACTTGAAAAGGCTAAAACGTTCTTCTTTTAAATAAATTGTATATTTTCTGTGCCAAATGAATATTGATTTAGATAATATTTCCTTTAGAGACATTCCATTACATTTTCAAGTAAAATATAAATTCCGTTACACAAGTAAAATGAATATGAAATGAGAAAACCATTTATGTTATTTGAAAGAAAGGAAGATGAACAACTAGATTTGATCTCTTGCCTATATTATAAAGAAAAACACAAGCAGTCGTGGAAAAAAATGTAAATACCCCCTACTATCTCTGCAACAAATTATTGTAGAAGAAAGTTACTGGTACCAAACGAGTGGAAATAAAGTCTACCTTTAAATTATGTATATAAAATTTGCTTAGGCGGCCATCTAGATATAAAAACGAACCCAAGCTTTATTTTTTGCAATATCAATAACAAAGTTTGACAACATAAATGAATTCTACACCCGTCTATTAGCCTAAATACAAATTTTCATGAAATTCGTACATCAGTGATGGAACAGTGACGCAGCAGTTGAGCGATTGTCACCACAAAATTTGTATGGTATTCTTCGATTTCAAAAATCTCAGAAATGCTATCCTGAAATTAGATGAAGAATACTAATAAAATTTTTCGGTGTCAATTGATTCTCTGCTGCTACACTGTTCCATCACTGGTACACTGTAAGAAATGTGTGTAACGTTACTCCATAAAGTTGGTGGCAGCCTTGCGGCCTCCATTTTATAGAGTAATTTAGTCGATATAACGGGTGTTACGTTACACTAATGTGTAATATTACACCAGCTATATCAGTTTAAATTACGCCATTATATAATAAAATTGGTGGCAGCATGTTGCCTCCAATTTTATGGAGTAACATTACATACATTTTTTACAGTGTACGATTCGTTTAAGAGAAATTAATAATTTAAGAATGAGCCTATTTTAGGGGCTGTAATCAAATTGGAGTTCGGTACTCGATTGTTGAAATGCTACAGAATGACTATGTCACTTCTATTAATGTATTATTTCTTGCCAATAGGACCATTTCATTCGCTTAATACGTTTCGACTATTGCCAGTTCAAATGTTTCAGAAAAAGGAGTAAAATATATATTTTTCAAATTATGCTTTTTTGCACATCATAGACGGACCCATAAATCATTATTTTGACATTTTTTAATCATAATTCGAAAATGACTTAGAAGAAAAATTTGAAATTAAGAATTCCCATAAAGCAGGACATAATATAAATATAAATATATAAAAAAAAATGTAAGTTGCATTTCATATTATTTTCATAATTCATGTATTATAAAATTTTTAGAATTACGAATTCAATGTATTTATGCTTGGGTTTTTTATCATTCTAATCACAGAAAAAATTATGTTATTAGGATTGTAATTTCAGTGGGTATTAATACAAATATGAAAATATAATTTAACCTTACAAGTACTAGATTTTGAATGTTTATAATTATAAAACTTATCTTCCAAATGACTTCAAATTTCGTTTCTAGGCATAGTTTGAACTAAATATTTAAAATTTATTGCCAAAACTGGGTGTTGCTATTGAAAAGAAAAGAAGTTTGGTCTGGTTTTTATTTGTAGATGACTTCCTAAGCAAATTTCTTATACATTATTTAAAAGTAGACTTTATTTCCAATCGTTTGGTACCAGTAACTTTCTGCTATTAGGTTGAGAAAAAAGTTCTGGGAAATTTTTAATCTAACAGTCACCAGAATTTGTATCGTATATAGGAGTACTAGTGGTACAGTCCAGACGTGGCTCCATTCGATTATGGCCTCTTTCAATGAATGCAACACTTTTTCAATGGCCGTCCAGTGTTGCCAGTGGGCTACTTTTTTAAAATTCAGAAATTAGCACCACTTTTCTGAAATCGTAATATTCGCCTTATTTAACGACATATTAATCAAGGCGAAAACAAGGGGAATTTTGCCATTTCAAAAAAGTGGTGCCAATCAAGAAATCTGAGTTTTAAATAAGTAATAATTCTTTAATGAAGTTGAAGAAGCATGTCAAGAGTTTTTCGATTCAAAGGAGCCGCCATGGTACTTCGAGCAAATCCGGAAACCGATGGCAGAAAGTCGTGGACTATGATGGTCTCTACTTTGAAGAATAGTCCTGGTTGCTTTTGTTGTTAATTTGCGCATAACAACGCAACTTTCACAAATTTCCCAGAACTTTTTGCTCAACCTAGTATTATAATTAGTTGCAGAGTTAGTAGGGGGTATTTCCTTTTTTTCCACGACTGTACGTGAGTAATGTTTATGTAATAGCGTTCTGACTACGATCACAACAATCTCCATTTCACATTTTTCGAAAATTTATCAACTTTGAAAAATTGCGAAATTTCAAAATTTTCACCTTCGAAAATAAAAGCAGGTGTACTTTGAAATGCAATTTGTCTGAAAACTGTATCTCAACTTTTAACTTTTTTTTTTTTTTTGTAATTTTAAAAATAATTTTTAATCATGATTTTCTTAATCTATCATCTCTAACGCGTGTAGATGTTTAGAAAAGATTAACCAGTTTCCATATAAAACAGTATAAATAGTGAAGCATTTATTTCCGTCTAATATTCCGTACCCAAATTAAAAGTGCATCAATAAATAAACAAATAAATAGATCAATAAAATAATACAGATAAAGCACAAATTTAACACATATGTCCAACTACGCGCTTAATCCTTTATACCACGACGGTACTTTAAAGTACATTTAAAATAACTTATTATAAAATCCATTTAATTTATCGCTTCATAATAATACTGTTTAGAATATGTTATAAACACATTACTTTATCTTATTCCAAAAGCATTATTGGTTGCACTAAACAAAAATATTTTTAAAAGTTTGATTTGCTACCGTACATTTATACCGCTTCAACTTTCTTGACGTTGAATGATTGGGGTCGAAAAGTTTCAGTTCGGAAATATTTCTATATTTCTATTGTAAGAGCATTATATTTGTACATTTTCGAATTCTATAAAATACAAAAAAAAAAAAAAAAAAGATTTTAAATAAAAAATTTGAGTGGAGTTATAAATATTGTATAAAATCTCTATAAATACAAATAATTTATTTGAATTCCAAAATCCTTCTAAACTTTATTAAATGATTGTGTAAATCTTCTAATGAAGTTTCGGAAATTCACTAAAAATGCTTCAGAAGAAGGAATATTCAAGAATTCATAATTTGGGACATAAAGGGTTAAATACTGATACAATCATAATAAAAGGTTCTACGATGAATAGTGAAATTTTTGGACATTTCATTAACCCTTGATATGCGACTAATGCGAAAGCATCGCTTTTAATAAATTTTAGAACTTCGCTTGAACAATTGATATTTTTCATGTCAAAAAATTTTTTTGGTCTTGTTAATTTGCATCTTAAAAAATCATTAAGTGGCTCATTCATTGGAAAACGGACAAAATGTCCCGCAGGCGACACTTATATAAATACCTAAATCTATTAACTCATAAGTTGTAAAAATATAAACTATATATTAAAAATAACAAAAAGTTCCTAATTTTCATATTATCATAGTTGTTTTAATTTGAGCATTGTTAAAATAGCAGTAATATGCAGAAAAGCTGCCCCACACGTGATATGGAATGACCCTTTAATAGGTTTGAAAATCTCCACATTTTTACCTTAGACCAAAGTAATCTACCCTTTTTTTATTGGTTTAAAAATCTCCACACTTTAAAACCTAGACCTAAGTCATCTGCCCGTTTTCAAGGTCATTCCATGAAAAATGAAAAAAAAAGTCCTTTACGTGGCACTTGCATAAATCCCTATATCTATTAACTTTCAAGTTGCTAAAATATAAACTATCCATTAAAAACACCAAAACCTTTGATTTTTATGTAAGCGTAGTTATTTTAATTTGAGGATACAATAGCATTGTTACAACAGCTGTAATATGCAGAAAAGTTGTTCCGCACATGATATGGAATGACACTTTAATAGGTTCAAAAATCTCCACATTTTTACCCTAGACCAAAGTAATCTAACCGTTTTTATAGGTTTAAAAATCTCCAAATTTCAAACCCTAGACCTAAATAATCTGCCCGTTTTCAAGGCCATTCCATGAGAAATAAAAAAAAAAAAATGCCCTACACGTGGCACTTACATAAATACCAATATATGTTAACTTTCAAGTTGTTAAACTATAAACTATCCATTAAAAACAACAAAGAAACTTTGATTTTCATATTAGCATCGTTGTTTTAATTTGAGGATATAACAACATTGTTAAAACAGCAATAATATGTAGAAAAGTGCACACGTGATATGGAATGACACTTTAATATGTTCAAAAATGTCCACATTTTAGGTAGCTTTCATTACAAAAAGCTACCTATTGCAGCCGTTCGGAGGAAAGCCATTTCAAAAAATTTGGTATATTTTCATCGATCATGACCCCCAGACCCGAAAACACCCTCCGTTCAAAAGTTGATATGTACACATAAATAAATAAATATATATATATAATCTTCGTCACACTGTAACTCTCGTATTAATGAACCGATCTGGTTGTAACTTCGTGTATACATAGTACATACCAATGTCTCGACCGAGTTCGTTGGCCATCTTCATCCGCCATCTTGTTTCAAAATGGCGGCCATTTAATTTTTTTTTAATTTAAAATTATAAATGTGGTACCAAAAAATTTAAAATTGAAAAATATTTTTTTCTTATGTGTTTGACCTTGATACAAAGATTCCGGAGCAGTTTTTGTTTCGTCTATATCTTAAAAAAAATGGTTGGTTTATAGCACTTTGAATTTCTAGCGCGCTGACATTTTGAAATGACCTGATTTTTGTCACGTGATAACAGGCGTACTTATGAACCGATTTGGACGTACCTAGGCGTGTATATAGTACATACCAATATCTCGACCGAGTTCGTTCACCAGCTTCCTCCGCCGTCTTGTTTCAAAATGGTGGCCATTTAAAAATTAAAAAAGTCCTTCTGGCCAGTGCCGGGAGGAAGAGGTAGCTTTCATATTCCTTATTTTAAAAAAGCCAACTTATATTATTCAAACACACGAAGCTCAATTTAGTGGAAACCGAATATAGGAGATTCAATACTAATTTTTATCAATACTAAATCATTATGACATTAAATCATTATTTGAAACAAGATGGCGGATGAAGCTGGCCAACGAACTCGGTCGAGATATTTGTATGTTCTATGTACACACCAAGGTACATCCAAATCGGTTCATAAATACGCCTGTTATCACGTGACAAAAATCAGGACGTTTCAAAATGTCAGCCACGCTAAAAATTCAAAATGCTATAACTCAGCCACTTTTTTTAGATATAGACGAAACAAAAACTGCTCCCGAATCTTTTTATCAAGGTCTAACAAATAACAAAAAAAAAAAAAAAATCTTTTTTCAATTTTAAATTTTTTGGTACCACATTTCAAATTAAAATTTTTCTTAAAAATTTAAATGGCCGCCATTTTTAAACACGATGGCGGATGAAGCTGGCCAATGAACTCGGTCGAGACATTGGTATATACTATGTATAAACGAAGTTACATCCTAATCGGTTCATAAATACGCCTTTTATCGCGTGACAAAATTCAGGACGTTTCAAAATGTCAGCCACGCTAGAAATTCAAAAGTCCTTCCGGCCAGTGCCGGGAGGAAGAGGTAGCTTTCATAATCCTTATTTAAAAAAAGCCAACTTATATCATGCAAACACACGAAGCTCAATTTAGTGGAAACCGAATATAGGAGATTCAATACTAATTTTTATCAATATAATGAATGAGAATTTCGCGAAATTAGTCAGCTTTATCCAAGCTGCTTTTCTTTAAAGTAACTTATATTTGGCTGCCAAATTCGGCAACTTCTTAAAGTGCCTGTCATTTTAAGACAACATGGTGGATGAGGCTAAGCAGTGAACTTGGTCGAGACCTTAGTAATTGCTGTGCACATGCTCACTCACATCGGAATCGGTTAATATATAGGAATGCTGTCGCATGCAAAAAATCAGATTTTTCAAAATGTCACCCACATTAGAAATTGAAACTGCTATATCTGAGCCATTTTTTAAGGTAAAGACAAACAAAAAATGCTCCCGAATCCTTATATCAAGATCAAATACTTAAGAAAGAAACCTTTTTCAATTTCTAATTTTTTTTGCACCTCACTTTAAATATATATATATTTTTTAATTTAATGGCCGCCATTTTGAAACAAGATGGCTGATGAATCTGGCCAGCGAACTTGGTCGAGGTGTTGATGTATACTATCCACATGCCTTCTTACATCGAAATAGGCGAATACGTGTGTTATCGCGTGACAAATACAAGATCGTTTCAAAATGTTAGCCATGCTAGAAATTCAAAGTGCTATAAATCAACCATTTTTTAAGATATCAACAAAAGAACAAATTTTCAGAAACAAAAACTGCTCCGCAATCTTTGTATCAAGGCCAAACACAAAAATAATCTTTTTCATTTTCCAATTTTTTAATACCTCATTTTGAATTTTAAATTTAATTTTTTTAAATGCTTTTTTAAATGCCCTTTTGAAATAAGATGGCGAATGAAGCTGGCCAACGAACTCGGTCGAGACATTGGTATGTACTATGTACAGACCAAGTTACATCCAAATAGGTTCATAAATACGCCTGTTATCGCGTGACAAAAATCAGGTCGTTTTAAAATGTCAGCCACAAGAGAAATTCAAAATGCTATTACTCAGCCATTTTTTTTTAGATATAGACGAAAGAAAAACTGTTCCGGAATCTTTGTATTAAGGTCAAACACATACAAAAAAAAATCTTTTTCATTTTCCAATTTTTTGGTATCTCATTTAAATTTTTTTAATTTTTAATTTTTTTAAATGGCCGCCATTTTGAAACAAGATGACGGATGAAGCTGGCCAATGAACTCGGTCGAGATATTTGTATGTACTATGTACACACCAAGGTACATCCAAGTCGGTTCATAAATACGCCTGTTATTACGTGAGAAAAATCAGGACATTTCATAATGTCAGCCACGCTAGAAATTCAAAATGCTATAACTCAGCCATTTCTTAAGATATAGACGAAACCAAAACTGTTCCCGAATCTTTTTATCAAGGTCAAACACATAAGAAGAAAATATTTTTTTCAATTTTCAATTTTTGGTACCACATTTCAAATTTAAATTTTTCTTAAAAATTTAAATGGCCGCCATTTTTAAACAAGATGGCGGGTGAAGCTGGCCAACGAACCCGGTCGAGACATTGGTATGTACTATGTATAAACGAAGTTACATCCAAATCGGTTCATAAATACGCCTTTTATTGCGTGACAAAATTCAGGGCGTTTCAAAATGTCAGCCACGCTAGAAATTCAAAATGCTATAACTCAGCCATTTTTTAAGATATAGACGAAACAAAAACTGCTCCGAAATCTTTGTATAAAGGTCAAATACATAAGAAAAAATATTTTTCCATTTTCAATTTTTTGGTACCACATTTCAAATTTTAAATTTTTAAAAATTTTTTAAATGGCCGCCATTTTGAAACAAAATGGCGGATGAAGCTGGCCAACGAACTCGGTCAAGACATTGGTATGTACTATGTACACACCGAATTACATCGAAATCGGTTCATAATTACGGGAGTTACAGTGTGACATAGGTCAGATATATATATATATATATATCAATTTTGAACGGAGGGTGGTTTCGGGGTCTGAGGGTCATGATCGATGAAAATATACCAAAATTTTTTGAAATCGCTTTCCTCCGAACGGCTGCAATAGGTAGCTTTTTTGTAAAGAAAGCTACCTAAAAAATTAATTTAAAATGAGGTACAAAAAAATTCGAAAATGAAAAAGATTTTCTTCGTATGTGTTTGACCTTAATACAAAGATTCCGGAACAGTTTCGGGACAAATTGTTTCGTCTGTCTATATCTAAGCAAATGACTGTGTTATAGCATTTTGAATTTCTATTGTGGCTGACATTTAGAAACAACCAGGTTTTTGTCACGCGATAACAGGCGTATTTAAGAACCGATTTGGATGTATCTTGGTGTGTACATAGTACATACCAATGTCTCGACCGAGTTCGTTGGCCAGCTTCATTTGCCATCTTGTTTCAAAAGAGCTGCCATTTTAAAAAAATTAATGTAAAATTTAAAATGAGGTTACAAAAATTTGGAAAAGGAAAAAGATTTTTTTTTTTTTTATGTGTTTGACCTTGATACAAAGATTCCGGAGCAGTTTTTGTTTCGTGTATATATTAAAAAATCATTGAATGCTTGCAATTTGAATTTCTAGCATGGCTGACATTTTGAAACTATCTGATATTTGTCACGCGATAACACGCGTATTTATTAAGCTATTTCGATGTAAGAATGCATGTGGATAGTATATAGCAATGTCTCGACCAAGTTCGCTAGCCAGCTTCATCAGCCATCTTTTTTCAAAATTTCCGGACATTAAATAAAAAAATATATATATTTAAAGTGGGGTGCACAAAAATTAGAAGTTGAAAAAGGTTTCTTTCTTAAGTATTTGTCCTTGATTTAAGGATTCTGGAGCATTTTTTGTTTTGTCTTTATCTTAAAAATGGCTCAGATATAGCAGTTTGAATTTCTAATGTGGGTGACATTTTGAAAAATCTGATTTTTTACCTGCGACAGCACTCGTATATATCAACCGCTTCCGATGTGATTAAGCATGTGCACAGGAATTACTAAGGTCTCGACCAAGTTCACTGGTTATCCTCATCCACCATGTTGTCTTAAAATGGCAGGCACTTCAAGATATCGCCGAATTTGGCAACCAAGTATAAGTTGCTTTAAATAAAAGCAGCTTGGATAAAGCTGACTAATTTCGCAAAATTCTCATTCATAATGATTTAGTATCTCTCTATTCTAAAAAAAAGTAACTACCGCTGTCACCGCCGCCGCCGGAGGTCTTTCTTCGTTAATATTAAAAAAACTGTTGCATACAAAAATATGAAAATCGGTAGTATTATAGAAAAATGTTTGATAAACACGCTGATGCAGACAGTTTTCAAATGGAAGAATTATTTTAAGAGATATTTAATGCCAAAGTTGGACAAAATCGTTCCATTAAAAAAGTTTTATAGGAGCAAAAACTGTACTTAGGAATTTAATCATTTTTAGATCATTTTATGCGTCAGAATTTCCCGTTGTGCAGATTGCAGTTAGTTTTTTAATTTGAATAATTTTTCGAGGTTTTATTTCTATTTTAAATTCAAATTTTCAGCATTTCGAGAGATATTTTTTACAAATTTTAGAAAATTGTATTAATTTAAACTGTTGCCAGCTGTCTAAACAGCGCAAACAGTAATGTTTGCTTCAAATAAAAAGTTTATTTTACACGTGACTATTATAAACAAAAAATATAAAAAGCAGGAACTCATTGAAAATTACGTCATAAAAACAATAGTTACACGTGAATTTTAAATGAGAAAGAATATTTTAAAATAATAAATTCAGTAACATGCCTTAGAAGTCCTAAATAGGAGAATTTACGTCATATTACACTTATTACGTAAAATGAACAAAAAATAATATTGCAAAACTGTTTTAATTTAAAAATTGCGCGAGACATTTACTTGACATTTTAAGATGATCATAATATTTCATTTCTAACAAAAGTATTTTGACGTGAATATTAAAAAGAGAAAGAAAAGTTTGGTGAAAATTACGTCAGATTATAATTGTCAGATTCAAATTATAATTCAATCTTCTGAAATCTTTTTAAAGGCGATCAAATTAGCGTGCTGTTAGAGTCTGCGGTGTCTGAACGGGGGTTGACGAGCGTAGCTCGTAGGGGGCAGAGCCCCCTAGTTGATAAAAAATTAGTGTTGAATCTCCTATAATCGGTTTCCACTAAATTGAGCTTCGTGTGTTTGAATAATATAAGCTGGCTTTTTAAAAATAAGTAATATGAAAGATACCTCTTCGTCCCGGCACTGGCCGGAAGGACATTTTACCCTAGACCAAAGTAATTTACCCGCTCTTTATAAGTTTAAAAATCTCCTCATTCTAAACTCTAGATCTAAGTAATATGCCTGTTTTCAAGGCCATTCCATGAAAAAGAGAAAAAAATGTCCTGCACGTGGCACTTAGATAAATTCCAATATCTGTTAACTTTCAAGTTGTTAAAATATAAAATATCCATTAAAAACAACAAAGAACCTTTGATTTTCATATTAGCATAGTCGTTTTAATTTGAGGATATAATAGCATTGCTAACCACTTCATCCATTGCACCGAGATAAGTCAGGGGTAAAAACACTGTTTCCCCATACCTGTCGCCGGTGAAGTGGAAAAATGTAGAAAAGCTGTCCCATACGTCACATTTACACGCCCAAATGTTAAAAACATCTCTTAGAGTTTTCAGTTAAAAATGGTTTTCATGTATCAGCTCCACTCCGGGCAGTGTTTTGTATCCAGGGAGTTCCGGATTGAACCTTTTTTATTTATAATTCATAAACATTCAACAATAATTTATTTAATCTCTCTCGTTAGAAATAGACTTAACGAAAAAGAGGTTGAATTTCATGAGTGATCATTGTTTATATTTAACCCTTTGTGACTCAAAAACTCCGATTTGAAAAATATTTATTCGCATGTTAGAATACATTCTTTTAAGCATGTAAAAAACAATTTCAATTAGGATTTAGAACCTAAAATAAAAATAATTTGTGACTAAAATATACCTTTTTCACTTGTGCAATAACAAAAAATTACATACTTTACGTATATATTGTCATTTTTTTAATACAAAAGTCTAAATTATACGAACCTAACTTTATAAAAAAATATTTTTGGACGTCTCCAGCCTTTTTAATGTGACAAAATTTACGAAGTTCATTTTAGGAATAACGATGTAAAACAGCTCAAGTGATAAATAAAATTTTGATATACAAATTTAACTCAGTATCGCCGTCTGTTGAGAATTATATGAACAATTTATATCAACTGTTGTATAGGAAGATAGTAGCAATAAATAAAATCGCCTTTTAATGTCCACTGTGTAAGTATCACGGACTTTTGTGCATGTTACAGATATTCAACGCGATGATACAAAGTGTTAAGATAATCTTGTTTTTTCTCATTTGTTTCTAAAGATTAGAAGAATTTTTAATATAAATATTTCTATATGTTACCTAAACTTTTCATCTATTTTGCATTTAATCCGGAATTTAGTTTTGTCTTTCTTTTTTTTTTTTTTTTCAAAATTTAAATATAGTTAGTTACTATACTAACGAAGCATTTAAATTAATTTTGAATTTCTATACTGAGTATTTTCAAAAATACCTAAAAGTAAAACTTCTTTTTAAATTTAAAATTTGAAGATGGGTTTATCGCCCGGAAAAAGTAATTTAATTTTATCATTGAACTAAATAACTTTAAAACCATCTTCTTTTTTCAAATAAAGATTATAAAAGCAGTATTCTTCTCTAAGAATATTTTAATTTTGCTCGATAGCACATATTAATTCTTGGAATCATTCTTGGAAAAATATATTTGTTCTTGGAATAGATATATTCCTTATTTATTTAAATCTTTCTAGAATTTGTGACAAAAACGCATAAACATCAAAGAAAACTTTCCAAAAACAACTACAAACGCTAATACCTTATTTTCTTACATGAATTGTATATTTCCTGTGCTAAATAAATATTGATTAGATGAATTTTTTTCTGCCTTATGGTTGTACTATTTTATTTTCAGATGCTATCTTCTTTCTGACTTCGGGAAAATGCGTGTAAAAAAAACAAACTATTTAAGTTAATTTAGCAAAGATTGATCGTGAATGTTCTGAAAAATCATTGTTGCCATTTTACATTGATTTAAAATAACTCAATTAGGCTTAATTTGAATTTTATTTCGACTATACTTGCGACATAATATTTAGTATTTATCAGCATGCAACATCTAAAATTTTATTTGTTTATCAATTTTTTAAATATCTTAATTTATCACAATATTAAAATATTTATTTGCTTAAAAGGCGTTATAAAACACATTAAAAGTAAATTAAAAATCTATATTTACATGTGCCAACTTATTTCTGAGTCGTCATCAGAATGTATAACATAAGATTACAAATGCATATGAAACATGGAAAAAATCATTGAATATAAACAAGTAATCATGTAACGCGCCCTACATTTTCGTGATTGCTTGTGTTCCCTCTATGTCGCGACGCCGTAAATTGTCCAAGAGGTTCAGGAGTTTGTAATGATACATTATCTTTTCGTAGTCCGAATTTATGGGTTGAATGGTTGGACAACTTACGGCTTCGCGACATAGAGGGAACACGAGCAATCACGAAAATGTAGGGCGCGTTATATGATTACTTGTTTATATTCGATGATTTTTTCCATTTTTCATATACATTTGTAATCTTATGTTATACATTCTGATGACGACTCAGAAAATGAGTTGAAGCATGTAAATATAGATTTTTAATTTACCTTTAATGTGTTTTTATAACGTCTTTTAAGCAAATAAATATTATAATATTGTGATATGATTAGTAGTGGACGTAATCTTAATTTAGTCGCTTTAGATTAATGAGATATCTAAATTTTCCTTAAAATTATCTAATTTAATGACTCAATTTCTTAAAACACAATTCTCAAACATTTTTAAAAAAAATTGTTTTCTTCGAGAGATTTAAAACGGGTTGATTATAATGCAGATGAGATAATGTTTTACGCATAGCTGGTAGCTGTTGCGACTTTTTGGCACTAGGATTTCAGAATAGTAACTTAGATTCCAATACTTTTTAAACCCTGAGCTTTGCCTTTGATGAAATCGGCATTCTGTAGCAATATTTTGGCATTTCTTCGTCTCTAAAGTAAAAGCTGGGCCGCTTCATAACAGTTCGTATTTATCTGCCTGAATTGATACCAAGATATTTAGTTTTTTATTTTTTCATTTCTGTTTTCTTTTTCCAGTGCTTACTTTCAAAGTTATTTTCGATACAAAAACTAACAATATGTGTCTTTGATTTACCGTCATGAAGATATAATCATGTTTTATAGCTGGTTGTTATAGCATATTTATAGCTGGTATCTGCTGCGATTTTTTGTCACTGCAATTTCAGAATGGTAACTTAGATGCGGAAACTTTTTAAAACCTGAGCTTTGACTTTCATAAAATCTGCTTTCTGTTGCAATATTTTGGCATCTCTTCGTCTCTAAAGTAAAAGCTGGACAGCTTCATAGCAGTTTGTTTTTAACTGCCTAAATTGTTAAAAAGTTATTTAATTTTTTTTCAATTTAAAATTTTTGTTTTGTTTATCCGGTGCGTATTTTCAAAATTATTTTCAAATCAAAAACTAACAAATTAGTATAAGTAATTTCATTCCTGAAAATTAATTGAAAAATTAATTAAAATTATATCAGTATATGCTTTGATTTACTGTCAGAAAGTTACATATATTTGTGCAAAGAACCGACTCAGTGTTCCGGAGAGAGATCTTTAGTCCTCCGCCCTAAATGTCACTTTGACTGCCACACAACTCGAATTGGGCATCTCTAAATTCTTATCTCTTCCTGATAATTCATTTCTCTAGCTGCTAATGTTTGGAACATTGAAAACGACTGAGCCGATGCAATGCCTTTTGTTTCTTGCGTTGCTGAAGATTTAAAAATGTTTTTTTCCTCGGAATACTACCGTTCAGTCCAAAACCTACTAATATTCTCCTTATTGTTCTTGGACGAACTGAAATACCCATTGTATTCATTTCACATCTAACATCAACTGATGAAATTCTTCTATCTTTGAGGCATATCCTTTTTATCTTTCTATCGCCAGAAGCACTTGTGCGTTTTTCGACGTGATCTTGCCTTATTTATCAAATTATCACCGATTTAGTTTCTTCATAACGTAAGCACAACTTTCGTACGCCAGATAAAGTGACTGATCCCCAACCTCTCTTGGAATTTGAGCATAATTGAGATCATTCTCTCTCAATGACAATTCTGCTTCTTTTTATGAGTATCCAATGAGTCCTTGTTGTCGATAACATTGTTTTAAATTATTTGCATTAAGAAAAAAAAATAGAAATATTTAAAAAAAAAAACATTATTTTACTTAGTCACACTAGTATTCATCCTTCTATAAAATTAATTCTAGCAAAATACCGCCTTTGTAAATCAAAATATACTACAGTTTAGTTACTGACATTTGATTGGTTCTCAGAACAATCATTGTGTTTGGCTAGATAGTTTTTATTACAATACACTTCAGCATTCCTGACTGATTGTGTTTGCATTTTAGACTGAAATAAGCGTAACTTTTCTTTTGTAATTCAAATATTTTAATTCTGTTTTTTTTTATTAAATTCTACACTAAAATTCCTTGAATCGGATATGTAAACATTTGTATTTAAGTAAAAATTAATATATTTTATAAGTACACAAATTTATAAAACATGAAAATTTCAAAAAATGTCCCCAATTTTGGCCACCACTGTATATATTACTTTTTTATGGCCTCGATAACTTCCGTAACTCTGCACAAATCTCTTCTAAACTGATACATAAAATCAAGGGGTAGAAAATCTCGGTCAAGTTCGTTAATGGGCAAAATCTGAACAAGGTGTGGAAATAGGGAGGGGTTCGTGAAAACAGAAAAAACACATAACTTCTGAATTGTAACAAATTAGTTTAAAGTTATTATTACTTCTAGGAAAAGGTTGAAAAATTTATGCGTCACAGATTTTTGATCAAATTAAAAATGGAGTCAAGGGGCGAAAAAATAGGGTTTTGGGGAGTAAAAAATTCACATCTTCGTCAATTCTCAAGATATCAAATTCTCGTAAACTTATTATAAATTTTCTTAACACTATCTACAGCTTTTACACAGACAAATTTTTGATAGGACTACCTCTTACGCAAAAAAAATTAAAAACGACAAAAGAAGGAAAGGGGCGTTGAAGAAGAAAAAAAAATAACTTCGTCAATTCTCAAAATATATGATACGCTTGAATTTATTATAAATCCTCTTAATATTAAGTTTTTGATAGGGACAATTCTTACAACAAAAACAAATTAAACAAAAAATAGGGATTGAAGAACAAATTATCGTACTAACATGATTATCACCAAAACATTGTAAATGTCCGTATAAATTTTTATATTTGTAATCTAAACTTTTATCTAACATTTATTTGAAAATTTGATTTTAAATTTATATTCATTTTGGTTTTTTTCCTTGAAAAAAAGCAGCTCTTACAGAAAAATGAAATTAAAAACTCGTCAAAAGTGGCCAGATAAAACTGTTAAAATGAGATTGTCTCCAATCTTGATTTAGTTTTTGTGGTGAAATTAGTAACTAATTTCGAAATCTACTTCCACCTATAGGCCGAGCCGGCGGAGATTTTTTTTACACTGGAAGCATGTTATGCATTAACATCTTAAGAAATAAACCATATAAACTTTATTTTGAATTCCCGGTACATAACTTAATTATAGAACTCGTTACCTGAAACGATAACTTTTTACAGCTTATTTTTTGTTTGGATTTTCTGTAGAAAGTGTAAAGTAACTAAGGTTAGTTGGGGTAACAGGAACCACGAAGTAACTGGGCCATAGGCTATTTTATAAAAAACTGTTGGTGTTTTTTAACTTTTAGCTTTTGTGAACAATGCCCCTTAATCTCTACTTCCTAAAACAACGTGTATCAACTTAATCATAACTCTCACTTTGCTGTGATAGGTTGTCAAAAATTTACGTTTCTTTTTTTTTTAAACAACGTCTATATGGTTGAACTTCCTCGGCTGATTATTACAATACTGTAAGTACTTTTATTAAACAATCATTTTTTTTTTTAAGATTAGACATATAACTACATTAATATTATTAGGTATCTATGCATATTTACTTCATGTTTCAAATGTAAGCCCGGTGTCCCAGTTACCTCATAAATTTTTCAAGAATGGGGTAACTGGGACATGTATCCGGGGTAACTGGACCATGCTGGAATCAGTTACCCCAATAGTTATAAATAATTTTTTTGTGTTTCTCTTACTACGGGAAGTAAATTTTTCCATTGTTTTTTGCTCACAATAAAGAAAATGATAGAATACCTTATTAAAATTATGTAATGAAATTTAAAAAAAAGCATATTGAGTAGTATCAAACCAAATTTCTTGGCCCCTTCAGAGGCGGTGATGCCATTATGGCATCACTTAATTTTAATTCCTAATTGCCACATTGCCACCTGAATTTTATAATGAAAATTTCACCTTTATTCAGTACGCGAAAATATACTTTTACTTGTTTTCAGATAGATTCTCTTGTAAATATTGGTGTCATTAAATTATTTCAACATTTCATGAATGCAAGTACCTTGCCCCTGAAAGCGAGATAGCCAGACCTTGGAATTGTACTATACACAGGGGTCGCATTCTATAGGGAAACTTTTATCGTTCCTACCACTATTTTGAAAATAATATCTTCATCGCACCTTTCTGTAAGGGTTCTGGTAGGAACAATAAAATTTTCCCTATATAATGCGACCCCTGGATAAAGTACTTAAGTACTTACTTAGCCGTTTGTTCATAGATTTACCTTGCTATTTTTTTCCTTAAAATACCCATATGACTTTTATACTTATTATCTATACTAAAGTACATAAGTACTTCCTTAAGTTTTATGTTATTGGTATAAATAAATCTAGTATTTTCACTTTTAGTGCTTTTTTTAGACACATTGACAGCAAAGGTTTCCCTTACAACGCTGTTTATTGACATATAATTTACATGATCTGCCTGGTTTAAATTTTTTTAAGTTGTTTACACTTTTTCAAACAGGATCTGATATCCGATATGAAAAAATATGGACGCGTGTGGAACATATACCACCCTGGTCCAGTTACCCCATTTTTGGGGGCAACTGGACCCATGAAGAAAGAAAGATGAAATATGCATATTTTTATATTTTTAAATATTAAAATGTAATTTTGAGCATTTCTGTCTGATACGGGGAACCTAACTGAACATATTTACAGAAGTTCAGACTTTATTTCAAACGAACATTAGTTTTTTGAAGCTGAATTGTCAGAAGCTCCAGAGTCACATTCTAAATCATGTCCCAGTTACCCCAACTAACCTTAATGCTGTTTCACATTTCATGTGAGCAGATCTTACACTTTTCTCATGTACCTAAGTCATCGATATGAAGATAATTTCAATCTCATCTCAAATCCTTATCTCCTAAAACAACATTTTAATTTATAATCAAAAAGCAACAACATTCTTTATAGAAAATGTAAAGAGACAAAAAGAATCATGTAACAATATGAAATTCGCCTTTGACCAAAATCCATAAAAATGATTAAATATTTTTTGATGCTTTATTTTTAATAAAATCCGGTAGGGTTTTTGTTAGTGGGAATAATGCAGATTTTGAACCAACTTCATTTCTTTAACATTTAGATTAAATTTTCAGGCGACTGGAACTTACATTTTTATAGTAATTTTCATACTTTAATAAAACTAAACATCTCTAAAGCGATAAAAGATAATGTAAGGAAATGTTAAAGATCATTTTTTTTATGTATCCTGAAGAAACATTATTTTTCGCTTTCAATTAAACAATAAAAAGGGCCTTTATTTTATAAGAAAACTTTATTTTGTTTGGGTTAAAAATTGATATTCAGTCCTGGAATAAAAAATATATGTTATTTATTTGAGCCTCAAGAGTAGTTTAAAAATAATACATATAAAATAAGAACCTTCCTTATGAGACAGCTGAAAAGGTGTAATTAAATAAATATATATATATATATATACATTCAGTTGTGGCCAAAATTATGGACATTTTTTAATTTTTTCATGTTTTCTAACTTTGTGTGCTTTTAGAATACAATAATTTTCACTTAAATAGAAATGTTTATCCATCAAATTCAAGGAAATTTAATGTAGAATTTAATTTTAAAAAAAGAATTCAAATATCTGCATTACAAAAAACGTTACGCTTACTTTAGTCTAAAATATAAACACAATTAGTTATGAATGCTGAAGTCTATTGTAATAAAAGCTTCCTAGCAAATCACAATGATTGTTCTGAGAACGAATCAAACGTCAGTAACTAAACTGTAGTGTATTTTGATTTGTAAAAGCGGTATTTTGCTGTAATGAATTTTGCAGAAGGCTGAATACTAGTGTAACTAAATAGAATATATATTTTTTAATATTTCTATTTTTTTTCTTAATACAAATAATTAAAAAAATGTCACCAACAAGATGAACTGATTGGACACCTACAAAAAGAAGAAGAATTGCTATATTGAGAGAAAATGGTCTCTCTTATGCTTAAATTGCAAGACAGGTAAGGGATCAGTCACTTTATCTGGCATATGAAAGTTGTGCTTACGTTATGAAGAAATTCAAACAGTGATAAATAACGCAAGATCAGGCCGAAAAAATGCACAAGTGCTTCTGACGATAGAAAGATAAAAAGGATATGCCTTAAAGATGGAAGAATTTCATCAGATGCTGTTAGATGTGAAATGAATACAATGGGTATTTCAGTTTTTTCAAGAACAATAGTGTAATATTAGAGGTTTTGGACGGAAAGGTGGAATTACGAGGTAAAAACAATTTTTAAATCTTCATTGGCAAAAAGAACACAAATTAATTGGTCAGAGAATCAGTGGAAGCAAACAATCTGGAGCGATGAGAGTAAAATATCGCTCTTTGGTAGTGATGGGCAAAAATATGTGAGACGTAGAATAGGGAAAAAGCTGCATCCTAATTACATTCAAGCAACTACAAACAACGGAATGAATGTCATGATTTGGGCCTGTATGTCTGCAGATGGTGTGGGCCGCATTCAAGTGATTGATAGCATTATGAATGCAAAAAAAAAAAAAAAAAAAAAAAAAAAAAAAAATACATAAACTGTCATGAAACCAAAATTGATACCTTCCATCAGGGATCTCTTCCCCAATAAAGCACCATTTTTCTTTCAGCAGGATTCAGCTCCATGCCATACGGCAAAAATATGCAAAGAATGGTTTAAAAATAAAAGCGTACAATTATTACCCTGACCTGGAAACAGCCCTGATCTGTATCTTACAGAAAATTTGCGGTGACGTTTGAAAATCCTTGTACAAAAAAAAGCATCCATCTAAAAAAACGCAACTTATTGAAGCTATAATTGATTCTTAGTATCATGTTATTAAAAAGGATGAACTCCTAACATTAGTTCTCTCAATGAAAAGACGCTGTGAAGCTGTAATAAAAAACAAGGGTTATCCTACTAAATATTGAATGTGTAAGTGTAACTTTAAAATATAATGAAATCTAAGATAGATCTTATTTTTTATAAGCGTAACTTTTTTTGTAATAGAGATATTTTAATTACGTTTTTCTTATTAAACTCTACATTAAACCCTTTATTTACTAAATTATGAATTCATGAAAAGTTTATCTTCTAAAGCATTTTCCGTGAACATTTGAAACTACATTAGAAGATTTACATAATCATTTTATAAATTTAAGAAGGATTTTAGAAGGATTGAAGGATTTAGAAGGATTGATTTAATTTGAATTTATAGGGATTTTGAGCAATACTTATAACCCCACTCAAATCGATTATTTTAAATATTTTTCTTAGTATTTCGTAGAATTAGGAAATGTACAAATATAATGTTCTTACAGTAGAAATATAGAAATATTTCCGAATTGAAAAATCCCCCCCCCCACCCCCTCACCGCCAAGAAAGCTGAAAAGATGCAAAAGCAAAACAAATCATCCTTTTAGAAACATTTTTGTTTTGTGTAACCAAAAATGCTTTTGGAACAAGTTAAAGCAATGCATCTATAACTCATTCTAAACTGTATTACAACTAATCGATGTATTAATTGAATTTTATAACAAGTTATTTTAACGGTACTTATAAATACAATCAGTAGATAAAAGGTTAAATTTCCTTGAATTTGATATAAAAACTGTTGTATTTAAGTGAAATGTATTATATTCTTCAAGCACACAAAGTCATTAAACATGAAAATTTTCCAAAATTTTGGCCACCATTGTACGTATATCTATATTTTAAATCGACTGTATATTTTCTCTGCGCATGGTTCTCTCTACCAATCGCCACTACGGCACAGTGGGTGAAATACTTCATTTGACAATGAAAGGAATGATTAAAATCGCCAAATTGTGAAGTAATTTATTTTATTTACCTATCAATTTTGCGTTTGTGTGCACGCAGTAGCAACACTGTCGTCACGTTACTGAACGATTGTTGTTGTTGTAATCCAGTAGCGACTTTCGAGTTGTAAAAATCTAACCTATTTAAACATTCGTCGTTAGAATAAAATGCGTGAATATCTTTCCGAAAATAAACGGAAATCATTTTAGTAAAATTCAACAAAGTTTATTTCTATTCAACTTTTGTGCCGATAAGCATTTCAACGCAATCTTCAAGACCGCTCAAAAAAAAAAAGTCTGTCAGCGCGAGAGCGAGGAGGAAAACATAGTTATTTTCATTAAATCAAATAGAGCTACATTGTGCTGCTCTCTCTGAAGATATTAGATAAATAATATGGTACAATTAGTCAAATTTGCTACTGTTGTTACTTTTCGTGTTTAATCGTATCGGAGAATTTATACAACTCTTTTTTTTCTCGGAGGTAAGAATCCCCTGTGTTTCAGCAGATTTACACTTTTTTTCCTAAATATATCATTGAAATAACCATTCCTTTCCCTTGGAAACTTTTCCTTTTCTGTTTGCTTGCCCTCAGGGCACAAAGTTTAAAATCTTTACTTTTTAATTTTTTCCCACATTTTTTACTCTGTTGTAGCAATATATAATCATTTCCTCACCCTAAACTAAAATTTACCATTTCTGCTTTTGCCCCCCCCCCCCGACAGCCCCACGTGGACAATACACTATTTAAAATCGATCGACTTTGTTACATTTTTTTGCCTGTATTTGATATTCTGTAGTAACAGAAGAATAAATATTCTTTTGCATAATAACTTACCCCCAAAATTTCACCTTCTCTTTCTTTTCCCTCTTCCACTTTCAAATATAGGACTATTTAAATCTCTTTAATTTTTTTTCTGTTAATTTGCTGTAACAATAAGAAATCAACCATCTAAATTTCCCATCCTCCCCATATCCCCGCCAAAGAGAATAAAAAAAGTCTGTCTCCTCCCCCAGCACACAAAGTTTAAAATCTTTAAAATGCTTAAATTTAAAAATAAAAACTTACCTTTTTGTTACTTTTAACATCAATCATCTAAACCTGTACCTATAGTAACCCCCCTATCCAGCCCTACAGTGCCATTTTTTATATAATTCATTAAGACACAATAATGTATTATTTGATCTCAATTGTTACCAAAAGACTTAAAAAAATGAAGGTAGATTTTTTCTAGGAAACACTACTGTTATTTCGGATGATCTACGAGAGCTGCATAAAATCTATTTTAATCTAAAATTGTCACCAAAACATTGTAAAGATCCGTATAAATTTTTATATATGTGATCTAAACTTTTATCTAACATTTATTTGAAAATTTGATTTTAAATTTATGTTCATTTTGTTTTTCTTCCTTAAAGAATGTTTAAAATTCGCATACTGAATGCCTTTTTAACTATTTTTGAAGATAAATTAATATTTACTTTCAAGCTTTGAGCATGAATTGATTACCTAGGAAGTAATTAACATATATCATTAAACTAAATCATCTCAATACCAAGGGTTTTTTGCATAAATAAATAAACAAAATCCTTTTCTAGTAGGCTATTTCAATACCAAGTTCTCTTTTGCTTAAATAATGAAAATAAATAGTTTTCTATGAAGCCATTTTATTTAATTAGGATGTATTCTGAGCAATCACTGCTGCTATTTCTACAAAATTTCAAAGGAACTCAATTAGGTCACTTTTATCTCTGTCACTATAATGTCTATATAAATATTAATATGCTTTATATAACAGACAACAATTCTTGTAATTTTTATTGGAATTAGATATTCATGTATATGAAATGGAAATGCGTTTTATTTATCTAAGTCTTGGACAGAAATGTGAAACAAACAATGAATAAAAATGAATTAAAACGACTGAAAATGCTAATATCTTCTTCTCAAAATCAACTGTATATCTCTTGTGCTAAATAAATATTGATTAAATGATATTTCCATTATGGAGAATCTTTGAAATTTCCAAGTACAATATCTATTTTCGCATTTCGCTGAAATAAATGTGGAATAAGGGGAAAACATTTAATTTAATTGGACGAAGACAGATATTCACTTTTCCGAGGAATCATTGTTACTACAGTGAACTCCCATTAGCATGAAATTCCAAATGCCTCCATTTTTCGTACGAGAAAAATGGAGCCTGCATTAAATGAAGTAAAAATTTTAGTGCGTAAAAACGGTTCTTTGCGTGGAGTTAATTAAATTAATTTTCTGAGAAAAAGAAATAGATTAATAGTTTATGCTAAAATAATTTTTCTCAGTAATTTAGTATGTTTAGTAAAAAAACCAAATAAATGAAATTATTGTTAATACAGTCAACTCCCAGTAGTACCGACTTACAAGAACTCGCGTGTAATCCTGTGTGTAAGCTGTTATACCAATTTTATGCTCGTCGCATATCTAACAGTTTGGAGATTGTAATATAAGACTATAAATTATAATTCTGCATCTTGGAATGTTTGTAAATGCGTAAAATGAAAGAACATACTTATATCTTTCACCCCAATAAAGATTGTGTTTTAAAATCATATACATTTTAAGATATTAAATGTTGAAAATGGCTTCCTTTTTTCCTTTTTTTCGAATTTTAAGTATTCTTAATGAGAATTAAGTAGCCTTAATGAGATTACACTATTTCAAATGTATTGAAACTGATATAAAATGCCGAATTTCACTATAAGATGATTACGATAAAATAGGCATTGAAAGCGTTTGTCGTTCATTTACAGGGACACACAAAAGAAATCAGTTACAGTACTGTATTTGAATAATAATTGCTTGAGTGTGCGTTTTAAAATTCCGGATGCGCTTTTAAATTTAACTATTTTTTTGCACGTTACTCGTTATATATAAATTCTATAAGCTCATATATAGGGCTGCACAAAAGTATTCACGTACGATTCTCCTCATTAGAGGAAGTTGCTGAAGTGGAAATTTCAACTGAGGTATATGTATTTCAAGTGAACTAAATTTTTGTATCCATGTAGTTAATAGATACTAATAACTTTTTGTATGCAAGTAGTTAATAGATACAAATCTATATATCATATACAGGGCTGATGAAAGAATTCGGATAATTTTCGGATTGTTGATGGAAACAGCTGAAATTGGGTGTTCAATTGGGTTATGTGTTTCCATACAGTTGAATTAGACATAATATTTTAACTTATTAAACGGTGTAGTTTTGTTAAATTATACTGAATGTCTTGAAAAGTGTTTCATAATCTATGCTTGACAGATGATTTTTTCTTTTTCTTTCCTGTTTCTTTTGGAAGTCGGATATGTATCTAAAATGATATCTTATTTAAAACATCTAGGATTTTCTATGGAATTAAAATTTACGAAACCTCAGTAAGCTGTATAGTAAACTTCAATAACATATATGACTTACATGGCATTCAAAGTGTATTTTAGAAAATTAGAGCGTGGGCAGACAGCCAGATATAAACATTTTAATCATATGTTCGAAAGTACTAAAAAGCAAAAGAAGTTGATTGTGATACTAAAACTCAAAATGACTCACGACAAAAGGGTAATAACTCATACGTTTTGTTATAAATGTGTTTTACATAGTACTTAAAGTTTTAGCTGTTTATACCTGATTTATTATTTTTACATTTCAAACAATCATAGATATTATTTTAACATAATTTTTTCTCTGCACGTACTAAATGAGGTATTTTTCGAAAGGTTCTGCAAGATGCTTTTCATAGTATATTTATACATCGCTAGAACGCTTTGTTTGATTTAAAAAAAAAATCAGTTAATAAAAAAAACTCATCAACAAATAATCTCAATGACTGCGGTGAGAAATCTCCGGACGAATCTACTTTTTATTATTATTATTATTATTATTATTATTACTGATTGATTGATAATGCGAAACGATATTTTACATTTAATTTATATTTTAGAACGTCTATTAATAATACTGAAAATCATATTAATACGAAAGACAGCAATATTGAGTTCAAATAAGGTTTTGAAATGTATTAAAAGCGATATTTTCCTGTTGGTCTCGTAACAGGATTTAGCAGCCGAAGAAATCGCCAAAGATAGCTTTTTACAATCAGCGTTTTTGATTCGTTTCATTTCCGTGGTTTAAGCGCAAAATTCGATTACATGTCTTAAAGTTGTATTTTATTCATATTTTATTGTTTTACTTATTGATTAATGGATGTTTTAACTTTGTTATAGCACATAAGCTAGAAACAAATTATAAGCTATTTATATTTATTTAAGTGCAAACAGATTAAACTTTCGCAATCGTCTGCGCATGATAGAGACTGTCTAGAAAATTCATGCTTGAAAATTGTTTTAAAAACAATAAAAATTGAGTAAATGACCATACAGTTTTCAAACAAATTGCGGTATAGTTTTCAAACAAACTGCATTTGAAAGTATATTTTCCCCTATATTTGATAATGTAAACGTTGAAAATGTGCGATGCTTAGAAGTTTAAAAAATGAAAAAAATTGTAGTAAAAGCGAAATTTGATCGTCTGCTGTGGACATTCACAAAATGAAATCAGCATTACGCACAGACACGTTTGTCCTTAATAATGTAGATAGATAGGAGTAATGTTGACTTTAAGAAAAATTTTAAGGTAATAAAATGAACTCACAAATGAGCACATAAAAAGAAACACATCAACTAACATTAAGTAAAGAACGTGCTAAAAGAATTGAAAAGTAAAGAAGAAAAATATAATAAAAAAATCTCGAAGAAGATCTTTTCCATAGCAAAGAGTAAATATCATTTTCTTTGAACTTTAGAGCAAGCGCAAAATTCTCTGCCTACGCTTTTCGGCAAAATTAGAAACATAGTCAATTTAGAATGAAAACGAAAAGAAGTTTCATGCCATTTGAGTTTTAAATTAAAAAGAATTTGAAATATACCGATTTCAGATTAAATTAATCAAATTATTTCCAGAAAAGTATTTATTCGTCTCGTTTCAATGAAATATATAATTAAATAAGTTTCATCTTGTTGGTGAATTTATAGTTTTATTAAAAATGAAATACGAAAAATCTTTTAAAATGTTGCAGGGTGAAATTCGAAATTTTCTAAAATAATGCAATATGATGATAAGTGGCCAAAGGTGACCGGTGACTTGCGGTTTTAGACGTTTTGTTCAATATCTAGAAAAATACTACATGAGGAATTAACCTGAAACTGCAGGTGTGTAAACAGTATAGCATAGTAGATGTAAATTTCCAACTGGGCGAAAAATGTCCGGACCAGGATTCGAACCCGGGACCTCCTGGCTGAAGCCGCCAGTGCTCTGCCATCTGAGCTATCCCGGACGATTCTGGTCGAACTTTTTCACCCAGCTAACCTTGAAGATTACAGTTCAGAAGATTACAGTTAACAGAAAAAGTTCGACCAGAATCGTCCGGGATAGCTCAGAGCACTGGCGGCTTCAGCCAGGAGGTCCCGGGTTCGAATCCTGGTCCGGACATTTTTCGCCCAGTTGGAAATTTACATCTAATATGATTTGTTTACCAATTAGAATAATTGTGTTAAAATAATCTAGAGTATAGCATATGTTATATATTTCAGAGAAGATTTTTTCCCGAAACCCCATAGGGGCCATAAACAAATTGAAAAAAACGAATATCTTTTGGATAACCCTGTAAAAACTAACGTAGCAAAAGCGTTCATACTCGAGATTATTAATAAATGGCTTATTGTAATATACTGTGTTCATTTTTATGAAGATAGCATTTATACTCGTAGAGAAATTGAGGTTTTTATAAAAACAATCCCAAATTTCGCCAAGCTTTTTGCTTATAATTTGCAGAGTTCATAATATAAGAAAAAGTTCTTTTCAGAAAATATGCCAAACAACATTGTATATGAAAAGAACTTTTTTTATATTTAAGAACTCTGCAAATTATAAGCAAAAAAATTAATTAAAATAATAAAACTTTGTAGAAAATCACCATAAAATTAAAACAAAACACAGGACGCGTTTCGAGCTAAAAACATAACAGCTCGTCATCAGCTAAGCATACACGTGTCCGAAAAAAAAAAAAAAAAAAGGATCAAATAATAATGAAATAAAAATCCTTTAACTTCTCTTCCTAATAAAATATGTCATTATTGCAATGAATTATCGGCGAAAACATTACACATTTTGCCAGGCTTGAGCTCGAACCTGCGTCTTCTACAAAAATTCAGAGCTTTAAACTGCTGCTTTAACCCGCTATGCTAGCAGGAACTCGATTTCTTCCTCCTAAATTGAAGAGGTTCGAAAAACAGTTGACGCATACGCAATTGTCTTAAATTTGAGTTCTGATCTTACAGAAATAGTTTTGCGTTTTAATATTTATGATACTTTATTTTTTCAAAGAAGCAGCTACAACTTAAGATGCTAGTTTCCCAATCTTAACTGTTGCGTGTACTGTTGTGTAACTGTTGTTAATTCATAAGGCTGATCACCAACCATAACTTTTAGCCTCAAATCACTGTGTTTATCTTCTGTGTGTAATATAACCAAAACAATATGACACTCCCGAAATCAACCGTATAAACTCTTAATATCGACACAGTAAATTTTTGAAATGTTAATGATGCTGAAAGAGCCAAATAATATTAACTTTGTGAAAGAAAGAAAAGTTTGTTTAAAGTAAGATCGAATAGCAGACGAACTACTTAAAACAACTTCTACCTGTGATTTGACGTGATAGTTCAACTGAGCAAGCATCTTTGCGCATATGCAGCGGGTCACTCCAAAGGCAGACTTGTACTTATATACTGCGCATGCGTAACTGTAGAATTGTAACTTAAAATTGCGGCTAATTAATAAAATATTTGAACAAACGAATGTACGATAAAAAATCTGTGGCCAAATATCTTTCATTTGAAAAAAGAATGGTGTAATTTAATGCAGTAGTTTCTTCTCACGAACTGTTGAAAGAAAACGCTTAGCGTTTTAAATATATAGATGTCATTAAATTTTGTGATCAAGAAGCAGAAAGAGGAGAACATCTGTACATCTATGGAGAATTGCTCCGGAAAAAGAATTTGAATAAATTACAAACGGCCCTTTTTCGGGACCTTACAGCAAGCCGGAGAAGATGAAGTGATTACTTTCGCTCACTGATTCACATGGTTTGGCGTAGCACATTATCTTGGCGTAGCACATTATCGCCAATTTACAAAGGTTTTTGGCGACCAAATGAAGACAGGTGTTGCGTTGTCGGTTAGACTGCAGGTTCGGTAAATTCAAATTATTTCATAGTGCTTCGAAGAATAAAAACGTCTTCATAACTTAGTTCTAATATATTGTAAATAAAATTCGTAACTTGAATAAGTAAACACACTCTACAGTTCAAATTAAACTTCTTTCTTAAAAAACAACTATGTACATTTTATTTACAAATATATAGGTATATTAATATTATTATTACTCTCATTTGAGAGTTCCATTATTACCGTCAGACCGGTTCAAAACAAACTTTACATCTACACTGAAAAGAAAATCGGAAAACAATAAAAAGGGGGTTGCCACAATGCCGACTAACAGAAAATGGCAAGCATCGCCAAGTTGGCATTCTCAACATCCTGCCCCGGGCTGAACACTTAGTTCAGCATCTATATTAAACAATTTAATAAACATAAGAATATACTTACATACATGACAAATTTTCAGATACATACAGCTACAGATATAAAAGCAAAAATAATAAGAATGCTGCAATCTACGAAAGAAAATAAAACACATGAATTGTATGAAAATTAAACAATAATAAGGGTAAATATGAGTAACAAAACAAATTAAATGTTCGATAATAGTTCTTATTTTTAGTGTAAGAGTTTTAGTGTCTTTTAGTCCACTAAGTCCAATTCAAGATTATATAGCAATTGCACAGGTCGTTTAAGATCGCCTTTTGCAGTCTGTAATACACATGATCTGATTTTAGAGTCACGACCAAATATGAGTTCTTTAACACGACCACACTTCCACATATGTTTTGGGAGCTTTTCATCATGAATTATCACTATATCGTTAACTTTGAACTGAGGCGATGAATTTATGTTTTTCACTTGAAAAGCAGATCTAAGTTCTAACAAATATTCGTTTCTCCACCTTTTCCAAAAGTGGTCAGTAATTTGTTGCTTATATTTATATTTTCTCGTCAACAATATCTTATTAGATTTCTCTTGCGTACAGACTGGTAATCCATAAGAAGGTAAGGACATTAATCGTTTACCAACTAAAAAATGAGATGGCGTTAAAGGTGATGGTTCAGCATTTTCTTCGTAGAGATAACATAAAGGACGTGAATTAATCACCGCTTCAATTTCTGTAAGTATTGTTTCTAGCTCTTCATAACGGAGACAAGTTTTTCCTAGAACCTTTTTTAAAGGTGTTTTAACTGATCTGACCATCCTTTCCCAGAAACCGCCCCACCAGGAAGCCCTGGGAGTTATAAACTTCCATATTATTTTATTCTTTCTCAAGTAATCAAAAATTTCTTGCTTAGAAATTCTTTCCCAAGCATCTTTTAACACCAAATCAGCCTTAGAAAATGTCTTGGCATTGTCACTGTACATTATTTTGCAGAAACCTCTCCTAGAGAAAAATCTTCGTAGTGCTAAGATAAGGGTTTCAGTACTTAGATTGGTGACTAACTCTAGATGAATAGCTCTGGTTACAGCACATGTGAATACGACAATATAAGCCTTCCCAGTGCCTTCAGAAGTTTTATAATAAATCGGACCGGCAAAATCGACACCAGAGGTTTCAAAAACTGGTGTTTTGATGATTCTATCTTTCGGTAAAGGTGCTATTTCCACCTTTCCAGGAATAGCATTAAGTTTTCGACATATCATACACGATCTTAAGACGGATTTTACAAATCTTCTTCCCTTTAATATAAAATACCTTTCACGAAGGTGAGCTAAAGTGACAGCTACACCAAAATGGTACATTCTTTCATGAGCATCCTTAATTAGTAATTTTACAAAATAAGATTTATTAGGAAGTATCCACGGATGTTTTTCCTGCTCTGTAACTTCAGAAAACTGAAGTCTTCCGGATAAAACAAGTAAGTCATTTTCATCGAATTGTGGATTAAGGTTGTACAAAGAAGAATCTTTATTAAGTGGTTTTTTTTGTTTAAGTGCTTCTATTTCAACTTTAAATGAAGTTTCCTGAGTTTGTTTAATCCAGTATTTTTCTGCTATTTCTATTTCTGAGGTAGTTAAAGGTCCTAAAATTTTAGGGTTTTTCGAATTGGCATTATGAATAAAACGCATTATCCAAGCAGTAATATTATACACGCGATTTAAACTACTGAACTTTGCCATATCAAATACTGGCTTAGGAATAGAGTTTGATTCGTTATACAATAATGTTAAATTTGGTTTTGCTTTCATTTCATTAAAAGCTTCGGGAACCATTTCTATAGCCCTTTTTGAAGGCCACATATCTTCTGATAGTGATAACCAAGGTGGGCCGCACCACCATACATTATTACCCATTAACTTCGATAAGTTTTCCCCTCGCGTAAGCAGATCTGCAGGGTTTTCTTTTCCGGGACAATAATTCCAGTCCTTTGGATCTGTCAATGACTGAATTTCGGTTACACGATTGGAAATAAAGGGTTTCCAGTTTTTAGTAGAACCCTTAATCCACCAAATAGTTATCTCTGAGTCCGACCATAACTTTATATTTAAATTCGAAATACGTAATTTTTGTTTTAAATATTTCCACATTCTAGCGGCAACTACTGCACTGATCAATTCCAGCCGTGGAATAGTTAACTTCTTGAGGGGGGCTATTCTACATTTACTCCAAACAAAACTGGTTTGAATTTCGCCAGTTAATGAAATGGAACGCAAATAAGCAACTGCTCCATACCCTTTGGGACTAGCATCACAGAATATGTGAATTTGTGAATTTTCAGAAATGTTTATCATATTAGGAAAATATTTTCGGGTTATTTCAAATGTGCGTAAATGTACAACTTCTGAACACCAAGTGTTCCACTCGCATTTCAAATCTTCAGGTAATTTATTGTCCCACTCTAAACCTCTTTGCCATGTTTCTTGCAACAAGGCTTTAATACGTATTACAAATGGATTCACAAATCCTAATGGATCATAAATTTTCAGTAACATTTTAAGAACTGTTCGCTTCGTGGGATCATCGATGTAATATTCTTCAAAGGGCTGCGCATCTAACATCAAAATATCAGATTCAGTATTCCATATCAGTCCAAGCACTTTTAAGATACCACCTGTGTTTTCCTCACTTATACCTAAGTTACCAGATTCCCACATTTCCCTAAGTTTAATAGAATTTGTTTTTAATTTCCTCAAATTCATCCCAGCTTCTTTAAGAATTTCAGAAGCTGTAACTGATAAATAATAAGCTTCGTTATCTAAATCTGATCCGGAAATTAAATCATCGACATAGAGGGAATTATCTAACATATATACAACATTTGGATGTTCATCTCGATATTTCTTTATATGATGTTTAATTGTGGCAGCCAAAATAAATGGTGAGCATGTAACGCCAAATGGTACACGTCTAAATCTTAAAATTTTGAAAAAGTTGTTTGCGTCATTATCGAACCAAAGAAATTTAAGGTAATCTCGGTCTTCTTCAGCTACAGAAATTTGAAGAAAGGCCTTTTCAATATCTGCACAAAACGCAGTATTGAATTTTCTGAAATTAATAATAATTTCTAATAAATCGGGGTTCAAATTTGGGCCACCGTACAAACAATCATTTAATGATTTGCTATTTTCTTTTGAGGAAGCATCAAATACCATTCTAACTTTAGTTGTGGGTTTATCATCTCGCAAGACAGGTCGGTGGGGCATAAAATAACCGCTATTTACAGTTTTATTAGAACATGCTTCCACTATGTTATTTAATTCCTGTTCAATCACAATTTCTTTATATTTCTGCAATAATTCCTTATCTTTAAGCATTTTTCGATTTAAGTTAATAAATCGGTTTCTAGCATTGTTATAATTACTTCCTAAATCTCTTCTATCATCTTTCCATAACAATTTAGCTTCGTATCGGTGCTCAAGAAAATGCAAATTGTTTTCGAATTTTTCGATTATCTCTTTATCTAATTCAGAAATATTTTCTTCAGTGTTCATCCCTAAAGTTTCTAACTCCCACAATGTTTTCAAATCATTTTGAATAGGTTTCATAACCTGAGTGGACAAGACCCCAGCTTGCTTACTCTCACTATTTTTATTTACGTCAATTGTCCCGCAGAGGGAATGCCCAAATAAATTTTCACAGACGAACAATGATTTATTTATGGGGTATGTTTTGTCATTAATTTGATATAAATAATCAGCTCCTATTAATATATCAACATCACTATTTTCCAAATGTTCCCACCTGTCAAGACGAAATTTGGAAAGTTTTCTCTTAATTTTGATTCGAAGAGGAGGAATTTGTATCAAAGAATTGTTTATTAGCGGTGTGACTAATGCTTCAATTATTATACTACGTTTTCTATTCGTCAAGTGAATTAGCTTTAGCTTAACGACATCATAACATCGTTCTTCAGATTTTCTCGAACCGAAAGTATAGACAATTAATTTTTCCTTTCTAATGACCTCAGGTTTTAATTTTGAAACTAAATTTTCTGTAATAAAAGTTCGATGACTAGCAGAGTCAAATAAACAAAGAGCAGTTTCTGAATTTTCACCCGCTTCCACTTTTACATGAATTGTTTGCAATATTACTTCTCTACTGATATTATTTATATTGCCTTTGCAATGATATACGGAGGAAATAATGCTACCTGAATTTTTTGATTCTTCTGTTTTTTTATTAGAATTACAAAGTATAGTATGATGATATGTTTTACCACAAACTTTGCAGTTTTCATTCGAAATTTTACAAAAATTCGCGATGTGAAATTTACGGAAGCATTTGAAACACCTTCCTTCTCTTTTCAATTTTTCTCGCATTTCCGGAATGGTGAAAGACTTACACTTTTCAGTATCGTGATCAGTTTGATTACAAAATATGCAGTTATTTTTAATATTTGTGGTTAAGGCAGAAGCTGATGGAATGAATTTTTTATAATTTTTCTTATAATTTTCCTGCTTCTCAGGGATTTTTTCAAAATGGTTTAATTGGACAGTGGTCTCGCGAGATTCAATTTCATCTTTAATGAAATTTATCAGCTCATTAACATCCCAGTCAGTGTTTTTAATTCGTTTTCTATTAAATTCTAGTTCAATATCTGATGGAATAAGTTTCAGAAGAATCGGACATAACAAGTGCCCATATGAACCTGAAGCAACACCTAAAGAATTAAGATTTCTTATTTGAATTTCGCATTCATCATACAAATCTCTAAAAGCCTTAATGTTACTAGAATTTCGTACTGGTTTCAAATTTAGCAGTTTAGTCATGTGACTATTTATTACCAGGTCATTACGACCAAAACGATTTTTCAATAATTCTATAGCATGAGCATAATTTTCTTTAGTCAGCGAAAAGCCTGCTATAGTATTTGCAGCACTTCCGCCCAAAAGTGACTTTAAGTAGGAAAATTTATCAATCGGAGTTAAATGTTCATTATTGTCAATCGCATTCGAAAACTGACTCCAAAATTCGAGCCATAAACACGAATCACCATAATATTTAGATATTTTAAGTTTAGGAAGTTTAATCAAATTTTGATTAAGAATTTTCTGACTTTTTAGTAGAGAACTATTGTTGCTACTACTATCACTTTCAATGTCTGAAGAATCTTGTTTAGTTTCAGGAGTAACTGTGTTATCATTTAAAAATTTGGAAATTTTATATTTCCATTCAATAATATTCTCATTATAAGATTCCGATTTCTCGATTTCTTTTTCAAATTCAGTACTTGGAACCAGTGGTTCAATTTCAGAATTTAATGATTTTAAAGTTTTCATTTTGTCATTCAATTGCTGTTTCAAAAGATCCAGCTGTGATTTTCTATTCTCAAGCTCTAATTCTTGTGTATTATCTAATAAATCCCTTATTTTATCAAATATTTTTGTTGTTTGACTACGAATCGTAGCTCTTTTTTTTTTCAATGTTTCGAAATCCATCATAAAATAAAGAATTCAATTTATTCAATACAGTTCAGTTAATAAATGTATTCATAATTTTATTTATTCAATATAATTTAATTTGAGGTACTTACCTCAATCGATGATGAAATCCAGACATCCTGGAGCTTTGACGCCAGAAAAATGTTGCGTTGTCGGTTAGACTGCAGGTTCGGTAAATTCAAATTATTTCATAGTGCTTCGAAGAATAAAAACGTCTTCATAACTTAGTTCTAATATATTGTAAATAAAATTCGTAACTTGAATAAGTAAACACACTCTACAGTTCAAATTAAACTTCTTTCTTAAAAAACAACTATGTACATTTTATTTACAAATATATAGGTATATTAATATTATTATTACTCTTATTTGAGAGTTCCATTATTACCGTCAGACCGGTTCAAAACAAACTTTACATCTACACTGAAAAGAAAATCGGAAAACAATAAAAAGGGGGTTGCCACAATGCCGACTAACAGAAAATGGCAAGCATCGCCAAGTTGGCATTCTCAACAACAGGCAAAGCACTGGCTGGAGGTTAAGCGGAAAATAATAAGGCATCCATTCTAGCCATAAGTTACAGGGATGTAAAATAACCCTTCTTTATTTTATGGGATTGGCGACTTAAAATCCTGAATTTGTTTATATCAACTCCAACGAATTAGCTTAAATGTCATTGCGTAATATAACGGATGTATGGGGAAAATGCAGAGGAAAGGGAATATGTGATAACGTACATGAAATACACTTGAAACCCTTAAAATAATTTTATTTTTGTTATCTCTTTTCAACCGTCAAACTTTAGCAGAAATTAATAATGACTTATTTACAACGCGGATAAAACCCGATAAAAAGAATATGTAACGTAATTTATGGACAGCTGCACTTAGATTTTTTGTGACTTTATTTGATTACTTTTACACAAAGAGCGTTAACAGACAGAAATTAATTTTGTGAGAATGGAATTTTGATAACTAGAAATTGAAATCATAAAGCTGTGTATTTGAACGTATTGAATTAAGTTCGTTATGAAAAGAGGAGAAAAAAATACCATGTAGATAGAAGTATGTATTGTTTTAAGAAATGAATTAATTTAATGATTTCTCTTGCATAAAAAAGGGGCGAAGAAAGAGCATTTTTTAAAAGTAATATCCTTGTAATTATGTTCAAAGTAGATTTTGAGTAAAGGAGGGTTAGAAACCGATATGTGCAGAGAAAGCTGCAACATATCTCACCGGGGCAACCAAAAACAAAAAAAAAAAGCTGTGACGTGTACGTTGCAGCTTTATAGAAAACTAACACTTTGTCTATCTTCACACACACACCAATATACAAAATACACACATTACAAAAATAACTATACGTAACTTTGCAATTCGAAAAGAAAAAAAAATCATGGTTAAAACTTATATGCATTCAAAGCATTAGTTCAAATAATTTGCTTTAGTCTCTGGATCCAGTGCAATTTTAAAGTCAGTGAGCAATAATTATGTTTCCTTGATAAGACTCACAGTTTTTTTTTTTTTTTTTTTTTTTTTTGATCCTATATGGGATCAGCCATGTATATACACATTTGCAAGCTTTTAAAAGAAATAATATAAACATAATTCAAACACATTAAAAATGAAAATGAAAAAAATATATATATCAAGTATGAGTATTTGTAAATTAAAACTGAAATGTAAACATGAGGGGGATGAATGTGAACAATTGAAAATTCGTGCACGTGGCACAGGACTTCCAAGAAAAGAGGTGCCTATAGCACGTCCATAAAAACGTCCCTAATTCTAGAAAGTATACAAGTATTATGGCTTCGGTGTAGAACTTCAGCCCTAGAGGAAGAGGAAATAAAAAAGAAGACACACATTGCGCACGACATGAGCTTCCCCGCTCCCCAGTAGATATGGGTTGAATTGGAATATCGTCTTGATATTCTTCGTGCTACAAAAGGATCTCATGTTGAAGGCAGTATACAAAAACTTTGAGTTATTTCTTCTATTATTGTAACTAGTTTTCCTGTAAGCATCTCTTTTTTTTAATAGACTTTTGATGTTCTGCGATTCTTTTTGGGACACCCTATATTTTTAGGTTAAGTATCATCATACATATTATTTCTGATGCCTACATCTTTTTCTACGCACAGCGATGAATGGGGAATTATACGATAAGTTTTGAACATGATTTTGAAATTGTACACTCACATTTCATTAAAACAAGTTGTTAGAATAAAAACAATCGCAGTTAATTATAGATTAAGGGGGTCCGGGACACAATTTAAAATAATTTTTATTTATTGAGTTAAAATTTTGAATTTATTTTTTATGGTTAACGTTGTTATTCGTAAACAAAATCACATGATAAAACTTCTCATATATTTTTTTTTTAAAAATTTAATTTTAAAATTCATTAAAAAAGGGAGGTAATTTAAAATCGTTATAACTCGAAATATTATTTGTAGAATTTCAATTTTTTTTTTCATTTAAATAAACAGAAATATATATGTTTTAATTTCGGTTCAGCATTTTAAAATATATTAATTAAAAAAATTTAAAAATATTTAAAGTAAAAATTTAAAAAAAAATGGTGCAACTTTTTTTTTTAAATCATATTTTCAAAAGTAATATTTTTTTCTAATTTGCTAAATCAAGATTAAAGTAAAACAATTGAAAAAGACATGTTCTAAGTTTGAACTATTTATCTTTAACGGTTCTTGACTTATAGTGATTTAAATACGAGTAATGGTGAAAAAAAAGCCATCTTGAAGAAAAACGCATTTTCACAAAAAATCGTTTTCAAGACAACCATTGCTTGAATGCTAAATTTTTAAAACACACCAAAACGAAAAATTTTATATTTCCTGTTTTAATTAAAATAGAAACATGATTTAAACGTCATTTTAAGCAGAAAAATACAGAGAAATATTTAATGCAATAAACGCTTTTTAGAAAATTTGGAGACTTTTGTGTCTCGGACCTCCTTAATGAAAGATGTATCAGAAAATAAACTCAAAGATTGCAATGCGAAATCCTCGCACAGGTCTACTGGTATATGATTTATTTATATTTAAGTTATATAAGGCTCACATAGAATTTTCAAAGTTCTCCTATCTTTTCCGGACAGTCTGCAGTGTTACCATTAAGAAAACCTATAAAACGTATTACAGATGTTTTAGAAAGCTTAGATTACACAGCGCTCTGCTGATGACTCAGTTTTTTAGGGGGTCTCAGGACTCTTAAAGCTTCAAAATTTAAGAAATTTTAAATTTTTTAGATGTTAAAATCCTATTTTTTCTAAACATTTTCATATAATTGTTTTCTTGAAATTCCCATTAGAACAGAACTTATGGCTTTTAGAATTATACCCTCTGAGTAGCTGAAGCGGCGTTTCCGAACTCATTTCCGAAGTTATTTTTCTCTAAATGACGTTTTCGGGCATAACACACACGATATCTCAAAAACTTCTGAATATTTTTTCATGAAATTTTCAAAACACATATTTCACGTTAGTCTGTATAAACTAAACATAAAATTTCCTTTTAATTGTGCAAAAAAATATTTTTTGGGTGATTATGCTGTTGAAAATTTCAAAATTTTGTATCAGCTAAATACAACTTTGTATAAAAAATATAATAATGCTTTAAATACAAATTTTTTTAGATTCAGGGTAATTATTACAATCTGAAGTATAAGTAGGCACCAAAATTGTCATTCTAGTTGCAATTAGGACTGGGTGATGTAGAAATTTCTTAAATCGATTTATCATCCATCTAACATCGCGATTTAGTGCTAAATCGCGATTTAACACCGATTTTACATTTTGAAATCTGGAAGCCTATGTTTTAATTTTTAGTAACAAAATAGGTCTTTATGTGCCTCCCCCCCCTCCTGTATTATTTAGTATACTTAGCTTTTAATTTTTCAAATAATTTTGAAAAGAGGTATTTTTTACACTTAAAAAAACTTTGAATGTCCCAAAACAGTAGTTTTTTTCACCATTTTAAAAATTAGTGACCTATTTTAATACATTTTATAAACTCATTCTTTAAGAAGTAAGGGGCTGTGCATATATAACGTTATCATTTTAGGGGGGAGGGGGAGTCTGGCAAATGCTATCGTTAGATATGTCTAGGAGGAGGGGGGGTTCGTCTTTTTGATATCGTTATCATTTTTGATCCAACCAAAATTTTCTCTTTTTATTTATAACTTAGCCTTTACATCAAAATAGAATGTTATCTTCTTTTAGTCTGCTATCTATTTTTATGAAAGTACAAAGTTATTATTAAAATTAGTAAAAGAGAAAGAATGCTGTCCACCTGTTTTGATGATAAGAAGCTCTGTCTCCTTCCCCCCCCCCCCCCCTGTGCAAGGTCAAGTGCAAGAAAACATTATTACTGTTGAATGTATTATGTAACAAAAAGCTATTATAAAATACTTTTAAATAGCAAATATTTCTTTTAAGTGTTATTTGATAAAAAGTTTTTTCATATATAAAGTGATATTTTATGGAGTCATATGAATCAATGAAGTATGCGAAAAATAAATGTAACTATATTTGTGTATCACTCCAAGCAAAAGAAAAAAATAAAAACATTAAAAGAATTTTTAGACATTGATAACGATATCATTACGGGGGGGGGGGGGGGGTTCGAGGGATGATAACGTATGATATCTTAAGGGGGGGAGGGGTTTCAAAATTGCCAAAAAAGTGATAACGTTATATATGCACAGCCCCTAATATAAAAGAAAATGTTTTTTTTTGTCTGACTTGTTATGCCTGCTACAATCTAAATTCCTTAAGGGGGGGAGGGCTTCCCCTAGCCCACCCAAATAGCATTTCATGCCTAACAGCCTACACACACTTTTTTTTTTTACAGACACAGATTTAAAAAGTTAATGAGGCAAAACGTTTAGGAGGTGAGCATATTAAAAGAATTCAATGATGAATTTAACTATTCATTTATCATGATGAGAAAAGTAAAATAAATAAATAAATAAAGGGGGCGGGAGAAAGATATGAGAAATAAGGTGCAATTTTATATCTTTTTAACTTTTAGATTATAATAAGATTCGTTTAACATAAATGCTGACATTTATATAGCGGATGGAGAAAGATTGAAAGAGTGAGTATTGGAGCACATTACTGAGATTGCTGATTTTTTTTCGCGGCCGTTGCCATGCTTTAAGATTAGTAATAAAATATAATCTTAAAATAATCTCTTTTTAATGATAACAAAATGTCAAAAAAGCAGAAAATCGCAGATCTGCAGAAAAATCTAATGAATGCCTCCTCCACCCCTCCCTCATTCTGCTGTAAAAATAAAGTTACTTGACTCATTACAGAACTTTATTAAAGTATTTTTAATTAATTACAAAATAATAATAAATTAAAACTAACATATTCCCATAATACCCAAACATATGAAAATTAATTTTTCATAAAAATAATGCATATAAATATAAACTAAAAATGGATGAATTTGGATATAAATAGCGAATCAATTTCAGCAAGATACTCAATCCGCATGGCCAGCGCTGAAATAGGATGTCAAACTTGATGCATGACTATTTTAAAATATTTTAATTAATTACAGAATAATAGAAAATAAAGAATATGTATTAAAATATTACCCAAACATGTGACAAATGAATGTTTTATTAAAAGAATGCATAAAAATAAAAACTGAAATTCGATGAATTTGGATTTTAAATATGAAGCTTTATTCTTTTTTTTCCAACCATAAATACTCAATCAATTTCAGGAAAAAAAAATATTATTAGTAAAAGAATAATATTTCATGTGGAACACGGCCAAATAGTAATACTCAAAACAATGCATAACTATACTTTAAAATAATTTCATTAATTACAAAATAATAGAAAATAAAAAATAAATGTTAAAATATTACTAAAACATGTAAAAAATATATTTTTCATCATAAAAATGCATAAAAGTATAAACTGCAAGTCGATGAGTTTGGATTTAAAATATAAAACTTTATTATTATTTTTTTTAATCTATAAATGCTGAATGAATTTCAAGAAAACAATCTTTTGAAATAATGTAGGATTCTACTTTAAAACATTTTAATTAATTACAGAATATCGGAAAATTAAAAATACATATTGCAATATTACTCAAATATGTGAAAACTTAATTTTTCATCAAAAGATTGCATTGGCATATAAATTGAAATTCGATGAATTTGGATTTTAAGATTTAAACATTACTTTACTCCTTTCAACTTTCCACCATATAAGTTCTTAATTTCTGAAAAATACACATTCCAATCTCGCAAACTCTGAATCTTGTTTACAAAATAAATAAATAAATATCAATTTTTACTTAAATCAACATTTTTTTAAATCGCCTTTTTCTTAAATTGGAGAGGATTGAGGCTCGATGTTTTTATAAATCGGATCCTGCTAAATCGATTTAACACCAGCTTGCCTTATTTTTCTTAAATGGTCTTTTTCTTAAATCAGGAAGCACGGAGGCTTGCGATGTTTGCTTAAATCGGATCCTCCTAAATCGATTTAACACCAGCCCTCCTTGTTTTTCTTAAATCGGAAAGCATTGAGACTTGCAATGTTTGCTTAAATCAAATCCTCCTAAATCGATTTAACACCAGCTTGCCATGTAAGTGTAAATACATCAAAGTAGATAAATCGGTTTTCCGATGTTAGCTCTGAATCAGTATTTTGTTTTAAATCGATTTAAAACCAATGGCTAAATCGCGATTTAAGACAATGGCTAAATCGCGATTTAAAACAATGGCTAAATCGCGATTTAAGATTATGGCTAAATCGCGATTTCCGATTTTAGCTTAAATCGATTTAAGACTACCAATGGTTAAATCGGATTTCCGATGTAAGCTTTAAATCGATTTAAGAGTTAAATCGATTTAAGGCCCAGGCCTAGTTGCAATATTTATTTTGTAATCCTGCGCGTAAGCTGTAATACCAGTTTTCTGCTCCTCAATGTCTGACAGTTTGGAGCCCTTTATAAATGCTAATTCTGCATCTTGCATTTTTTTAATACATGAAATGAAAGAGCATACTTATATCTTTCATCCCAATAAAAATTGTGTTTTAAAATCATATGCATTTTAATATATCAAATATTGAAAATGGTCTTTTTTTCCCAATTTTTTTTCCAATTTTAAGAGTCGTGATGCCCTTTACTCAAAATGGCTTCAGACATTATGTATTTGTTATATTTCATTATTCAAATATACATGTATTTGGGAGTTAACATATGTAGGCAATAATTTTAGAAAATATTTTTTTCAGGCTTGGATCACAATAAAATTTTTGCTTCAAAATTTGTTTCAGGTGAAATTATATAAAAACTGTTCTGAAACTGATTATTGATTAACTTGCTATAATACTTCTATTTATTTTATATAGTAAAATATCCATAGTTATAAATATATCCATCACTGTTGTGAGAGGATTCAGACAAATAGCCATTTTTATAATTAATATAATAAAACTATAATTACTCTCAGAATACGGCATATCACCAAAAACAAACATTTAATCATTCACGAAACGTTTTCCTATTAGAAGAACGAGTAAAGGCTTTTTTTTAAAACCTGATCGTAAATTTTACTCACATTTAATAGACAACCATTGGCATATAATGATCAAAACCACATTCAAATATTGCGGTAAAGGCTTTATAGATGGATTTCATGCTTAAAAAAAAAAACTAGATATGGTATTAAATACTGCTGAAACAATGAGTACCCGCAGAAATCGTGGAATACACATCGAGCGGGTTCAACTTTATCACAAATTCAGTAAACAGTTAGTTCATTGTGAATCTTGTAAAATTGTGCAGTTGGTCACATTTCCTATTAAAAGGACCATTTATTAAAGCTTATATATATTATCCTAATTTATTTCAGATTTACTTGGCATATCATAAGCAGATTTTTTTTATGTTGTTTAATATTTCACAATATGAAATCCTTATTAACTTAATTCGAAAAATTTGTTTAAAGACCACATAATTTACATATCGCCTCTGAATATTATTTATCACATTCTTTCCAAACTATACAATAGGGTGGAGCGAAAAAAATTATTTTTTAAAAATCAAAAACGGGTAGGTGCTAAAAGTTGCCCTTATACTAGTTCATCAAGTGCGTGAAATTTTACCTCTGAAAAAAATGGCTTGAGTCTGCGCTTTTGGTTTAAAAGTCGAAATTTTTGGTAAAATTTGACATTTTTTCAAAAAAATTTAAAATTCCTATAGTGATGGTTACTATTTAAAAGTGTTATTTAAATCTTTGTTATGAACGACTTAACATATTTAAACGATAAAAAGATATCTTTATTCTGTATAACTGGAGCAAAATTGACAACTTTCAGTAAAAAGGGACGTTGGAACTTTGTTGTGTCATTCAATGAATTGTTGTTTAGAATACAGCTCTTACCTAGTTGCTTTCAAAACTTCCCAGGACATCTATCTCGACCACACTACCATTTGAACACAAAGTTTTATTTATACTTTGAATTGTGATTTTTTATCAAATAATGGCATAAGTTTTAAATGTATCAACCCAGTCCATCTCTTTTTTGTATCCACAGACTTTGGATGCTGTTGCTGTGATCTATTTCACGTATTTTTCTACTGCTTGTGTAAGAGAAGGCAAAAAATGTAATGCAGTGGGGATGATACTATTTATGTAATCTATTCAGCCGTCTATTACCTTTACCAAAATTTCACCCGATAAATGCACATTGATTAGGGGTTCTGTTACCACAATAATTTCCCAATCAATTTGATTTATATAATTATTCGCTCCAAAGTTGATTGTTGATATTTCAGATTTGCGTACGCCATCATTTACTCTCATATTTCAAATATTATGTGCTGAGTAGCTAGCTGTTTAATGCGATGGCGATCGTCAAAAAGCATTGAAATTAGAATTTCCTCTGCGTATGCAAAGCAACCATTGTTCTAAATAACTTTTTTTTTAGTATTTGTTTTTTTTCCGTTTTCTGTGTTGTTTAGTAGCCGAATAATTTACCATGAGTTTTTAAATTCCGTCTTTCGATGTGGATTACATTTGATGGTAAACCATCCTGGGGCCAAACTTAGATTGCATAGTACTTTTTGAGTGAACATAGAGACTCTGATGGGAAGTGAGTGCTCATTTAAAGGCGGAGAATTCTGTTCATCGTTGCCATCCATTCTGCGAGGGACATGTTTACAATGAATCATTACAATGGATCACATGCCACCTCAGAGTCTAGTGAATTTCCTCTGCATCATTTATTAGACAAGATCATTGGCAAAAATTAGATTATATTCCACAGGGATTCGCCGGACCAATAGGAAAATCTTTGTCCACCTGCCATTCCCTTCTTATTTCAATTTTTGAAGCCATAGAGAGAATTTGTTAAACATTATTTCCTGAAATCGAGAAAAGAGTGCTCAGCATAGACCAGAAATACCTGCTAGACATTTGAAAAGTTATTTCATCAATATATTGCTCAGAAGAACTAGCGAATAGGAACCCAAGAAACATGTCCTACGCAAGATGGCTCACATAGGCGAATAAAATTTTTCGCCTTTATATAAGCACTGTTTGACCATCAGAGTCTGTAGGTTCATTCACAAAGTATGTAATCCAAGTTTATGCCGCAGGATGGTTTACACCAAATGTAATCCACATCTAAAAAATGATCTAAAAACTTATGGGAAATTACTCGGCTACTGAACATCACAGAAAACGGCATAAAACAAATGCTAAAAAAAATTATTTAAGACAATGGTTGCTTTGCCCATCGAGAGCAAATTCTTATTGCAAAGCTCTCTGACGATCGCCATCATATTATACAGCAAGCATCTCAGCATATAAAAAATGCAAGAGGTAGAGTAAATGATGGCATACCCAAAGATGAAATACCTAAATATTGTAGAATATTGTAGTAACAGAACTCCCAATCACTATACATTAACTGGATGCAATTCTGGTGAAGATAATAGAGTGCTGAATAGATTTCATTAATTCCACTGCATTACTCTGCTTGCCTTATCATATACAAGCAGTATAAACATACGTGAAGGAGTGTTACAGCAGCATCATCGAACGTCTGTGGATACAAAGATAGATGGACTAGGTTGATAATTAGAAAACTTACGCCAGTCTTTGATAAAAAATCACAATTCAATGTATAAATAAAACATTGTGCTCAGATGGTAGGGTGGTCGAGTTATGCACTGCTGTGACATGAAATGCAGCCACTTCCAACTGATAGCTCCTGGATAGTTTTGAAAGCAACTAGGTACTAGCTGTATTCTAAAGAACAATTAGTTGACACAACAATGACACAACAGAGTGGCAATGAATTTTTTTGACCAAAAGTTGTCAGTTTTGCCCCAGTTATATAGAATAAAGATTCCGTTTTATCGTTTAAATATGTTAAATCATTAATAATAAAGGTTTAAATAAACGCATTTAAGTAATAACCTTTTCTATAGATTTTATTTATTTATTTATTTATTTTTTAATGTCAAATTTTACCCAAAATTTCGACTTTTGGACCAAAAGCGCAGACTCAAGCCATTTTTTTTCAGCGGTAAAATTTCACGCAGTTGATGTACTAGTATAAAGGCAACTTTTGGCGCCTACCCGTTTTTGATTTTAAAAAAAAAATAATTTTTTTCGCTCCACCCTACTATACAAATATTCAAATATTCAAAGAAACTGAAGTAAATTTTGTGCGTGAACGAGCCACCTATTCCGCCATTCCTTTTTACATTAGCAAAGTGTGCCTGAATCTCAGTGAATCTGATTGTCGTAGTTACTTCCAGTGATGGTATGTTAACTGGGTTTCTATGGTCGCCTAGCTCGTATACTTACGCCAGTAGAAGTTAAATCCATCGGATTTTTTCAGATGCCGTCCCTTGAGCAAAAATAAAGAATAGTTTTAAACTTCATCAAGCAATCCAGGTGCCGATAGACAGTAATGTTCTGTTTTGACTGAATTTGGAATACGAATATAGCTCTGCAGCTGCTAGTTATCTACGTGGTAAGCTATTAAGTTTAATGCTTCAAAAAACGTACATTGGAATTCACGGGGTTCCCTTGAATTAGTGACATTGTCGGATTCTCTAATGATATTATGTATCGAGAGTTTCTAGACTGTTCGAGAGTTTCTAGTGATATTATGTATAGTGCTATTTAAGAATTTCTAGTGATATTATGTATAGCGCTGTTTGAGAGTTTCTAGTGATCTCTAGCAAGCTGCGGTGAAATTCTATTACGGTTCTGAATATAACCCATATAGACTGTTTATTTTACGCTGGTGTTAGTATTTGGAGAATTTCTTAGGGTTAGTAACACCCCCCCCCCCCTCTCATTATATTAGTGCTTGATTTTATAATTTCATCATTATTAAGTTAACTGCCCTGCTCCACTGCCAATGTCCTTCACTATTATTCTATATAAATAAAAATGTAAATGTTCGTTTGTACAAAATCGCAAACCTCCGAAAGTTCTTCACCGATGGCTTTGAAATTTACGGATTGAGTTGCATTCGAATACGAGCGTGTTGTTATATAGCAATTATGAACCTCGCTCCCCCTCCCCCAATTTTTCACCCCCTACTAGGGGGCGCTTTTTTAAGTTTTCCCACACCCATCATGTGATATATCATTAAAAAGCGCTTTGACCACTCTTTCATATTATAGACCCACTCCCCCTCACTTTGCTCTCTATTGGGGCACTTTCCCTCCCTCTTCCTCCACTTTCCCCCTGGGCGGCACATTTTTATAATTTATATATGTGTGTGTGTAAATGTTTCTATTGTACAAAATCGTTAATCTCTGAAAGTTCTTCACCGATTGCTTTGAAATTCACGGATTGAGTTGCATTCGAATTCGAGCGTATGGTTATGTACCTATTATGAACCTCGCTCCCACTTCCCCAATTTGCCACCACCCACACCAGTGGGCGCTTTTTAATTTTTTCCGACACCCATCATGGGATATATCATTAGAAAGCGCTTTGACCACTCTTTCAAATTATAGACATCCCTCCCCCTCACTTTGCTCCCTGGTGGGGCACACTTTACAGAAATATTTCGTCGGTATTTTTTGTGTCTTTTTGCTTTTTATTTGTTTTTTAGCTCGTGTATTTTCCTTTTTAGTTCACAGCCTATTAAAAGCTGAGAGCTAATGTGCCCGCAGGTTCTTTATGTACGTATTTATGTATATATGTACGTAACGCGATAACTCTTGATAGAAATATTCGATTTGCTTCAAATTTTGTAAATAGATTCATTCTGATAAGGCGCTTACCTGATTAGTTTTAGGAGTTCATTGGTTAAGTATAATAGGAGGAATGGGGGGCTAATACCCTCTTAATTTATATAAATAGGTTTTTCATGCAGAATTATCCTATTTGCTTCAGATTTTGTAAAGAGTTTTATTCTAATAAGGTGCTTCCCTGATTAGTGTTAACGTTTTATTTGTTAAGTGTAAAGTGCGAACGGGGAGCTAATTCCCCCCTATTAATTTAGATAAATGGGTTTTTCATGTAGAATTATCCGATTTGCTTTAAATTTTGTGAACAGGTTCATTCTGATAAGGCGCTTCCCTGATTATTTTTGGGAGTTCATTGGTTAAGGGTTCATTGGTCATCATAAAGGGGGGGTGAGGACGGGGACTAATCTCTCCTTAATTTAGATGAATGGGTTTTTCATGCAGAATTATCCGTTTTGCTTCAAATTTGATATACCGAATTATTTTGATAAGTTGCTCCCCTGATTAGATTTGGAGATTCATTGGTTAAGTATAAAGGGGGGAAATGAGGGATAACCCCTTAAATAATTTTTCAAGAGGCATTATTCTTTGAAATAAGAGCATAATATAGAATTAGTGTGACTAGCCTGTGAGTTCAATGCCATCAGTTTAACTGGGCACTTTCGTTTTTAATTCACCCGATCTGTAAGGGATGTCACTGCACGTACTGCAATTGACAATCGGCGTGCCAATTATAATGTTGCAAAATTTTGCAACGGCACACGGTTTGCAGTAAAAAAAATAATAAGCAACGTCGTAGAAGGAATAATCTTGACAGGACCTTTCAAAGGTGAAGATTTCTTCATTCCTCGCATTTCTTTAAAACCAATGGATGTGCCATTTCAATTTAAGAGATTGCAATTACCAATTTGATTAGCGTTTGCAATCTCCATCAACAAAACCTAGGGCCAAGCTTTAGAGTTCTGCGGTTTAGATCTAGACACGAATTGCTTCTCACACGGACAATTATATGTTTCGTATTCTAGAATCGGAAGTCAGACAATCTCTATATCTGCACAGACAATATAACAACAATAAATATTGTATATCCACGAGCATCATGAACTTAAATATATGAGAAACGTGCACTTTGTCTTTTCTTTCTTTTCCATTTGGCCAGACTGAGCCACAGCAATGGCCGGGTACAGCTAGTATAGATCATAAAATAACAAAAAAAAAAATCCCTTTGTTTGAAAATGAAAGTAAAACATTTAAATTAAAATTTACAATAATTTTAAAACATTTTTCGTGATTAATTATATATACCCGTCCGTTTTAACTGTATATTTAAATTGCCAAATATTCGAAGCTCAAAAAATCCACCGCAATTTTAAGATTTAATTTTCAGTTTTTTAAATCGAAATTCGGATATATGGATTAAAATTTCGATAAGCTGATCGGGTGGTCAGCTTAACCATTTCTCAGAAAAAAATATACGAAATTTTTATTATCAATTAAAAGCAATGACTCATGTTTAACCTAAATTTACATTTGCTTGTTACGTTCAAAACGAATTACACAAAGATAAATATTACCATGTATGTTGTTAATTTATTTAACTGATTTTCAAATATTAAAATTGAAATGTAAAAACACTACAAAAAGTTATCTGCTGCTGTACTATTAATACCCACTGAATAATTAGGGAAATATGTTATTAAAATTCTTTTTCTCGGTGTTTTCTACTATATTACTCATTGCATTGTAAATGTTCATAAAAGCTCCAATTTTACATGTTCATTAATACAAGTTTCCAATTGATTTATTCCAAAAATCGGTCCCCTAATTTGTTAAATGTTAAATCAATGTAGAAAAGATATGCCCTTTAACTCTCGTCGTTGCAAAAATACCAAAGTCTTAACAGTAAAATATTACAGACAGTTTCATTTAAATCTTTGATATCAATAAAATAAAAGGTAAATTAATGTCATTATAAGTTGGATAAATATTATCAAAGTCTGAAATTCCGTGTATGGTTTCTCCAAACGGCGGCGTAGTAATTTTATCAAAGAATTTAGAAAATTATATTTTGGTTACATTTTGGGAATAATGTGTTGCAGGTCTCCTTTAAATTTCCTCATAAAAATGTAAAACATGAACACGATCTGTTACGTAACAAAAATTTTAAAAATCTGAAAACCCTTTTTCACAAGAAAAACTCACTCTTTCAAGAAAAAAAATGTCTTTCGCGTCATGTTTATGGCATAAAATTTCTTCTTTATGCAAAATGATTATGAAAATTTCATAACTTTTTTTAACAAAAGCATCCAACATCTAAACATGTTAAAATATAATATCATATTAGCGTAAATTCAATATACTGAGACGTATTCTTTGAATTTTAGAATTATATATTTGACTTTGCAGAAGAAAGGAGAAATTGTGTTTATCTCCTGGGAAAATATTGATTTAGTATTTTTCTTCAAGAATTACATTTTGAGTACATTTTAAGTAGGAATACATCTTTTTTATAACTGGTAAAAGTACTAACAATAGTTTGGAAATTCTTTTCGGAACTAGTGAATTTCAATGTAAATGCGATGTAACTAAAATGCTGATAATATATTGCAGTATTGCTTATATACAACACTGAAAAAATTAAACTTAATTTCCTTTCAAGAAAAAAAAATACTTTTTACATCCAATGTAAAAACAAATAAAATTTCTTCCCTCGTATTTGTCTAGACATTTGTTGTTTTAAACTATGATAAATTGAGTATTATTCACAAACGTTGCAAATATTTCTGAAGATATTGAATCCGGAATTACAGTCTTTGAAAAGACTATGAAATCATGACATTAATTATGGTTCGCAATAAAAATATTAATATATGTTAATTGTGATTTCAGAAGCTTTGATGCAAAACGCAAAAACACTTTCAGAAGAAAATCCCCTGCTTTATTACGAAATGATATGTAATATTTTGCAGTTTTTTTTTTTTTTTTTTTTTTTTTTTTTTTTAAGAAAAGTTTCGAACAAATAACATCTAAGCGCGAAGAACATGTCTTATGAGAAAGTGAATTTTTTAAAGAATAATATTGCATTAGGAGTGACTTCAATTTACTGCGACACTCTGTAAAAAAAAAAAAAAAGATAAATTTCTCAACACATATATTAAAAAAAAGTTTACTTAAATACGCAAATTATACACAAAAAGCAAAAACTTTCAAAACATTAAAAATAAAATTTTAAAAGTCTAAAAATCGACAAGTTTCAACCACTCTGTGGCCATCACCAGGTCCACAGAGTGGCTAAAACTTGTCGATTTTCAGACTTTTAAAATTTTATTTTTAATGTTTTGAATGTTTTTACCTTTTGTGTATAATTTGCGTCTTTAAGTAAATCTTTTTATTATATGTGTGTTATTAAATTTCAGGACGTAACAGTACTTTAATTTATAGTTAAATTTCTCTTAATCTAAATATTTGCTTATATCTTATGTCCTAACTGTGAACGAAAATATACAATAAGCTTTTCCGAGTTACCTATGATTCCGAAAAGCGCTTCTGACCATTAAAAACCAATATACATTCGAGATTAAAAAATTTTTTTTTTATAAAAACAAAGTTTCTTTTGCTGCCACTGACATTCGGTAATGTTTCCAAATAATTTATGTTACTCGTACTTTTCTCCAACTCGAATACCGGTTCTTAGGATGCTATCCATTCTCAATTAAACATTTTCAACTGAGCAATTTATAGATGCAAAAGTAACGAAATAATATTAATTTTAATGTCAATGTTGTCAATGTTAATTTATCATGTTTTTCAAAAAAAAAAAAAAATCTGTTTGTTGAATGTGGAAATGTTTACTTGAGATTTGAATAACGTCAAGAAAGCTTATTGTGCGAGTTAAGTAAACTAATTAATACACCGTTAAAGCTACTTAAAAATGTTTCCGAAAACCAACGGCGGCAAAATAAACTTTTTTATATAAAATGATTTTTTAACCCTCTCGCTGCGTAATTGTTTTATCAAAGTAGCTTCAAAAATTGCGTACTTAATTCCTTCACGACGAGCGTCTTTTATGAATTTTTATTCTTTTGCCACCGGTTTTTCAAAACAAAAATTTTCGTCTGATTTAATCTGGAAAATGCTCCGATTAGACAAGGCAAAATTTACAATAAAAAGTAACTGGTGGGAATGATCAAGGCGGGTTAATTAGACTGAGAAAATAAATCCCCGATGAAATCTCGGGTTGCGCAAATTTTGCTACTTTTACGTTGCCAGAGAAACTCTCGGGTTGCGCAGCGAGAGAGTTAACCCTTTATCTACTAACGGTACTTATAAGTACCACTCACTTTAACCTTTCATCCCATAGTGAATATTACTAATATGTTAATGGTACTTTGCAAAAACACTCTTTTAACTCCACTTTATCCGGATACATGGCAGCAGTAGTTCTAGGTTTGTTATTTTAGCGAGGAAGGGGGCTATCGTTGAAACAGTCGATGTGTTTTGTGACGACATTTTGTACAAATTACCACGCTCGTCTTTTTATTGCTGCAAACCCAGTAAAGGATCTAAGATAAGTGTAGGATTTTTTTTTTTTTTTTTTTTTTTTTTTGTGTGTGTGTGTGTGTGTGTGCGTGTGTGTTCATTATGATCTCAGAAGACAATTTGACTAGCTATTTTATGTGAACGGTGTATGCATTTGATTTAACAGTTGAATTACTCGGTGGTACTTATAAGTACCGTCAGTACACTAGGTTTTGGAGAAAAACTTTTTTTTACTTTTCGTCTGTCTAGTTATCCATCGTTTTCATTTGCTTTAAAATGTAATTACTAAAATGTAGTGTAGTAATAATTTTCATAGTATTTCTTTTTTGTTTCATTTTATTTTTTATAGGAAATCGAAAAAGTTGTGACACCGTGTCTTTTTTTGCTATGCTAGAAATGACATATGTAAATTCATATATTGCATATGTGGAGATGCAAGAGGACATGTTGTCCCTGGAATATAGACGTCGCATAACGAAAGAACTGCTAACAAGATCGAAACCTAAAAAAAAACAAAAACCTTTTTTTTAACCCTTTTCAGGGGCAAACCATTGTCAATGCTAAAGTGTTGTTGCAAAAACACTTATTTGTAAAAAAAAAAAAAAAAAAAAAAAAAAAAAAAAAAAAATGTTATACTTATTAAATCAAAAACATTTTACCAAAATTCGGGTACCATTTGAAATAACTTGTGGGTTTTCTGTTATGATATTTTATTCATAGTGTACTGACGGTACTTTAAAATACTACTTAAATTAATTACCTCTAAGGAATTAAATTTCTCACGGGTGAGTATTTTTTTTATATTTATCCTTTAGTTTTCATTGTAGTAATTGAAATAAATTACATGAAAAAAATTGCAATAGATGAAGGATTAAATCGCTGAAATTCATATCAAATATTTCTGCATATGTTACGGAGGTAACAAAGATTTTTAAAATGCTGCATATGTTTTTTTTTGTTGTTGTTGTTGTTTTTTACGCAAAAGTCAAAAACTCAAATATTCTTTCAAAAGAAAATCCCTAGAGTCACTTTTATGACATAAATTTTTTTCTTTATTGCAAAATAAAGGGTAATACTTGAAAGCTTTTAACGAAAAGCATAAAAATTGTATGAACAAGTTGAGTAAATTTGAGACTTTTCAATAAATAATATTGCATTTAGGGTGAATTCAATATACTACGACACGTTTTGCGATTCTTTAAATTAAATATAGGGTTTTCGAAAGAAAAGTGAAGGTATTTTTTTGTTTTATTTTATTTTATTTTATTTATTTATTTTTTTTTTTTACATGAAAAATATTGATTCAGTATTTTGTCTGAGGGAGTATGGTATAAATAAAAATTATTTTTAAGTTGTAAAAATCGCTAACATTCTTTTTAGAAATTCATTTGAACGGTACTCAGTTTTCTTTCAACTTCCATATATTTTTATGTGCATTCGTATTTATATAAAAGCGTAGCACCTATAGTCGTCGCCCTGTCTGTCTGTCTGTCTGTCCACATATAACAGTACAAAAACTACCCAACCGAATGGTTTGAAATTTAATATATATAATATTTGCAGAATTTTGTCAAGTCATCTCAAATTTTATGAAAATTTAATCCAAACTTAAAAAGATATTAATGAAAGTTTTCTTCATTCTATTAAATCCTATCGTACGTCATTAATTCAATGATATCCCATGATAGGTAATGATTCTAAGTTACTGGGGTGATGACGGCCTATCTAAGATGGAGTCCTATTATTTTCCGTATTACTGAATTTAATATATAAAATTGTAATAAATTTTGTATTCATGTATTTTTACATAAGAGTGCAACAGCTATTGCACCAAGGTCTGAATATTTATTAAACTAGTTATAGAACGAACGCACCTCATTTGCTACGTTTGGCGTACAATTTCCGATTTGTCCGTTCTGTTTTTTTAACAATGAGCAGTGCAGAATATACACTTCAAACTGATGTTATACGCATTTTTACACTCTTCTAATATTTAACTTCACTTGGTTCATGTAGGCTTATACATTGAATTTTACAATACATTGTTTACTCACTTTCTAATAGATAAGAATTATATAAAATGTGTACACATGTGCTTTTCTGATGACAATACATCATTTTAATATTCTTAGAAAGTAATTATTAATTAATTAGGTAATGTTAATTTTTTTTTTTTACTTAGCCAAGCACAGGTGATAAAGCGACAAATATTCATTACTGTTGAAGTTTTATACGAGTAACAGGGTCAATGGCTCGCCAAATCACGCTAGCTAAAATATGACAACTTGCTTTAAAATTGCAACAGGGAAATTTATAAAAAACTAAACACTAGAAAAAAATAAACAAATAAAAAAAATTAAATACGCTCTCATCATAAATAGATTAATATAAATTAAATTATGGTTAGAAGTTTAGAAAAAAAAATAGAAATCCTGAATAGATAGTTTAAATGATGTTTTTTTTTTTTTTTTCCTATTACCAAATCCTGTATAAAAAAGACAAAAAATATAATTTTTAAATAAATCCACTAGTTTGCGGTTTCCACTAAGTGTAATTCAAAGCAGTGAATTTTACATAATCGGCACCAAGCCAAATTACATAATGTAACGGACTTTTTATAGACATAATTCCAGTCATGAAATTAAGCGCTTTAAAATAAGCATGCTAACATAAATAAAAATTTCGATGAGAACGAGGATAATGTGAGAAGATTTCGGGATAGAATTAAAGAACATGAAGCCGGTCTCAGATTAAATAGACTCCATACTGCATTATCAAGATTAGCTCAATCTCAACCAATAAAAGTAGATTTTCATAAATAAAAGTAGATTTTCGTACAAATAATTACCAAGAAGCCATCATAAGAGAATCTATTGAAATAATTTCTAATAAAGATACAGGTTGTAACGGTGCACTGTCATACGATATCCATGGTGTATGGAGGTATTTGCTGCATAATAGATGAAAGTTCGTTTTGTTGAAAATTTGAATAACTTTATCTGGTATCGCATCTGACGTACAACATTTAAATTGAAATTACAATGTTTTCTTCTGGACAATTCTCGTATAAGCGCAAAAAAATAATAATAACAACATTTAAATCCTACAGAAGAGGGCCATGTAATGGATGAAAACTTTCTAGGTTTTTTCTGATGTATTTTGAGATATTTTAAATTAGTATTTTAAATATCTTTATATTATATTTATTCACCTAAAACTAATTTTGTACAATATTCTTTTGTGCTTTATGCATATTTTAATATTACTTCTTATTTAAATAAATACATCTGTGTTATACTTATGATATTACAATAATTACTTTTTTATTGAAAATATTAAATCCTAGTTAAAAATATACCATCAGCGAAAATAGCTATTAAAAATAACAGATAAAACAGTCCATATAAAAGATTTCGAAGCATAAAACAGTGTTTGTAGTATCTTTCTGGCCTATATGTAAGCGGATTGTATGAAATTTTTAGAAGACAACGAATTTATATTTACCAATCCCGTCCCTTTCTGAGCTAGATGAGCAAACTCATTGTTTTCAGCTCCCATTTCAGACAGGAGCCCCTGTTTTCCACATAATGTAAATATTTGTCTTATTTCCTTTGGTTTGTTTTATTTAGTAGTTTAGTATTTTCATTATATTTATCAGCATATGCATTTCACTTAAAGATTTTCATCTCTAATATTCAAAAAATATGTCTTGTAATTGTTTATGCATGTATACAACATAGTGCAATTGCTGTCAATGTATGTACTGATGACACTTCTTGTGAGTTTCAGAGTCAAAAACAGCAAACTGAATTTATTTTTCTGTATATATTTTTCTGTTTTAAAAATATTGTAAAGACTACACATTCTTAATGTATCTTGCCATATGCAGTGGATTTGAGTCCCCCACCCCCCCACCCCCGGGATTGCACTTATACTCTAAAGCGAAAGCTGGGTTCCCGGGGCGGTCATCCCTGTATATAAAGGTATATATTAATTATGTGTTTTATTATTTATTCTTTCTGCTCTCCAAAATTTAAATTACATACCTTAAATTTTATGCAAGTTTAAAAACAATTTAATTGTTATTTATTTATATTAAATATTTTAAACTCTTTATAATTATACACCAACTTCATTTATTTTTATTATTTTTTGAGTTAGTTAATTTAAAGTTTTATGCACTGTTGGGGAAAATATAATTAAATCTTACTATATTTAAATTAATTATTCATCTATAACATAGTATATTTACATCTATTTCAAATGGAATCATTATTTAACAACCTATCCATGTGAAATATTTATTTATTTTTCTTTAAAATTCATTATTTGTATTAAATTAATATAGTTACAGTTTTTAAAGTTATATGCATATAGTTATTATTATTATTATTACTATTTATTTATTTATTTATTTTACTCTCTTTCGAAATGATCTTTAAATGTGTTATCAAATGATAAAGGCAGCACAATCTCCGTTCTAATATAGTGAAAGTACTGTATTTAATCTATTTTAACGTTATTGAACAATTTTTCCTTACTCTATGGTTGGATTAATAGTATTATACTTATAATGTTTCTGGTAAAAAGTGCAAATCATTTCTAAACATTTTTTAAACTTGCTGTGTCATGGATGGACTCATTAGTACTTCAAACGATAAATGCTTTCTTAATTCCATTTTATTTATTTATAATTTTTTTTTATCTATTGTTATTTTTGGCTTCTTTTTACTGGATTTATTGTATGCGGTAGCTCAAATTTTGATTTTTTTTTTTTTTTAATCTTGTTAAGGCTTACGCAAGGATGAAACCGTACATGTTATTTTTGGAGCTTAAGGTAATTTGTGAATCTGAAGAATCTGCCTTGGTTCGACAAATATTTTAATTTTTTAAATGTTTACTGAATTTTTATTTCCTTGTTTCGATTGAATTGATGATAAGTTTATTTTTTTTTTTAATATTGTTATTTATTTTCTAACATTTTAGTTAAAATAATGATAATTATTTTACTATAAACATAACTTCTTTAAAAAACACACAAAACATTTATTTAGACAATCACATTACAGCAACTACGAATACACATCTCAAAAAACCATAATAACAACATCAATATCATCGTCGAACATCTCACGTTTTTCCGTCTGAACCAAAAAAAAAAATAAATACATGGAGTCAGGAAAAAATGTCTATTGTCCAAGAGTTTATCTTATGAAAAAATAATTTAAATATTGTCATGTGACTTTACTTACAAATCCCTCCTTTCGCATGTCAATAATCCTCAGTAATTCCGAGACTTGTAATATGTTTTTTCACGACATCAGAACTCAAATTCTTAGTCATTATATCTGCTTCCAGTTCAGACGAATTTGCATATTTTGTTTCAATTTCTCCTTTCGCTCTTTCATCTTTTACAAAATGATATTTTCTACCTATATGTTTGTTGCGATTATTCACTCTTGGGTTTTTAATCCAATCAATTACAGATTGACTATCAGTACTGATTTCTATTGGACGCTTCACCATTTCTTCCTGGCTTAACTCTTCCAAGAGACCCATTAACCATTTTCCTTCACAAACAGCATCACATAAACTTAAAAGTTCAGATTCCATTGTAGAAAGCGCAACCAGTTTCTGTTTATTACTTTTCCATTCAATCAGTGATTCTCCTATCTTCACGATATATCCACCAAATGATTTTGAATCTCGTGTAGTACACCAGCTAGCATCAGAACAAAGTGATAATTGGCCCTTTTTATTTTTAATTCGAAGTTTGTAGTTTTTAGTGCCTTGAATGTACCGCAAAACTCTCTTCACTGCCTGTAAATGAATTTCTCTAGGATCTTTTGCATATTGAGACAAATTACTTAAACTGAAAGCTAAATCTGGCCTTGTTCCTCTTACTAGATATCCTATACTTCCAAGCATTTCTAGATATAGTGTTTCATCAATTTTATTTTCATTTTCATATTCATCTAATTTTATTCCAGAAACACCAGGGGTTTTCACACTTTTACAATTTTCCATATCAAATCTTTCTAAGATTTTTTCTGCATACTTAGCTTGCCCTAGCAAAAATTCTCCATTATGTTCTTCAATATCAATACCAAGGAATTTAATGTTTTTCTTCAGCTCTTTAATTTTTGCTTCTTTATTCAATTTTTGTATCAATTTGTTTATTAATTCTTCGGATTCACTAACGATTATTCCATCATCGACATATATTCCAACTGCAATAAATTTATTATCATTTTTATTAAAAAACACACATGGATCTGCTTTGCAGGGCTGTAACCCAATTTTATCAAATATATTAACTAATTTTTCATACCAGCATCTTCCTGCTTCTGGCAACCCATATAAATTTCCTGTTGCCAATAATATTTTCCCTCCTTCAATTTGTAGACCTTCAGGCGGATTCATATAAATTGCAGTTTCTAGATCTGCATTCAGATATGCTATTTCTACGTCGAAAAATCTAGTTTTGTAACCTTTCATCGCTGCGACTGCCAATAAAGTTCTAAATGATTCAGTTTTCATTACAGGACTATGCGATTCTTGATAATTTGTTCCAAATTTAAGTCTTGATCCGTCGGCTACTAATCTTGCTTTATATTTTACATCTTCACCGTCTTCTTTTACAGTAAAAATCCATTTGCTTCTCAGTGCCTTCACATCTTTTGGTTTGTCAACGATTTTCCACGTTTTGTGTTCTTCTAATGAGTGTAATTCCTTTTTGATTGCTTCTATCCATTTATCCTTATCTCTAGAATTTAATACATCTTTGTAATTCTTTGGAACTTCCTCGTGCACTAGATTCGCTAAATACTTTAGATTGGGTTTCCTAATTCGTGATGATCTTCTAGGTTCTTCAAACAACTTATTCTCATTAGTTTCTTTTTCTTGCTGTTCCTTGTTTTCATCAATTATATGATTTACTTCAGATTCTTCTGTCGCAGAATCATTCAAATCATCTGACAACGCAATTGCTTCCTTTTTCTGATTTAACTCTTCTTCATTTTCATCGGAATTATTATCTTCTTGTTCATCTATTACATTTTTATTATTGGTAATGTTGATGTATTCAAATTCATCAGTCATTTCTTCCTTGCTAGCTATATATTCATATCCCATTTTTTCTTCTAAAAATACTACATCTCTGCTTTCACGTATTCTCTTTTCTTTTAAATCATACAATCTGTATGCTCGCCGATCTCTTGAATATCCCATAAACACTGCTGGTTTTGCTCTTACATCAAATTTCTTTTTATTGATATCATCGTTGCGATAAAAAGCTTTACATCCAAATACTCTCATATGCTTTACTGTTGGTTTATTATTTGGCCATAATTCTAATGGCGTTTTCTTTCTCGTAGCTGTTGGAGTAACATTATGTATATAAGCAGCTGTTGATACTGCTTCGGCCCAAAAGGATAAAGGTAGTTTTGCTTCTATCAGCAATGTTCTTGCAGTATTAATAACAGTCCGATTAGCCCTTTCTGCAATCCCGTTACTTTGTGGACTATGAATTGTGGTTCTTTCATTCTGTATGCCCTTCCTTTTGTAATAATTCATGAGCTCTTCATTAGTAAATTCACCACCATTATCTGATCTAACCGCTTTTACTTTCTTGCCGGTTTCATTTTCTCTTCTCTCTATTATATTTATAATTCTTTCTTTTGCTTCATCTTTACTTCTTAAAAAATCTACAAAATATCTTCTACTATATTCATCTACTACCATTAGCATGTACTTACTCCCTCCCAATGAGTGTACTTTCATTGGTCCACATAAATCAACATGTAATCTTTCTAAAATGCGTGTTGTTCTTTCTATCACATGATTAAATGGTGTTCTTGTTAATTTCCCTTGAATACATATTTCACATTTTGTTTCTTCACCATTCATCTTTTCTAATCCCCTTACAAGATTTTCTCTCGACATTCTTTGTAAGTATACATAATTTATATGCCCAAGTCTTCTATTCCATAATTCTTTCTTTGATTCATTTGTCTGTAAACAAGATTCGTTTCTGTCTTCATCTGTTTCTCGTACAGCTAAGTTTATTTTAAATGTATTATCTTCGAATGTTTCTTTAGCTATTAATTCGCCTGTATTCTTTTCATAAATGGCTGCTCCTTCATTATCAAATATCACATATTTTCCTTTTCTGACTAAACTTGGAACTGACATTAAATTTTCTCTTAAATTAGGTACGCAAAGAACTTCTGTAAGTTTTATTTTTGTTTCGCCACTTTTCTTATCGTAAGACGTAACATGAACATTTCCACGATATTTCGCTTGTATTGATCGCTCGCTGTCAGCAGTTGCAATTTCTACATCTTCAGGTTTTCTTTCTACAACAATATCTTCTATATGCGTCATATGCGAAGTGCAAACTGAATCTAACATCCAGGTTATTTCCCTATTATTTTCAGATTCATTACACTCATTTCTATTGAATTCATTTGACTGCAATGCATGTTCATTTGTAAAACATGTATATTCTTTTGCCTTCTTGTTTGAAACATTATTATTCTTATTATAATTCTTATTATTGCGTGAGTATTCTCTTACATCTTGAACTTTATTACTATAATAATTTTGAAAATTTTTCTTAGGTGAATACTCCCTATCATTTCGCGAGTGTGTCATATTCGATTTACTATAACAATTCCGCGCTATATGATTTGGCTTTCCGCAAGCAAAACATAAAACCTTTTTCTTTTCATTAGCCCTAAATGCTTTAGACTCGTTTTCTCGAAATTTATCATATTTTCTTTCATATCTCAACAAAGTTTCTCGCATTACTTCATAAGTTATATTTGGGTTTGATGATATCGCAGTTGTTACTTCGCTATATTTCTTTGGGAGCCCTTCTATAATAAATCCTATTAATTCGCATTCATCAATTTCTGTACCCAATTCTAATATTTCATTAGCTATCCCTTGAGCTCTTATCAAATATTCTTCTATTGTTTCTCTTTCATTTTTCTCTATTCTCGCAAGATTAATTTTTAACTGAATTCTTCTCTGATTTTCAATTCCCGCATAACGCTTTTTCAGTAATTGCCATAAATCCTTAGCTTTTTTAATCCCTCTAACAGCCATCATTTGTTCTGCGGACAACGTCAATATAATTATACCGTAAACTTCATCATTCCTTTCTAACCATGTTTTATGCGCTTTCAAACTATCGGGATCCCCTTCATTTTTTACCGGTTCATCATTTTCGATAACATCAAATAAATGTTTTGATTTAATCAAAGCTTCAACTCGCATACTCCATAATGTATAATTTTTACTTGTTAACGGCTCTATTCTAGGAATTCCAAACATATTGGATTCACGCATAATTAAAATACTTTATCTTCCAAACTATTTTTAAATGCATATAAAATTCTTACCTCTTAAATTTTTTCTATTGGCGGTTAGTCCAATGGAACAAATTCTTAACTTGTATTAGGCCTAGTTCATACAATTCATATTTATTTACTCTTCTTACTTGTACACTCAAAATATAAAATTCGCTTTAAAACCACGCTCTGCTACCAAATTGTTATTTATTTTCTAACATTTTAGTTAAAATAATGATAATTATTTTACTATAAACATAACTTCTTTAAAAAACACACAAAACATTTATTTAGACAATCACATTACAGCAACTACGAATACACATCTCAAAAAACCATAATAACAACATCAATATCATCGTCGAACATCTCACGTTTTTCCGTCTGAACCAAAAAAAAATAAATACATGGAGTCAGGAAAAAATGTCTATTGTCCAAGAGTTTATCTTATGAAAAAATAATTTAAATATTGTCATGTGACTTTACTTACAAATATAAAATATGAAACTTCATTTTTAATTTGCAAAAGCTTCATTTATAATTTATACATTCACTTTTGCAGATGATCATTTGTATTGGTTTATAATGGTTATATATAGTATATATATATATTTGTGCAAATCTAATCCTGCTCAATAATGTTGCATAATAAAATGGGTATTTTTACCTGTTTATTCTAATCATTGTTGACAAATCTGGCTGATTTTTTATTAACAAATTCTAAGTCCATACTAGAAAATTTTGAATAGTAATTTATTATTTTATTTATTCACAGTGGCGTTTGAAATAATTTGGTGTAATGAATTGTCTATTTTGGTGTATTGAATCATTATTTTAAAAAAGTAATTATTTAAATTTTCTGGTAAATCATCAAAATTTCTGAATAGAAATTTCGCCTGATTTGACAACACTGATTGTAATGCAGCAGTTTTTAACCGATAAAAGCAAGTTATTGAATCACCGCCAGAAAAAGAACAATTATTTTAAAAATATTTTTGCTAACGTAAATCCATGCGTAACTAGCATAAGCTTTATCCTAATGACAAAATCCATTTCACAAGATTTTTTTTTTTCAGAAAACCAATTTCAGTTTCATAGATGATCATTTAATACATTTTTCAATATTTTTTTTTCTTTATTGCATAAATGGTTTTGGAAAATAAAGATTTCACTTCGTTGACTTAAAGATAAAAAGTAATTATTTAAAATTGCAAGTATATTTTGTACACATAAAACGCATTTTTCTGTTTTAAATGTTGGGAAGCTTCAAAATTTGATAAATTTCAAAGCATTATAACTGGGTGAGCTTTTTTCGTAGAGTAATGAAATGGTTACTATCTGTCAGATTAAAAACGTATAACCATATTATATTTTAATAAAATCCTTTGAAGCAGTAAAATAAGAAAAATAAATAGAGAAATTATTTTGAAAGGAAGTGAAACAATTTTTTTAACGAATTTGTCGCTTTAAAATTTTTTTCAGTTTTAAGTCTATTGAATTTGCTTTCAAAATGTTTATTGAGATAATGGTACATAATACTTATTTGAAGAATTTCTTGTAGGGATAGCAGTAAAAATAAAACATAATTTTTAATTCCACAGTTTTCTTACACATGTTGTAGTTGTGTTGTATATATTAATACTGTACACAATAATTTATTTTATTTTAATAATAAAGTTATTACATTCTAAATGAAAAGTTTATCAATAGCAAAATTAAATATTTAAAAAAATGAGGAAAGTGGTATATGCAAATGATTTCTAATCACAAAATAACATTATCCCATTATCCCATTATCTGTGCAATAGTATTTAATGTAATGTAATGTAATGTGGTGCATTAAAATAATTAGAAATAAGTTAGAATAAGTAGAAAATTAAAAATAAATTAGTTATTTCGAAAAAAAAAAAGATAATATTATAATAATAATCTATTTATATAAAATCCAAGTCTCTGTGTGTCCCTCACTATTCCGGTAGGACCGCCTCATTGAAATGAGTAATTGTTGAAAAATATTAATGCAGGGTTACCACAGTAGCGTCAAATGTTAGCCAACTTGGCGATAGCTGACTAATTTGGCGAAATTCCCATTTAAAACCATTAATCTTTCATAATGGAGGTCACCGAAATTTAATTTAAACTCCACTCTTTTAAGATATTTTTTCGAAATCTATGGGTGATAATTTAAAGTACATATTTACATCTTCCTCCCGATGCTACTAATAAAATAACCGCCAATAGACAACGGTGTATTGTGTGAGCTCCTAACTGCGCGATTTTAATGTGCTTTAGGTACTTTTCCAGTATAGGTGCCTTGGCGAAAAAGGAAATTTGGTAACATATTTTCCGGAAACCTATTCACTGTTTCATTTTATATACACACGCATTTTTTTTCGATATTTATACGATTTATTTAACATAAAAAAGCCGTTTCTCTAATTTTATAGAGAAACAGATGTAATTTGTACATTAAAAACATCAATAATATACATATAAAACAAACAAAAACGCTCATCAAATTTGTTTTCATAGCTGTTTATATGATTTGTCAACGAATCTCAATATTCCCGTTATACGGACACCATGCCAAAATGTATGCTAATGCGCCAATTATTTCAAAATGCTAAAAGATATTTGTAATTTTATGCCAGCAGTTTAATATGAGTTTTATTTTATTGCTTTATTTTATAGCAGTTATTTGTTCACTTATTTTAAATATATATTTGTGATTTGATGAAATAGTTCGTAAAAGTCTGGAATTTTCAAATGTTATATTTTTTAAATGCTCACTTTAGTATCGACAATGGTTTTTCTTTTATTTTTCAAATGCTTCAATTCACGATTTTGCGCCAACTATTACGCTTGGCGACAATGGTGTCCGCATAACGGAAAAGTACCCAAATCTCACTTTCTGATGCCCAAATTACACCAAGATTTAAAAAAAAAATGCCAAAGCCCCTACAGTGGAAAAGTACCAAACTGTCTATTATTTTGCGCTATCCGTGTTATAGTTTGTACTATATGCAAGGGGAGTGGAGCGGAGAGTTTAAACATTAGATATTAAAATTTCGGCACAGATGTCATATACGCGATGTCATGGCGCGATTTTTTTCTGACGCCAATGTCATGTACACAACGGGTACTTAAATGGCGCCAAAGTGTCGTAATTTTGCTTGATATGGTAATCTGGATGTTGTTGTTTATGCTGTTGATGTTTTCGCCAAATTGGCGTCGGAAAAAAATCGCGCCAATATATGATAACGTATATGACAACTGTGCCAAAGTTTCTATAAGGTTTCTATAAGTTTCTATAAAGCAGTATAAGCAATATAATTAAGAATAAAATAAATGCAAAATAAGACTAAAGAAGAAAGAAAAATCATGCGTTAAGCATAGAATATGAAACACTTTCCAACACATCCTGAATGCTTTAACAAAACTTCGTTATTTAGGAAAATAAGGTAAATAAGATAACGTTACTTCTTAGATATCCAGTCGACCAATTTCGCCAAATTATATAAATCGCCAAATCAATAGTAAAACATTAATAAAAATACAAATAAAACGTCGAATTAATGGTTTTATTGGCCATTATTGGCATTTAATTAATTAATTAATGGCAACCATTATTGGCAATTAATCTTACAATTTTGCGACAGTAATTTGGTCGACGGGATAACTAAGAAGTACCAAGATAACTAAGTAAACATTTTAAAAAACGCATAAAAATATTTAAAAATTGATTTCAGAAGTTACCCTCCATAGCCAATAGTACCGTTATTACATGCCACTATTTAGCTAAAATTTAATTTAAACTACTCTTAAAACTACTGAAATCACATTTCCAGATATTATCATCCATAGACGGTTATGTATCCAATTCTTTGCGTGACCATGTATATCATTTTATCTATATTCCACAAACATTTCTTAGGAAACTAAATGCAGTTCAGCGTAAAAATGCATAACTCCTTTAAAAACCACCTTTAAGCAATTTACTCTCATACTCCGTAACCCTTACGAATTCTTTTGTGTAGCCCTGCATATGAACTGTAGCATTTATACACACATATGCATAAATGTAGTGAAACATAAAAGCGCATATCATAATTAAAAATGCATTTCTAGAAATCATTGCTTATGTACAATATTTCGGAGAAAAGTTTCTTGGCGAGAAAGAAGTTTGCCAACGTATTTTCTGCAACCTATTTACTGCTTCATACTCACAAGCAATTTTTTCCAAATGTATACAATTTGGCACAGATGTCATATACGCGCCCCATATTGGCGCGATTTTTTTCCGACGCCAATTTGGCGAAAACATCAACAGCATAAACAACGTTCGGGTTACCATTACAAGCAAAATAACGACACTTTGGCGCCAGTTAAGTACCTGGTGCGTATATGACATCGGCGTAAAAAAAATCGCGCCAATATGGGCGTATATGACATCTGTGCCGACAATTTAATATAAAAAAGGCTATTTACCCATTTTTATAAAGAAACAGAAGTAATTTTTGCACAGATGTCATATACGCATGGGGGTTGGCGTGATTTTTCTATGACGCCAATTTGGCAGAAATCTTGCTTTCGAATACCTGTTACTTATATATTTTTCAATTATTTGCTATCATTTTGAAAAGGAAATATCTATAAATAAATAAAAGTTTGAATAATAACTATAGAACAAAGCAGTTTAAATAATTAAAAAACAGAAAATAAAAGTAAATAAACAATTTATTAATAAATAAAAAACAATAGCCGGGTTACCATAGCAGGCAAAATAACACCATTTTGGCGCCAGTTAGGTATCCCGGTTCATATCTGAAATCTGTGCCGTAATTTGTATAAAATATATATATATATATATATATACTTAGAAACGATTTTTTTATGCATATAAGTGCATATATAAACAAAGATAAATGTTCATTAGATTTGTTTTCATAGCTGTTTATATATTTTCGCAACATATCTCACTTTCTGATGCCCGAATCGCGCCAAGCTTTTTTTTTAAATGCGCTGTAATGGAAAAGTACTTAAATAAATAATTAACAGAAATAACAAACTATACAAACTAAAACTTTTTATTTCGAGATCAAAGTATTGTTTTTAATTTCGATTAAAAATACATATATCCTTGGATAACTTCAATTGAAATTAATTTCACAGCTTAATATCTCATTCCATAAACCTAAACAAGCACAAGTGATTCATTCATCGTGAAACGTCAAAAATATTAAATCATCGAGGTAATCATTCACAAATTAAGTTCTCCAACAATCAATGGGCAATATTCTAATGACGTCATAGTAGGTAAAATGGTGGCGGTATCGTTTGTTTATGGTTTGTAATCACAAAGATTTAATTTTGCAATGTCTCTTAGTTACATTATTTTATTGTCATATTTATGAGCTCAGAACAAAAGCCTATTTTTTCATTATTTAGTTATTAAAGACGGAAAAAAATCATGAATGCACGATTTGAAAATTTTAAATAATTTTCTTTCTTAATACTAAAAAATAACATCGGGAAGTAACAGCGGGTTTAAGTTAAATAAGTTTAACTGTTTAATTCTGTTCTAATATTCAAAATAACTGTATTTATTAGATTTCAGTACTCAACATCAGGGCCCGATTAAACTTTGAAATTAGAGGAATTACAATGTCATTTCAGGACCTTTCTTTTGGAGAAGCTTTTCTAAATTCCATATATACATGGAAAATCTTCAGTGTTAGAAATATTATTCCTAGGACTGACATAACACGAGAACGGCCTGCAATTTTACACAAGTTTTTGAAAGCTACTTTATATCAGAAATTTTACTAAAAACTGGTTGCTTTTTTTGTTATAGCGGTCCACACTATTAGGATTATGACAAGTTGCAGCCAATTTCGCCAACGTCGTAACCAAGATCGTGAAGCACACACATATAATACCATTTCATGAAATCGTATACGATAATTTAATAGTTTTTAACCTTACTTCAAGTTTGTTATTTAGTTATTTTTAAGGCTCAACAATCTAAATTGACCAATATATGAATTAAAAAAAATGTAAACAAAGATGGAATAGACATGACCGCAAAAAGCCTCAAATCTCCATAACACTTGGAACCAAACTGTGCAGATTAGTGGTCTTCTACTGTACAAAGTTTTTCATAAATGTGTTTCGTTCTTAAAATGTGTTATTTTCATCTATCACTGCGGAACAAGCGAGAAAACTCATATTCTTGCACATGAGTTGTATATTTCTTTATATCTAAATTTCCGTCATTTTTGACGGGCTACCTTTCTAGTAATAATAATAATAATAATAATAATAATAATAATAATAACAGCTAAATAAACTATTTAGATACTATTTTAAATATTTTGACGTCAATAAAAAAGCTATGGCTTTCAGTTTTATTCTTAACCATGGGTCCCGGACACAAAAATCTTCAAATTTTCAAAAAAAAAAAATTATTGGATTAAAAATTTCTCTGCCGTTTTCCGCTTAAAATGACGTTTAAATCATGTTTCTATCTTAATTAGAACAGGAAAAATTATTTTTTTCGTTTAGGTTTGTATTTAATATCTACCTTTCAAGCTATGGTTGTCAAGGAAACGACTTCTTGTGAAATTGCGTTTTTCTTCATGATGAGTTTTTTTATCATTACTCATGTTTAAATTGTTATAAATCAAGAACCGTTACAGATAAACGGTTCAAACTTGGAACTTGTTTTTTTCAATAGATTTACTTTAATTTAGATTCAGCAAATTAAAAAATATATATTACTTTTGAAAATATGATTTTTTTAAATAAAAGTTACAACATTTTTTTTCTAATTTTTACTTTAAATATTTTTAATTTTTTTAATTAATATTTTTTAAAATGCTGAATTTAAATTAAAACTTATATATTTCTGTTTATTTAAATGAAAAAAAAATTCTATAAACAATATTTCGAGTTATAACGATTTTAAACTACTCCACTTTTTAAACAAAATTTAAATTTAAATTTTTTAAAAATATTTTGAGAAGTTTTATCATGCAATTTTGTTTACAAATGATATGGTTAACCATCACAAAAAATTTCAAAATTTTAACTCAATAAATAAAATTTTTTTGAAAATGTGTCCCGGACCCCTTAATTAGCCATTATCATCTATTGTAAAAATATTAAATATAATGACATTGCTACATCCTTATAATATTATAAATGTCAATGTGTGTCCGAAAGTTAGAATGAAGCCCACGTCTAAACGGATGAATTAATGTTTTTGTATCTTTGTATATAGGTGTATTATTAAACGGAAATGAACATAGCCTATAATTTATTTAATTTATCCCAATAATTTTCTTAATAATTCAAAATTTCATTCTTTTTCATACAGAATCAATTGGCCTTTTTCCGATAAATTTTACTATCTTTCTTTCTTGTTGTCGAGAAAATCTAAATCTGGAATAATAATTTCTCCTCTACAATTAATTAAAAATTAAAATAAAAAGAATTCAAAAGAAAATAAATATGACGTCATACTTGAAACGAAAAATGGGGTATTTTTTATTATACATGAAGAATGAATATCTTTTACGTTAATAAGGGGTTTTCTTCTAAAAATAGAGTCATAATTAGAAGGAAAAATAATCATATTATTAATAAAGTTATTCGCTTGGAAAAATATGACGTCAAATTTGAAATAAAACAGGTATTTCCAAATATTCATTAAAAATCCAAAGTGCATGGATATCAGTAACTAATGAAAATAGATAAATAATGACGTCATATTAATACGAATAACAGAAATATTTTTTAAAAATAGACCCTATTCTCGCTTTCGGTTCGAGGCTATAAAAACCGCCATTTTACCAATTGTGACATCACAGGAATACTGTCCATAGTGATTAAAAAGTTTGAATATAAGTTACATACAAATGAGAGTTTTCTTTCAAAATTCACGTTATGTTTATCAGGAGAAAATATTTTTGGTGGAAAAAAGGGGAATTAAAACGGATTAATATATTTTCTGACGCTATTTCCTCCTTAAAATTAAAAAGCATTGAATTTCAATTAGAATAAAGGGTACTAAAAGGTGATTAAAGTAAAATTTCTAAAATTGAAACATATTTACACACATCGAAGCTTCATGAATGAATTTATTCCACAGATGCGAACACTGGTTTCAATCCTTATAATATTATAAATGTCAATGTGTGTCCGAAAGTTTGAATGAAGCCCACGTCTAAACGGATGAATTAATGTTTTTGTATATTTGTATATAGGTGTATTATTAAACGGAAATGAACATAGGATATAATTTATTTAATTTACTCCAATAATTTTCTTAATAATTCAAAATTTCATTCTTTTTCATACAGAATCAATTGGCATTTCTCCGATAAATTTTACTATCTTTCTTTCTCTTTGCCAAGAAAATCTAAATCTGGAATAATAATTTCTCCTCTATAATTAATTAAAAATTAAAATAAAAAGAATTCAAAAGAAAATAAATATGACGTCATACTTGAAACGAAAAATGGGGTATTTTTTATTATACATGAAGGATGGATATCGCTTACGTTAATAAGGGGTTTTCTTCTAAAAATAGAGTCATAATTAGAAAGAAAAATAACCATATTATTTATAAAGTTATTCGCTTGGAAAAATATGACGTCAAATTTGAAATAAAACAGGTATTTCCAAATATTCGTTAAAAATCCAAAGTGCATGGATATCAGTACCTAATGAAAATAGATAAATAATGACGTCATATTAATACGAATAGCAGAAATATTTTTTACAAATGCTTTCTAAATTTTCCCTGTCATTTATCCCTATTTTAGGTGCGTTCGTAATTATATAAATACGTAGCACCTATAGTCGTCATTCAGTCCGTCCGTCTGTCCGTCCGTCTGTCTGTCCGCATATAACAGAGCAAAAACTACCCAACCGAATGGTCTGAAATTTGAAATATAAGATTGTTGCAAAATTTTGTCGAGCCATTTCAAATTTTATGAAAATCGGATGTATAGTTAAATTACATGGACAGTCAAAAGTTTTTCTTTACATTACGGCCAATGGGAAAAACTATTGCAAGTGGATTTTAATGATATTAGAGCCTTCCGAATGATCTGAAAATTTAAAGATATAATTGTTGCAAAATTTTGTCGAGCCATTTGAAATTTTATGAAAATCGGATGCATAGTTAAATTACAGGGACAGTCAAAAGTTTTTCTTTACATTACGGCCAATGGGAAAAATTATTGCAAGTGGATTTTAATGATATTAGAGCCTTCCGAATGGTCTGAAATTTTAAAGATATAATTGTTGCAAAATTTTGTTGAGCTATTTCAAATTTTAGGAAAATCGGATGTATAGTTTAATTGCAGGGACAGTCAAAAGTGTTCCGTTACATTACGGGGAATGGGAAAAAAATATTGGAAGTGCATTTTAATGATGTATCAGACTATGCACTTCATGAAGTGCAAAAAATTATACATTCAGTATAATATGGGGTGCAAAAAATGATTATAAAACTAGTTATAGTACGAACGCACCTCATTTGCCACGTTTGACGAGCAATTTCCAACTTGTTAAAATGTGTCGCCATCTATTGTCACTTGTTGCGTGCAGTACATCATTACAGGTTTCAGATTTCGATGAGATATGTCAATGGCTTCTCTTATTAATGCGTAATTTAAACTATTGTATTTTGCTAATTTTTCGACATTTTAAAAATCTATTGTGATGAGGGATTTATTTGTAGTCTTGCCATTGCAGTAGAGGATTTATTAAGTCGTATATCTTGTTTATGTTCTTTTATTCTGTCTTCCAGTTTCCTTTTTGTCATTCCTATATATGAGATATCTTTTCCTACATTCTTTTTGAAATTGATTTTATATATTCCAGATGGTTGTAAGTACGAAATTTTCTCGATGTCTGTTCTAATTAATTTAAAGATTGGTAGGTCAGGGGTGATAGGGGTATTCATTCCTAGTTTTTTAAAGTCTCTTTTTATTTTTAACGAAACTCTTTTTATGAAAGGGATTGAAGTTGTGAATTTAATAACTTTCTGTGCTGGTTGTATTCTATTGTACCTTGTTGTTGCTTTATCATTTAATTTTTGTATCGTTTTAGTGGCATATCCTGCATCTATCGATATTGATTTGATTTTCTTTATTTGTGTTTGTAGGAGGTCCTCTGTTGAGCATACTTTTAGTGCTCTATGGATAGATGTGTTTATTGCAGCTATTTTATATGGAAAAGGAGATATACCGGGTGAGCAAAAAGTCCGTAAAAAATTTAAAAATTCATAAAATCCGAAAAAGTAACAGAAATGAAAATCTGTTTGCAGGATTAGCATCTATAGGTCCCGGGAATTTTTTAAAGACATAAAAAATAACTCAAAAAACAGCCGGTAGATGGCGCTGGCTTGTGCAATTTTGGTGGAAATATGCATATGAAATCCCGGTATCTTAGTGTGTTTTAATGTCTATAAATAAATTGGTAGAACAAATAACTATTATGATTAATATATGACATTATAAAAGAATACAATTATAAAACATCTTCCTTTTATTAATATCGATTATTAAATTATCGTTAAATAAATCATAATTAAATGCCTGTTTACTGATTATTGACTAAATTATTCACTAGACATTCATTCATTCCTTTTAATTAAAATAAATGAATGAATGCAATATACATTTAATTTGAATTGTAATTAACCCAAAATTATTAACCTGAAATCTTTGAAGCTCACTGATAAATAAGTAAATAAATCCTTAACTTTAAAGATTTAACAATAAATTTCTTACTTTAGATATTGTTTTATCGAGAATGCATAAGCAAAAGACACAGAAGATAACACAAAATTATTAATATGATCATATTTTTATTCACTGCGTTAAAATGTTCCTTTCACGTTTGATATATTAGGAGGGTATTTACAGAGCGAAATAAATGTATTTTTCTGCTTCTTTCGCACAGAAAATATTATTTAGTGAAATATTATTTTCTGACTCATGTTTTTCTAGACACTTTGGTGATTTTCCTTTATGCCAGTAAATTATTAATAATAATTTTACATTAACATTTAGCAAATAGATTTCTTTTATTGTTATTTGTCTTAGATGCACTGAATAAAACTATATGCATAATATTTAAATTCAAGAAATTTAAGAATAATTACATTAGCTAAATTTTGATCAAACATTTAATAGCTCGTCAAAATATCACAATTATGACATTCATCACTTATGATAAAATTATTAATGGATAATTAAATTATTCATTAAATATAGTATGAGTGATAAGTTTCTGTACAACTGATGAAAGCTAACGTTTATTTTATTCCTACAAATAGTATATTGGCATATATGTGTGCCACCTGTTAGCCCGCAAAATGTTAGCCAGTTGTGAGCCCGCTCCGATATTATTTTGGCTGACTCCTACTTGCGCAGAGAGACGTCGAGTCTCTTCTCTCGGACTCCTAACCATAGCTGCCAGAAGTGTGTTTACGTATCTTCATCTCTTTCCGCCTTTGGTCTTCCAGATCTGCTTGCATCGGCAACAGAACCTGTCCTTTTGAATTCCTTGATAAGTTTTGTGAGGTTATCTGCATTCAGTGCGTTGCATTGAAGGTATGTGTTACATGACGTGTGGTACCTCTATCAGCCACCAGGATAATGTCCAATCCGTTCTTTTTTCGTTAGTGGCATCTCTTCTGAAATAGTTTACTTTCCTGAAAACGAAAAAGAAATTAGTCAGACCTTTAACCATTTGTACAGAGATTTACGACTCACCCCGTATAATATTTATTCACTCATATATGCATACTGTTTTAAAATTAATAGATGGTGATTCAAAACTATAGGAACAAACTTCTAGGAGCTTTGGGGTACACCTAGATGACTCACATAGCAATGCAAAGTCGGAAATGCAATCCTAACGAGATAGGCAGTTGCTAGGGATTGAATCATCGTGATAACAAACTGACATTTAAAGACCATAAGCTTAAAATAACTCATAACTTTCTGGACAATGAACTTCCCGAAGTTTTCTGCCTACATGCCTTGTTCTTACCATTTACAGTTTTGCACGCTGGAGTCAGTAGGTGCGTTTTGACAGGGCGCATATTTGTTGATGCCGAGAACGTCCGATGGACACTCGGGATATTTCAAAACATCCGAGATCCCATGTTACGAATGTTTCATTCCCACGTAACGAAACATCGAGCAACTTCATTATCAGGAAAATCATGACTTACTTTAAGTTTATGGTCTTTTAATGTCAATTTCAGATCACGATGGTTCTGCCCCTAACAACACCTCCATCTCGTTACGATTACATTTTCGACCCCGCATTGCTATGTGATTCCGAGACGTTTAGGTATAATCCACCCCTCCTAGAAGTTTGTTTATCTAGTTTTTAATCATCTTCTATATGTGCTGGTGCGTTTGCACAGCATATCAAGTTTTGGCAAAAAAATGCAAACTTTAATGATAAAAAAATAATGTACATTAATTAAATATTGTTTTTATGTATTATGTATAAATGTATGTATATTACAGTGCCTACATATGAGAGTTGCAGTGTCCTAGACCACCCAAGTGGACGGATTTACGACCCGAATTTATTGCAGGGATGCAAATAAGACTTACTGTACAATAAGATGACGTTTACGACAAACAATTATTTATAGAGGACAATTTAGGTCAGTCATAAATATCAGCCTTTACTACAGGAGTGGGGGGCACACGGGGCTAAGAGATGGGGAATCCCTACCCAATCCTTAGCAATGTGCATTATACAGAAATAGCCAATAATTTGCAATGGTGGGCGAGACCCAAGACCTGCCGTGATCCAATGACGGATAGCGTAAAAGGAGGGCGGTCCATACGGCCCCCTGTACCATTCCATCTTAAAAAAAAAAAAGATTGGAGTTTTTATTCTACTCAGAGGAGCTGACAAGAGATGTGTCTAGAACACAGAATCACAATGACGCGGGCGCATCAATCATGATTTTTCTTTTTCACAAGGGGGGGGAGAAATGCTGGTGCGTTTGCACAGCATATCAAGTTCTGGCAAAAAAATGCAAACTTTAATGATAAAAAAAATAATGTACATTAATTAAATATTGTTTTTATGTATTATGTATAAATGTATGTATATTACAGTGCCCACATATGAGAGTTGCAGTGTCCTAGACCACCCAAGTGGACGGATTTACGACCCGAATTTATTGCAGGGATGCAAATAAGACTTACTGTACAATAAGATGACGTTTACGACAAACAATTATTTATTGAGGACAATTTAGGTCAGTCATAAATATCAGCCTTTACTACAGGAGTGGGGGGCACACGGGGCTAAGAGATGGGGAATCCCTACCCAATCCTTAGCAATGTGCATTATACAGAAATAGCCAATAATTTGCAATGGTGGGCGAGACCCAAGACCTGCCGTGATCCAATGACGGATAGCGTAAAAGGAGGGCGGTCCATACGGCCCCCTGTACCATTCCATCTTAAAAAAGAAAGATTGGAGTTTTTATTCTACTCAGAGGAGCTGACAAGAGATGTGTCTAGAAGGAGAGCCGGGCAACTAAAAAAAATAATGATGTCCAGTTGGCCAGATAATAGGCTTTCGAGTTAAGTCTGTAAAATTTGTCGTGGTAGACAATAAAATAATATATATCTTTACGATAAAATTTGTGGAATGATTCCACGGTAGTAGAACCATAATAATATCTATATAATTCTCAGACAGAGTCATGTGCACGCTCCGAAGGATGGACTTTGAAAGACCTGACGACAATGCCAGTAAGCGATGGATCACAGGTAGCCTCTATATATTGTTTTTGTATGTGCAAAATAAGTATTGTTAAATAATACGATAGGGCCTGTTTACAGTCAGGAGTTAATTCTATTATTCTAATATGCTGAGTAAAAGAATTCTACTAAAATTTAATGCTTTTAGCCTTTGCTATGTCGATAATCTGTTTTTCATTAATGCATGTATATATTGTAAATAAAATAACTGTAAATGTAAAATAACTTTCTCCTCATTATTTATGTCTATCTAGTGTGATTTATTAGTTTTTGCATCGAGTTAGAGAGGTATGTATTTATTTACATTCCTCATCGATATGCAGGTGTCAAGCTGCAGTTATAAATTTAACCTTCTAGATTTAGAGAACTTTAAAGTCTAGTGCAGTCTTTTCCAAAAAGTTGAGAGTTCGTCAAAAATTTACACAGCGCTTTGGTTTGATTTAATTTATCATTTAGAGTAATTAATGATTGTATTCTTATATTATGCAATTTTACCGAATTACTTTTCCCTCTCAACTAGGAACTTATATGATCCTAAATATTAATTGTTTACCTGCAAATCGATAAAATCAGGATAGGAAGGGGGAGTTTTACCTGTTTGACTTCACCGCTGTGTTTTGGGATGCTCTTTAGGGCTGTAACCGGGTAAAAGTATTATACTTGCCTAGAACTTCCCAGCAATATGCGATGTATCTTTTAATCTATATGACAATTATCACAAAATTAAATTACTTAAAATCTTAAATATTTACACCGCCAAAAAATCATTAACTTTGGAACCCGACTATAAAGCATTTAATTTTCATGTAACGAATACAACGATGCATACGAATCAATGAGCTCTATCGAAAGTTTATAAAATTAATCAATAAATCAATCATTACGCAGAAAGTGGTTGAATATTACACTACGTATAACAAATTATTAACAAACAATTAAACTACTCTTCATAAATTTTATCCATTCATTCATCTTAATTCTAATAAATGAATGGGTACGATACACTTTTAAATTAAAATTTAATTATCACAAAATTAGATATCTGAAACTTTGAAAATTTATTGATAAATAATAATAATAAAAAAATAAACGGTCAAGTGCGAGTATAACTGCGCCCATAGGGTTCCGTGCAATAAATATATGAATAATTAACTGTATTTTTTTAAAAAATCGTTGCAAAAAGAGTAATAAGACTTTCTAAAAAAACTATACAACGTAGGGTTGGGTATAGCTGCATATACTAGAAAAGTATGAATGAATATACCATAAAAGTTCATAGAGATATAAAGCCTAAATAACGTCAAACAATGCTATTCTGTATAACTCTTTTTTTTAGTCTTATCCTAAGCTGTTTATCAATAACTTAATTCGGCACTGGCAATAAAAGTAGTAGTGCATATTTAAACATCATTTGGCATTTCATAAAACTAAATTCAGAATAGTAATAATCTTTTCTTTTTACAGTGTGGGTAAATAAAAACCCTTGTTCAAAGTTTAAACTTGGCATTGTGTTAAGCGAGCTTCGAAAAGACGTCGCAAATTAGCAACTCCGCCTTGGTCCGTGCCGCGTTTTTACAGATAGGTTTTAAATTAACTTTTAACCCCTTGAGGGGCAAGCAATTGCGTTTGTGAAATGCTAAATTCCCACCGGAATCTTTGAAAAATTCTATTTCAAAATAAGTAAAGGCAATTTTACGGCTTTTTTCCACCAAAGTTAAAAAAGTAAAATTTAATAAAATTTTTCTGGTCTAAAACTTCATTAATCCTAGGTGGTATATAATATATACCGGTGCCCCTCAAGGGGTTAAAGATACGGGAGGTGTATTGAGAGATCCACTCAATGCAAGTTCGTCGCGAATCCTATAGTATTTATGTGATTAATTCTAATTAAATTAATCTCTTTTTAACAATTTGACGTTTATTGCTTTTATGCTGCTACTGGGGAATGCATTACACAAATATATCGTTACATTTGTTAGCTGAGCTTTAAAAGCCGATGTTACATACAGTACGCCGCCCCATTCGTTATGTTTGTCAAAACCATCCTTGTCTTTAAAGGATTAATATCTCGGCAAATTACCGACGATTTTTTTCAAAAATCATTATCAACAATGCTTTTATACTTCTGCTATGATAGGTACCTCCAAAGCTCCTCGACGCATTTGCTGAATGCCTGCAAATCAAAATTTGTGTGCAACGGTAAAATGCGCTTTTCTGAAAAAACTATGCGGCTTAGGGTAATCGGTATAATTTTCCTGCCAGATTTAAATTAACGCCTACTATCTCTAATTTTTAGATAATTTTAAATTCAGAAGATTCGGAAATAGAGGGAGTGGGGGAACATATTTTTCTACTTCATTTTCGACAATATCTCAAAAAATATAATACCTAAAATTAAATAAATGTATTTCTGAGTTCAGCGTTACGATAGCTTTCACACGATAAACAAAGAAAAGATTTGTTTTTCAAGTGGCATAATTAGCTCTTTTAGATTTTTCCTAAATGTATGTGTGGATGTCTAATAATCTGTAAATATGTGGGTCAATATTATTTATTACTTCCCACAATTTGTATTTTCCACTTTTCATAATTTACGAATAAAATGGCTGTGACAGACAGACAGACACAGGAGTGATCTTATAATGGTTCCGTTTTTACTTTTCTAGTACACAACCATAAAAACAGTTTACTTTAGTATCTTGAAAATAAGTTGCTTTAGATAGTGTTGTATTGAGAATATGAAAGATAATTACTGAAAATATAGAAAATTTTTAATGGGATTAAATATTTTTATTCTCCTGTATTAAAGTTTCCTTTCATGCTTGATATATTAGAAGATTATTTACAACGAAAAATGAATGTATTTTTTGTTCCGCTTACTCAGAAAATATTATCAATGAAACATTATTTTATGACTGACTGATAATGAAACCCAGGTTTTCAATAGTGTCAAAATTCATGTTTTTCTAGACGCATATATGAGTTTGCTTTATGGCTATGAATGATTTATTATCATATTGCAAATAGCATTTTTATATTGTTAATTCCCTTAGATGCAATGAATAATACAATATATATATATACGACATTGTGATATACTAAATATAAAAATAATGAATTACATGAGAAAAATTTTATTCAACTGTTATTAAACTAGTCGTCAAAAAATCACAATTTTATGATTAATTAAATATGATTGAATTATTAATGCATAGTTAAATTATTTATTATATATAACATTCAATTACCCATTACATTATAATGCAAATATCGCAAAATTAAAACTTTAAAAATAAAATACAATTATTAGATAATTAAATGTCTGAAATCTTGAAAAATTGTAGACAAATACAATAAAAATCGTTTATTCTACTGGCTTTAAATTAAATTTCATGCTTTTTATAGTCTTGTATATAGAATACGTAAGAAAAAAACCCTGAAAATACAGTAAATTATTAATATTATTAAGTATTTTTATTCACTGTACTAAGGATTCCTTTCAAGCTTGATACATCAGGAGATTTATACAGAAGAATAAATTCATTTTTCTTCTTTTATAACTCCGAGAATATTTTTCAATGAAGCATTATTTTATGACTGACCGATAACAAAAAGCAGGTTTTCATTACAGTGAAAACATAGAATATTTATCTGATCATGTTTTTCTAGACACTTTGAGTTTGCTTTTGGCAATGAATTACTTATAATAATTATTTATTATCATGTCATAAGCAACATTATTTTATTGCTACTTGCTTTAGATGCAGCGAATAAAACGATATACATAACATAGTAATGCACAAATCAATAAATAATTACATTAGATATATTTTATTAAAATATTATTAAATTATCCGTCAGAAAAATCACAAATGTATAATCCATTAACTATTATTAAATTATTAACGCATAATTAATTTGTTCATTATATGTAGCATTAATGCACTCATATATGTATTACAAAATTTAAATTTTTTCGCCAAGGTTAAAAGTATTCTATATAAATTTCTCTTTTTAGTAATAATTCCGTATATGATAGAAGCTTATTAAGTTCAAACCCTAGTCTATTAATCTCTATAAGATCCTAATTCATCTAATAATATTTATTCCAAATTGCGTAAATCTAAACTGACTCTAACTATTTATATTTCTTTAATAAAACCTTTTATTATTTAAATTCCTATTAAAATTCGCTATTAAATTCCGGTATATAAAATCTCCCTAAATTATTTATTTAATTGCTAAAATATTATAATTTATCCCGTCTAAAAATCCTATTTCTTTTAAATTCATTCTTTTATTAAAAATTATCCAGGTGTCAAATAGAATATTTCGATGCTTAAAACTTTTCCGCGACAGTAAATTCATTTTCTTTATCGTCTGGCAGGGAGAAAAAGCTACTTTTAGATGTAATCTCGACGTCAGAAACTAATTTTTATTTACACTGTGTGTGTCTCTGGGGTCAGGGATATTGAAATCTCCGGAACAAAGCTTCACCCCAGGAAATCATTTTCTTCCAAATCAATCCGACAGGAAATACTAAAAACCCGTCTAAAGCACGATTATGATTTGGAAAGAAGAATCAGCTGATCTTTTTAACACTTTCCAACAAAGTTGAAAGTGTTTATGACTTCGGTTTGTCTGGCCATCTGTCCGTCTGACCGTCTGCCCGTCTGGCCATCTGTCCGTCTGTCCGCGTTCTAACTCCCGTAAATATACTCGGATCGTTCTGAAATTTTTGGATGTTAGTAACCTCTACCATAGCATGAATCCTATTTCAAATAAAGTTTATAGCAGGTTTAGTTCATTTACAGGGACAGTCAAAAGTTTTCCGTTACATTATGGCCTATGGGAAAAAATCGTTTAAAATGATTTTTAATGATGTTATATGCTTTCAAACATAATAAAATTAATATGCATTTATCAAGTGCACTAAAATATGCATTCTGTAGAATATGCGGCGCAAGGAATAGTTATTATTCATTTGCAGGGCCACACAAAAGGATTCCGTTACATAATGATATAGGGGTGGAGGGAATATTTTCGGGCGTATCTCGATTATGTTAAATTATTTCATGTATAATGAAATTGATATACGTCGCTGAGGTTTACTATAAGTTATTTCATGTATAATACGAAGTGCATAGCATTATTTACAGGGACACACGAAAGATTTCAGATACTATATTGTATCCCAAGTACTGTACATTAGCAATGATTGCTGGAAATGCATTTTTAATTATGGTATGTGCTTTATGTATCACTATATGTATACATTGTATATGGTGTGGATAAATGTTCTAATTGATATACAGGGCTACACAAAAGAATTCGCAATGGTTACTGGGTATGATTGCAAATTGCTTAAAGGTGGTTTTTAAATGAGTTATGCATTTTTACGCTGAACTTAATTTAGTTTACTAAGAAATGTTTGTAGAATATGCATAAAATGATATACAGGGTCACGCAAAGAATTGGATACATGACCGTCTATAAATGATAATTTCTGAAAATGTGATTCCAGTAGTTTTAAGAGTGTTTTACTTTGAATTAAACTTTACATAAATAGTTGCGTGTAATAAACGTACTAGGTTAACTACATGGTTGTACAAAACTATACAAATATGCTTCCATCTATTAGTATAAATTGCTGAAAGAGAAATTTCAACCTGATATATGTTTTCTTGCTAAACTAAATTTCTCCATTATATAGTATCTATATCAACCTACAGATCAAATATAGGGCTGTTGAAAAGAATTGGAATACATATTTGCTATGGAAGGTAACTGCTGAAATCAGTTTTTCAAATGTTTTATGCGTTTTCTAAAATGTTTAGTTAGTTCTCTTATATACTTTATTTCCCTAAATAACGAAGTTTTGTTAAAGCATTCAGGAAGTGTTGGAAAGTGTTTCATAATCTATGCTTAACGCATGATTTTTCTTACTTGTTGTAACCTTGCGCCGATAAAGTATAATGCTGATTGCGGTAGCCAGATATGTGTTCAGTCAGAAGTGCAGGTAGTTCAGTGCAGTTCAGTTCAGAAGTCCTGAAAATGCAGATAGTGTACAGACTGTGTACACAGAAATGTGTACAGAGCAGCGTGCGGAGTGTATGCAGAAGCCAGTGAGATATGGGTATCGACGTATGTAAAAAGATGTAGTGTAGAATACAGAGAGAAATAATGTAGGAGGTCAGAGTTCAGAAGGAAGGTGTTGTAATAAGACTTCTAAAATGGACACGAAATTCCTCTTTTCTTCACAAATTTCGATTACCATCTGAAAGTAAATCGTATGTTTTTCATCGATTATTCGGAGCATTTCCTCCTAAAATCAATTCTGAGAATGTCAATAAAGCTGGATTACTTTTCAATCGACCGCATTTTTTATGTTCCTCGATTGTTTTATTCTCAATAACCCAATCGGCCTAAAATGCCTGTGCTGTTTAAACTAGAAATCAAAGTAATTTCGATAAAAGGTCATTGCTTTTGTTCATATCGTCACATATATAATTATTTAAAATGGATATTTCTAATATGTTTTTTAATTGTTGGGTGATTGCAAAAGTTCATGCTCTATTTCATAGATAGCAGGAACTTGAAATTTTGACTGCGCTGATGTCTCTTTTATAACCATATTATTAATTGACAGTTATCTGCATGTACCGTGAGTGAGCATAACGTTAAAAATAAGGTTTTCAAATTAATTTGTATGTAAGGTTAATATTCAAAATGGAAAATGAAATGTCGTTTTCGTCCTGTTATGTAAAATGTATTTAAAAAGGAGTGAGTGTTGAACGTGCTACAAAACATATTCAAGACTTTTATTTGGATCATGATCCCGCTCTTAAGACAGTTAAAAAGTGGTTTTGTCGATTTCGAAATTATGATTTCAATCTAAACCATAAAATTCGCTCTGGGCGACCTTCTGGCATTGATAATGAATTATTTCGTTATTTAGTGATTAATAATCTACGGTTTGTCACTGAAGAGATTGCTGAGAGAATAAATGTTCATAATTCGACTGCATTTTGCCGTTTTAAAACAACATGGGTGCACTTCGAAACTCGATGCATCGGAAATAGGGCACGAACGTTTGCAATCACCCAATATAATGAATTTTATTTAAATTGTTAAACTGATGAAGTATTTTTACTTTCTTCTATCTTCAGTAGAAGAAAGTATTGTAATCGAAATTTTTTTCGACTTCCGGTTTTCAACGGATTTACACGCTTTAGATGTCAGAGATCCAAACAAACATGTTTATACAAAACGTCTGTCTGTCCGTCCCCATGTCCGTCTGTGTATGTGTCGCCACTGTACCATCAATAAGTGTATGAAGTTATGCATAGACTTGAACCAAATTTTTTGCATATGTTTTTTGCTATGGTCAGCAGGTCTTCATTGAATTTGGAAATATTCCGCCGTAAGGAGGCATTGTGACAACGAGTTTCGTATAATTTTATCGGTTTACCTTGGCTCGAGCCTTGGTCTTTCTTGGCTCGGCTGGTCGTGCAGAAACGGGAACTCGCGTCCTGCTAAGCCGGCTATTCGCAAACAGCTGATATACAACATAACAGCGAAAACTATTGATTTTAATATATATCATGATCGAGATTAACTCCTTTTTACTCCCATGAATTGATAAAGCGGAAATCAAATTTGGTATAGTATCGAACTAATAATACTGCAGTATTAACATCTTTAACTACTTTTTGAAATATTAAGATGTCTGAGATAGAAGAAAGTTTTGGGATTGGCACATTCAACTAGTTATTCACAGTATTAAGGAGTTCCTTTCATGCTCTGTATATTAACCCTTTATCTACTGCATTATGATCTACTGCAATTTTTTTCATGTAATTTTTTTTCGGTTACTACAATGAAAATTAAAGGAAAAACATAAAATAATACTCACCTGTGAGAAATTTCATTCGTTAGAGATAATTAATCAAAGTGGTACTTTAAAGTACCGTCAGTATACTATGACTAAAATATCGTAACAGAAATCCCACAAGGTATTTCAAATGGCACCAGAATTGTGGTAAAATATTTTCGATTTAATATGTATGTGAAATACAGCCTTTTTCGTATTTACAAATAAATATTTTGGAAAATTCCGGTGCCAATCACATATTTCAACAATTTATCATAGAAATTTTTTGCCCCTGAAAGGGTTAAAAAAAAAATTCTTTTAGGTTTCGATCTTGTTAGCAGTCCTTTAGTTATGCGACGTCTATATTCCAGGGACAACATGTTCTCTCGCATCACCACATTTGCAATATATGAATTTACATATGCCATTTCTACCATAACAAAAAAGAGCCGATGTCACAACTTTTTCGATTTCCTATAAAAAATAACGAAACAGAAAAGAACTACTAGGAAAATTATTACTACGCTACATTTTAGTAATTACATTTTTAAGCAAATGAAAACGATGGATAACTACACAGACGAAAGAAGTTTTTCCCCAACACCCAGTGTACTGACGGTACTTACAGAGTAATTCAACTGTTAAATCAAATACATACACCGTTCACCTAAAGTAGCTAGTCAAATTGCATTCTAAGATCATAATAAGCTCATAAAAAAAATCCAACACTTATATCCTTTACTGTGTTTGCAGTAATAAAAAGACGAGCGTGACAATTTGTACAAAATGTCGGGACAAAACACATCGACTGTTTCAAAGATAGCCTCCTTCCTCGCTAAAATAACAAACCTAGAACTATTGCCGCCATGTATCCTGATAAAATGGAGTGAAAAGAGTGTTTTTGCAAAGTACCATTAGAATGCCAGTAATATTCACTATGTGATGAAAGTTTAAAATGAGTGGTACTTATAAGTACCGTCAGTAGATAAAGGGTTAAGAGATTATGTATAAAAAAAATAAATGTATTTTCCAGGTTCTTTTGCTCAGAAAACATTGTCTAATGAAGCATTATTTTCTGACTGACAAGAAACGAGATTTCATTAGTGTGAACATATGGAATAATGGCTCATGTTTTTCTAGACTCTTTGAGTTCGATTCGTGTCAATGAATTATTTATAAAAATGAGATATTTAATATCATGTCATAAGTAGCATTCGTTTATTGTTACTTGCCTCATACGCAATGAAGAAATCGATATACAAAACCTTGTAATGTAAAATAATACGAGTAATCTAGAAATAATTATATTAGATAAATTTATTCAAATATTATTAAATCATCCGTCCAAAAATCACAATTTCATTATTGATTAACTACGATTAAATTATTAATAATTAAATAAAGAATGCATTATATATTATATTAATTCATTCATAGATCCATAGAAATGTAAAATAATTTATTTTATTAAGCATCTAACTAAAACAAAATTCTTTAATATTCGGTTATATATTAAAAATCTTGAAAAAATATAGAAATCATTAAATATTTCAGTAACTTTCGAAATTTTGAATTGCTTTACTTGTTAGAGATGTAACGAATACAACAATGCATACGAACTTATCAACTATAGAAACTTTTATTAGATTATTAATAAATTAATCGTTAAATAAAGCATAATTAAATGCTTGTTTAACCAAAAAAATATATTAACGGACAATGAAATTATTTACTACATTTGCTCCTTGTAGATTCATATAAATTTAGAACGAATGATGGTAATATACTTTTGAATAAATAAAGCAAATATTACATAATAAAATTTTAAAATATTGATAAATTTTTAGAAAATAAATAAGTAATTCATTAATGGAAAATTAGTCACTCCTTAGGGATGCAACAAATAAAACGATGCATGCAAATTTATTAAAAATAGTCATATTTTATTAGATTATTATTAAATTAATTGTTAAATGAACCCTAATTAAATACTTCATTCTCTATAATAATTTACTAATGAATAATTAAATTACTCACTTTATAGAGTAAACCCTTATAAGCCGAACAAAATGGGTTTCTACTTCGTTGTGTATAATAAAAATCTGGATTAAAAGAAAATAACTAATAAAATGACCAACAATATAGATAAACATACTGTAGAATCACAAAAACGTTTCTTGAAGCATTAGAAATGATAAAATAATCTGAAGTAAAGAAATCACTGTATAACTAATTTGTCATTTAGATCGTACATTATAATTTTCAGTTGTATGTCTGCCAGCATTAAAATGGTTGTTTTGGTTAAAAAAAAAATAATTTTTTTATTGTTTTATTTGAAAGAGTAATCTTTTATGATTCAAAATCTGTTTAATTTTATTACTACGATTACTAGAAGAGGTGTCATGACTAGTCTAATAAACAGGAAGTAATGAGTCAGATACTGGACGTGAGCAGAAATATGAGTAATGTTTCTATGTATGATTTTCTGACGTTTTTTGCATAAAAACACGAATAAACTTTAACTGACACTTATAGATTAATTTTATAGATAAGAAATAATATAGATGTGAAATCTTTAAATACGATTTCTGGAAAATCAATTTTTTCATTATTTCCATGCTCGATAAACTTCATTACATAAAATATTTTAAACATATTTCAGTGAAAATTGGTCAGAATGGTTTCCACATTACTCACTATGTGATTATGTAGTTGTTTTATACATACTCTAACATTAAAAATATTCTAATTTTTAATTAAAAAATTGTACTTTTGACATGATGTGATATATTTCAGTTAATTTTGGAGATAGTTATTTATTTATGACTAAGTGGAGCAAGATCACCAGATCGCTAGGAACCGGTGTAGACCTTATTTGCTCCACCCGGTAAGTTCTTTGGCATGCGGTGATTCACTACAGGAACTTCCAGTCCTCGGATAGAGAAGGCACATGTCAACGAAAAAAATATATAATTACATTAACGCATAAAGCACATAATAAACTAGCCACTGAAGGACAAAGTTCCTTCGCGACAGGCAGGGGTGGGTTGATGCTGGAGAAAAAGTCCATTGATGAAAGAAGAAAAGTTCTGGAGGTCCATTCCCTAAGATTTATTCTGTTGAGCTGAACCAGATTTCAGACGATATGCTGTAATCAATAAGATTAGCTTGGTGAAAAAAGTTCCACTAGATTCGTCCGGGATAGCTCAGATGGTAGAGTATTGGCGGCTTCAGCCAAGAGATCCCTCGTTCGAATCCTGGTCCAGACATTTTTCGCCTAGTCGGAAATTTACATCTGATATGATTTATTTCCCAATTAAAATCATTCTGTTAAAATTAATCTGGGATACTATCATGATTCAGGACCACATCGTCCAGATGGTATACGCGCCGGAGACCTGCTCCTGCACTACAAGGGGCGCTAGGTCTGTCAGGGGCTCGACAAAGACTCTAACGCGACAACGGGCGAGTCTCAGGAATGCATATGCAGAACAGCTAGGAGGTAAGATTGATCAGATCCATCAGGAAGTGTGCAGAATAAATAGTGATGATCTGGGGACCCAAAAGCACCACACTCGCAGAGTTCCGTGCCAGAGCGTTTGAAATATTTTAGGTATGTCCTGAATGGACTATGATCGGAGAGGAAAGCTGATGTCACAGGGATAAAATCTAAGAGATTATTTGAAACTTTGGGGATTAAAGAATATGTGTGCCTGCCTTTACTTGAGGCATCCCAGCAGAGTTGCAAGTCTGAAAGAATGTTCCTTTTAAGAAAGCGGCGAACATGGGATGGGGGAACAGGAAGGGGGATATCTATGTTTGGACGTGAGGTTGCCTCCTTGACCAGTGTGTCAGCCATCTCATTGCCAGCTATGCTGATGTGAGCGGTGCCATGGCCGAAAGAGACCTTTTTGACGAGAGTTTTTTAAATGAATTTGATTTTGAGTACTATAGGATGTTTAGTCCTATGGACGAAGATTTGTTGCTGTCTGGTAAGGCTGTCACTATAACGATGAAAGTAGATCGGATGAGGATGGAGAATCTATTCCAAGGCCCCAGGATTGCAAAGAGTTCCGCTTGGAAAACTGAATGGTCATCTCCAATCCTGCTGACCCACCGATGTGCTACAACACCGTCTATGAAGACGCAGAAAGATGACGCCACTCCCGTCTCTGTGCGCGACCCATCGGTGAAAATAGCTGTGTTATTCGAGAGGTATAAAAATGCTTATTAATATTTATCGCATCTGCCAGATGCATCGTCCAGTAAAGGTACATTTACCAGTCTTGGTAAATGTATGTTAGGGAAGAGTATTGACTTTATTGGTTCGCGTTCTAGATGTAGTATTCTATTTTTCTGGTACGTAAGTGAGTGTTAAATGTATGGGTGGAATACCGGTAAGTACTGTGGGTGCATCTGTGGAGATAGTTTTGTAACCTCTAACCATCTGCAGAAGGAATATGCGCTAGATAAAGTCAAGTTTTCGCTGAGCCATTTTGGTTAGAGAACCTCTCCAGACACCCACACAGTAAAAGATGAAGCGTTTAATGATTGTGTGGTGTCATGTATTTCGCATACTGGACTTCATGCCTCATGTTTTTTATTTTAATTTACAGAAGTTATGATAGTAATTTAAAAGTTTAAGTGCTTTGATATGTGGAATTCAGCTCTGGTGTAGATCAATAGTTATGCCTAATAATTTAATAGTTGTTACATGGTGGACGTTAACCCTATTGATTCGCATCACGGGTTTGCGTTTGAGTTCTCTTGGTTAAATGAATGGCTTGAAATTTTCCTGGTGAGAGCTGGAGATGAAAGCGAGCTAACAGCTGGCAAAATGCAGGAAAAGCACAAACCGCCTACAGCTCGAGATTTAGACAACGCGACGGCTGTCCAAGAAAACAGAGTTGAAATCATCCGCGAAGGCGTAAAGGATGAAACCTAATTTCTCCCTATTCTTTTAGTAGGACATTGGCAATAAGTAGCCAGAGGATTCGGCCCAGGCACGAAATTTGAGAGCAATCCTTTTCTAATGGGTGTACTGATGTTCTTGAGCCCCAGTTGATAAGGATGCTATGAAATTTGAGATATGTTTCGATGGTTCCAACTATGTTGCTCGGGCAGTGAATTTAACGCAGTTCTAACAAGACTGCGCCACTCTACATTGTCGAAAACATCTTTAATATCAAAGGAGAAAGCGTTAATTTCTTTCAGCTATGCCAAGAGCACGGGAGATGAGGATTGCAAACAAAACTTTTCCGCATATTCTGCCGCCTGTGAAGTCGTATTGCCTGTGATGAAGTAAATTATTTGATTCGAGAAAGGGGTTAAGCAAAAATACGAGTAATTTTTATAATAATTTACCTAGGGATGGAAGTTGGCAGATCGGGCGGTAAGAAGAGGGCTGAGAGGTCCTTGCTTAAGGAAGTATACTAATTCCCCTTATCTCGGAGTGAGCTGGAAGTAGTGGTGGGTGAGACAGGAATTAGCCTATCGCTTGAAAATTTTCGGAATTACATGGAAAGTTCATTTCAGAATTTTAACGTCTATGCTGTCCGGACGTGGCGCTTTCTTGTCATTAAATGTTCGTAGTGAGGTAGCTACCTCAGCTTTTGAAAAAGTTTTATCGGGGGGGGGGTTGCATCAAAAGTAATATCAGAGTTATCTGCTGATGGATATGAGAAGGGACCAAAAAAGACGTTTGGTGAGGTGCTCCATGTTTTCCTGTCTGGATGATCGACTGGATGGTAGTTTATCATACCTACAGCCAATGTGATTTATTAGCGCACGTAAGTGAATCAGATATTTTTATTATCTACGTTTTAATTTCTTTTTTTTATCTTATTTGTTCATCTTATCTTTTATTTATTTATGTACTTTAAAAAGTTTCTAGTTAAAACAAAGTCGGGTTTAATGGGTTCGAAACGAGGTTTTATTACATTTCATTCATTCAAGCAAATTAAATTAATAAATGCGTATTCATAGAGAATTCTTTAACAGGGTGAATAAAAATACTTAATATTTTAAATTTTTTTCATTATTCTCTGCCTTATGCTTGCACATTCTGTATGTGAGAATACCTAAAGCAAGCAACTTATTTTGAGTCTCTACAGTTAAGTAATTATAGCAATGGAATTACTTTTACTTTAATAAGACATTATAAGCAAATTTTGGATCTATAATCTTGAGAATCGATTGATAACTAAGTAAATAATTCCTTAACCGTAGATATTCAAAAGTAAGTTACTTGCTAGCTTTCTTTAGATATTATTCTACACAGAATGGGCGTAAGCAACAGACAGTGAAGAAAGAAATTTATTAATATGATTAAGTATTTTTCTTCACTGTATTAAAGAGTTCCTTTCACGCTCCATGTGTTTAAAGATTTGTTACAGAGCGAAATAAATGTATTATCCTGGACCTTTTACTCAGAAAATATTACTTAACGAAGCATTATTTTCTGACGGGCTGAAAAGGAAAAACGACTTTTCATTAGTGTGAAAATACGAGATGATTAATCATATTTTTCCAGACACTTTGTCGAGTTTGCTTTATAACCGTGGTTCCCACCCTTTTCTTGGCCACGCCCCACCGAAGCATCTCTAAAACGACGATGCCACCCCCCACTCCATAATACACATGACTTATTAATTAACCCTTTGCGCTCAGCGTCTCTTACACAAATTTTATTCGATCTATGCACCATTTTTTTAAAAGAAGTTTCGTTCGAGTACACAATTTCAAAAATGCTCTGATTAAATAATATACATTTTATTTTCCTTTATTACTGGTGCCAAAAACAAATTTTGCAAAGAAAGATTATGTCTCCGCAGCGGAGCCCTCAAGCGCAAAGGGTTAAAAGAGGTATAAAATGCATATGAGTGGCGTCTAATAGAAATTTAACAATGACAAGTTATTTCGCATTTTCATAGCTCATCGAACAGGAAATTTTTATGTCAAAAATATCGTTTTAACGTAATAAATCAATAAATACAATGAGACCATAAGAATTCACCTTTGTGCTATAAAGAGTTTTCTTGTTTCTTGACAACTTACCTCAGTGTAAAACAATTTTGTTGTGTAGACTGCATTTTTATTTACACTTGATTTCTTGAAGATGCTCTCACATATGGCATTACATTTAATAATGTTTATACCTTTTATAATAGATTTTGATAATTCATTAAGTATTAGTGAACTAATCTTAAACACACTAAGATTGCATTATAAGAACACAAATTTGATTTTCCACGAGAACAAAAAGCTTTTCTTCCCTATCATAACTCAGATGCTAATCCAATTTTAAAATTCAACGTATATGCCATGATATACTATATTTATTTAGTGTGTAAGAAATTGTTGTGAATTAATTAAACACAAAAATATTTTTTTAATTTGTAATAAAATTTAGTATTAATTAATAATGGTGTTTTTCACAAAATGGAATTGCCCCACTTTCAAAATCAACAGCCGATTTACATTTTCTGGTGCACATTTGGTATTTATCATTTTCAAAAGTTTGTAGAACCTCGTTCAGCTATTCAATATATTTTTTAAATTAGATGTATTCAAAACAGTTAAAGATAGACCCTTAAGTCATTTCAAGCGTAAAAGCTTCTTCAAGTGACATATAGCAGAAAAACACAAATCTTTTTGAATAAACTGTCGAAAATAAACAACTTGAAAAATAAAATACAATATTAAACAGAAAAATTATAGAGCTTTTTAAATAAATTACTAAATAAATATCTAACAATACTTAAAAGATTTTTCGTATAATTAATCTGGTATACGTCTATTTTCAACTTTTGATTGTTAATTTTTTTTTTTATTCAATTTTTTTTCATTTACACTTTTGTACTTATTACTTTTATTTTTAGTCCGTAAGTATATTTTTCCAAAATAGGGCAAAAAAATTACATAGAATGGGCTTAGTACAAATTTGGAATCATCCCCCTAAAAATGAAATTACTCCCCTGTGCAGTTACGCCGCACGTTGAGAACTGCACGCCACTGCTTTATAAAAATGAATTTTTAACAATAACTAACTATTTATTATCCTATAGTACGTAGAATTATTTTATTTTTAATTGACTTAAAATAATTGACTAAAACTTTATACATAACATTTAAATAAAGAGTATCTATAAAGGAAAAATTAGATGAATTTTGTTTAAATATTGATAAATTATTCGTAAAAATACCACAAATTTCATGCATAACAGTTTAAATTATGTTATTAACATAAAATAAATATGTAGTAGTAAAAAACCAGAAGGTCTGCATCATAGGCAGTGACGTAGATAGAATATTCTCATAGGTAGAAGTACTAGGGGGAACATACTAATACAATGTAGAGAAATATCGAAATTATCAGTCATTATTCATATTTTGCATCCCAAAAATTAATATTGATGACAAGATTTTAAACACAGTCTTTTATTTATTGTAAATTTTAATAAGATTAAGAAAGTTTTTAAAAATTAATTTGTAATATATCGGTTCATAGTTTTTTAAATAGTAAATTATGTTGATAACAAATATTGTTGATAACTTTTTGAATAGCATGTTTCATATATAGTTTTACGTGAAAGACGACAGCAGTGTATATACAGAGGTGTTTTTCAATACCACAAAGTATACTCCGTATACCACTGTATACTTTCCATAACAGTACTGCGTGAAATGCAGAAAATTATTTTCAATATAAAATGCAATTTTGGATACATTTTTACCGAGATATCAATATTTTAACTTAAGCCATTAATTTTGTCTGAATCTGAATAACATTCATTAAGGAAACAGCAATATCGGAGAAAGGAATTATGTACGTCATCTTGCATTCCGATAAATTTAGAAAGTAATTAACCACAGAGTTATAGGCTAGCGGAAGTCAATTTCACTTTAACATCCAGAGTTTTAAAATTCTTGCAAAGAGTTTATTTTCTGTTATTATTAGAATTGAGATGCCTATTACAAAGGAAGAAAATTATGAATAATACCCTCATTATTATGTTAAGTGCCTAGTAATTATCACATTTTTTTCGTGTATGCCATGTCTTCGTATCACATGCGCCCCCAGATTTTAATGCCTATTTTGGAGAAAAACAATTTAATAAAAAATATGAGGAAAATATTTTAACCCTTTATCTACTGCATTATGATCTGCTGCAATTTTTTTTTCAGTTACTACATTGAAAATTAAAGGATAAACATAAAAAAAAATACTCACCCGTGAGAAATTTAATTCCTTAGTGGTAATTAATTAAATTGGTACTTTAAAGTACCGTCAGTACACTATGACGAAATTTTTCTCGTAACACAAAAACTCACAAGGCACCAGAATTGTGGTAAAATATTTTCGATTCATTAAGTGTGTGAAATATAGCCTTTTTCTTATTATCATTTATTTCAACACTTAAGCACTGAAAAACCTTTGCCCCTGAAAAGGTTAAAAAAACTACTTTTTTTTAGGTTTCGATCTTGTTAGCAATCCTTCAGTTATGCGACGTCTATATTCCAGGGACAGCATGTTCTTTCGCATCTAAACATATGCAATACAGGAATTTACATATGTCATTTCTAGCATAGCAAAAAAGAGCCGGTGCCACAACTTTTTCGATTTCCTATAAAAAATAATAATGAAACAGAAAAGAAATACTAGGAAAATTACTACACTATATTTTACTAATTACATTTTAAAGCAGATGAAAACGATTGATAACATACACACGAAAAGTCAACAAGAAGTTTTTCTCCAACACCCAGTGTACTGAGGGTACTTATAAGTACCACAGAGTAATTAAACTGTTAACTCAAATAACTAGTCAAATTGTATTCTAAGATTATAATGAACACATAAAAATAATCCAACACTTATCTTATATCCTTTACTGTGTTTGCAGCAATAAAAAGCGAGCGTGGGAATCCGTACAAAATGTTGGCGCAAAACACATCGACTGTTTGTTTCAAAGATAGCCTTCTTCCTCGCTAAAATAGCAAACCTAGAACTGCTGCTGCCGTATCCGGATAAAGTGGAGTTAAAAGAGTGTTTTTGCAAAATATCATTAACATATTAGTAATATTCACTATGGGATGAAAGATTAAAGTGAGTGGTACTTATAAGTAACGTCAGTAGATAAAGAATTAAAGAGATTTTTTTCTAATGTAATCTAACAGTTAATTGTATAAATAATATTGCGCATTGTTTACAAAATTTTGCTTCATAGTTTCGTATATTGAATTAGAAAATACCCGTGGAACGATATAATATATACAGAATCTGTGATGATATAACGGGAGGGCAGGTCTACAGAGAAATGTTAAATTCACTGGTACCAACTGTTGAAAAAATACAAATATTTTAAACATTCACTAAAACTAACATCTGTAGCTATTATTATTAGTATAAATAATTTTATTATCCACCAAACACATATCTATCATTACGCTCCGAATATAAGGGTGACATTTAAATCTCACAGATTCTCAAGTATTAGGCTTATCCCCGATTCTCCAAGCTAACTTTTTATAAAAACTGCTCGACCACGCATAAAAATTCAGCAGTTTTTTCTGTCTTTTATTTAACAAAACTTAGTTTTTGTATCAAGGATGCCACAAGCGACAATTCTTTAATTCTCTTTCGCACCACTTTTTCAAAACAAAATTCTTTTACATATGCTTTGACAACATTTGCAAGAGAAATACAGAATATAAAAATAGTCGTAGTGGCAACCCTGTTGTATGTAAAGATGAAATTTCGTGATCTATTTTTAATCCACTTCCTGATATGCTAGAAACATAAATTATTAGAGTACAGTCACTTTCGATACTGGTTCCGAAAGTGAAAGTACCCTAATAAAATGAAAAACCTGTAAAGAAAATAGAAAAAGTAGAAAAGTAGAGATTGGCCTCAGCTGTACAATGCAAATTAAAAATCATTTAAAAATATTGAGATATTTAAAAAAATCTCCTATAGGATTAACTTTCGCAAGCGAGTATTTTCCCGTTAGTCTTTTAATGTGAAAGCATGACAGCAAAATACAACCAAGCCGCTATACCACGGCAATTGTCGCAGGGCCCTGTAATCGGAAATGAAGGAGTGATGTCTACAATTTACTTAATATCGCAGTAAATAATTATCGCACAGTTAACAGTTTGCTATCAATTTATTCAGAATAAAATTATCTTTCTAAAGATGTAAGCATTTAAAAATAATTTAACCGCTATTGAATACAAGAACCTACTAAAGATTTAGAGATAAATAAGGCTAAAAAGCGTTTTTTAGAATTTAGATTACAGTTTTAAATAACTGCATTTATTTTTATCATACGTGTTATTTAAATTCATAATTATTATAAATTCTTTCATAATTATTAAAATCATAATGTTATTTAAATTCATAAGTAGTTTATCATTTTCTCTCGATTTTATTTAAAATTGTACTAACACAACATGAAAAAGAGTATTTCAGCCAAAATGATTTATGTCTATACTAGATATTATTTCAATTTACCATTTAATACCATTTACCTCTTAAAAATAATGCGTATTAACTTTATCTTTTATTATAAGCCTGTTTGTATTACTAATATAAAAAAGTCATTCTTAAACACATAAAAATTTACATAATTCATAAATATATTTTCATTTTCTCTTAGTTTTACTTACAAAACATACTAATATATCGTGAAAAAAAATGTTCAAGAACACCATCGACTGCATAAGCTTATCGCTATCAATTAGATACATTTTCTTTTTCTCTATGAAATATTAAAAATGGCCACTTAGCATAAAAAAATACTGTTTATTAACCTTGAAAAATCATATTTTAAAAGTTTTGTAGACTTTTAACTTTATATAAATTGTTAAGAAAATAAAACTTGATACTCGTAAAATTGAAATGTACTCTTTGTCCAAAGTATTTTGGTAAATAGCATATTTTGTATGCATTGGAAGAATAAAGGGACATTATTAATTCTTGATTATCTTTAGAAATAATGTTAAATACGCTAATCATATTTCTTAAACCTTGTTTAATATATATTTTAAATTAAAAAAAAATAATATTCCTATTCACTTTATTATAGCAATATATGTTACTAAGTTTTTGTGAATTGAAATCTTCATAAATTTGAAACAAATAAATATTTCTAATTTATATGTATAAAAAAATTAATGATCTGGCTCCGTTCGTCATGCACCTTAAACTGTAAAATGTATAAAAAAATGAGTTAGTTTCTATTCTCTCTGGAAAACAAATAATTTCTATGTTTTTAAATTACTGTATATTTTGCCAAACATAAAATAAAACATATCGCAATAATGTATACCAAACACTTTTATTAACTTCATTCTTTATATGAATGTATGTATATATTCATAGCGAGCCCGTAAGCAGCATTTTCAAAAGTGAGAGGAGGAGTGGGAAGCATTGCTTTTATTACATGGTTTCTTTTAACTTACAGGTAAAATATACCGAAAATTGAGTAAAGTACAGCAATTGATGGTCAATCTCGAATATTTGAAGAAATTTTTGTTTTCGCACTAGAAATGAAGATTCGATGAGTCCCCAAAAATAAAGTTGTTTTACCCTGGTTTTTTTTTTTTTGAGGGGGGGGGGAGGAAGTAAAAGAGGAGACTTTTACCTCAAGTATGGGACAAAAATTAATTTTTTTTAAGTAGGTTAAGTGAGATATCATTTCTTATGGATTTTTTAACTTTGAATCGAAAGACGCCATGTTCAAGTCATTACAATCATTTTTTGAAAAGTTACAGCCAGTTTTATGAATACAAAGTCCAAAATTATACTTTATGCAGATAAAATAGTTTTTTACAGTAACAACTGATAGCCATTCACGAAAATTTGGGAAGAACATCGTTTTGGCGTTACAAATGAAGACCCGAAGAGTCCCCAAAAATAAAGTTGTTTTACCTTCTTTTGGGGCGTCAAAGAGGGGCATTTTATCTCGGAGGGGGTAGATAATTCAAATCTTTTTATTTAGGTCAAGTGGTGTACTGTTTATTATGTATTTTTTAATTTTGATTCGAATGACACCATTCGCAAATCGATACATTCATTCATTAAAGAGTTAGACAGATTTTATTATTTAAAGTCATGAATGGTTTTATGAATGTAAAATTACGAATACACAGATTTTGACAACATTAATGACTTTGAAGAAGACTCAGAGGATCCTGATTTTGATTATTGCTATTCTGAGGACATTTCATAAGTTTGAGATTATTTGATATGATATAAAAATCATGTTTTTAACGTAAAGTAAATGTGACAAAGCTGAGGTCATTAATAAAGTATAATATTTGACTTTGTATTCATAAAACCTACCATAACTTTTTAACGAATGGTCGTATCGAATGATGGTGTCATTCGATTCAAAAGTAAAAAAATACATAACAAACGACATCCTACTTGACCTAATTAAAAAATATATATATTTCTCCCCCCCCCCCCCACCCTCTCCGAGACTACCTTTACCTCCTAAAACACGGAAAAATAACTATATTTTTGTGTACTCATCGGATCTTTATTTCTGGACCCAAAGCGATGTTCTTCCCAAATTTTCGTGAATGGCAATCAATCGTTTCTGTGGAAACGTATTTTATCTGCATAAAGTATAGTTTCTGACTTTATATCATAAAATCTGCCGTAATTTTGTAAAAAAAAAATGGTTGTAACGTCTTGCGGATTGTTTCATTCGATTTAGAGTAAAAAAATACATAAGAAACTATACCCCACTTTAAGTACTTAATTTTTTTTTAATACCTCCCTCCCCCTGTTTTAAAAATGCTCCCCTCCCCCCCCCAAAAAAAAATGCTAGAAGAACTTTATTTTTTGTTGACTCATCGGATGTTCAATGCCAAAACGAAGTTCTTCCCAAATTTTGGTGAATGGTCATCAAATTATTTCAAAAAACGCTATTTTACCTGTGTTAATTCTGTTTGTTTGTATGCGGCAAGCAAATTTTGTTACTCATTTTTCACTCACTTCATGTTGAGATAGAGCTTTAAAATTTTTAATCAGTTTCAACAATGAGTATTTGTTGAAATGTACTAATGGCAGGGTTAGCACAATATCGCCAAATTTCGACCAACTTGGCGAAATATCCCTAAATTTGACTACAAAAGTAAGTTGGAATAGATGAAGTCAACTTGGCGATAGCAGGCTAGCTTGGTGAAATTCTCATTTCTACTTTTTAGTGCATTTTTTAAAAATATATATTTTTTCAACATTTTTGTGAATTTTAATGAAATCATATTTGAAAACAAAAAAAAGGTTTTTACGTTTTAGTTTAGCTTCATATAAAAATTATTCTACTTATGCACATATTTAAGCTTATTACGCAATAGCTTGAATCAACTAAATACTAAATTAAATGTATATTGATTTATAAATTTTATATCTTGAATTAGATTATTATATCATCGAAATATCTGTTACGTAAGACCTGTTTTTACTTATATTGAGAAAATCTCAATTATTGTTTAAACCTGATAATAAGTAAAATCTAGTCGAAATGACTATACGTTAGGTCATCAAAGTATTATAAAGTTGTGAGAGTTTGCAGTCTTTTATTTTAAAATTCACTTAGATAAATAAAAAAAGGTAATTTTGTAATCATTAATCACACTAAAATGAGTAAAGCAAAAGTAAAATTAAAACTTGACTGAAAACCAAATCCGTTAAATATTCATCAGATGTACAAAAATAAATGAAACATTACCTTAATTTTTTTTTCAGTTAAGCTCGGGCAGTCTCAAAATATTCTAGATGTTGAAAATTGAATTATAGAATTAGAAAGTAATAAAATGGAAACAGAAAAGAAAATGAGAAAGAAATACACCAAATAAAATTTAAACCAAGGCCATCTAATGTACACCGTTCTCTTCACTTATTTCTTCACAAAAATGCTTTTGTCGAATGGCTAAAATACTTAAGTACTTTTATGGAGAAAGATAAATTTAATCTAGCATTTTTTTTCCCTTATTGATAAAAGAGGAAACCCTTTTTTCATCGATATCCGATATTTTTCTGTCAATATCTTCTAAAAGTTGTATTTTTAGGCAATATGTTCTGTATTTCATCTTTCGAATTTATCTCCTTAATGATGGTGAAAATTATTTATTTGGGCTCAGCAGCGTTCTGGGATAGTGGCGTAGTGGGAAACAGTACATAATAAATTCTGACTTTTATTTTTCATTCTAATTTTTAAACAATGTGTGAATTTTTTCCAATAATAAAAAGCAAATTAAATAATAATAGTAAGAATATAATAAGAATTGACAACCTCCATCAATGACAAAGAAATATCTCCAAAGCAAAAAATACCACAAAAAAATAATGATATGCAGTGATATAATGTCCATTCAAAATAAAAAAGAACTGAAAATTAGTAGGAACTCGTACGAATTGTCGGTCTTTGCAATGGCTTGCCTACAATTAACGACAGCAAAACACACAATCGTAGTTTTGCTAAATATCTATATTATAATTTGGCCCCTGTTACATCGACAGCGATCGACGTTTATTTCCACGTTTAAAACTGATAACGAAAGCAAAAATTAGGGAGGCCATTTGAAAAAAAATTTGTTGATTTTATCTAAATAGATAAAAAAAAATAGTTAAATCTTTATTTTTATAAACTTACTAAATTGATGATAAAGGACTAAAACTGAAACTGTCTGATGTCACAACCAAACTAATGCACACTCATTTAAAATTCCGAATATGTAATTTCACATTATACTTTTCGTGCAGTTACATCTTAGTGATTTATTAAACCTATCTTGGATTTATATGATAAAGGGTTTTTTTTACTATTTTTATTTAAAAGCATTATTTTGTATACCATTTAACAAGACAGAAACCATTACCATGAAAAAAGTGAAAAGTCCACGAATATGAAGAAATAAAAAAGAAAAGAAATATTAAGAGATTGTCAGATGGAAAAATAAACAAGACAGGAAAGACTTGCGTCAATAGATTATAAAAACCTTTCCTGTGCAACCTCAATATTGTAACGAAACTAGATCGTTTAATAAGGTAATCTTAAATAAGCAATTTACAAAAGCCATGACAGATTTGAAAGCCCTATTTCATCTATTGGTGCCCATAGTCGAAAAGGTATTTGCTCTGAAAAGCTAATTTCTGGCGACACATTTGCAGGCTACCTTCGGTAATTTTGGGAAAATATAGCCTAAATTCCCGAATTATTACAATACTCGAGGGAAAATGAACAAATAAAAAAAAGCAATCATTTTGAAAATATATGTCAATCGACGGTTTGTTTTTAGAGAGTAAATGCATGTATTACTTTTACATTGCAATTTACATAAATTTTAATCTAAATTCTTACAAAAATACTCCTATTTAAAAGTACATTGCATAAAATACAAATTGTATTGCATAAAATGACAAATGCATAAATTGTATAAAATGACTTTTAAACATAACTTTCTCAAGATAACTTTTTCTACATCGATTTACAAGGAAAATCTAAAAACATTTTTTTTCTTAACGTAACTGTAAAAGAAAGACCATCTTTTTAATAATGAAAATTTGTAGATCCTGCTTTTCTTTACAAGCGCATATAATTTCTTTTAGATAATAAATTAGTTCTATCTGAAATAGAAATCAAACCTTATTTAAAGTGTTTTAATGTTAATGCTTAATAATGAATAAGATTTTGTTTCTAATGATACAAGAGGAAAAATACTAAAAAGAAAAGATATTTTAAAGTGAAAACTAATAAAGATATATATTTACAGTGATCATTCTTAATTTATCCTGAAACAACTATCTTGAGGAATCTTTTCATTTTTTTTTTTTGTTGTTAAAAGGAAAGCGTACATGAAAATATTTAAAGATTGTCTTTAAAACATGGTAATTTAATATGGTTTTTTATTTTTATTTATTAATTTACTGATTTTGTAATTTGTAATTTTTTTTCGGAACTTGTGATGGGATAAAACCCCACACACTTTAAATTAAAGATTGGCCGGATGTATGGCTGGTAAGTACATCGCATTCATCCACATAACCCATTTTATGGGCTCTTATCCCGTTAAATTAACTGCAAACAAATTGTAAAAGTAAAGATATAATTTATTGAAACTTCAAGAAGCCATATATTGATGAGGTGGTCCATTAGAGAGTCATGTCCCATTTGAGAGTCATGTCTTTATAGTATGAGAATATCAGGCCGAAAGTACCACTTACACATAATTTCACGCCAACATCGAATGGAATACAAAGCCAATATGAGAGTTAAAACAAACGCCAAAATTAACCGTTACATAGAAATGCAATGGGAGAGAATTTAAATTTTTGGTGAATAAAATGATACAACAAAATTTCGAAAATATCTCCAACATCTTTACTGAATCTTCTACAAAACGTTAGAATCTATTTGTATTGGTTCTGACATACATCATCTGCATTAAATGTATTGCCTGACTATAATGGTATATACGTAGATAAAAACACCTGATAATAAAAATATTAGGTTTAATAAACGGAAAAGGAAATTAAATTTTAATTTAAATATTAGATTTAAAGAACAATATGTGATACTTCATCATCGAGCGTTATTAATGGCGTTGCATTGTTACTTAATTTTATTTTCAATTAGTACTAGTAATTATTCATTTTATCTTTAATTTTGTTGCATCTGTGGCTAAAACTAATGAATGACGTCGGATTTTATGGTATTTGGACTTTTAAAGGCATGGGGAGGCGAATTCTGCAAACAAAATAATACCAGAAAACAATTGGCAAAGCCTCTCTAGTTTAGCAAAGCTCGGCTCATACTGAACATCATGCGTCAGTCATTCAAATCACGCAGCCATCTGAACTGAACATTCCCAGTGCCTTTTCAAATCCAGTCTCATTCCGTTTATTAGTTTTAACTACATATGTCTCGAAAAAGGAGTTGTTATTTTAGGGTTCAATGTAGTATGTTCATTTCAGGCACCTCCAAATATGGCCTCATAGAAAAAAAGCTCAATCTGGTTCAATCGCATTTTTTTCAGTTGCCAACTGATATCACCATTTCTGAAATTGACGCTTCGGTTGCAAGTGATCGAATTTAGTGAAAGGTTCTCGAATCGTAGGTGTTTTTAGTGTTCACGGTACTATTACAAAAAAATTCACGAAGGAAAACATTTCTTTTAAACATCTTTGAAGAAGGTTGAGCATTGGTTGTGAAAGAACTTCTAGAATTATTACTGTTTCTTATCCAATGATTTTTTATAGGCAGCCGTCGACTTTTATAAATAAAAGTAGTTTTTAATTTTTTTAAACTCTAACTTTATTTTCGGTTAGTGTATCATTTTAGATTTCCCCAAAACTACAACAGAAAGCATTTTTGTCACTTCCGTATTAGCGGCATCTTTGTTATTCATCGCGAAACATACTGCTATTTATAGCAACCTCTGTGATTATGATTAATTCAATGTTTAAGCGCATGTTTAGATTACACAAGTGCTCAATTGCTGGTTTATTTATTTATTATTTATTTGTGAAGTTTTAACTTCTTTTGGCATTTTTGTTACGTAATATTACACGGATATAAAGAAATGCTGTATTAGTTACATTCTTTTAAGTGCAATCGGATTAATCCTCCGGAATTGGATTGTGCGCAGATTTAAAAATAGTCATACTTGAAAATTATTTTAAAATTAAAAAAAAAGAAACGAAAGAAAAATAGGTGTAAAGCATAGAGTATGAAACACTTTCCAACACTTCCAGAATAGCTTAACAGCACTTCGCCGTTTAATAAGGTAAAGAAGGTACCTAACTAAACATTTTAGAAAACGTATAACACGTTTGAAAACCAGATTTCAACAATTACTTTTACAAAGATGAAAAGGTACTCCATATCTTTTGTATAGCTCTGTATATGTGCTACCGGTTAGTATATATTCTACATATTAGTCTAGGATTTAGTGTACTTAGAACACGCATAATACAATTGAAAATTCACATTTAGCAATTTCTACCAATAGAAGGAAACGTACTTTAATTCTTTTGCACATCCCTTTATATTACATACGCATTTATATATATAACTACATATTAAGCTGAAGTTTGATGTAGGCAAAAACACGCTTACAACTACTGAAATCACATTGCGAGAAATTACTATCCATAGACAGCCATATATCCAGTTTTTTTTTTTTTTATATAGTCTTATATTTTATTTATATGTCGCAAACATCTCTTCGTATACTAAATGCAGTTGAGCTTGAAAATATAAGACTCAGATTAAAAAGTAACTTTTAAGCAATTCAAGCTCATTCTGAGTAATACTTTTAAATTCTTTTGTGTAACTCTGTATAGAATCTACAGAATTTATATACACTCTAAAAACGACATTTTCAAAACTGAGTAAAAAATACTCAAATCTGAGTATGTCGCATAGTCAAAATGGCTCTGAAACAAAATTACTCAAGTTTGAAACATGTATATACTCATTTCTGAAAACATAGACATACTCAAATAGGAGTACACAACGCTTTATTCAGGATGTTTATTTATTTATATATTGTTGATGGTTGTCAAATCCCACCTGCGAAATCTTTCCTTTACGTATTCATCCATTCTTCGATTTCGAAGGTTGAAGAATAAAATTTACGCTTTCGCGATTATATTACGACGGCTTTAAAGTGTTCTTCAGCGAACACGATAAAAATGTAGTTCGCCACATTTCATATTATAAATTATTAGTGAAAGGAGCGTTTCGTTCGAAATCATAACCAACGATATAATATGAATAAATTCAACGACCGTGGTAAAATTTTCTACGTTTAACGAATGAAAAGTAATTTTGTTTGAAACTGAGAATTTCTGGTATTTCAGAATTGAAAGCATTGGGTCGTCATATTTGAAACAAAAAGTTTCAAAACAAAATGAAAACATGGATTTACTCAGGTTTGAAAGTTTAATTTTTCTCAGTGTACACCACGTAGTGCGCAAAAATTTAGTTAAGCTTAAAACGCATACTATAAATTGAAAACGCACTTTCAGCAGTCATCCCTAATAGACTCTACTTCGGATAGAGTATTGTGTCAGATATCTTTCATGTGTCCCTGTAAATGAATTTAGATGCGATGGATATCTTAGTCTACAGCAGCCATAGAGTAAACCTTAGTAAACCTTAGTAATGTATATAAATTTCATCATGTTTGAAATATTTTAACATTATAAAAATATGCTGCTAAAAGTTTTTCCCCGTAGACCATTATAAAACCGCAGACCTGCCAACCTTTGAAAATGAGAAATCGTAGCACACAAAATTTAAATTAATCTGGAGGTTCGTTGGTTGGTTTTTTGAGTTCCACAGCCATCTTTTGACATTCGTAAAAGGAATAACGTTTCCGTCTTTCAACTCAATATAGCAAATTTTTTCCCCTGAAAATTTTTATGCGATTTTCAGAGTTTATTTTCGTTACGCAGCGTTTTTTTTTTTTTTTTTTTTTTTTTTTTTTTTACATTTGTAAAAGGAGCCTGGTTCTAATTTTTTAGCCCAATGCAGTAAATTTTGACGGAATTCGCGATTTTTTTCCGCCATCATTTCAGGATATTCACACTATTTTTTCCCATAATCAAATTCACATTTTCCTATCACGATTCTTTGTTGAAATCTGCACTTTTTACCATGAACTTTTGACGAAATTCGAATTTTTTACGCGATCCTTTGACGAATTTTGCGTTTTTTTACCACGATCCTTTGACTAAATTAGTGTTTTCTTTCTGTGATCTTTCGGTGAAATTTGCGTTTTCTTACTAATCTTTCGATGAAATTTGCATTATCTTACTGATCTTTTGACGAAATTCGTGTTTTCTTTCTGCGATATTTTGACAAAATTCACGTTTTTACCACGATCCTTTAACGAAATTTATTTTCTTCTGCGACCAATTGACGAAATTGATTTTTTTTACACGGTCATCTGTTGAAATTCGCGATAGTTTATCGCAAATCGTGCTATTTTGCACACTATTTCAAACCTTGCCCATCAAGGAACTCCCTCCAGAAATACTTAAAATGGCACCCTTGTTTCTAAGGAAGGGAATTCCTGTATAAATATTTACAAAAACACGATTAGAGTGTTTTATGTTAAGTTTTTTTTGCAGCCCAGATTTTTTTTTTTTTTTTCTCGAGCATTTTTTAATGTGTGAATTTTCAGACTAATGGCCAATTTTTTAAAACTTTCGGAAATGAATACTTGGAAATTGCGGAACAGAATCACTCCTGAAAAATATGCTGCGCGGGATAAAAATCGCAACTAGAAACAAAAATGCTTTTGTGTTTTTTTGCAAAAAATCGTAGTTTAAGAACGATTTTCGTAGCCTCGTAGTTCATAAGGTCCAAATCGTAGCAACTACGATTTTTTCGTAGCAGTTGGCAGTTCTGTAACCGATCCCTTTTGTGTGACCCTGTAAATGATTGTCAAATGCGCATATTCTACTGAAAGCATGTTTTTAGGATACCTCAGAAATGCCTGTCAATTTCATTATCTTTGTAATAGAGTAAAACACTGAAATATGATGCAAATGATTTTTCTTCATAGACTAAATATAACGGAATACTTTTGAGTTTTCCTATGTGTGTACTGCAAGCTTCAAATATAACATATTCCGTAGTAACCATCCTCTAGTGCGCCTCAAAAAGTACATAAATGTAAGTATGTTTAAGATTGTGGAACACTATTAAAATACACCCTAAAAGATTTTTTCCTATAGGCTATAATGTAACGGAATCCTTTTTAGGGCCCATGTAAAGGAAATTTGGATGCTACACACTTCATTTTAAATACCGACTGTGCCATGGCAAACCTGAATAACGTATATCAATCACATGTCAATAGAATATATTTACGCGAGTTAGACCACGGACAGACGACAGATTGCAAACAACAGACGGTAGACGGCAGATGACAAACGGCAGACAGACAAACCGAAGTCGTAAACACGCGACAACTGCGTTGGAAAGTGTTAAAAATCCATAAATTTATGTACAGTTTTCAAACAAATTGCATTTGAAAATTTTTCTTCTGTTCTGCAAAATTTAAAATTATGCTATGTTTAGAAGTTACAAAAATTTCGGGAAAAGTGAAATTTACTTATCATAACTTACTTTCAAAGGTTAAAAGTTCTATTGCATAGCCAATTGTCACACTGGTATTTTAAAAAGTATGACCAGTTGCGCGTCTGGGTCCAAAACTTTTCTTTGAAGCCGTGATTTGATTAAAAATTGAAAGATAGGTTAAATTATGGGGGTCTTCTGTCAGTATGGAACACGTTCCACCCACATGGTCGTTCCTTCTTCTTTTCTTGTACTTACGAATTTAACATTAAACCGTTCGAAAACTAAATTTTAATACATTCAAAAATATTTTTATAGGGGATTTTTTTTTTTAATCTTTCTACTTTTTATAACTTTTTTTTGCATTATTTTGGCATTTTATCTTTTAAGAAGTTTTTTATTATGCTTTTAGATAAACATAGATATTTTAGCTAAAATATCCTTCATTAAATAAAAATATTATTCATTTAAAAATAAAGATAAAAAAGCTTCTGATGAAAAAAACGCCTATTTTTGAAAGAATAAATTAACGAGTTATTTATATTTTCTCAATAAAGAAATTGAATAACAAAAAAGAAACATTTTTCTAAATAATTATAAAAATTCTTTAAGTAGAAAATTAAATACTGTTTAAGTGGAAAATCAGGCAAAATAAATAAATAAATAAATAAATAAACGCTGTTCAAACATTACGTAATAGATAAATTCATTATAAAATATTACAATGTAAAAATAACGTATAAAAAATTTAATGTATTTCCGCATGAAAAATATAGATAATTTGTCGACAAATATAAAAAAAGATTGCTCCGGAAATTATTTTAATGTAAAAATTACGTGCAAGAAAATGTTAATATATTTACGTTTGTGGATTTAAAAAATTATGTTACTTGTTTGCGAAGCTCATTTTTTTTTTTTTTTTTTTTTAATCTTTGGTCACCTTTACCTTCACATATTTTAGTAAAGGTATATTCCTTCATAAATTTCCTTATTCTAAAAAATACTTTTCACGATGGTTCAAGAATGGGAATACATTTCTATAATCTTATTATAAACGTATGCATCATGCATATGAAATATTTCCAATGTATTTTGTATGTATACTTTTAAATGCAAATCTGATTTCTGTAATGGAATTTCTGAGCATTAATAATAAACATTTTTACTAACTTAATGAAAGTATACGTTTAATCATTATCTTAAGCAAACATAGTTTGCAGAATATTTTTTCGAAATGCAATAAAAACTTGAGTTCTTTAATTTTCATGTTGTCTACGGATTTTTTCCCCTTCAGCATCAATCAATACACTAATTCGTCATAACATGTCTAGATATTTCGATCATAAAAATGACTGAATACATTTCTAGGTGCATAGTAATCACATTTTTATCCATCCAAAGATATGTTAAATTATAACATATAGTGTGGCCGCATTTGGAGATTTTTCTTTTTTGCATAAAACCAACAATTATAAATTTTACATTAAGTAAAAAATGCATAATAAAATATTATAATATAAAAATTACGCATAAAAAAGTAGCATGTTTAGACGTGTATACATATAAAATGAAAGTAATTCATCGGCGAATTAAAAAATTGCGCCATGAAATAGTATAGTGTAAAACCTATCTAAAAATATTAAAGGAACATTAATATGATTAGGCATGTAGTGCATTATGTATACATGATATTATTAATAAAATGCATGCAAAACATGTAGGAAATAATTTCCATTGCTCTATGCACATGTTTTGAATAAACGTAATTTCTTTAAGGGAATGAGGAAATTAAGCATTTGTCTATAAACCTTTTTACTATAGAATAATGAAATTTAATAATGCTAATAATTGAATGATTTTTATGTATAAGGTACTTGTACCCAATATGGACAGTGCTCTTAATATGGACACCCCTAATATCTTTAAAAGTAACAATTTTGATTGAGAGATGGCGCCACATGTCCGTGAAGAAAAGCAGATGAAAAGATAATTAAGCATGGAAAGTGCAAAAAAGAGCGCTGTTCGCCATTTGGAAGAAATCTTGTTGTTTCGTAGTGTGCTGACCGTAATTACAGGTAAATTTAAATTCTTATTAGATATGGTAAAATTGCTTTAAATATTGAAAAGTGGAGTGTTTTAGAAAGCTGATTAAACATATTTTAGATTGCTATTGCATATATTGCTTAAAAATGTTTTCTTTGTTTATTTATTACATGATTTAGTAAAACTATGCCCGAGATCCAATATGGATACCTTATGTACACATTGGAAATACAGCAAGTGAATCTTCAAATTCACAAATTTGTAAAATATCTGTTTAATGTCATCTGAACAATCCTCCAAGAAATCTACTCCAAGAAAAAAATCTTTCAAAAAGCCCTTGCAGAAAAGCAAAAGAAGCAAAAGAAGCCTCCCTTTAGTAGGGTAACTGTTGGCGAAATCGCAGGTACCAGCGATATGACTTCCTCAACAAAGGAGAGCTGGTACTGCTTCTTATGCAGTATTGATGCTGTTGTAGACATGCGGCAGATATGTCCATGAGGACTGAGTAGGACTTACCGCCCATGATGAAGAAGTTTTTATTTGTCCAACCTGTGAGGATTGAGTAATAACAGGTGTAAATTCTGCAGACAGATGCAATAAAGCTAAGCAAAACCAACTATATTATTTCATAATATTTTGTAGTAACTGAGGTTCTTTGCATAGGTCTTCGAAGAGCCACAACCGAAAATGACACCCCCCTTTCTAAAGTGCATGTTGTGAAGATATTTACTGCGCCCCCCCTCCCTGCAATACTTTAAGATATATTTGTTTTATCCCCTCTCCTCTAAAATCCCTCTGAAGCGTGGCTCTTCCATACACCCTGTGTAGTAGCTCAATATGGAGCCACCTATCCCTAATATGGACATGCATGTCCATAATAGGGACAGGTGGTTCCTTATATGGACACTTGTAAACATTTTTTTGTTTTTATCATTAAAATTAAACAAGAATAATTACAAGGTTGCTAATTTTAATAATGATAGTCAACAGTCCAGGGATAGTAGTCATATATTTTTGGAGTCCTATGACGTGTACACGGGGTTGAAAAAAATCAATTTTCCTTAGGGTGTCCATATTGGGTACAGGTACCTTATAGTAATTGCACTTTTATATGTTCAAAGATTTTTTTTTAAACTGTAGCAATTAGTTATGCCACATTTTGAGTTTTTCTTTTATATATGAAAAACAAAGTCGTAAAATTACGAAAATATACCAGTAATAGTAAGGTAATGTATAGGTAAATAAGAATTTGCGCAATGAAGCATTGCAGTGTAAAAATTATAGAAAGAAAAAATTAACATTAATATAATTGGGCATGTAGTTTAATAAAAGTACAGTATGTTATGCTTATATAATTTGATTAAAAACGTATGCATGAAGTAACTGAAATATTTTCTACTAGATTTGTATGTATTGTATAACTAAATCAAATACTATTTTTATAAGGCGATTTCTAAGCATTTCTACCAATATAATGAAAATGGATGATTAATTGTTCTCTCACGAATACGTTAGTAAAATATATTTTTACGTTCAAAAAGAACTTTGAAAAATGTTTTTCTCCCGTACTAACATTTCCCCCCTTAAAATGAATTATAAGTCTCGACATGGAATTTTGATGACGAAATGACTGAATGCATTTTAGATATATCATACGTTGTAGTGTAATCAAACACTTATATGCTCAAAGATTTTTTTTTTATTGTAACAAATAGTTTGGCCATATTTAGAGTTCTGTCTCTATATATACATATAGATATATATAATAAATTTGAACTCACAAATATATGAAGAAATTGATAAAGTTCTAAAGATGATTTAGAAATGAACATGTGAAGCCAGTATGTAAAATAAGAAACTATGAATGACTCACAGAATCATCAGAGGAGCTTGTGAGTTCATTCATAGAAGATGCGTTATTTCATCCAATTTTGTCGGCATTAACACTAAAATGACAAAATTTAGCTCCTTATAACGCAAACATTACAGAAAATAGATAATAAAAAGCTAAGAGATCCAAAGAAAGATACACCTCATACAGGATATAAAAAATTATTAGAGCACAATACCTGAATGACATACTAAGAGTCAAAACTACTGCATATCAGCATAGAAAACAAAGTTAAGACTATTTTAACATGTGATCTGTGCACAGAAAGACAATTCCATGAAGTAAAAAATACATTATGAAATAAAACAAGGTAAAAATTACGTATAAAAAGCATTCTATATTTACATAAATATACTGTTAATTGTAAGTTAATATTCCTGTAAATAGAAAATTGCACCTGGGAGTTTAACAGAGCAAAAATTACAGGAAAAATAATATGATTAGGCATGTGCTTTAATAAAAGTAAGGAATATTATGCTTACAAAACCTTATTATAAACGTTTATATAACGTAACTGAAATATTTCCTTAGAAGTTTTGTATGTAGATGCAAAAACAACTTGAGTAGTATTTCTATTTTTCTCTTGAACAAACATTTTTTTTTTCAAAGCGTTAATCTATACTCTACTATATCATAATATGTCTAGTAAGTATGATGTGAAAATGACTGAATGCATTTATAGGTAAGGTATATATTAATTACATTTTATTGCGTTCAAAGATTTTTATTTTATTGTAACAAAGAGGTTGGCCGCATTTTGAATTATACATATGTATATATATATATATATATATATATATATATATATATATATATATATATATATCAGTGGCGTGGCGTCCGGTCATCGCACGATGCGGCGATGACCAAGCAATATTTCAGAGAATAAGATAGAGTATTTTAAGTTTAAATATAATTTAAAAACTATGATTTTTCCAAAAAACAAAAAAATCCCGATCAAAAATGTGTAAAAACCGAAGAGAAACCTCGCGCGATTCGCAAACTTTAGCGCATCCAAGTAACGTTTTTTTCCTACTTCATTCTCACTCACCCCGCACATCTTTTTCCCAACTAAAGGTAGGCTACTCATCGCAGATTTTTGCGCTTCTGTTGGACAGAAGCCAAATTTTTCTCTTTCATTATATCGTATATTCGGCTTTTTAACTGAGATGGTTTAGTTAATATATTGAAATTGAAAGTTTTGGGGAGGGAGTTAGATTGTAAGTTAGAACAGCCAACTTCCGATGTGCGCTTTTTTTTTTTTTTTTTAGATATTTCTGTTTGTTTGGCGGGTTTGTTGTTCAGTGATTTTTGTGTCTTGCTGTGTCATACATATTTTTATTAATTGAGATGGTGTTTTAATTATTTTTTGGTAAGTTTTTGCATCGGCTTTGAATATTCGTTTGTGATAATTCAGTGTTTTCATTGAATGAACTGAAATTTTTTCCCCATTGATGCCCATTTTACTGATTCGAACATGGCTGAATCGGATATTATACAAGAACTCCTGGAAAAACCTTTCGGTTCTTTAAGATTTGAGGATAAACTGCATATTGTCCAAAATGGTAGCCCTTGTCCATCACTCAAAAATTTATCGTCTAAAGTAAAAGAAAGAGGCAGAGAATATACCAGACACTTTGCAGTTTCTCTTTATGATTCTCGTACTTGGCTCTGTGGTAGTGAAAGTTTGTCCAAACTTTTTTGCTGGTCCTGTCTTTTATTTTCAAAATCCAAAAACGTTTGGAATTTTAGTGGTTTCAGTAATTTGAATGGATTAACCAAATCAACCAAAGCACACGAAAATTCTGAATCACATCTTCAGTGTGTAGTAGACCTGTACAATTTTGGAAAGCAACGAATAGATGAAGGAATAGACAAAACCCTCAAAGTTAATAACAATTTGCATAACCAAAAAGTTAAGAAAAATCGTGAAGTTTTAAAACGACTCATAGATGTGATATGTTTTCTTGCCAAACAAGAATTGCCCTTCCGAGGGCACAATGAAAAAACTTCCCCTTTGAATCAAGGAAATTATGTTGAAACTTTAAATCTTTTAAAACTCTACGATCCAGTTTTAGCAGAACATTTGGAGTTCATGTATAAGTGAAGGTAAGATTTAAAGTTTCTTTTTTGAACATTCAACCATTGAATTTTAGAGTTAATAATTTTTCACCACAAACTTAAATAATTGCGATGACCACCGAAAATTTTCACGCCACGCCACTGATATATATATATATATATAAACCACAGTTAAAAAATTACACAAAGTAAATAATACATTATAAAATAATACAATGAAAATTACGTACACAAATCTGAGTATTTTTATACAAATATAATGATAAAAGCAAGAAAATATCTCGGTGAATAAAATATTGCACCATGAAGTACTTCAGCGCAAAAATTACAGAGAAAGAAAATACTTATATTATAAAAGCACATATAATGTGACCCCACGAAAGAAGTTCGAGCTTATCTCCTTCATATTTCAGGAGCCACTGGGCCATTTTTTTCTCAAAATTATTTTTTGGAGAAAATTACATATAATTTACCGTTTTAGATTGCTTGTTTTTGATTTTTGAGATGTGAGTTATTTTCAAATAAATGCGTATTTTGAGACATCTTAAACTGAAATCTTACTGACTGTCTAATATCTCATTCCATCGAGGTAAACATGTCTAATTCATTCCACTATGAATGGCAAAACTTTCAAACGACGGAGGAAACCAATGCAGTATTACAGCGATGAATTTTGCAGTGCTCTCTCGCAGACGAAAAATTATTCGCTTTTGAAACCAATCACAGTTCATCGTAAATCTGTTAGTTAAAGACTCCACCAGTAGCCGAGAAGTTCTGCTGTCAAAGCTGGTAATAGAGAGGTGCTGGGTTCGAGCCCAATCGCGCCCGTCGGTCTAATCGTTTGGAGTTTTCCATGGTTTTCTTTGAACATTGGATTTCCTTGCGTAAATACGGGTTAGGTTCCCTTAGAGAGACCCCAACGGAGGGTATTCCCCCTCCTTCGGTCCCATATACTTCGTGTAGATAATTGACCGTCATAAATAACACCACCACCTGTTAGGTAAAATTCTACACCACCATAACCGCTATTTTTATGCGTAAATAGAATGAAAGTAAGTAATGTTTTTTTTTTTCTTTTCTCATTATTATTTTTTATTCTAATTTTTTTCATCTAGGTTAAGAGTGTTTTGGACAGTAAAATTCGTGAAACAATAATACTTATTTCTTCTGGTCTGCAGATATGAAAAACTAAAAAATGTAATGAAAATGTCAACGACATTTTTTGCATTTTTCGTCTCGTTTAAAGCATTTTGCGACTTTATTTTTTAACAAATTGATTCTGTTTTTGTTTTTTTAAGTGTAATTTGTGTGTTATGTAAAATGTAAGTTTTCTTTTTTCTCTCATCAATATTCACTATTTTAAGTTATATTCTCTCAAACAATTCTACTAATCGTATTTCTTGTATTTCCCAGGAAGCTCCGCCTCCATCTCTTGGATTATCCAGTCGGAATTTATCACCCTTTCTTTCCTATATTTTCAGTCACTTCATTTTCTTTTAAAGTGTCGCATTTTTTCATCATTTCTATTTATCCATTCTTAATTATATTATAATACATTCATTGTACTACGACTAAACTAATTTTTATGGCTCCTGTAAGATGTAATATACAATTACTCATCCAGAAGGATTGGAGTTGCATTGTAACTGGATATCCCATCAAATAATTCACATGTTCACCTATAAACATAATGTTTGTGCTACCTTAATTTAACTTAGTTTCTCATCACATGGTGTAATAAGATGTCATCCTTAAAAAACGTTAAATTAATACACCTTTTTAAAGAAAAGATCCTAAGTAATATGGTTAATTTATCATTTTTCATACACATTATTAATGGCTTAATTAGCATTTGTGTACACTGGTGTGTGCATTCTTTTATATGCAAACGTACACCAATTTTTGCACGATTTTCTCAAAGACATTTTGCTCTTAAAGTTCAGGCCTGCGGGTTATATTCCACCTTTTTCGTTATTTTATTTACTGGAGAAAATTTGGGGCCCCACATGGAACATGTTTCTAGGAACTCATAAATAAAGTTTATTTATATCGCGGCATCTTAATTTAAATGCACATATTTATGAATTTTTATTAGTTGTTTTCGTATAATTAATAATAATATATTTTATTTATTTATTTTCTATATGGATGTACAATTTATTTGGGGACTTGAAAAGACCGAAGTCAGGAGAGTCTTATTATAAACGTATGTATCACAAAATGAAATATTTCCTGTAAGTTAAATCCTTTTATTTGTAAGTCTTTTTTCATATAATGTGTTTTCTGAGTATTGATGTAAGAACACAAAGTTTTTACTAGCATAAGGAATGTTGTTGCTTTATCATTTTCTCGAAAAAGAAAAAAACACATCTGTTGCATTTTTATATCATGCAATAACAACTTGGGCACTTTTATTTTTCCCTAATGCTAACGATTTTTCTTTTCATGTAATGAATCGATACGCTAATGCATCATCGTATGTCTAGAAATTGCCATCGAAAAAAAATAATTGAATGCATTGCTAGATATACAGTGATTACGATTTTATCTGTTCATAGTTTTATTATTATTATTATTATAAAAAGTAGGGTCGACATTTGAAAATTTCTTTTCTTTTTTTTATTTTCTATTAAATAATTTATTTTTTGCATTTAAACAATTTATTGCATTTAAACAAGTCGCCAGTTGAAAATTTCTTTTCTTTTTTTCTTTTCTATTAAACAATGTATTTTTTGCATTTAAACAATTTATGAAATAACAATAGAAAAAATAATTCTGTTATGAATTATTTTATTTATTCATTGTCACTCGTTTCGATAAACAGGCGTAATATTTTCAGTTAAAAAAAAATATTATATGCTAAAAATGGAAACATTGATTTTCTACTCTGAGATCGCATTAAAGTTATGACTATTCTCTTTCTAAATAGACTACTATGTTAATAACCAGCATCATTAATGCATCATTAAAGTTTCAAAGCATCATTTAATGATGAAATTCAATGATCAAAAAAGAGAAACATTTATAACATACTATATAAATTTTTTAGCTTACAAATTAATATAAAACCGGATGTTAAAAAAATTACGCAAAATGAATACTGCATTTTCTTGGCATTACAATGCAAAAATAACAGAAAATTAATTTGTTTTTGAACATATACTAATTTTATTAACTATTTATCTATAATAGTAATGTAATTCTTGGAAAATAACACATTACATGTAGAAATACTACAGTATAAATCTAGAGAACAGAAATTCTGCTTTTTCTCGCCCCCCGACATTTCCATTACTTCATTTTCTTCTGGTGGTCTGTATTATTATGAAACAGCCATTATAAATGAAGCGTTAGAAGAAGAAGAAAAAAAATGGCCATAGTTTTTTTTTTTTTTTCAAAAAAAAATTATGGCCATTTTTTTTTTCCATTCTGACCAGAAAATCAGAGTTCTAACATTTTACGGCTGCTCTTTCATCTTCACCTAACGCTTCATTTATAATGGCTGTTTCATAATAATAGAAACCACCAGTCCATGACAAGAAAATAACTCGGTTAAGCGGGACTCAGATAATCGGCACTCTACTGCAAAACATATTTCAATTTTAAGACTTAAAGCACACGCTTTTTATATTATGTAAAATGACGTCATTTACATTTAGATACTTAAAATTAAATATAGTTTATAATAGCTCCATTTTTTATCATAAATCATTCACTTATATTTTTTCAAAATAGCACGTATTTTAATTAATTTTTTTTTTTAATTTTTATGAGAAAATGACAACAAGAAGATATAATTGCTATTTTTCAACTATTTTTTCTTTACTTTCCCTAGAAATGCATGGGGATAGAAATGTAGTACTTGCGTTGCCTAAATGAAACAAATGCCGCTAAAAACTGCAAAAAAAATTTCATATTTCAAAAACAAATTTACATGCAGTTTTCAAACAAACTGCATCAAAAAGTACTTTTTTTTCCCAATACGACGGTATAAAGATTGAAAATGTGCGATGCTTAGAAGTTTTAAAAAATGCTGTAGAGTATTTAATCGCACAATGAAACATCAGCTTTTGTTTTACGGCTGTCGTATACAAGATAACATTATTTATTGGAGACAAAATAAGCTGAGAGAAAAAAATAGCATACCGGCGGCTAAAATATGCTTAACACTTAACTGGTGAGGTGGGGTGTTTTGTACACCAGAGAAATTTAAATTCTGAAATATTGCCATTTTACATTACCAGATAGTCTGTACGCTTATATAAGTATGTACACTTACAGTACATTTTCAGATATTTTTGTACAAGTAAATAACACAAAATTTACAGGAATTTTTTTTTATTTTAATTCGCTAAATTTTGTGGAGTGGAAATCCTATTTTCGGGTTACATACACCCCACCTCAACGCTTACGTTATAAAAAAATCACCTCACCATTTAAGGGTTGAGAAAATACCTTAATATGTTTAACCATGTATTCTGTAACCAGAATATAACTTAATTTTATCATCAGGTCGTCAAGGATAAAATTTGCAAAAAAAAAAAAAAGGGCGAAGTTAGTTGATATCTTACAAATAAAATGAATTACAGTGTGACTTGAAAAATCCGGTATTCAGAAATCCGGCATCAAAACCACCTTATTTTCTTCCTTTTTCTTTTATACTTTCAAATTATGGTAGAAGAAAAATAGCAATTGTTTATGAATTAAAAACTTCAAGATCGAAAGTAAAAGTGCAATAAAATAATATTTGACATTTTTTTCATTTGTCAGATGCGATAATTTTCTGAGCAAATTTTCTGGGAGCAGTACGGTTTGACAGCAACGGCGTGGAGACTAGTACACAAGTTCTATGGAGTCTCTCTTTTAACGCTGTGGTAAATAGAACCGCCGATAACGCTAGTAACAGTTCCGAAGACGAGAATAAACAACAGGTATAAGTAAAGTTGTCACTAGAAAAATGCATAAGCTTGACTGGAGAATTAATATCTGTTTTAGAGAACAAGACTGTATTTCCGAAATAGAGATACTTCATTTGTATAAAATACAAGAAAAGCTTGTTAAAGAACTGCCAAAAAAATTGAAGCATGCAAAATTGACATCGATGTTTCCGAAATTACACGAGAAGAAATAATTTCACTCTTTATTAGATTTTTTTCTGTAACATAGAAAATACCAGTTAATGCAAGTTTATTTTTATATTTAATTTTCTTTTTTTCTTGCATAATTATCACTTAATAATGAATTAAATTATGGCTAAAGGCACCATTATCCCTTTCGACACGGGAATCTCATACACAAATTTTATTTGGTTGAAACCACTTTCTTGTAAGAAGATTCCTTCAAGTACACAATTTCAAAAATGCTCTAATTGAATAAGGCAAATTTTATTTTCCTTTATTACTGGTGCCAAAAACAAATTTTGCAATGAAAGATGATGTCCAGTCAGACTGGACGTACGAGTGCAAAGATTTAAGAATATAGTACTATTTTTGATATTCCTAGTTACTAATTTTGATATTCCTAGTTACTACTTTTGATACCTAGTTACTACTTTTGATATTCCTAGTTACTACTTTTGATACCTAGTTACTACTTTTGATATTCCTAGTTACTACTTTTGACATTCCTTCAAAAATTCCGTATAGTCTCGATCCCGATGATGCCGGATTTTTGAAGTTTTACTGTATTTTATTCAAACTTAAGGAATTATTTTATCCAACCATAATTTTTAGGCATTCTGAGATGGGTCAGACTCAACGGTGGCCTTTACTTCGCCATTATTGTCCCTTGATTCTGAGCGACCGCGTGGCTCATTTGTGAGGTCAAACTTACCAGTACAAAATTTGGCGAACCAATTTGCTACTGTCTGCTGCGTAGTAACACTACAGCCAAATACACTATTAATGTTCCGCGTGGTTTGCGATGTCGTAGTTCCACGTAAGAACATACTTTACAATAGTGCGAATTTCCGACAGTTCCATTTTCAACAAAAAAAACAGACCGGTAAAATATTAAGCCAATGTCAAATAATAAAGCTGTTAAAGTTGGAAATATTATTAACTACAAAATTTTTCATTGACAACCTATTAATATTATTATAAACTCATGATTACACCAATGAGTAAGTCACGTATTTTTTTACATATAGGGGAGGGTAGTACACAGTGAGACGAAAATTATTATTACTTAACGAATGGAAACGATTTTTATTCTTTTGAAAAATTTTTGCTACATCTTTAAGTTGCACAAATACACTACACATTAATGTATAAATAGTTTTAAAAAAGTTATTTATAAAAGAACAGAAGCAGAATAACGGAGTATCAAAAATTGTCTCACTGTATACCAAAAGTGGTACACAGTAAGATAATGTATATATTTTCATAAATCATACATTTTTATACGTTACCAATAATTTTCTGCAGTTTATGACTTCTAATTAATATTTCTAGATTATTTTTTTTTAAATATGAGCCTCGGGTGAACAATGGCAGACATGGGGCTACCTTCATGCAAATTTTCAACCTCTTACGTTTAGTAGATTCCACTAGCCATCGCACGTCCCCGCACACACATAGACAGAAAGAGAGAAAAAAAACCTTCTTTTATTAATAAATAACTTTTTTTACATCAGAACAACATAGTAGATACACAATTAAACACGTCTCACTATGTACCACAACTATGTGTCTCACTGTGTACTTTCGTTACGTTTTAACAAAATGGATGCTATATTTGTTTCATCATCAATTTCACAGCTTTGAATGCTTGTGTAGTTTTGTCGACATAGTCTATCTTTAGATATAACTAGGTTTGGTTAAGTAAATACACGCTATAATGAAAGAAATAAACTCTAAAATGGACGTTTATGTAACTTTAACCTCTGTAAAATAAATAATTACTTACTATTTTGTTGAACGAGTAACCGGAGTGCCGAAACTAAATCCACGTGTTGCATAAGATGAGGTGGTTCAGTGTGTGTTCGAGGTAAGGAAAAAAGTTATAACTATATGTCAAAACGGCTGCTGTCTCACTGTGTACCATGTCTCACTGTGTACTCCCCTACCCTATAAATTTATTTTAATATCCCGACATTGATAGGCATAGTTATTTACTAACATATTGCAAGTGGATGTTTGACCATTCAATCAAGGAAATGCACATAGAATGTTTTTGTAACTCATAAAGACTTGAGTCTTTTTTCACATCTAATGGTACGATTCTTTTGTTCAGCATATATAAAAGCACTAGTCTGCTAGAAAATTCGATGAGAAAAAGATCGAATATATTTCTAGTAATAGTAATCATGCTTTTATTTATTCAAAGATATTTTCAATTGTGACAAGAAGAATGACCATAGTCACTGTTTTATTTTTCAATTCAAGTATTAAAGAGATGTTTTTGATTTGAAAACAAATTCCAAAAAAGAAATTGAAAAAAAAATCTAATTATTTTTAGTTCGCTTTATACTAAGAAAATTAATGAAAATAATAGTGAAATCTATGATAAAACAAAGGCTTTTATAAATGAAAATTTAAGCAATAATTTATGATTTTATGTACTGAAATAAACATATTACCTAGCATAACGTTTAAATACAAACAACTCTTCCTAATGTAAAGTTCATAAAAACCTAATAACTCCAAAATAAACGCTTTTAAAATTATTATTAATTTAAATGTAAAGATAAAATAAAGCTCCCTGTCAAATAGTCTTATTTTAAAAAACTAACGAGTCTGTTAAAACTTCCTGAATTTTAAAATTTAATGATAAACAAGAAAGAAAAATAATGCATTAAGCACGGATTATGAAACACTTTCCAACACTTCCTGTATGCTTTAACAAAACTTCGTTATTTAGGGAAGTAAGGTACACTGTAAAAAAAAAAAGGGACTAAAATACGGAAATGCTACTGGCAATCTAAACGCCAGTACTATTTCCGTATTTTAACGGAACGTTTTCCCGATAAATAACAGAAAATTTTCCGTTAAATAAAAAAAAAACGGAAAATTATCTGTAATTTACCGGGAAAAAGTTCCGTTAAAATGTGGAAATAGTACTGGCGTCTAGATTTCCAGTTGTATTTCCGTATTTTAGTCCGTTTTTTTTACAGTGTAAATAAGATAACGAAGTAAACATTTTAGAAAACGCATAAAACATTTGAAAAATTGATTTCAGCAGTTACCGTCCATAGACAAATATATATTCCAATTCTTTTGAACAGCCCTGTATTTGATCTGTAGGTTGATATATATATATATATATATATATATATATATATATACATATATATACTATATAATGGGAAAACTTAGTTTATCAAGAAAACGCATAACAGGTTGAAAACTCTTTTTCAGCCATTTATACTATTAGGTGGAAACATACTTGAATACTTTTGTACAACGTCGTAGTTTACCTAGGACCTTTATTACACGCCACTATTTAGCTAAAATTCAATTCAAACTAAAATACTCTAAAAACTACTGAAATCACATTTCCAGAAATTAAAGACGGCCATGTATCCAATTCTTTGCGCAACCCTGTATATCATTTTATCTTATATTCTACAAACATTTCTTAGTAAACTAAATGCAGTTCAGCGTAAAAATGCATAACTCATTTACAAACCACCTTTAAGTAATTTGCGCCCATACCCAGTAGCCCTTACGAATTCTTTTGAGTAGTCCTGTATATGAATTATAGCATTTATACACACCATATACTATGCATAAATATAGTGAAACATAAAAGTACATATCATAATTAAAAATGCATTTCCAGCAATCATCGCTAATGTACTGTACATCGGATACAATATAGTATCTGAAATCTTTTGTGTGTCACTGTAAATGCTATGCACTTCGCATTATACATGAAATAATTTATTGTAAACCTCCACGACGTGTACCAGTTTCATTATATATGAAATAGTTTAATATAATTGAAATACGCAGCAAACAACTCCCTCCATCCCTATGTCATTATGTAACGGAATTCTTTTGTGAGGCCCTGTAAATGAATAATAACAATTCTTTGTACCGCATATTCTACAGAATGCATATTTTAGTGCACTTCATGAATGTATATCAATTTTATTATGTTTGAAACCGTGTAACATCATTAAAAATAATTTGAAACGATTTTTTCCCATTGGCCGTAATGTAACGAATACATTTGACTGTCCCTGTAAATGGACTAAACATGCTACAAACTTCATTTGAAATAGGAAACATGCTATGGTAAACGTCAATAACCTCTAAAAATTTCAGATCAATCCGAGTATGTTTATGAGAGTTAGAGCGCTGACAGACGGACAGACAAACCGAAGTTATAAACACTTTTCAACTTTCTTGGAAAGTGTTAAAAAGGAAGAAACTTACGAGAAAAAAAACGTCAATAATTTAATTAAATAATTTAAAAGTTGTTTTTCTGACAAATCTTATATGAAGGCATTGGGTGATTCTAAAATGAATAAGAAATTTTCGCGAAAAATTACAAATAAAAAGTTTCGTCAGCAGAAAAAAACCCCTTAATATACACTATTTGGCCGTTAATGATCGGACACTTTCAATTTTAGACATTTTGTCGAATATTTAAAGATATATTTGTCGAATTTTTCTGGAACTTCAGGATTATGAAGACTATGTTCTACTTGATATTTATCAACGGTGCACAGTGGGACGTATTCAATTCATTTTTTCCGATTATCTCGGAATTTGACAAAACCGCGTGTACTGTTAGCTGAATGTCTGTATTTTCGAGATTCGTACGTGTTTTGTCAAAAATAAATCTGAGGTGTCGATTAATTATGACTGTAAAAAAGCCATTTGCGCAGTTGGTTTGAGGGAGTTTCAAAAGTTGCACTAGATTCCTCTAAGTTTGAAAGCACGTCATGACTATTCTGTTTTATTTGAAAGTACGAGTTTGCTGAACATATGTCACAGGTTTGTCAAGATCAGATTTAACCGATTTGTGTTTATAATTAGCGATATTAAAGCCACTTAACCGCTTTTTTCAAAGGTTGTAATTCTGGATGATCCTTGATGTTGTTTACAAATTTCATCTTGACTTTTAACAAATTATTCACCCTTATTCAGCAATAAGCATTTTTCTAAATCAAAGTGCCATTCCTAATACATTGAAAAATTAAACAAACTCCTGCAGATAGCTGCACATCATTAAGTTTTTATTAACCCCTTGGGGGCGAGCGGCCGGTATTCGTGCCGCGTAAGGTGCTCAGAATCAGTGATTATTCTCACCAGTAAATTTTTATTGAAAATTTTGCCTTATTTAATCCGAGTATTTTCCCGATTCAATGGGCCGCTTCAATTTCTGTTTTAAAAAACTGAAGATAAAAGATTAAAAATTCTGTAAAAGACACTCGTCCCGAAGGGGTTAATAAACGAGCATCATATTAAATTGCAGTGCATGTATGTATGTTTAATTCAAATCTTGCAATCCAAATTTACACCGTTTTTAATTGTCCTATTGAGCCGAAACAATGAATACATGTGTAATTTGAATGACAATACAATATTACTATAATTTAAAGAACGTAGAAGTTCGTTTAGAATACTGTTTCCACAGGGCTTTACAAAAATTTAGATTAAAACTTGCAAGTTAATTTTAAGCCAATTTCAATAATATAATTGAGCTGAAACTTTGCTCAGTTCTGATCACAATGCAATATTATTGTAATTTATGGAAAGTAGCAATTACGCTTTTTTTACAGAGCCACATAAAAGATTTGTTCAAATCTTGCAAGACAATTTTAAACCTCTTTTAATTATCTGATATACCTGAAACTTTGCCTACATGTGTTTTTCTGATGACAATTCTATTAATTTATAATTTGATGAACGTAGAAATTATGCATTTTTAATAGGGCCAACAAAATATCGCGGAAAGGTAGTCATTAAAAAGCAGAAATTTTAATTAAATTTCAACAAAATTACTATAGATTATTGAGATACACAATAGCATTTTTTAAATTGAGAACAAAGTGCGTAGCAGTTGTAATTCTTATACAGGGACACATAAATTCGGATACATTACCGTCTATATGCTGAAATTTTATTTCAAATTGAATAAAATTTATACAGGTTATTTATTCACACAACAGCATTTTCCCAACCGAAAATAATTTTGGTAGCATTTATATGTTTTACAGGATACCACCAAAGATTAAAGTTTTTTTTAAATATGATTTTATTTTAAAAATTTCATTTTTTCAGGATGGCTACACAAATTTCTCGAGAAATTCTGAGTAGACAAAAATACAAAAAAGAAATGAATGTTAACTTACATGTGTGCATTAAATTATGTTTTACTTAATTGTAAAATAAGTATGTTTAACGCATTATTTGTAATGCAATATACAGGGCGCCCACTAAAGTCCTTCCCACGCTCTTAATTGCCGAACGGTTGCAGCTATACTCATAAAAGTGGTTTCTAGCTATAGTAAAGTGACTATGCTCTACCAGATGACGCCGCTTCCAGCGCCACCTGGTGCAAAAAAGCTGATTTAGTATTCTTATCTCGAAAACGAGATTCATTTAGTATTCATGTTCACAAAGTGTCCTTTCAAACTAAATCGATGATGCTCTACAAATTTGTCTTTCACTTTTATCCCATATTTCGAACCGTTTTCGTGTTTGGAACGCTAATACCGCCATTTTTGCACAAGGTGGCGCTGTAAGCGGTATCATCTAGTAGCGCATAGCTTCTTTACTATACCTAGACACCACGTATATGAATATAGATGCAGTCGTTCGGTAGTTAAGAGGGTCGGAATGGACTTTAGTGGGCACCCTGTATTTATATTTAAAGACAGTGTTGTTAAATAGCCAAATATTTATCACTGTTTGAGTCTTTTATTGTGATGCATTAAAAAAAACAGCAAAAACTAATTAAACTTCAACGAAATAATTTTGTCCACCTAGATCGTCAAAACGTCCCACTGTGCGGCGGTTTGATCGGAAGGACAATTAGGGGGGGCAACAAAAAATCAAAGAAAAATAATAATGTTTGAGATCACCCTGTAAAATAAAATGCACGGAATGATCTATAGCTATAGCTTACGAATATATATATATTGTACAATTTATGAATTCATTTGTGAGAGAATAGAACGTATATTCATGGAGATATATCGATTTTTTTTTTTGAAAAAAATTGCTTGTTTTTTATTCATATCATGCAGGGATTTTTGCTAAATTCAACGCCAGTTTCAGAAAATTTGAAAAAATGTAGTAGAAATAATATGGTGTAATAGGAATGTAAATATATTAAATATTAGATGGAATATGAGCACGTGAATGAAATATTTTTTATCTGCGTATGCGCGCACGATAAAAATATTTTTTTTTTTTTCGTGATTTGATAGTCAACTCTATGGAGCCACTCATAAAAAAGCCAGTCAAATATCGCGAAAATTCAGAAAGATATCGGCAGTAGTCTGAGCTGATTTTTAATTGTTCTCTAAACACAGCTAAATGATAAGGGGTTTTCCATACATTGTCGTTTTTAATTTTTTAATTTTTACTTTTTTTTATTTTGATTTTTTATGGATGCTTTAGATCTTCTTGGTAAAATTGCCAGAAAGAGCCTATTCCAAGAAAAAAAAGAAGTATCAAAATCTAAGCATTTCTTCTAAATCTACTCGTTGACATCCGTTAAGTACGAATTCCTTTGCTGAAAGCCAGTTAGTAAAAAATGACAATTTGTGGAAAATCCCTCATCATTTAGCAGCTTTTAGTGAGCAACTAAAATTCCGCTCACTATAATGCCAATATCTTTCTACATTTTCACGATATTTGGCTGGCTTTTTTTTTATGAGTTTCTCGATAGAGTTGACTATCAAATCAGGCGCATGCGCAGATAAAAAATATTTCATCAAATATTTATTATATTTAAATTCCAATTGCACCATATTATTTTTACTACAATTTGCTTAATTTTCTGAAACTGGCGTTAAATTTGGTAAAAAACCTTGCATGATATAAACAAAAAAACATGCAAAAATTTTTTTAACTTAAAAAAAAAATCGATATGTCTCCATGAATATAAGCTTTATTCTTCCACAAATGAATACATATATTGTACAATATCCACGTATTCGTAAGCTATAGTGATAGATTATTTCATGCATTTTATTTTACAGGGTGATCCGGAACATTATTATTTTTCTTTGATTTTTTGTTAGACTCCTAATTGTCCTTCTGATCAAATCGTCATTTATAAATATCAAGTAGAACATATTCTTCATAATCCTGAAGTTACAGAAAAATCCGACAAATATATCTTTAAATATTCGACGAAATGTCTAAAATTGAAAGTGTCCAATCATCCATGGCTATATAGTGTATCTAGTTATCATGTAGCTTAATAAAAGTGAAGCATATATACTTATATAATCTTATTATAACAGCGCGTATCATGCAAATGAAATATTTCCGACAAATTCTCTGCGCATTTTATATGCATATATTTCAATTCTATAATGAGACTTCTCCGCATTGGTAGATATACATATTTAATAATGAAAGTGGATGCTTCATTATTTTCTTAGGAAAACGTATCTAGAACATTTTTAAGTCATTTAATAAGAAGTTATTATTTCCTTATGCTAAGATACTTTTCCGGTAGCTTGGATCTGTGCACTAATGCATCGTATGTCTAAAAGTTTTCATTGAGAGACATGATTCAGTGCATTTCCAGCAATATAGTAATAAGACTTTCATCTATTCAAATATATTTTAACTGATAACAAATTGGGTGGCTACATTTCTAGTTTTTTTCTCGGTTTTTCGTGTTATTAATTTTATATTTAAAACTATAGCGGAAATAAAATTTAATGAAAAAATTATCTTACACTGTTAAATTTTTTGCAGCATTCTGGCAGGTCATTCGACCATTTTTTGAAGAAACGGTTTCATAACCATAATTTAACTATATTCTGACCATAAAATGGCCAATAAAATGGTCAAAATAGTGTTAAAATTACTGTTGTGTAACCGTTTTCGGAAAAAAACGGTCAAATGACCTGCCAGAATGCTGCAAATTTTTAACAGTGTATGAGAAATTCCCTTTATTTATCTTTATTTTTAAAAGCATAAAGTAAAATAGGGAAAATATTTTTTAATAAAAGTAAGATTATATGTTAGTGAGAATGGAAACAATGCTTTTCTGATGTGCGGATTAAATTAAAATGATGATCACTCATTAATTATTAAAATATTCTAGTTAAAACAACGGGTAGCTTTTAAAACGATTTTTCATTATTTATTTTATTCCAAAAATAATTTCTTCAAAATTGTTTGGACCATAATTTAAAACAGATATTTAAAAACAAATCCATTTACCGAAAATGTATAAACGCCTTTTTTTTTTTTTTTTTTTTTTGTATTTTTTAACGGTCTGTAAGTTTTAATATTTTCTACATTTTGCCACTTTGTTACTTAATCGGACTTTATATAGGAAATTGTGCATCAATTTTTTAAGTCGACAGATATTTACTTAAAGCAAGAACACAAAAAAAAAAAAAAAAAAAAAAAAAAAACATGCATCAGAGATAGATTCTGAATCTCTTACCATCTCTAACAGAACATTATTGATACCGGGTGTCCCAAAAAGGACTGACTGATTTTAAAATTCAATAACTTGCAAACGGTGACAGATATTTTAAAAATTCTTGCAGGAGGGTTATGCATAAAGTCAAAAGTTTTATTACAGTGATTTTCGATTTTAGTTCGAATTACAAACAATAGATGGCGCTGTAAGCAATAGTCGCTAAATACAGGCTCGATTTCTGGTCCTTTCTCTTGTTCCATGCTGAAAAAGGAGATGGAAATGTATTATCCGGGCCACGAAGTACCAAAAATCGAGCCTGAATTGAGCGTCTGTTGATCGCAGCGCCATCTATTGTTTGTAATTCGAACTAAAATTGAAAATCACTGTAATAAAACTTTTGACCTTATGCATAACCCTCCTGCAAGAATTTTTTAAATATCTGTCACCGTTTGCAAGTTATTGAATTTTAAAATCAGCCAGGTATATTTTATTTGTTCATCCAAAGGAATCAAATATATAAACAGAAAATTTTTAAAACACTAACGCAGTAAAAATCTATTTTTAGCAATTGCTGTCTGTATCCAGCAATGTATGCAGATTCGTATGATTTCGTGCAGCCCTGCATATGAACTACAGAATTTACACAAAAAATAGTTAAGTTTAAAAATGTATGCCACAGCTGAAAATGTACTTCCTATCGATAACAGTCATAGGTATCTGTCACAGTCATAGGTATGCGTCCGGTCCTGGCCCGACGCTTGTACTCGACCCCGCAAAATGAAAACAAACTTCCAAGCTGACTGGCAAAATAAAGATATTATTTTTAATGCGCCTGATCAAGCCGATAAAGAAAAGTAAATGGATCGGATCAGACCGCGAAAAAACTTAAGCCGGGCAGATAGACAAATTAATCGGACCGACTGGTCAATATAACAAATTTAAAAGAGTGTGATTAAGCTCATCCAATATGAACAATTTCCAAGGGACCTGGCTTGACCGAAAATAAGTTATAAATGTGCTGCGAGAGCAAATGTTAATTTGGTAACATCAAAACAGAAATATAAATGTCCGGTGTAGAATTCCGCATTGAAGAGTTATATCGGGGCTTAATTTTTTCAAAAGCCTCGGGTCGGGCCGCGATTTAATTTTTCCGGGATGTGTCGAGCACGCAGGGTTTTTGTTTTGTAAAAACAATAGGTACAATAAACTTTTGTTAACGTATTCTTTTAAACATACTTTAATAAATTATAGAGAAATAATTTCAAAATCTACTTTTATATGCTGTAATATTTTCGCATAAATGTGTTTTCAATAGTTTTTAAAAGAATCTTAACCCCTTGGGGACGAGCGACACGTATACGTGCCGCATGAAGCGCTCAGAATCCTTGTTTTTTCTCACCAGTAAAATTTTACTGCAAAATTTGCCTTATTTAATCAGCGCATTTTCTCGATTCAAGAAGACACAAATTTCTGTTTTTAAAAACCGGTGACAAAATATTAAAAGCTAGAAAGGTAGCCCGTCAAAAATGACGGAAATTTAGATTAAAGATATATACAACACATGTGCAAGAATATGAGTTTCCTCGCTTGTTCCGCAGTGATAGATGAAAATAACACATTTTAAGAACGAAACACATTTATGAAAAACTGTGTACAGTAGAAGACCACTAATCTGCACAGTTTGGTTCCAAGTGTTGTGCAGGACTTTTTGCGGTCATGTCAATTCAATCTTTGTTTACATTTTTTTTAATTAATGTATTGGGCAATGTAGATTGTTAAGCCTTAAAAATAAATAAATCACACGCTTGAAGTAAGGTAAAATTATTAAATTGTCGTATATGAATTCATGAAATGGTGTTATATGGTATTATATGTGTGTGCTTCCCGATCTTGGTTACGACGTTGGCGAAATTGGCTGCAACTTGTCATAATTCTAATAGTGTGGGCTGCTATAACAAAAAAGTAACCAGTTTTTCGTAAAATTTTTGATAAAAAGTAGTTTTGAAAAACTTGTGTAAAATTGCGGGCCGTTCTCATGTTATGTCAGTCCTAGGAATAACATTTGTAACACTGAAGAGTTTCCATGTATATGTGAAATTTAGAAAAGCTTCTCCAAAAGAAAGGTCCTGAAATGACATTGTAATTCATCTAACTTCTAAGTTTAATCGAGCTCTGATTGTTATTTACTGAAATTTAATAAATACAGTTATATTGAATATTAAACAGAATTAAACAGTTAAACTTATTTAATTTAAACCCGCTGTTACTTCCCGATGTTATTTTTTAGTATTAAAAAAGAAAATTATTTAAATTTTTCAAATCATGCATTTATAATTTTTTTTTTCCGTCTTTAATAACTAAATAATGAATAAATATGCTTTTGTTCTGAGCTCGTAAATATAACAATAAAATAATGTAACTAAGAGACATTACAAAATGAACTCTTTTTGAATTCAAACCATAAACAAACGATACCTCCACCATTTTACCTACTATGACGTCATAAGAATATTGTTTATTGATTGTTGGAGAACTTACTTTGTGAATGATTTAATATTTTTTACGGTTCACGATAAATGAATCCCTTGTTTTTCAAAAATATATATTCTAAAAACACACTCAAAATATATATTAAACATTTAATTGCTAAAAAGGACGTCAAACGTTAATAAAATACATTAAAAGATCTTAATAATTTGACATGTTTCGATTGAATTTACTCAATCATCATCAGAAAAACAAATAAACACAAAGATGGAAAATGACAATAAACTATTACAAATGAAATTCCATAATTTCATTTGTAATAGTTTATTGTCATTTTCCATCTTTGTGTTTATTTGTTTTTCTGATGATGATTGAGTAAATTCAATCGAAACATGTCAAATTATTAAGATCTTTTAATGTATTTTATTAACGTTTGACGTCCTTTTTAGCAATTAAATGTTTAATATATATTTTGAGTGTGTTTTTAGAATATATATTTTTGAAATATTTTTAATGGACGTATAAGAGAACTTCTGTTTATAATTTAATATCCCTTGTTTTTGTTTAGGTTTATGGAATGAGATATTAAGTTGCCAACCAAATTTCAACTGAAGTTATCCAATGATATATGTATTTTTAATCGAAATTAAAATAATGCTTTAATATCGAAATAGAAAGTATTAGTTTGTATAATTGGTTATTTCTATTAATTATTCATTCAGGTACTTTTCCATTATAGCGCATGTTTAAAAAAAAGCTTGGCGCAATTCGGGCATCAGAAAGTGAGATATGTTGCCAAAATATATAAACAGCTATGAAAACAAATCTAATGAGCTTTTATTTTTATTTATATATGCATTTATATACATAAAAAAATCGTTTCTAAATATATATAATATTTTTTTATATACAAATTACGGTACAGATTTCAGATATACACCTGGATACCTAATTGGCGCAAAAATGGTGTTATTTTGCCTGCTATGGTAACACGGCTATTGTTTTTCATTTATTAATAAATTGTTTATTTACATTTCTTTTCTTTTTTTTAATTATATAAACTGTTTTGTTCTATAGCTATTAATCAAACTTTTATTTGTTTATAGTTATTTCCTTTTCAGAATGATAGCAAGTAATTTAAAAATGTATAAGTAACTGGCATTTGAAAGCGAGATTTCTGCCAAATTGGCATCAGAGAAAAATCACGCCAATCCCGATGCGTATATGACATCTGTGCAAAAATTACTTCTGTTTCTTTATGAAAATGGATAAATAGCTTTTTTTATATTAAATAAATTGTATACATATGGAAAAAATTGCTTGTGAGTATGAAGCAGTGAATAGGTTGTCAGAAAATACGTTGGCAAACTTCTTTCTCGCCAAGAAACTTTTCTCCGAAGTATTGTACATAAGCTGGAAATTCATTTTTAATTATGATATGCGCTTTTATGTTTCACTATATTTATGCATACTATACTGTGTGTATAAATGCTGTAGTTGATATGCAGTGCTACAAAAAAAAATGGTTACTGAATGAGTATTGAATTCGTAATGGTTACTGAATATGAGAGTAAATTGCTTAAAGGTGATTTTTAAAGGAGTTGTGCATTTTTACGCTGAACTGCATTTAGTTTACTAAGAAATGCTTGTAGAATATAGATAAAATGACATACAGGTTCACGCAAAGAATTAATTACATAACCGTCTATAGATGATAATATCTGGAAATGTGATTTCAGTAGTTTTAAGAGTTGTTTAAATTAAATTTTAGCTAAATCGTGGAGTGTAATAACTTTTACTATTGGCTATGGACGGTAAGTGCTGAAATCAATTAAAAATTTTTTTTATCCATTTTCTAAAATGTTTACTTTGTTATCTTATTTACCTCATTTCCTTAAATAACAAAGTTTTGTTACAGCATTCAGGATGTGTTGGAAAGTGTTTCATATTCTATGCTTAACGCATGATTTTCCTTTCTTGTTTAGCCTTATTTTGCATTGGTACTTCTTAGTTATCCCGTCGACCAAATGACTGTCGCCAAATTGTAAGATTAAATGCCAATAATGGTTGCCATTGATTCATTAATTGTAAGATTAAATGCCAATAATGGCCAATAAAACCATTAACTCGACGTTTTATTTGTATTTTTATTAATGTTTTACTAATTTATTTGTTTTTTTTTGTTTTTTTTGTTATTAAAAATAAAAATTATGTCAATGTGTATAATTTGGCGAGTGGTTTGGCGATTTATATAATTTGGCGAAATTGGTCGGCGTGATAACTAAGAAGTACCTTTGCATTTATTTTATTTTTAATTTTTTAGTCTTATGCTGCTTTATAGAAACTTTGGCACAGATGTCATATACGTCCCATATTGGCGCGATTTTTTTCCGAGGCCAATTTGGCGAAAACATCAACAGCATAAACAACATCATCCGGGTTACCATATCAAGCAAAATAATGACATTTTGACGCCAGTTAAGTACCCGTTGTGTATATGACATTGGCGTCAGAAAAAAATCAAGCCAACATATATATGACATGGGCGTATATGACATCTGTGACAAAACTTTAATATTTCATGCTCTTCGCTCCCCCTTCCTTGCATATAGTACAAACTATAACACAAATAGCGCCAAATAATAGACAGTTTGGTACTTTTCCACTGTAGGGGCTTTGTCGTTTTTTAAAAAAAGCTTGGTGTAATTCGGGCATCAGAAAGTGAGATTTGGGTACTTTTCCGTTATACGGACACCATTGTCGCCAAGCGTAATAGTTGGCGCAAAATGAAAATCACGTGAATTGAAACATTTGAAAAATGAAAGGAAAAACATTGTCGATAGTAAAGTGAGCATTTGAAATAAATAACATTTGAAAATTACAGACTTTTACGAACTATTTCATTAAACCACAAATATATACTTAAAATAAGTGAACAAATAACTGTTATAAAATAAAGTAATAAAATAAAACTCATATTAAACTGCTGGTATGAAATTACAAATATCTTTTAGCATTTTGAAATAATTGGCGCATTAGCATACATTTTGGCATGGTGTCCGTATAACGAAAAAGTATCGAGATTTGTTGTCAAATCATATAAACAGCTATGGAAACAAACTTGATGAGCGTTTTTGTTCGTTTTATATGTAAATTATTGATGTTTTTTATGTACAAATTATATCTATTTCTGTATAAAATTAGAGAAAAAGGATTTTTTATGTTAAATAAATCCGATAATTATCGAAAAAATAATTGCGTGTGTATATAAAATGAAACAGTGGATAGGTTCCCGGAAAATATGTTGCCAAATTTCCTTTTTCGCCAAGGCACCTATACTGGAAAAGTACCTAAAGCTAATTAAAATCGCGCAGTTAGGAGCTCACATGGCGTCGTCTATTGGCGATTATTTATTAGTAGCATTGGGAGTAAGGTGTAAAGATTTAAATTCTCACCCATAGATTTTGAAAAAATACCTTAAAAGAGCGGAGTTTAAATTAAATTTCTGTGACCTCCTTTATGAAAGATTAATGGTTTTAAATGGGAATTTCGCCAAATCAGCCAGCTATCGCCAAGTTAGCTAACATCTGGCACTACTGTGGTAACCCTGCATTAGTATTTTTCAACAATTACTCATTTCAATGAGGCGGTCTTACCGAAATTGTGAGGGACGCACAGAGACTTGGAATTTATACAAATAGATTACTTAAAAGACTCCCGTCCCGAAGGGGTTAATCGTACGCCAGAAAAATCGATTTTTTATGCAAGTTGAGTCGGGTCAGGACGGGCCTGATTTCACTGAGTTTTGCTGAGGCTGGGTCAGAGCGTAAATTACGAAAATAAAAGTGAGCTAGAGCCGAACCTTTAGTTTTTAAACCAGACCGGGCAGAGATAGCCTTTGTTCGTTCCGGGCCTGAACATTTCGGCCCATGCAAAACTCTAACTTTGACGGATGCGCAGATTTCTTGTGGCGCGTATTATAATTATCACTAAGCTCTGTTGATAATTTTTTTACAAAAATCAAAGCGCTGAGAAAATTAAATGCATAGAGTGCTAAAAATTTCTTTTGAGAAAAATGCTCTTGAAACGTATTATGATATGTTATTTCCATGACTTACCTTTTAAAAGTATAAATAAGCAAACGTCAAGTCCTTTATATAGATCAGGGTGCGAAATTTTCGTTCGCCAGCTCGCCATTGGCGAGCAAATATTTCAGGTTGGCGAGTAAGTTTCACCTTATAAAATGATGTGCTTTAAATAAAACTATATACCCTCAGAATATCGTGCCTCAATCAACCGACACACGGAAGTGTTTTAAGGGAAGTGTTGACCTCCAAAATAAAAAAAAAAAAAATCTTGAATTCGCTGTAGAAGAAATAAAGAAGCTCTTCATGTATTTGAACCCAAGTCTCTTTAATGAAAAAGTGGATATTGTATTGGAAGAGTGGGCAGAATTCAAGTTTATGTAACTAACACTGAAAGATATGCTGGAAAAGTTTTACAGTGAAAAGTGTTCAGCAAGATTCCGCAATTTGCTCCAGATTCTACCATTTTGTGCTGTTCTATCACTGAGCACAGCGTCGTGTGAGAGAGACTTCAGCTGTCACAACATACTCAAGATGCATACAGAAACTCCCTGAAGACGGAGGCACTGGATGATTTCTTCAGAATTTCTATTAATGGACCCACCCTAACGGAGTTTGATCCTACAGCTGCGATTGGCAATCGGTATTTCTGTGCAGAAAGGCAGAAACATGAAGTGCTAAAAGTACAGGAACTTTTTCTTTCATGACTTTTTAGTGGTAGTATGTGACAATTTCTGCAACCATTGAAATCTTACAGTAAGTTAATTTTTTTTGTGTGTGTGCATTAAATATGTTTCGATTTTTCAATTTCTACATTCTTTTAGGATTTCGGTCACCTGAAAGTTCTTCATACTACATCTGTTAACATTTAAAAAAACTGTTTATATTTTTCATGAATGTAAAATATGCTTGATTTACCAGACAGCTCATTCTAACATTGGTCAATTTAAATTCAGTTTGTCATAAATAGTGCATTTACTGGGCAGGCGTGATGGCCAACGTTTCTATCTGAATAAATGTAATATAGTGGCGAGCAAAAATTTCAGTCTGGATAGTGCCTTTTCAACTAAAATTTCATGCCTTGATATAGATGTTTATTGATAGTTATTTTAAGTTTTAACACTGCATTTTAATTTTTCTAATATTTTAAATTTTACACGAAAAACAAAAAACAGTATTTTTGATCGAATTTTGCTCTTGTCAAACTCCATGTCCCTTTAATGACTAAATTCAACGAGGAAAAAAGAGAAGCACTTACAAAAAACTGCTACAACTTCTTTCTCTGAAAATTAAACAGTTAACATGTAAAATCAAATTAAAACTGGAGTTAAAATCTGCATGAAATGAAGGATTCCATTATGAAATATTACAATGTAAAAACTGAGAAAGAAAAATTCAGCAAATTTATTTGTGTATATAGTAAAGCATATAGTAGTGTAAGTTCTGAGAGAATATTAAATTGCATCACGAAATATCACAGTATAAGAATTACAGAAGAAAAACTTTAATTTGTTTACGCATGTTTATTGTGTAACGAAAATGTAACTTACTTTTATTAATCTGATTATAAACGTGTTCATCACGCAAAGGAATTATTTCCAATGAATTTTGTGTGTAGATTTACATGTAGCTCTCATTTAATAAGACATCTGGGCGTTGATATGAAACTTTTTTTTAAATTAAATGGAAGTCGTTGCTTGACCACTTTCTTAGAAAACGAACGAGAAACACTTTCGTAACGGTAAAAAAAGGAGTACTTTTATTTTGCAATTAATTTGAATTTATTTTTCCCTTATTTTTAAGACTTCAAAAAAAGAGGAATTCATCAATTCGACTCGTATATAATTTTTATATATGTTTTTTCACTAGGCGATTTTTTTTTCTGAGTCTCATATGCATCAGGAGAGACTTTGGGCTAGCCTCACAAACATTTTCGGTTTCGTACATGCCGTAGATTTTGCTAGTCATCGCACATAGATATACACACAGATAGAGCGAAAGTTTCTTTTATTAGTTTAGATTAGTGTTTATATTATATTTTAATAAATAAAAAAAATAACTTTTTTTAAGGTGTGGTCTTTTAACAATACCACGCAAAAAAAGATAAATCATGCCTTAAGCATAAAAAATGAAACTCTTTCCAAAATATTCACAATACAGTAGCAAAACGCTACCGTTTAAGGCGAAAAGGCGAAAGTTTATTTGGAAAGCGCACGACATACTTGAAAAACGAATCTCAATATTTACTATCTATACTGGGCCTGATTACCGGCAGGCAAACTTCCATCAGTAAATTTAAATAAAAATATTTGGCCTATTTAAACACCAAATTCATGCAAATTGTCTGTTAAATATAAGGGGGCTTTTCTTTTTACTGGTGGAAGTTTGCTTTGCCCTTAATAAGGAACCTGAATCTATAGTCAGAATAGTGTCCGATTTTTTTGTTGCAGCTCTAAAATGATCTATAGAATTATACATATATATTGCATAGTATGCAATTTTTTTTCTGTTCGAAAAATCATAATATAGTTGAGAAACTCTTTTCAGTAATTTCCGTCAATAAGCGGAAAGCTAAACTCATTATTTTGTGAAGGGTTGTATATGACCTATATAATTTATACACGCTAAATAGCGAGTGTTTTGTTACAGTATTCTGAATTTATTCAAAAGAGTTTCATAATCTATAATTTGCATGTTTTGTTTTTTCCTTAAAAAAAAAAAAGAAATTAAATTAAATTTTAAAAGCATACGAATATTGAAATTGCATTTCTTGAAAATTCTTCATAGACACTACAGCAACTGAATTATTTTGCGTAATAATATGGGATGAGACTCTATTCGTAAATCACAACACACTTCTAAGACGATCACTGATATTTATTGAGGCGAAGACAAAACAAAAATACAGTTAAAAACACTCTTTTCAATCTTTATTTAGCTTTAAAGCAGCAACTTAGGCTTCTTTTATTAACGTCGTTGAATATTTCTAGCATTTCCATACGTCGTTTAAATCTTCCATTTTGTAGCGTCGAAATTATTCTGATATTTCTACAAAACCCGCGTCGTAGAACTTTTTCCGTTCTATTTACTTTTTCTACATTTCCACTTCACGCAGCTTGCTTCGTTACCTTTTAATCTCGAAGCGGAAAATACGGAGTCGGGGACACTCAGTCTGATTCAAGTGATGCTTGCGAAATTCCCACAGGCGTCCTTCCTGACACCTGGAGCTGCCGCAGCGACATGTGCTAAAATAGAATCTGAAAAAGAAACAAAAACAAAAAACAGTAACTGTTCTTAGGTGAAAAGAAGAAAAAAATATTAATCTGCACGACAGAAAGATCAGCAGTCTAGTTGAAGTGGCGTAACATCATATGAAAATTTCTTTAAAAGTATTGACTTATAAAATGTTCATAACACACAGGAAGAAAAGATTTAATTTTTTTATTTGTTTTTGTTTTTTTTTGAAGTTTCAGTTTTCGTCAGGCCAAGGTTTCATGTATTCAGCACAGGAGCTAGTATTTATCGGTCCTTCGGTTGATGAGATTTTCTCTACGTCGTAGGTGTCGTTAGACTTCACTTTGATTACTTTATACGGACCTAAGAATTTAGATTTCAACTTTAAACTTGGTCCTTGCTGGGTTCTCTTAATTGCTACAAGGTCACCCAGCTAGTACTTCCGGGGTTTCTTACGTCGTAAATTATAATGCTTGCGATTTTCTTGTTGAATTTCCAGAATATTCTTCTTGGCTTCTTTACGGAGCTCTTCTCTGTGTTTCATGAATTATTCTTCGACTGCACTGTTTAAGAGGTCAATAATTTGTACATCTTCTTTCTGTTTCATTTTTGTATCAAATAATATTTCAAACGGTGTTTTCTTAATGCTTCGTTGGTAAGTTGAATTAATGACTTGTTGAACTTTAGGAACATGTTTAAACCATTTGGTCGGTTCATCTTTGGACATTTTAGAGATTACAGAAATTATGGTGGAATTAAGTCGCTCTACTTGACCATTGGCACGGGGAAGGCCAGTTGTAACTGTCTCGTGCTTTATATTTTCATCTTGACAATAATCAGCAAATTCTTTGCTTGTGAATGCAGGACCTTTATCGCTAATGATGTTGAAAGGATTGCCAAAAGTGTGACTTTGTTGCCGTAGTTTTGATATAACTTCGGTAGCAGAAGTGGTTTTACAGGGATACAACCAGACGAATTTAGTAAATGCATCTATTAAAGACAAAATATGTTTATAATTTTTATTAGTTGTTTCAAGAGGACCTAAATGATCAATGTGGTAGGTTTGAAGAGGAGTCTCTTCTTTAGGTAAGGGATGTAATTCACCTTCTTGTTTTCCTCGTTTGCGATTATACAAAAGGCACGTTACACAATTTGCTATAATTTTATCAATTTTATTTGACATATTAGGGATGAGAAATTCTTTGTTAAGGAATTCTTCACAGCGTTTATGGCCAAAATGTCCTTTGTCATGAACGTGTTTAATGACATTTAGCTGCATTTCATCCGGCACAACTATCAGATCGATACCTTTATGAGTTTTATAGAGAACATTATTTTTAAGGAAATAGTTGTCATATGGCTTTGTTTTCAAAATTTTTTTGATGTCTTGTATATGTTCGTCAGTGTTCTGTGATTGTATGATTTTGGAAGTAAAACTATCTTGAATGATCATACATATTGGATTTCTACTTAAAGCGTCGACATGGCGCATGCGTGTACCTTGTCTGTGTTCGATTGTATAGTTATAGTCAGCTAACATTAAAGCCCATCGAGCAATCTTGGTGCAAAGATCTTTTTTATTCATAGTAAGGGCGAATGCATTGCAATCTGTGACTATCTTGAAAGGAATACATAGAATGTAAACGCGAAATTTTTTAAGGGCTTCTATGACAGCTAAAACTTCTAATTCATAACTCGAATATTTACGTTCGGCATCTGTGGTTTTTTTGCTCATAAAATAGACAGGGTGAAATTGGTTATCAATAGAAGACTTTTGAAGGAGGACTGCCCCGTAACCGTCAATAGATGCATCACAGTGAACTTCTGTTTCGTTACTAGGGTTATAAATGCTTAAAACAGGACCTGAAGAAAGGATGTGTTTCAGCTGATTAAATGCATTTCGCTGCTGGTCGCCAAAGTTAAATTTAGTGTCCTTTCTAAGGAGATCTGTTAAAGGCTTAGCTATTAAAGAGTAATCTTGAATGAATTTACGAAAATATGAAGTTAGTCTGACAACTGAATGTACATCCTTTATACTTTTAGGTTCTGGGAAATTAAGGACAGCTTTAGTTTTTAAGGGAGATGGATGCAGTTGACCATTTTTAATGTAGTAACCCAAAAAATCAATTTCTCGCTGTAAAAAGTGGCATTTTTTAAGATTCAGTTCTAAACCATATTCGGATGCAGTTGTAAGGACGCGCTTTAATTTCTGGAGTCCTTCGACTTCGTTTTCATCTGGTATTATGAAGTCATCCATATAAACAATAAGTACATTTTCATTAATGAGGTCTCGAAAAACATTATAAATATATCTTTGAAACACTAAGGGAGCATCGCTAAGGCCATAATTCATATATAAGAATTCAAAGTGACCAGAATGTCTTACGAAAGAAGTCTATTTTCTACTATTTTCTTCTATTTCGACATGAAAAAAAGCATTTTTAAGGTCAAGAGTAGTAAATACTTTTGCAGAATGCAACTGATCAATAATGTCATCAATTACTGGGAGGGGAAAACGTTGTTTATGTGTTTTAGAATTTAATTTCCTATAGTCTACGCACAATCTATATGAACCATCTTTCTTTTTTAATAGGACAATAGGTGATGAAAAATTACTAGTGCTTTTACGAATAATTCCTTTTTCGAGCCACTCAGAAATTTGTTTTTCGACGAAGTTTTTCTCTATTTGCGCCAAGCGTCTGGGAGGGCAAGTGAGAGGTTCTTCGTTTTCCAGATGAACTGATAATTTAACATCAGTTGTCTTATTTTTCTAGGAGAATAATTTTGAATAAGTTCTGAAATTTTTGAACGTATTGTTTCATCGGTAATATGAGATAAATCAAGATTAAGATCGTCTAACACATGAGCAACATTAATAAAAAAAATATTGGACGTATCGTCATTTTTCTCGATTTTTTGCATCGAAATATTATTTCCAGAAATTGTTAAAATACTCTGTTGAATAACATCTGTACCAATAATAAGATCAAAAGATATGGAATAATCTGGGACTACATAAACATTAAATGTATAATTAAAATCATCTATCATAATGTCCGTAGAGAAAAAACCCAGGGGTTTGATTATAGTATTTCCTAATCCAGTTAATGTGATGGTTGAATGTTCAAGGTTCGAGACTGTAGGGAGTTTGCGGTAAATACTTTCCTTTAGCAAACTTCTTTCACTACCTGTGTCTACCAATGATGTAACATTTACAGACGAAATAATGACTTGTTTGGTCATGAAAGTGTTCGACATAACTGTGGAAACATTGGAGGGTTCTGACTTAACTCTAGGCCTCCTTGGTTGATCACATTGAGCCGATATATGGCCAAAATTCGAGCAATTAAACAACGAGGGCCTTTATCTTTATGTCTGCATTGGCTACTTTTATGATTTGACAAACCACAATTAAAGCAAAAAAGATCAGATTTTGGTCAAAAGGATTTGTCTTTCGCTGGCATTTCAGGTTTGACTTTAGGAAATTTACTGTTCTCAAAATCATGTCGAATTTTGTCATAAATTTTGAGCTTTTGCTTGAATTCTACAATGGATTGGCATCCATATAACATTGATTTTCTGAAAACAGGGTCGGGTATACCGTGTATGATATATTGCATTAATGCGGAATCCTCGATGTTATTACGAGAGCATATTTGTTTCATGATAAGAAAATATTCTTCTATCGATTCATTTTCTTGCAATTTTCGTTTATTTAATATATCATGTAACTCGGCAGAATTATAAGTGGTACTGAATTCTGAAATTAAGAATTGTTTAAGTTTGTCATATGAATTGATATGAAATTCTGTCTGTACTAATAACTGGGCTTTTCTTCGTAAGGATCTTTTACAAAATATGAATTTATGAAAGACAGATAAGTTAAACATATTAGTGACATCGTCAAAATTACTAAACCATACATTTATACCACTAAAAGAACTTCCGTCAAAAGCAGGTACGACACTTTCAATATCAGTGAAATTAATAGACGACGGCACAAAACTTTGAACTGGAAATTGCTTCTGTTTGTCAAAATTTGATAATTCAGTGTTATTACTTGAAGTCATATTATTTGAAGGCAATTCGGGTTCCAAGTCAGTGTCACTTTCATTTTGTATAATATTATTTTGTAGTAAGGTCAAGTCTGAAAGGTATGTAACTAATCGGGTTGCAAGATCATTTAGAGATCCTTCGTTAGCAATGCAAAGTAGATTGCACACTGTAATCAGATCTTTATTGAAAAATCAGTTTGAATTTTAGTTATTTAATTTTTGAACTCGGTGCTGTCGGTTTCAAAACCGAAACCAGTAAAATCACGTATTCTCTTTCTATTAGAGCGATCACCGTCAGCATCAAATAGGAATTTATGTAGTAATTTAATTTTATTTGTTCGTTCTTTTTAAATGCAAGTTCCAGTTCTGGTATTTCAACTAACTTCATAATAAAATAATAACAATGAACTCACCGTTAGAATAATATCCGGCTTGAATCTGTATGATGAATAATTCTAATTAATAATATTGGTGGGTTAACTGTCACTTCTGAACACCACTTTATGGGATGATACTCTATTCATAAATCACAACGCATTTCTAAGACGATCACTGGCATTTATTGAGATGAAGACAAAACAAAAATACAGTTAAAAACACTCTTTTCAATCTATATTTAGCTTTAAAGCAGCAACTTAGGCTTCTTTTATTAACGTCGTTGAATATTTCTAGCATTTCCATACGTCGTTTAAATCTTCCATTTTGTAGCGTCGAAATTATTCTGATACTTCTACAAAACCCGCGTCGTCGAACTTTTTCCAATCTATTTACTTTTTCTACATTTCCACTTCACGCAGATTGCTTCGTTACCTTTTAATCTCGAAGCGGAAAATACGGAGTCGGGGACACTCAGTCTGATTCAAGTGTTACTTGCGAAATTCCCACAATAAACGATCAATAAACGATAAATGATATACAGTAATACTTCGACTTACGTCAGCAATTCGTTCCAAGACTAGCGACGTAAGTCGAGGTACATTTACATAAGAAAAAAAGGATAAGTAATAAATTTCTCCAAAATCTATCATATTCTATTGTATTGAAGCATTATGTTACATTAATTTAACATTAGCAAAAACTGCGTTTGAAATATACAAGAATTTGGAATAAATCAATGAGTTTTAACTTACAATTTATTGCTCTTCTAGCTGCCCCGTTCGAGTCTTTGAGCATGTAAAAAAATCTTGTATTGAAGTTTGAACCGACAATTTTTTCTTTTTTTCTCTTAGAATATTCTTGTAGCAGCAGAGTGAGTTTTCTAAGCTTCTTCTAGTCAATGCTACTCTTTGCTCGTCGAATCAATATATTCAAGAACCGTCATTCCAGTCTCAATAAGGTTTAGTACTTCGGTTAATTTTGCAACCGTCATAATCTTTTCCGTAGGCTCAAAATCTTCATCTATTTCTTCAACAGTACTTTGTTCCTTCAATTCAATAAGTTCGTCAATGGTTGATTCCTGATCGGGGGAATTTATGAGTTCAATAACATCTTCAGCATCCATCTCTAAGTTTAGTTCTCTTCCATTTTAAACAATTTCATTAATTAGGAGAGATACATAATCGCAATTTTCAGAGGTTTTCTGAGTCTCTGCGAAGAAAAAGGGGCATAGTTTTTTTCCAAGCATCTCTCATTGTTTTTTGCCGAACTTCACCCCATGAATCCCCTATGACTGTGACTGCATCTGAGATGTTAAATTTCTTCCAGAACTCTTTCACTGTCAACTCTGGAACTTCTCTCATCGCTGCATTCTAATTGGCAAAACGAATGTCTCATATAATATGCTTTAAACGTCTTGATCACACCCTGGTCCATGGGTTGGAGTAGAAAGGTTGTATTTGGAGGCAAAAAGACAACTTTTACTCTTGGGTCGAAATTCAAAATATCTGGTGAATGCCCAGGTGCATTATCAATAATTAACATCACATTAAAGGGTAAATTTTGGGATAGACAATAACGCTCAGCTTCTGGGATAAAATTTTGAGTAAACCAATCTTCAAACAATGGGGCGGTTACCCGAGATTTTGAATTTGATTTCCAAATCATTGGAAGTTTAGACTTCCAATTTTCATCCCACGGTTTATTCTTCCACTGTTTTTTAAGAGCTCGTGGATTCTCTGAACAATAAATCAGAAGGGGCTTTAGTTTGCAATCTCCAGCTGCATTTCCTCCAAGAAGTAGGGTTAATCTATCCTTCAACACTTTAAATCCAGGAAACGTTTTCTCCTCCCGTGCAATGAATGTTTTTTGGGGCATTTTTTTCCCAAAAAAGCCCTGTTTCATCAACATTGAAAACTGTCTTAGGGCAATATCAATCCTGTTCTATCATCATCTTTATATGGTTGGGGAATGAATGCTGCTTCCTTATCAGCACTTTCTGCCTCTCCAGAAGTTGAAATGCTATGGAAATTACACCGCTGTTTGAATCGATGAAACCGTCAGTTACTAGCGACGAAAGATTATTCACTCCTTTCATCTGATTTTTCTTTCAGTTTTTCAAAAATTAACTTAGCTTCATTAGATATTGAATTTTGGTCGATAGGAAAATTTTTTACCATCACCTGATTCTCATACCATATTATCAGCAATGATTCCATTTCAGAAACCAAGCGGTGTTGATTGCGAATCATCACCGTATTCATTGGGCGAGCCTTCTTCACCTCGGCAAGTATTCGTTCTTTATCTTTGATAATTGTTCCTACAGTCGTACAGGCAAATTTCATCTTAGAAGCAATTTCATGTGTCTTAATTCCTCCTTCATAAAACTTGATAACTTCATGTTTTGCTTCTAGTGTAAATGTATTCCATTTTCTTTTTTATTGAGATGTTGAATCACTAGTTTTTCCTTTAGGCGCCATCGTCAGAATACGACCGTCACTTCACACTGCATGAACAAAGAGCGAGTGCTTACAAAATATTTTTTCTGCTCTGCGGCTTTGCGCATTACACGTCCTCCTAATGGTAAGAACATCTATTTCTTAATACAAGGTATTTAATTGCTGCCGAAAATTACATTCTTTAAGTCTCACTAAGAAGATTTGAAATCTAAAAATCTGTTTTCTTTTAGGCAAAAATATAATAGCTTTTATTTTTATTTATCCCAATTATAAGGTTTTTAACGAATAAGAAAAGTAATTTAACCTTTTCTCTCATATCTGTCATTATTAATTCTTTTATGCTGCAGAAAAAATAAATATAAAACAAAAATCAAACAATCATCTATATCTCTGTCATCCATTTCAATGCAATACCATAAACAAAATAAGATAAAATTCGCTTTTCTCAAAATGTTTAGTCTTAAAGACGCCTAGACACATAGTTTTAGGTTTACCATTTACTTTTCTTACTTGTTTTTTACGGTCACGTGACTGTCACGGGAAATTTTCCCTTCATAGAATCATCAGTCTTCAAAAAAGTTTAATGTGCGTCTTAATTTAAGTATTTTTTGTCCAAGCTAGGCGACGTAAATGCGGGGTGACGTAAGTAGGAGTTTTACTGTACGTACTGTGTTTTATAGTAGAATTTTGTTGTGCAACTAAGGGGTCTATTTCCATATATTTCAAACAGTACAACGTCATTAAAATACATTGAAAAAGATTTTCCCCTCATTGGCGATAATGTAATGAAATTCTTTTGAGTGCCCCTGCAAACGAACTACACATACTATACACTGGATTTCCAATACTGAACATACCATAGGATATCTCAAAAACGAATATCAATTACATGGCAATACGAATACGTTTACCGAATTAGAGAACAGCCATACTGACGATCAGATAAACTTAATTCTTAAAAACTTTTTAACTATACTGGAAATCGTGTAAACAAGTCGGAAATTGTACGTCAAACGTGGCAAATGAAGTGCGTTCCTACTAGACTAGTTTTATAACTATTCAGATCTTGGTGCAATAGCTGTCACACTTTTGTGCAAAAATGCATGAATACTTATTTTATTACGATTATATACAGTAGAACCTCGATCCATCTTTTTTCAAGGCGTGCATTAAAAACAAGTTGGAAATTGCTCGTCAAACGTGGCAAATGAGGTGCGTTCGTACTATAACTAGTTTTATAATTATTTTTTGCACCCCATATTGTACTGAATGTATATTTTTTTGCGCTTCATAAGTGCATAGTCTGTAACATCATTAAAATGCACTTACAATAATTTTTTCCCCATTCCCCGTAATGTAACGGAGAACTTTTGACTGTCCCTGTCATTAAACTATTCATTCGATTTTCATAAAATTTGAAATGGCTCGACAAAATTTTGCAGCAATTATATATTTAAAATTTCAGACCATTCGGAAGGCTGTAAAATCATTAAAATGCATTTGCTATAATTTTTTCCCATTGGCCGTAATGTAACGGAAAACTTTTGGGTGTCCCTGTAATTAAACTATACATCCGATTTTCATAAAATTGGAAATGGCTCGACAAAATTTTGCAGCAATTATATATTAAAAATTTCAGACCATTCGGAAGTCTGTAACATCATTAAATTTCACTTGCAATAATTTTTCCCACACTGCAAATAGAGGCGTCTTAAATTTAGACACATATGTGACTGAAAAAGAATTTCAGTCACTTAAGTGTCTGAATCTGAAAATTCAGACATAACAGACGTCTAAATTTAAGACACATAAATGTCTTACTATGATCATGCTATAAACGAACCGAGAAACATGTGTAAATTATCCAACAACCGTCTGATTTTAAGACGGTACGCTCCAAGCGATAGTTAAACATCATCTTTGGTACTATTCTTAACAGCCAATCAGAACGCTGATTTCCGCGCGTGTCATCTACAGCACCTTCATGAGATAAGAACAGAAAGAATTAAATTTTCACCGCCGCCATTGCTTGGATTAAAAGGATATGTGTTAATCTGGGTATTTATAGAACGAACGAGTAAGTCATATTTAATTCTAATATTTTATTCCGATAGATTTCTATACCTTTGAATATGAGTGAAATCGTTTATAAAAATTTATCTCTTTTCTATAGTTTAATGCTAAATTTTTGATTTCACTAACGGTCGTCTGTTATATGCCTTCTTAATGTAACGGAATGAAATATAATTGTTTTGAAAATTAAATAGCAATGCTGTAATTCTATTTGCTTGACGTTTGTAAATAAACGAATGAGTGATAGTTTAATCTTCATTTTCGATAGGGTGATGTGAAATAATTATTATTTGTCTTTGCTCAAAAACAAAACTTGCAACATAGGTTTGAAAAGTTGAATGATTCATCGCTTCATTTATCAGAGATAAAAACATTAAATTGAAGCCATTTGTAACTGTGTTTATTCTATGTTTTTTACTGTTTACTGACTATAAACGCTTGTAGTATATGACATCAGGCATGTATTTTATTTTTTGTTATTATTATTATTTTGGAGCTAAATATGATGATTCATATTATTATGATATTAGGAAAAGTTTTCAGATTGAAAAAAAGCATTAATATTGTGAAATTTGACTGTATACATTGCAGTTTTTAATCACGGAAAGATTTATTCTTATTGATTTTTTAATTTATTATTGAAAATCGTAAATTTTGATATCCAATGTTTCAGATTTAACATTTACCAAATTTCTAAAAATAATATGAATTTTTTATATCATCCAGTAAAATTTTCGAAACATTAAACAAACGGAGAAACATTTTATTCATATTTTGCAGTTTACGTTGCTGTTTAGCAGTATAATTATAAAGTTTAATTAATATTTTTTGTGTTTTTTAAATTGGTATATTAATTTTTGTAATTTATATGCAAGCATTTTTTTTGCGATATTTTGTTCATGATTTAAAATTTTTAAAATTGAGTAATGCGAGAAAGAATTATTAAATTTCCTTTTACTGCAATCGAATTTGCAACGGTTCTGGTACAAGTAATTGTTGGCACTAAAAAAAATTACACATGATAATTTAGACATAAATAAAGAGTTGTTTATGCCTTGATATGAAGTTTATGTATAAAACTGCCTTATATTTTTAAAAGTTCGTATTTACTTATATGATACAGTATTAAATATATTTTTAAGCCATTTAATAACTGCTTTTTTATGTTCAAAACGTTTTTCAAACAATTAAGAATAGTACGTATACTGTCTGATGTATTTTTTTTTTTTTTTTACTTTCTATTTTCTTCTGTTTTTTTTTTTTTTTTTTTCTATTTCTTAGATCATTATTTTCTTATCAAATATATAAAATCTATTTAACTCATATTCAAAGGATACAAATTTTACAGGAATAAAAAATAAAATAAATTAAATATGACTTATATCGTGTTGTTCCATAAAAAAGAATAATAATGATATACATTTTTAAGCAATAGCGGGTGAAAATTTTAAATTGAATACGGAATATGTTTAAAGAAAATTATATACATATTCCGAAGAATGATATATAAAATTAGATACCAAACTGGTATTTACTTTTAACTAAGCATGACAAATTACCACATATTTAAAAAGAAAAAAAAATATTACACATGTTTACTACTTAAAATGACTTAACTATTTTATTTATATGTACTTAAATGACAAATACAAAAATGGCTAAGTTTTGAAATTAGAAGTAATTTTTTTTTCTCAATGCTATTAAAATAGAATATTTATTTACTATTTTATTATTTACTCATGGTTATATAGCTGTTGTGATTATCATCTGATGCATATGTAAAATTGCCTATGGGGCAAAATCTAATTTTTGAATTATATGAATTTTCCTTTTTGGAGGGGCGGGACGGGAGGGGGATTTTCTTGCCCATTTTCGCGTACACGGGATTTTTTAAATCTCTTTCGACATTCCATCGACTATGATAAATATTTTGAACTTTTAGAGTAGGACAAGATAAAAAAAAAAATATATATATATCCATATACCTTAAAAACCCTTAATAGCGGACACTTCGGGACCGCGAAATTTGTCGGATAATCGGAGATGCCTGCTTTTGTGAGGTAAAAATAATACAAATATGTATGCCTTGCGGATCAAAAAAGTATTCGCTAAATCGAAGTATCCGCTATTCGGGAATGTCCATTAACCTCCATAACGGATACTCCCGAATACCGGGCATCTGTATTTAGCTAACAATACTGCAGGGTTGCATTTTTTGCAAAAGGACTCCTTGATTAAAGCATGGGTAGTGCCCCGTTCTCTTACGATTTTAGTTCCCCCAAATTTCATGTGCAATATTTGCGAAGCTTATATTTTAAATCTGTTTCGAAATTGTACTGATTATAATCAATATTTTGAACTTTTAAAGTAAAGTAAGATTAAAAACAAAATTTTAAAAAATCTAATATTTAGATAAATATTTTCTCTTTTAATCTTATTCTACTCCTGAAACAAAATACTCATTATAATTAGTACAATGTCGTAAAAGATTTAAATTATCAGCTTTATGAAAATTGCATACTAAAATTCGGAGCACCAGAAAATCAGGCGGTATGGGGGTAGAGGGGGCAGGACAACGGCCAGATATTTTCCCAGTATTCAGCGTGGTCAAACATGGCTACATAAAATGCTTACAAAAAATGTCTGCGATTCAGACGTTTCAAGTGTCTGAAATTCAGTCGCAAAAAGTGTCTGAAAAAATTCAGACATTTTAAAATGTCTGAAAATTGAACACTCCGTTTCAGACACTTAAGTGACTGAATTTCAGACATTTTAATTTACAGTGCATTGACCGTAATGTAAAGAAAAACTTTTGACTGTCCCTGTAATTAAACTATACATCCGATTTTCATAAAATTGAAAATGGCTCGACAAAATTTTGCAGCAATTATATATTAAAAATTTCAGATCATTCGGTCGGGTAGTTTTTGCTCTGTTATATGCGGACGGACAGACAGACGGACGGACAGACGGACGGACAGACGGACGGACAGACAGACGGACTGAACGACGACTATAGGTGCTACGTATTTATATAATTACGAACGCACCTAAAAACGATGAATGTGGGAAAACGATGAATGCGAGTTAACGTCAAAACACGAAAAAAACAATGTTTATGCATTACTAATACATGCAATGTATACAGTATACTAATAAATGCTAATTTGTTACTAACCAAACTGTGGAAGAAAGAAATCAAAGTTGAAGAAAATTGATATTTATTTTTTAAAAAATCAGTAATTTTATGTTGGGTTTTTCATTCATTTTTTAAATTAAACAACAACTTTTCAAAATGTATAACATGTTTCTGGTTATTTTTTTGTAATTGTATGTGTATTTATAAAAGTTCGTACTGTTTCAAATGCCGTAATTGCATCAGGCAAACTTGACACTAGTGTAGGCTCAGCTTCATCGGCATAAACATTATCCTCTGCTTCTTAGAGGTTGCTTCTTATATTTCTATCCTATTTCATATTTTCTATTCTATCTTATGCTTCTTATATTTGCATTTGTTGCATCATCATACATTTCTCCTACGCTTAGGACACCACATGTCGCAGCATCTTGATCAATGGAAAATTAATCGCTAAATTTCACACCAGATACATCCACTGCTACACGCAACCACTCTTCATCTGCTTTATCGTCCCTGAAACAACACAAATGAGTTATTTTAAGGTAAAAGAAGTAATTCCACTTTGTATGTCATATGGATCCGCTTGACTTTAAATTTCATTTCGGTGAGGAGAAAAATTTTACAACGATGAATGCGGGAAAACAACTTTTTGGAGAACGTTGAATGGGGGTTTCGTTAACATTATTTAAATATAATTTGTGCAGGGACCATAGAAATAAAACGATCAATGCGGGAAAACGATGGATGCGAGAACGATAGATCGGGGTTTCACTGTACATAAAATTCAATAATGCGGAAATAATAGGATTCCATCTTAAGTAGGACTTCATCACCATGGCAACCTAGAATCATTACCTATCATGGGATATAACTGAATTAATTACGTATGATAGGATTTAATAGAATAAAGAACAATTTATTTATATCTTTTTAAGTTTCGATTCGATTTTCATAAAATTTGAAATGATAAAATTCTGCTACTGTTATATATATTAAATTTCCAACAAATCGGTTGGATAGTTTCTTGTGCTGTTGTATGCGAACCAGCGGACAGACCAGACAACTATTAAAGGTGCTACGTATTTATATAATTATGAACGCAACTGAAAAGCTAAAAATATGTTTTTTTGAAATTATTTTTCTAGATAAATATTCAAAATGTTCCTAAATTACGTAAGAATGCCTTATAGGTCTGAAATAAACGGCAAGATTACTTGCCCTCAGAGGGTTCCGTACAATAAATATATCAATTATTAATTGTATTATTAAAACAAAATCGTTGTTTTGCTAAAAGAATAATTTGTAAAAAACTATACAACGTAGGGTTGGGTTTAGCTGTATATACTAAAAAAGTAGGAATGGGTATACCATAAAAGCTCAAAGAGATATGAAGCCTAACTAATATAAAATATTGCTATTCCGTATAGCTCTTTTTTTAATCTTATCCTAATCTGTTTATGATGAACTTAATTCGGTACTGGCAATAAAGTATTGCATATTTAAACTTCATTTGGCATTTCATAAAACTAATTTTAGCGTAGTAATAATCTTTTCTTTTTACAGTGTAGCTTGTTCAAAGTTTAAATTTGGCATTGTGCTAAGCGCGCTTCGAAAGGAGGTCGCAATCCTGCAATCCCGCCTTGCTCCATGCCACGTTTTTCCATTTGGTTTTTAATTAACTTTTAAAGACACGGTAGGTATATTCAATGATTCACTTAATGCAAACTAGTCGCAAATCCTACAGTATTTATCTGATTAATTCTAATTAAAATGAGTCTGTTTTTAATAATTTGAAGTTTATTGATTTTATACTGCTACTGGGCATTGCATTGCACAAATATCTCATTAAAAGGTGTTATCTAGGCTTTAAATTCGATGGTACGTAGAGTATGCCGAACCTGTCATTATGTAAGTCCAAACCGTCCGTGTCTTTAAGGGTGAATATCTCGGCTAATTGCGGACGATTTTTTTCAAAATCATTATCAACAATGCTTTTATACGTCTTCTACGATAGGCACTTCCAGTGCTCCTCAACACCTTTTCTGAATGCTCGCAAATCGAAATTTGTGTGTAACGGAAAATGCACTTTTCTCAAAAACTACGTGACCTAATAGTCCAGGCAATAGGGGCTCTATCTAGCAAAATTCATGGTAGTTCTGGAAAAAGGCTTACTATATGTTTTTGGGGTCGCTGAATCAGAATTTTTAACTTCCCACCAAAATTTCCCCCAATCCCACCCCCCCAAATTTTGGTAAAAGGTCCCCCCCCCCCCAAAAAAAAAGGTTTTTATTAAAAAAATCAATTTTTTTATTAATTTAGGGGAAAAGTATCTAGAAATTCAGAAAGTAGACAAAATTTGCAACAAATTAGATACATGACATTATGACTTAGAATGAAGGAGAAGGGGGATCTGCCTCGGAACATGCGCGCGGTGCTGCGTGAACTAAGTCGCTCAATTCCACTTAACCACTCACACGTTCACATTCGCACTCCCATCTCCCCTCCGAACTTTCTCTATAAGGTTTACTTTAAGTTTTTTGGGTCGCTGAATCTTAATTTTTAACCTACCCCCAAAATCCCCCCCCCCCCAAATCGTTGTTTTTAACTTAAATTTCTTATTGTTTTAGGGGAAAAGCATTACGAAATTCAGAAACTAGACAAAATTTGCAACAAATAGGATATATGACATTATGACGTAGGATGAACGGGGAGTGGTAGGACCGCCTCTGAACATGCACTGCGGCGCTACGTGCACTAAGTTATGAAGTCCAGGAAATAGGGGTTTTCATCTGGAAAAATTAATACTAGTTCTGGATTTCGACTCACTTTATGTTTTTTGGGTCGTTGAATCTGAATTTGTAACTTCCCACCAAAATTTCACCCGGAAACCCCCCAAAAAATTTGGCTTTTGAGAAAAGCGCGCGGGGAATGTTCCGAGGCAGCCTCCTCTCTCCCCGTTTATCCTAAGTCATAATGTCATGTATCCTATTTATTGCAAATTTTGTCTAGTTTCTGAATTTCGTGATGCTTTTCCCCTAAATCAATAAGAAATTTAAGTTAATAACAACTATTTTGGGGGGGTTCCGGGGGGGGGAATTTGGGGGGTAAGTAAAAATTCGGATTCAGCAACCCAAAAAACATGAAGTAAACCTCATAAAGAAAGTTCGGAGGGGAGATGGGAGGGCGAATGTAAACATGTGAGTGGTTAAGTAGAATTGCACAACTTAGTCCACGCAGCTCCACGCGCATGTTCAGAGGCAGATCCCACCTTCCCCTTCATCTTAAATCATGATGTCATAATGTCATATATCTAGTTTGTTGCAAATTTTGTCTACTTTTTTTAGGTAGCTTTCTTTACAAAAAAGCTACCTATTGCAGCCGTTCGGAGGAAAGCGATTTCAAAAAATTTTGGTATATTTTCATCGATCATGACCCCCAGACCCCGAAACCACCCTCCGTTCAAAATTTATATATATATATATATATATATATATATATATATATATATATATATATGACCTATGTCACACTGTAACTCCCGTAATTATGAACCGATTTCGATGTAATTCGGTGTGTACATAGTACATACCAATGTCTCGACCGAGTTCGTTGGCCAGCTTCATCCGCCGTTTTGTTTCAAAATGGCGGCCATTTAAAATTTTTAAAAAAATTTAAAACTTGAAATGTGGTACCAAAAAATTAAGAATGGAAAAATATTTTTTTCTTATGTATTTGACCTTTATACAAAGATTCCGGAGCAGTTTTTGTTTCGTCTATATCTTAAAAAATGGCTGAGTTATAGCATTTTGAATTTCTAGCGTGGCTGACATTTTGAAACGTCCTGAATTTTGTCACGCGATAAAAGGCGTATTTATGAACCGATTTGGATGTAATTCGGTGTGTACATTGTACATACCAATCTCTCGACCGAGTTCGTTGGCCAGCTTCATCCGCCATTTTGTTTCAAAATGGCGGCCATTTAAATTTTTTTAAAAAATTTAAAATTTGAAATGTGGTACCAAAAAATTGAAAATGGAAAAATATTTTTTTCTTATGTATTTGACCTTTATACAAAGATTTCGGAGCAGTTTTTGTATCGTCTATATCTTGAAAAATGGCTGAGTTATAGCATTTTGAATTTCTCTTGTGGCTGACATTTTAAAACGACCTGATTTTTGTCACGCGATAACAGGCGTATTTATGAACCTATTTGGATGTAACTTGGTCTGTACATAGTACATACCAATGTCTCGACAAAGTTCGTTGGCCAGCTTCATTCGCCATCTTGTTTCAAAAGTGTTGCCATTTAAAAAAAATTAAATTTAAAATTCAAAATGAGGTATTAAAAAATTGGAAAATGAAAAAGATATTTTATGTGTTTGGCCTTGATACAAAGATTCCAGAGCAGTTTTTGTTTCTGAAAATTTGTTCTTTTGTTGATATCTTAAAAAATGGTTGATTTATAGCACTTTGAATTTCTAGCATGGCTAACATTTTGAAACGATCTTGTATTTGTCACGCGATAACACACGTATTCGCCTATTTCGATGTAAGAAGGCATGTGGATAGTATACATCAACACCTCGACCAAGTTCGCTGGCCAGATTCATCAGCCATCTTGTTTCAAAATGGCGGCCATTAAATTAAAATATATATATATATTTAAATTGAGGCGCAAAAAAATTAGAAATTGAAAAAGGTTTCTTTCTTAAGTATTTGATCTTGATATAAGGATTCAGGAGCATTTTTTGTTTGTCTTTACCTTAAAAAATGGCTCAGATATAGCAGTTTCAATTTCTATTGTGGGTGACATTTTGAAAAATCTGATTTTTTGCATGCGACAGCACTCCTATATATTAACCGATTCCGATGTGAGTGAGTATGTGCACAGCAATTACTAAGGTCTCGACCAAGTTCACTGCTTAGCCTCATCCACCATGTTGTCTTAAAATGACAGGCACTTTAAGAAATTGCCGAATTTGGCAGTCAAATGTAAGTTACTTTAAAGAAAAGCAGCTTGGATAAAGCTGACTAATTTCGCGAAATTCTCATTCATTATATTGATAAAAATTAGTATTGAATCTCCTATATTCGGTTTCCACTAAATTGAGCTTCGTGTGTTTGCATGATATAAGTTATGAAAGCTACCTCTTCCTCCCGGCACTGGCCGGAAGGACTTTCTGAATTTCAAGATACTTTTCTCCTAAAATAATAATAAAATTATTTTTTTAAATAAAAACCTTTTTGGGGGTGCTTTTTACCAAAATTTGTGGGGGGAGGGGGGGCGTTGCCGGGGGAAATTTTGGTGGGAAGTTACAAATTCGGATTCAGCGACTCAAAAAACATAATGTAAGCAGATTTCCAGAACTACCATTAATTTTGCTAGGTAAAATTCCCTATTGCCTGGACTATAAGGTAATATCACTATAATTTTCGTGCAAGGCTTAAATTAACGTCTACTACCTCTAATTTTTTCATAATTCTAGTTTCAGTAGATTCCGAAATAGAGGGGGGGGGGGGGGGCATATTTTTGCACGAAATTTTCGACGATATCTCTGAAAATATAATACTTAAATTTAAAAGAAATGTATTTTTGAGTTCAGCGTTACGAAATCTTTCACACGATATCCCACATGATATACAAAGAAAAGATAGACATAAAGAAAAAATGGTAACACAGCAGAAGTATTAAAGTTAGAATACTTTTCAGAATGGACGGATTTCGTCAATTTCTTATAAATAGAATCAATAATATTAGAGGAATAACCACGATCAACAGCAATAGCTTTGAGGTAATTAAGTTTAGCACTAAGTAACTGAGGAGTGGAACAAATATTGGTAGCCCGAAAAACAAAAGTACTGAATGCAGCGAATTTCTCGTTAGGGGGATGAGAAGAATACCTGTGAGGTGGGAGACTGACAGCAAAATGTTTACGAAAGACGGTAGTCTGAAAGCCATTTTCACAACGAATAACAAGGGCATCAAGGAAAGAAAGACAGTTATTGGTCTCAATTTCAGAAGTAAATTGAATGCAAGGATCAATGGAATTCATAATAGAGAGAATATGATTAATATCCGAATTCATTCCAACCAGGACATAAACATCATCAACATAACGAACATACTTCAGTTGTGTTACCATTTTTTCCTAAAATCAGTCAGCAAGTTGCTAAAATCCTAAGAAGGTTTGATTTTAATGTTATTTTTTCTCCTGTTAATAAAATCACTTTTTCAAATCTCAAACACCCCATTGATCGCCTAGATAACTGGGATATTTACCAAATCTCTTGCCAGTGTGGCCTTTCTTATATTGGCCAGACTAAACGTGCTCTTAGATTTCGTTTAAAAGAGCATGAAGGTTATGTTAAAAATCAGGATCTCAAATGTTCTTCTATTGCTCACCATTCTTGGTCTTCTCAACATAGGTTCGATTTTTCCTCAGCCACCATTATCCAAAAATGTTCTTCTAACCTTGATCTTGATTTTTGGGAAGCTTACCACACCATTAAAAATTCCCACTCTTTAGTCAATGACTTATGCAGTACTCCTGATTTTCCAAGTATTTGGAAAGCATTAATTTAAGTTCCCCATTTTTTGTTTTCTTTTTCTCTCATTCTCCGGTAGATGTCGCTACTTGTCCACCCAGTCGTTTTCACTGCTTCTCTCTCATTGATTGTTTTTGGCGCTTTCGCTACCCGCATAGGGTATATAAAGCCAGCGTGTCTCTGTCTCTGATTTTGCTCAGCTTTCCTTTTTCTAGCACGCTGTTCCTTTTTTCCCTATCTTGCACTGAAGATGAATCTCGCTAGTAGATTCGAAACAGCTGTTTGCTGCTTTTCATTTATTATTTGTGCATTTTAAACGTTGGTTTTTCTGATTTTTAATATTGTTGCACAAAGGCTTTATTTGCTATTTTTATATAATCTTGTGCTCGTCTGTTTGATTTTTAATACTTAAATACAACTAGAGAATTATGTTCGCCGGTGTTAACCACCTTGAGTGGAAAGTGTGCCAGGCTCAAAACACACAAATCTTCAGGACTGCTGCCTGTTTTTATAGCACAACTAATGTTCACATGGTACTGCTGATCTTTGCTAAAAATTTGCCGGTCAGTTCTTGAAATTCACACTCAACACTCAAAATTTACCACTAGGAGTTTCTCACATTTTCTGAGCTGCGTGCCAGTCGAGCTAATGATTTTGGTTCAGTAGTTTCACCATCTAAAGTTTGAAACAAATACCAGAATGACAATTCATTAAAATGTAAGGGCATACACCCATCCCCCCACTCACACCGTAGTGGTCTTTTAACTTCTTCAGTTGTGTGAATAACACCGGTTTTCCACCCGTATATGTAACGGTGCCATCACATCCAATCACTTTTTTTTTTGTTTCCTTTACGTCCACACTTCCTATTTTACCAATACCATGCATTCTTTTGCAGTACAAGAATTTTAGTTCAATGATGGGTATCTTTTTTGCTCTTTCACAGTTACAAATAATAGAGACAAGACACTCAAAAACCTCAGAATCCATTTTACAATTGCAGTCTAATGTTATTTTACACTTACACGCAGTGACATAAACAGTAACAAAGATTTTTTTTTTTTTTTTTTTTAAATCTTCAACTCTCTTTTTTGTACTTTTACTTTCCCTTATCACGCTTAAAGGACTCCATAAGATTACGATAACCGTCATCATATGCATTTATTAACTGGGCTATTCTGTAAGGCATTACTGACAGTATTCAAGCTTTATCAAACACAGATTTAACTTATGGTGTTACAATGATCGAAGCGTGAGAAAAATTAACTGGTCCGTTGTTTCTTTTCAAGGCTACAGTGTAATTTTCAGAGAAACAACACTTCAGAACGTCTTCATAAGTTGGAAGTTTAGTCACAGGTAACTCTTTTGGGTGGCCAAATAACGGGCAGTTAAATTCACTGCGAGTAATTTCCTTGAACTGCTGCCAGAATCGAAGGTCTCAGAATACAACTTGAATGCGTCAATTTAAGGATTTTTTAATTGCTTTGCGCTACCCTAAATAAAGCAAATTTTTTTTTTTTTTATCTTTCTTTTAAAGACTTTTCATCATAGCAGTTTCTTATCTTTTTCGTTTATAACTTTAAAAAATCAAAAGAAAACTACTATTTTTTCAATAAATTTCAAATATTCAAATGCGATGCGCTACCGCCAAACGCAAAAATTTATTTAATTTCTTTTTGCATTTTACTAAGCTACCCTAAAGCCAAAATTTCCGCGGTATAGCGAATCAAAAAACAAAAGAAAAGTTTTTCGGTCCACCCTAATAGATATATAGATAAACTAGCTGTTACCCGTGACGTCGTTCACGTACCATAAAAAGAAGAAATAAGTTAATTAAGCAAAACATTTCCCTTCCAATAATTGAAAAATATATAATAAACCAAGTGTTTATCACATTTTATAAGAGACAATCTATATAGATATAGATATTACGCTATCGTATGCGGCAAGAAATCGCAATTATTTGTTAATTGTTTAATGGCAACGCCCAAATGAAACGCATCTCATTGGTTATTGAACAGCATTTAATGCACCTCTGTACCTATAAGTGGGGTGTCCGTAGGGGACTGTATTCTGTCACCAAAAGTGACGCTAACTTGGCGATATCTCTAATAATTAGCCAAATTCCGATTAACTTACATTGTAAACCAATAGGGTTTACTTGCTTACAGAAAATCAACAAATTGAGATATTTTAATGCAACATAAACTAATATTAGCTTAAGGAATTATATTAATTATATTTAACCCTCTCACTACGATTTTTTTTTATCAAAATAGGTTAAAAAATCATGCATTTTTTTATTACATATTTCAAATCTATATACAGCTTAGAGTTTATATATGTAAACATTTTTTGTAAAAGAGTTCAAGATCTTAGATGGGATATGATATTGGAAATTAGGTGAAATTAGGGCTGTCACTGGAGACTATTTTTACTGTCTCGCACCACTATTGTAAGAAAATCAATTTTGCAGTATATTTCTCTTGTAGATGTTGTTAAAGTCTATATGAATTTTTTTATGTTTAAAAAGTGGTCCGAGTTGAAATAAAAAATAGTCGCCAGTGGACAAAATGAATCCTCGAGGAAATCTCGGACTGCGCAAATTTTGCTACTTTTACGTTGCCCGAGGAAATCTCGGGTTGCGCAGCGAGAGGGTTAAGGGAGTCCAAGTAAATTAAATGTATAATAATGAGGAAAGAACTTTGTGTGTGAGTGTGTGAGTGTGTCGATGGTGTTTTGAAGAGACCTTTGCTCGTAGAGCTACAAAATTTGGGGAAAAGTTAAGTCTATATATGGAGTTTTGCACCTCGAAGCCCGATTTTTGATTTTTTGATTAGATTTTTTTTATTTAATTTTTTATGCGCTTTTTTAGTTTCGAAGCGATTTTTCCACATTAGTGAAAAGGATATACTTTCTTTCTTTTAACCCAATATAGTAAATTTTGTTCTCTTTTCAAAAAAGTTTATTCGGAATTCGTACAGCGATTTTTGAATTTTTAGCGAATTTTTTATGCGATTATTGAACAACATTTAATGAATCTCCATAGCTATAAGATGGTTACCGTAGGGGGCGGGGAACACAGTTATGTTGCCAAATGCCGCCAACTTTGTCGCCAACTTGGCGATATCTTTAATATTTCAACAAATTCCCATAGACTTTCATTGTAAACCAATAGGGATTACTTGCTTACAGAAAATCAACGAATTGAGACATTTTAAAGCAAAAAAAAAACTAATATTAACTTAAGGGATTATTTGAATTATATTTAAGGGAATACAAGTAAATTAAATTATGAATAAAAGTAACATGATACAATATAACATAGTTTCCCAAGCATAAATTTTAAGAAAGCCCGCAGGTCAAACGAATTACATTTGAAACTTTTATCCAATGATAGTAAATTTTAACTTTCGTGATTTTTGAAGTTTTTGTGATTTTTAATTCAAGTTTTACGTTTCTTCGCGATCTGCTACAATTTTTTGACTTTTCATTTTTGACTTACAATACTAAACTAATTTCTGCCCTCATTTGAATAAAGTTTATTCGGAATTCGTATACCAATTTTTGGATTCTTCGGGAATTTTGTATGTGATTTTTAGTGTATTTTAGCGATTTCCTACCATTTTTCCACATTCATGAAAAGAATCAACTTTTAATCTTCGAACTCAGTATGTAATTTTTTTTTCTCTTTTCGAAATTTGTGCAGCGATTTAAAAAATTTTCGCGATATCTTATTGTGATTTTCAGAGCTTTTCGCATTTCGTGCTGTTTTTGACGTACCCGGGCAACGCACGGGCAAGTTATCTAGTTACGTATAAAAGTAACAGGATCCAATGCTTAGCATGCATTCCCAAACATAAATTTAAAGATAGACCTAATTGGTCGCCAAGGGCGGCTTGTATGAGTAATTTAAGGTATTTCTTTATTATAAGGTTACTAGCAGCCTTTGCCCGCTTCGCTGGTCCGTTCAACCAAACGAACCTTTAATCAAACAAAATATATCGGTGTATTTGATCTTGTGTTTTATAGCAATATATACATTTATCTCCAATAATCTTCCGCATTGCTGAAAACAATATGAACGCCATTACGGTTTTAGATCTTCTAATATCTCACACAAAATTTGGAGTGTTAAGAAGCAAATATTTTAGTTGATTATTTGAAATTGAATATGGAAATGAATGAAAGTACAATATGTAGCATATTAAAATCATCCCTGAAAATTTAAAAATGCAAATATTATCAAAATCCGTTCAGTAGAACCTTCTATTAAGACTAATTTTTCATAATCGAGTTCACCAGATTATAGAACTTTCACCTATAGTTCTATAGAAAAGCAGTGTAAATCAATATGTTTTATATACTAAAACCTTTCCTGAAAAATTATATGACAACCAGTGCTAATTCTACCGAACTCAACTCAGTAGAATCTTTTATAAAGGCTAATCTTTCAAAATAGGGTTCGCTGATTAAAGAGCTTTCCCACACAATTCTATAACTGAGCAACGTAGAATAATATGTGTTATATATGAAACACTTTCTTGAAAATTTATCTAATAATGCAAATCTTCTCAAAATCCATTGAAAGGAACTCAAGTTATAAGCGGTCGGACCGAAATTGCCCTTTTTATTTTATATTTGAAGTTGATAGTTAAATATATTTTTCATAATCAAGTTAACGTGATTGTAGAATTCTTAGGAATGTAGCATCGACTATACGCCGTAGACCTTCTGGTGTTTTTTAGAAACTCTGCACTCCATAGCTATAACATATATACTCTCTAATATATACACTCTGCCTGTAGATTTTATCCTACTTTTTTTCAACTACACCACGGAGAACTTTCCTCATAGTTCCATAACTAAAAATGTAGAATGATATTTCAAATATTGTAGCAATCCCTAACATTACCTAACTGTGCAACTCCAATCAAAATACGTTCAGTAGAACTTTAAATAAAGGTAATCTTTCACATTTGGATTCACCTAGTTTTGGAACTTTTTCTTGCAATCTAATTTTCTGCAATCCGATTTGTTGCCAAGTTTGTGCTTCAGAAAAACAATAACCTAGAAAAAAACTTCGCTACAGAGAAGTACCATCCATGCAAGAAGTACCAACCATCCACAAAAAATAATTTAACTAACAGTGTAAGCCCCATCAAATTACATCCAGCAAAACTCAAATTATAAACAGGTGGAAGGAAAAGCAAATTTGCATTTTTTATATACTTACAGTAGATGTATCTTTCATAATTGCTTTCACCTTTCTGTGTAGCTTTTTCAATAGCTCTATAACTAAAACTAAGCAACGTAGAACACTGTGTGTATACATAAAAACCGTTCCAAAAACATTACCTAACTAATAGTGGCATATCCTATCAAAATATTATAAAGAATAGGAATAAAATGCAAGTTTCCGTTTTAAATATATAGTAGATGGTGATGATATGATTTTCTGTAATAGAATTCATCATGAAGTTTTCGCTTCATACATAAACGATGCTTTCAACATTGTAATTAATACACCGATTGAAGAAGTATCCGATTACGGAAGATTAACCAGCAATTCTATGAACAACTACCCAAAGAAAGGTGAATATATGGCTTTTGTGATACTTTTATGTTAGCCGGGCGCAAGTAATAAATCAACAAAGATTGTTTCCATATCTTATTCTTATTTTATTATTTTCATTCAAAATGAAAACATTTCACTCATTTCATTTATAATACATGCTTTACACAAATGTCATTGAAAAAGATGAAAAGTAAAACAATAGGAAATAATGCCATAACTTAAAACAAAGAATTGTTTTTTATTTACATACGCGAAATGTAACTATTGCTATTGGCAATTTTTAAAATGCTAATGGCGATATTTACATACAGATACGGCTGACATAAAAGTACCCATTTTTTCTTCTTATCCAGGAGCAAGTGATAAATATCAGTGTATTATTTCAATTCCAATTTCTTCCATTAATAAAGTAATACTTACGCATTATTCGGATCATGAGATAGATCGCCAAAAATGGTTGGAAATTGCCAATCATGTTTATCGTTTGCCAATTACGTTCAAAAAAGTAATTTAACATTCTTAAATACATAACCTTGTTAAAAATGGCAAATTGTTTCAAGTAAATAAATAAATAAAATATATAACATAAAACTACATACTATAAACTATAATAAATAAAAATTATAATAATAAAATTAATTTAAAACTATACTAAATAAACTATCAAATGGACAAAATTAAGGGTTGCTGTAATTAATGTGATTGCCATGCTTGGCGCAGTTCTATCTGACATGGCCCGGATGTACGTACCACACAATTTTTAAAGTCGTACGAACATTGCTTTCATTTTTTAAATAATTTCGCTTTATAATGTTAATTTCTAAGTGGATCGCTTCCTTGTATTTTAAATAAATTCAATTTTTTTTCTTTTTTTCAAGGCGTTTGTATTTATTTCTTTTCAAACACATATAGCCGGTTCAATTCTTTAACCAAAAGATTTAATTTGAATTTTTTCCGTTGCTACAGTAACGGATGTATAAGATGAATGAATATGTATGAATTATCACTTATAATGTTAGGTATTTCGAGGTTTTGGTGCCAAAGACATCACCAAACTAGGACTTCCCTCAGAGGGATTAGTCTGAGCGATATTACTGAGAACATAGATTTAATAATAACATGTGGAAGCAAAGAAAATGAGATGTTATCTTTAATTGTCCATATACTGCGAAAAATTGAAATGATGAAAATAAACGAATTGTAGAATTACAAAATCTTATATATAAATTCGTATACACTGTTTTAAAAAATGGGAAATCAAACCATTCAAGACAGCCATGCATGGATATAAAATTGAAAGTACGCAATATATTAAAAGTAAAATAGAAAATGAAACACTAATTTACTTATATCGGAATTTTAACTGTATAAAATGATGCCAAGAGCATAATCAGACGCTCCGCACCAATTTGAGTAACTTTAAATGACAATATATAATGTTTAAAAAGAATGGACTATACTTTATATGGTGTGTGCTCCCCCGGAATAGTTAATATTGTACAATATCTGTTTTCCACGGATGCAATGAGGTTGTCGATAACATTTAAGGAATTCTCTTCCCAAAAACTAATATAGTATCAAAGTACCGAATACATCAAAAGTGGCATGCAATGCTTCGATAGAGTGTGTTTTAGATATGCTCGATCAGATTTAAATGATGAGTGTATGCTTACCACTACATACGCTGTATTGTTTTGTTTTCAAACATATTCTGCACAAGTTGAGCTGTATTTAGCATGTATTAAATAAAAGAAATCGGCAATGATTACAACATAAAGTATGACACAAGATCTGAATATATCGTCTGCATAACTTTTGAGCTGTCAAAGTGTCATTTGAAGTAATTTACAAATCCATACATATTTATTCAGCAAATCATGCAAGCTAACATACGCCAATATGAACCCGATTACGAAATTTCAACAGAATAAGTTAATATATGAAAAATCTACTAATGATAATTGAGAATATGACCTTATGATAAAATGTCTAGGAAAATGAATCGGATAAAAAATTCATATCACATTTAAAACGGCACTTCCCTCTGTTAGTGGCCTTGGCGAGAGAGAGAAAAGCCTAGAGAAGGAACACTTTAACAAGTACTTTCGGGCAACCTACTCACTGTTTCATACAGGTCTTTATTCAATATTTACACAATTTATTTAATGCTAGGTGGGTATCTATCAGTTTTGTTGCATTTAAATCGCATGTTTTGCGGAGGAAATGCAGCATTATGAAATATTTAAAGTTGCTGTACCTAATAATTCCAAATTAATGGTAATTGAGATCGCTTTCTGTTAATTTCATCTTTTTAAATTTTAAATTTTTTAGAAACCATTCATAGAGACAATTGTATATTTTAAAACTAACCCGAAGCAAAATTTCAAGATTTTGGGCTCAGCAGTAACAGAGAAATAGAAAATTTTTGAAAGTTTTTTGTTTCTGCACTGTTTTATATAGCGATATTTTTAGAAATTGTTCTATTGCGAGAATTTACGTCATGATAAATACAGCCATGTCAATTTTCATGTTTATATTCCTAACAGTTCCATGTTCTTCGTTACTTAGATCATCTTTAGATCTTTTTCCGCTTTGTTTAGTCTTTCTATTTTTTAGAATTCGTTCTACAACGAGCATTTACATCTTATTAATTACTACCATGCCAAAGTTCTAGTTTCTAACCCCAACAGTATCCCAAAAATCTCAGTATTCCAAATAAATCATAGTTTAGAACCTTTCTAGAAATCCGTCAAATTGAACCTTTTAGAGAGCGTTCATTACGAGTATTCAATTCTTAAAAGTAACTACCGCACCAAATTTAAAGTTTCTAACCCAATCAATATCGCAGAAATCACAATTTTAGAACTTTTTAGCTCCTGCAGCGATGTAGGTTCTTGCACTGACATAAAATAGTCTTTTTTTCGGACCAGAGATGGCCACCAACATTCTTTTAAGTTGGTTATGTAGTTTCAGAGATAACAGCTCACAAACGTACAAGCATTAATAATATTATATACTTTATAATATTATAACGCTTTATAATATTAGCATTAGATGTACAGATACAAAAGCCATTTATCTGTTACAAACTAAAGTGCCGGCGTTGCCCAGAATTTGAAGGATGTTTGTTCTGAAAAATCAATTTCAAAATTTAACATACAACACAAAACAAACATTAAAAAAAGCAGTCGAAATGTTGTTGAATGAATCATATGAAAACGCTATATAAAAATGCATAAATGTATATAACAGACGCAAAAGAATACAGCTATAAATGAACTTATTTCAATTTATAATTGGAGCAATAATGTTAAAATACGCCAATATTTCCCTAATCGGGTTTTTATCATGCTTCAATACATTTTTCACACTCATATGACGCTATACTATATCCACCATGCCCTTTATATTTCCAATATGACGTAATATTTTCCTCTTTCACGTGGAAACCTTGAAATAGAAAAATTATGAAGTTATATTCACTTTCATTTAAATTCGTCAAACCATTTATTTCATTTTCATATTTCACGTGAATATCTTGCAATAGAAAATTTATGACGTAATATTCACCTTTTTTTTTTTTAAATTCGGCAAACTATTTATTTCACTTTCATTTTTCACGTGGAAATCTTGCAGTAGAAAATTAATTGTTGTAGTAATAATTTTATTGTGTTTTTTTTTATTGTTGGCAACTGCTATAACGAAAAATGCTTAAATTTGATAAGAAATTGCTGTTAAATTGGTGGTTTTTTATTAATTAAAAATTAACTATAAGTTATTTCGATTCCGGATTACTTTAGTTGTCTCGGCCATGTTTTAACCCTCCGACTGTCTTGGAAAAGGGCAAAATTGTAATGTTGTTTTCTCTGCATTTTGTTTTATATGCTAAAAAAATATGATTCTTTGAACATTTTATAAAAAAAAATTAATAACGAACATGAATACAATCCTTGGAAGTATTAATCATTGTTCAATATATTAAAAATACATTAAATCAATAGAATTATATTACTTTAAAAATTGCTTGTATTGCAGTGAAACCTGGAGCTTAGTGAACGTATTAACACGGGCTTGTCAGTGAGGGGGTTAATACACATGTACGTATCTCTTCACAATTTTGGCTTCCAAATTGTGGATTTTTTATAGAATTACAAACAGACAGATAGACAAGTTTTCATTTTTATATATCTCTCTATTCTATAAAAAGTAACTACAGCCGCCGCCGGTTTTGAATTTTTTGTGACCGGAGGTCCTTCTTCGTTAATATTAAGAAAACTATTGCATACAAATATATGAAAATCGGTGGTATTATAGCGAAATGTTTGATCAACACACTAATGCATACAGTTTTCAAATCGAAGAATTATTTTAAGAGATATTTAATGCTAAAGTTGGACAAAATCGTTCCATTAAAAAAAATTTATAAGAGCAAAAGCTATACATGGGAATTTAATCATTTTTAGATCGTTTTATTCAATAGAAGATCCCGGTCTGCAGATTTCATTAATTTTTTTTTAATTTGACTCATTTTTTGAGGTTTTATTTCTATTTTAAATTCAAATATTCAGCATTTTGACAGATATTTTTTACATATTTTAGAAAATGGTATTAATTTAAACTTTTGTCAACTGTATAAACAGCGCAAACAATAATGTTTGCTTCAAATAAAAAAAATTATTTACACGTTACTATTATAAACAGAAAAAAACCTTCAAGTGGGAATTAAATAATTAGGTATAAAAAGCAGGCACTTATTGGAAATTACGCCATAAAAACTATATTTATATGTGAATTTTAAAAGAGAAAGGATATTGTAAAATAAATTCATTAACATGCGTTAGAAATCTGAAATAGAACAAATTACGTCACATTACACTTATTATGCAAAATGAACAAAAAATAGTATTGCAAAACAGTTTAAATTTAAAAATTGCGCGAGACAAAATATTAGAGGTTAAATATTAGATTTTTTCAAAATTTTATTATTTGTCGTTTGATGTGAGGTGTTCACTGTTCAGCTATAAGTATGCAAATTTTTGTTTCCAACATAATTAGGGGCTGAGTTAGAAAAATTGCTTTAAATACACAAGTTAGAGCTCAGAGGGTTAAATATTAGACTTTTTCAAAATTTTATTATTTGCTGTTTGATGGGAGGTGTTCAGCTATAAGTATGCAAAATTTCACGTCTCCAACTTAATTAGGGGCTGAGTTAGATAAATTGCTTAAAATACACAAGTTAGAGCCCAGAGGGTTAAATAATAGACTTTTTCAAAATTTTATTATTTGTCGTTTGATGTGAGGTGTTCAGCTATACGTATGCAAAATTTCAAGTCTTAAACTTAATTAGGGGCTCAGTTAGAACAAAAATATTAAAATACACATGTTGGAGCCCAGAGGGTTAAATATAAGACTTTTTCAAAATTTTATTATTTGTCGTTTGATGTGAGGATTTCAGCTATAAGTATGCGAAATTTCATGTCTCCAACTTAATTAGGGGCTGAGTTAGAAAAATTGCTTTAAATACACAAGTTAGAGCCCAGAGGGTTAAATATTAGACTTTTTCAAAATTTTATTATTTGCCGTTTGATGTGTGGTGTTCAGCTATAAGTATGCAAATTTTCAAGTCTCCGACATATATAGTTTCTGAGAACGGGCTCTGTGACAGACGGACAAACAGACAGACAAAGGAGTGAGACAGGTAGGGTTTCGTTAGATGAACGAAACTCTAAAAACATGCTGCGGATGACTGTAACAACATCCTAAAATTACATTACCATCAGCTATCTACCAATCCCGAATTTAGTTTATATTCTTTGCATATATTCTTATTCTTTTGTGCGGCCCTGTAAAATAATTATCAATATTATATACAGTAAAACCTCTGAATAGCGGACACCCCGAGAATGCAGAATTTGTCCTCTATTTACAGGTGACCGCTACTGAGAGTAAAACATGTACAGTTATTTAAGAGTTGGTAATCGAAAAAATGTCCGCTAAATAGAGGTATCCGCTAATCGGGTGTGTCCGCTATGGAGGTTTTACCAGTAAAACTTCTGAATAGCGAACACCTCGGGAGGGCAGAATTTGTCCTCTATTTGGAGGTGTCCGCTACTGAGAGTAAAAATGTACAGTTATTTAAGGGTTGGTAATCGAAAAAATGCCCGCTAAATAGAGGTGTCCACTAATCGGGTGTGTCCGTTATGGAGGTTTTACTGCATAATAATATCATCCTTTAAAAGAAAATTGTATGCTGTATGATAGACAGACAGACATCCAGAGAAAGATAACCTCCCGGATCAATAAACACTCATGTCTTTTGTTTTAATCATCCACAATTGTATGTCATACAACATGCTAGATTTTATACAACAGGCTAAAAACGGTCACCGTGGTACGGAATACTGTATTATTATTTATTTGCCCACCAAAACTGGTTGCCACGGGTTGTTGCAAGGTTTGTGATCACGTGGTTGAAACTGATCTATTCAATATTACTGCGTGCGTATTTTTTTTTATTTGCTCCATGTGTTCAAACCAGTTGTCTACGAAAACATCAACCGGTGAAAGTGACGCACACCAAATTTCTGTGACGTATGCAGATAAACTGTGCTTTTTTAAGAGTTTTTTCTATATAATTTTTAAACGGTTTGTAACTTATTTTTCATAGTAGGTGCATTCAGTAGGCGACCCTCATAGGTACCTTCTGGTGCAATCAGAAACGAAATCCGACAAATATTTTTTGAGTTATACTTGACGAAAGGTTTTTATTAGGCTTTTTTTTTAGTAGGACATGGCGTTAATATCCATCGTAGTAGTAAAGTGTCCGGACAGTAATATTTCGCTGAGTATTAGCCTTCGCTTCGCTCAGACAATTATAAATATATGAAATATCTCGCAAACTATTGGGCTTAAAAGAATTTAGTTTGTACCATTCGATTCAGCATACAAAAATACAACAAAATATGTTATCAGTTGAAAAATAGCTATAAAATCATATTTTTAAGGAATTTTTAAAAAGTTCGTTCGATTTTTTACCCCCTTTAGGGGTGGAATTTTAGAAAATCGTTTCTTACCGGCACTCTATGTCATAAGAAGAATTTTTACCCCAAATTTCAAGACATTAGGTTCAGTAGTTTGGGCTTCACGTTGATTAATACAAAATTCAGACTTTCTTTTATATATATAGATTGACATAACTCAGATCTATACGCTGAACCAGGATGTCTGTTTATATCATGAAGTAATAAGAAAATGGCAAAGATGTCACATACGCACCGGGGTACCTAATTGTCGCCAACATAGATTATTTTGCTTGTCATGGTAACTCAGCTATTGTTGTTTATTTATTAATAAATTGTTTATTTACTTTAATTTTCTTTTAAAATTATATAAATTGCTTTGTTCTATAGTTCTTAATGAAACTTTTATTTTATTTATTGTTATTTCCTTTTTTAAGTAATAGAACATAATTTAAAAATATGCATGTAACTGGTATTCGAAAACGATGTTCTCGCCAAACTGTCGTCAAAAACAGATCGCGCCAAACCAGGCACGTATATGGCATCTGTGGCAAGAAAATTATCGGATGATACTGTTTTATATGTTTTACAATCATACTTGTCATCAAAGGTGGACGAAGAATTGATCACCTGGAATATTATTAAGTCTTTACCACACAAAAAACAAACCTGTTTACAACAATGTATTTACTTTTGCACCAAATTTCTTTCTCTAAAAAAAGCAAATTGATTACGAACCCGATTACAGAACATAATCTTTCTATCTAGTTAATTTTTTACTTTTTAAGAATGAAAATACATATTTCCTGCTAATCATTACGTCATTTTCGACATGCATAATTTTACTGTGCATATTATTGACATTTACTATCCATTTGTTCTTCAAAAGTTATTATTTTTTTTTATTTCAAATTGAAATTTAATTCTTTGTGTTAACCGTGCGCAGACGATAAATCGTAAGCATTGATAACAATTTTCTTTAAATAATAGGAATTAATACCATAACACAATCTCATTTTATTTCAACATCAAAGCATATCCGTATTATATTTTCCGTATATGACGTCACATTTGCCTTTTTTCCGCACTTACTCAAAATTCATGCACCTTGTATTATTAAAAATACTTGAAAATTTCTGTTTTAATCTTTCAATTAGAAATTAAATTATTATTCTAGGCTTTTATTTTTTGACAACGAAAAAGGAAGATGGTTAATTTTTATCGGAAAAATGTCAATTCATTGTGTATGAAAAATAATGAAATTTTGGATTATTAAGCAAAATATTTGAGTAAAATAAATTAAACATAGCCTATGTTCATTTCCGGGTTGTAATCCATCTATATCAAAAAATACAAAAGCATTAATTCATCCGTTTAGATGCTGACTTCATTCAAACATTCGGACACACATTGACATTTATAATATTATAAGGATAAGGATATAAGGTATATATACAAGTTTTGAACTGGGGGTAGTTTTAGGTTCTAGGAGTCATGATCGGCATAGATTTGCAAAACGTTTTCAAAAATTCAAAAATAAAGGAGAATGTAATAGGTAGAATTTCTAACGAAACCTACCTAGAAAACGCAAGCACCCAATTACTTCTTACACACTTCCCGCTACTTATCTATAGCATATTCTATAAATGCTGGTTTCAACTGCCAGAAATAAAGTTAATTCATTCAGTGACTATAAAAATAAATACATTTGAGATTTTAAACTTTTAAGACTAAAATGTGTCAGAATTTAGAGTGTTTAGATGTCAATTTAATTCACTTCATTCCAAACGATTATTCATTTCTTTCATAAACTAAATCTAGTGACAGTTAAGAGCACGCAGAAAAAAGACAGGATTAAAATTATAATCTGGATCATACGGCAAGATTAAAACAAACTGCAAGTAAATAAATGCATAAAAAACTTTTATTCAGTAACGCTATTCATTTGTTACATATTTCAGTAAGTTAGATGAATAATACAGCCAGTTGACTAAATATGGCTTATTTAGCCTTTTTCTGTTGGGCGAGGACATTTGCCACTATTAGGCGAGCATGGTCTTTTAAGCCTCCTCTCAAACACATCACTTTCAAGTAAATTTTCTGAAACTGAATTATTTGCACTTTCCGCATCTTCTTCTGCTTCTTCCATGGAATAACTTTGAAAGAAAAAAAGTTAAAAAAAAATATTTATAGCATAACAGGTGATATAAAATTTCATATACAAAAAACTTCAGAATTATCCTATTCCGAAATAAATATATTCTCCGCATAGAATATAATAATTTCACTATAAATTAAGATAAAGTTTATAGTTAATTACATATTAACAGTTAAATTTTAGGGTAACTTTTTTTATAAAGTACAAAATGCGAGTTCTTAAAAGAACAGATTAAAATCCATTTTAGTACAGACGTTTGAATTTCAAGAAAGCAATTCATGAAAAAGATAATAATAATTAAAAAATCGTTTGCTTTGCTAGATATGACGTCAATTTTGTCAATATTATTTCAATCTGGTTCTAAAAACCGGCTACTACAATTCATTTCCTAGTTCTTTGTAATGCTGTATCTTTAATTATATCATTTAGATAAATGTTCAAATAAATGAATATAAATAAATAAAGAAATATTTGAAATGAAGTGATAACATTCTACGATTTATATCGAATTCGGTTATATAAAATACGATTTATATTAAATAGAAATTATAACATAGCTACTATTTTTTAGAGTAAGCTTTTTTTTTCCTTTTAATCAAAATTTCATGACATGGAAAATGATGTCATTTTCCTTTTAACGGCTGTCGATTTCGATTTTATGAATGGAAATATGAGTTTCCATTTAAAAATTATCGGCAATGAATCTTTGTACACATGTGTTAAAAAGTCCTGATATACTGCCCATTAATAGAAAATAAATAAAAATCGTTTTTAATTTGAAACACGAATATACTTTTAACCTTTAGTATATTTGTTAAATTTCTCAACAACTACAGGGAAAAAGTATTTTTGCTATTTTCGTTTTAGCGATCAGTTTCGTTTTTGCGATCATTTATTTATCTGAGTAGCACATTTCGCCCGCTGCTGCCTACAAAATTTTTTAGTTGATCGTTTACAGTAGGATTTGGTCTAAGAATGATAGACGGATATACAATATATTAAAACTATTCCTCAAAAATTATCTAAAGTTTTAAAAAGTCTAATCATTCAGAATTGTTTTCGCCTGATAATAGAACATTTTAGCTAATTATATAACAAAGCATGTAGGACAAAATTTTATATACTAAAACTATTCCAGAAATTTGGGTGCAAAGTAACAGTGCAAATTTCATCAAAATCTGTCCAGTAGAACTTTTAAAAAATGGCAATCTTTTTTAATCGAGCTCACCTGACTATTGAACTTTCTTCCATAATTTTATAACATAGCGACGTAAACCTATCTATAATAATAAAGAAAGAAGTTTGTGTGTGAGTGAGTGTGTCGACGGTGTTCTGAAGAGACCACTGCGCATAGATCTACAAAATTTGGGGAAAAGGTACGTCTATATATGAAGTTTTGCACCTTGAAGTCCGATTTTCGATTTTTTAATTAGATTTTTTCTATTTAATTTTTTATGCGATTTTTAGCGCTTTTTTATGTTTCGAGGCGATTTTTCCATATAAGTGAGAAGAATATGGCTTCTTTATTTAACCCAATATAGTAAATTTTATTTTCTTTTCAAAAAAGTTTATTTGGAATTCGTGCAGCGATTTTTGAATTTTTAACGAATTTTTTATGCAATTATTGAACAGCATTTAATACATTTCCGTACCTATAAGGAGGTTACCGTAGAGAGACATAGTTCTGTCGCCAAATGCAGCTAAGTTCGTCGCGAACTTGGCGGTATATCGCCAAATTTGGCGACCAAAATTAGTCGCCAAAAGTGATGCCAACTTGGCGATATCTCTAATATTTCGCCAAATTCCCATAGACTTCCATTGTAAACCAAAAAGGATTACTTTCTTACAGAAAATCAACAAATTGAGATATTTTAATGCAACAAAAACCAATATTAACTTAAGGGATTATATTAATTCGATTTTTCCACATTAGGAAAAAGAATACAGTTTCTTTCTGTTAACCCAATATAGTAAATTTTGTTCTCTTTTCAAAAAAGTTTATTCGGAATTCGTGCAGCGATTTTTGAATTTTTAGCGAATTTTTTATGCGATTATTGAACAGCATGTAATACATGTCTATACCTATAAGGGGGGTTACCGTAGGGGGGTCGAGTTCAGTCGCCAACCTGGCGATATATCGCCAAATTTGGAGACCAAAATGAATCACCAAAAGTGACGCCAACTTGGCGATATCTCTAATATTTCGCCAAATTTCCATAGACTTCCACTGTAAAACAATAGGGTTTACTTGCTTACAGAAAATCAACAAATTGAGATATTTTAATGCAACAAAAACTAATATTAACTTAAGGGATTATATTAATTATATTTAAGGGAGTATAAGTAAATTAATTACGAATAAAAGTAACATGATCTAATGCTTAGCATGATTTCCAAAACATAAATTTTAAGAGAGAGCCCACAGGTCAAAGGAATTAGATTTGAAACTTTTATCCAATTATAGTAAATTTTGACTTTCGTGATTTTTTAACTTTTTGTGTTTTTAATGCGATTTTTACGTTTCTGCGCGATCTGCTGCAATTTTTTGACATTCCATTTTTGACCTAAAGTACATTCTGCCCTCATTTCAATAAACTTTATTCGGATTTCGTATAGCAATTTTCGAATTTTTGGGGAATTTTGTATGTGATTTTTAGTGTATTTTAGCGATTTGCTACTAATTTTCCACATTAGTGAAAGGAATCAACTTGCAATTTTCGAACACAATATATAATTTTTTTTTTCTCTTTTCAAAATTTGAGAGGTGATTTAAAATTTTTTCGCGATATCTTATTATGATTTTCAGAGCTTTTTCGTAATTCGTGCTGTTTTTTGACGTACCCGGGCAACGCCGGGCAAGTTCGCTAGTATGCAATATTTTAAATCCATCCGTGTAAAAATATCTAACAAACAATGCAAGTTCCAATGAAATTCATTCAGAATTTTTAACAATACTACTCTTTCGTAATCGGGTTCCACATGATTAGGGAATTTCCCCCTATATTTCCAAGACTAATCAGCGTATAACAATGTTACGAACCAAAACCTTAACTGAAAAACTAATAGTGCAAGTTGAATTAAAATTATTACAGAAGAAACCAAGTTATAAGCAGCCGAAATGAGATTCTCACACGAAAACAAACAAATACTGAATTATTTACAATGTTTTTGAGCAATTAAATTAATCTTTTGTAACAGGGTTGCAGCCATATTTAAAAAAATTCAAGCTTGAAAATTACTTTAAAAACATACAAAATCTGTAAATTGAGATAAACTTTTCAAACAAATTACTGAAAGTGTTTTTTGTTTTCTGTTAGACGTTGAAATAATCGGATGTATGATGTTTAGAGATTAAATTGCAATAAAAGTGTAATTTATGGTAACTTTAGGTTGTTGCCACCAACAATATGACGCTAGGCGTTACTCACACATATGTCTTTTCTTCATAATATTGCATTAATAGCAAACGGATATATCTTTCTTAATTGGGTTGCAGGTATATTAAAAAATAGCTCCGTGATTGAAAATTAATTTAAAATGGATAAACAATCTGTAAATGGATAAGCTTTTCAAACAAATATTACTGAAAGTCCTTTTTGTATTCTATTAGACATTGAAACAATCAAATATGCGGTGTTTAGAGGTCAAATTGCAGTAAAAGTTAAAATTATGGATATTTTATAGGTTGTTGCCTCCAACAATATGATGCTAGAGTTACCCATAGCAATGTCTTTTCCTTATAATATTGCATTAAGAAAAACATGTATATCTTTGGTAATTGGGCTGCATGCAAATTTCTAAATATACATGATTGAAAATTACTTTAAAATCCAATCAAATGAGAAAATTAAGATACAATTTTCAAATAAACTTCATTTGAAAGAACTTTTTTAGATTCGACAGTGTAAAAAAACAAAATTGTATGGTGTTATAAGTTAAGAAAAAATTGAGTAAAGACACAATTTATGCGTTAGGTCGTTGCCATCGTTGGTATAATGTTGCAATTGGCATTGTGTTTAAATTTTTTTTGTATATTCTTAAGATGACTCAATAAAAGAGTCGAAACATGTCAATTTTTATTATTTTTTATGTGTTTTTTATTGAAATGACGTCTTTTAAGCAAATAATTGTATTTTAATACATGTTTTGACATCTGTTTGGAATGTATATTATTATGGTACAGTTAATAGTAGGCGTAATTAAGACTATTTTACTTATATTTATATTTCTGAATGGTCTTTTTAACGATCCGTGGACAGGAATGCACCAATCTCAGTTATTGTCATTGCTTTATTATTTCATTTTAATATAACCCGCGAGGACATTTATTATTGACACGAGCGAAGCCGGGTACATCTGCTAGTCGGTTTATAAAGTTCATGGTGTCAGTTTTCAATTCTGCAGGTGGTGCTCAGAAATGAGAGGAATTCGAAGTCCACATAGATAATTAATAATGTTAAGTGTTGCAGGATTTGGTAAAAAAAAAAATCATTCAGACCAACTGGTGATTTTGAAGCTGAAATAGAATGTGATCATTCTGCATTTCAAACTTCTATCGTAAATTAAAAAAAAAATTTAATCGTAAATTCTAAATATAACCCCTATTCTTCCACTTTATATGCTAGTAATCCACATGTTTTAAATCAAAACGAATATATGTGAATTATTCAATTAAATTATTCCAGCTCAGAAATTAAAGAATTACCTTTTGAAAATGAAAATTTAATTGCTCAATTTAAAGAAACTGTATGAAAATCTAAATTTATAGAAATAGAAATAATTGAATTAAAAGAAGCATTTCTGTCAGAAAAAACAAAATCAAGAATCGCGATAGTATTCTCAGTGAGTTACAAAATTGTACGACATATGGAATTTCTGCTAGACCAAGAAGCCGCGGAAACTACACAAAATTTTGTGAGAACATATCTCTATACATGTACTTTTTCATCTTGAAGGCGCATTTAGGATTTTTTGATTGGATGTTTTTTAAATTATTTTTTGTGCGATTTTTAGAACTTTTTTTTGTTTTCTTGCGAAATTTCTACGTTAATAACCATAATTCAGTTTTAGTTTTTTAGCCCAACACACAATAAAATTTATCCTCTTTTCCATAATGTTTATTTCTTCAAACTACGCCCGTAGATAAATGAGATAATAAATAACACTATTTAAAAGGCTCATCAAAAAAGCATTTGTTAAGCGAAACTTCACAAAATGGTTGACTTGGAATTCATAATGAAATATAATGAAATCGAAGTTGATGAAATTTTCTGATTTTCACTATTTTGAGAAAATTAAGAAAAACATTTCAGATATTAATTTGAAATTATGTATACACACGTAGAAAAAGTTTCTGGAACTGAATATATAATTTTGAAAATAATTGGTCTGAAATTTTTCTTAATTTTTACGAAAAACTGAAGAGACAATTCAAAAATGATCTAGACGGGAATCAGCATATTCATTAAAAACTAAAGTTAAAAGAGATTGTCTTCCGTTCGACCCCTCCATTTATTTTCCGAAAATGAAAGGAAATAACTGCGAACTAATGAGGCAAAATAAATATAACGTATAGATTTTAAAGTTGTTAAGCATATGTGTATGTAAAAATTAAAGGTGAGAACAGGAAAGGAAGGAGGGAAGCATATTGAAAATGGATCGAAATAATAAAGAAAACTGAATATATGTAACCAATAAATTATTACTAACTTGTGCCCTTTAAACCGATCTTCTTCGTTTTAGGGGCCGTTTTCCCATTTAATTTATCCCATACTTCTACATTTCAGTTAAGACTTTGGCCCTCATGGGACCATGATGATATATCATTTGACAGTCCTTTCACAAATCTTTCATAGTATGAACCTCCTGTCGCCCCAATTTACTACCTCAGGGATCAGGAGCTTTCTAAATTTTTCTGATTCTCTCATGTGACATATCACTGGATAGCCCTATGAACTCTCTTTTATATCATCTCCCTCCTCCCCACTATTTCTCCTCCCAGGTTTGTCTCTTATTTGAGTCCTAACACCTTCGACTAATATATCTATGGATAAGTTGAAAAACAGAGTTTTGGATACGTTTAGAATAAAATTCTTTCCCTCGCGATGAAAAGCAAAACTAACAGATTCTTAAGCGCGTGCGCAGCACGCATGCTATACAGTGCCGCAGACGGCGAAGATCCAAGTCGTATATTTATACAGAATATGTTGAGGCCTTAATTTATGAGCAATTGTTACTATTTTTTCCGAGTAATGAGTTTATCAAATTTCTTAAACTCTTATTTGAGTCCCCTGCCCCCTCGAGTAATGTATCTACTCATATGCTTAACGACGGTATTTCGGTAGGATAAATTATTGTTTAGAAGAGAGTGAGTTCTCTAGCGGTTGAAGATGGAACTATCAGCGGCTTTATTTTGAGCTAGATGTCTGGCATTGAAATTGACATGTTCAAAAGAATTACATTTATGCAATCGAATTAATGAATAATATTTAATAGCTTCGTTTCTATCGATGGATTTTTGCGAAATTTATGTATTTGTATTCAGCGTTAAAAAGTATGCATATTTGCACGAATTTCAAGTATATAAATGCAATAATTATAAAAAATTTATCCGCCCCCAAGCCTGCACAGTATGAAAAGTATCATTACTTTATTGACGACTAATTATCGTCTCTCACAATCTTGAAGTAATAAGTTACACCATTTCCGAATAGTAAATTTCATAAATTCTTAAATTACGTTCGTGCATCAGCAACCAGTTCAAATTTTTGATTAAGTATCCAATACTCTCAATTAGTCAAAGCTTTATTTAAACAATTACCTAACAGTTCCAGACAATAACAGACTGATTAACAACACAGATTAGAATAGAAAATTTGGGTAAAATAATCAAGGCACATAAAAGTATAATTTAATATTAATAAAATGGTTCTGATTAAAAATACTTACTGAACCAAATCGTCTTCTTCTTCTTGCAATGCTGTTAAATGAGAAAAGAATAAAATGTTATAAAAATCGTATATTAAATTCAGTTCTATCACTGTAATGTTAGTGCGTTTGTAATCTAAGATATACTACTGCCATATAACATGCTAATCTATACTAATATTATGAAGAAGTAAAGTTTATGAGTTTGTTTCTTTATTATTAGAGGGTAATCTCCGTAAATTCCGAACCGTTTTTAAAAGTAATTATGGCCAAATGAAGGTCATAATCCCTGTTCGAACATCGGCTATATATTATGTCGGTGGCACTACCCCTAACGAGATGCAGGAGCAAAAAACTTTCTAAAAATACGATTTATATGTTACAGAATGGCATCGAAATATGAAATTAGGCATGGAAATTACGTATAACATATAACTGCTACCTAAAATTTAAAAAGGGAGAAATGGCGCTAAAAACGTTCTAAAATGTTCTGAATTATGATTTCTATGCAATATCAGGGAATAAAAATCAGATATCAAAAGTAACGGTTGCAAATAGATAGTGCCAGTCCTTGCTCCAACACAGGCTGTCTTTTATTGGATGCCAATAACGCCTTGGGGTTGAAGGAGTAAAAAACGTTCTAAATTGCGATTTTTGTGATACTCAAGTAGATAGCTATTTGAAATTTGGCATGGCAGTTATTCATAAGATGTAAATGTTCTCTAAGGACAACCGAAATAAAATTTGAAATTTAAAAGCGATGAAGGTGTGCCAATAACCTTCTAAAACCGGTCTAAATTACTTTACTACGGAATCTCATGAAATACCAAAATGATTTAAAAAATAAAAGTTGCAAATTGATGATAAGAATTCCTTTTTCAACAAAGGCTGTATTTGACGTCGGTATCACTACTACCTTGTGGGATCGAGTAGCAAAAAATGTTGTAAAAGTTCGATTTTTTGTTACTGAAGGGGATAACATCTTGAAATTCTTCACGGATGTTAGTTATAACATGTAACTGCTCATCAATGAACAGTCGAAAAAACATTCTAAATTTAAAAGAGGTAAAAATGCGCAAAAGACGTACTAAAAATGTTCTAAATTACAATTTCTAGGCAATTGTTAACGATAGAAGTTTGAATTTGACGTTTTAGCTATTTATAAAATATAAATGATCTCTAAAACCGTTTTCAAAAAATTCCAAATTTAAAATGGTTAAATAACCGAAAAATGTTCTAAAAATGAAAACGCTAGAAACCTGAAATTGGGTACGGTAGTTACTTATAAGATATAAATGATCTTTATGGACAATCAAGGAAAAAATCGAAATTAAAAAGGTTTAAAAGGCAAAGAGCGTTCTAAAAATGTTCTGATTTACAAATTCTATGCAATTTTTAAAGATAGAATCTTCGAATTTGGCGTGGTAGATAATTATAAAATATAAACGATCTCTAAGAATAGATGTTAAAAATTTCTAAATGTTAAAGTGTAAAATGGCGAAAAAGCGTTCTAAAAACAACCTTAATTTGGTTCTCGCTGGAATCTCAGGAAATATATCAAACCAAATTTAAAAGTAATGGTGTCAAATTGATGATGACAGTCCTGTCCATGCTGCAATATGGGATATATTTTATGTCGGTGTCACTACACAAAAAGGTGTAACGGGAGCAGGAGCGAAAAAGATTCTGAAATTGCAATTTTTATGATATTGAAGAGGCTAGAAACTCGAAATTAGGCATCGTAGTTACTTATAAGATGAAAATGCTCTTTAGGAACAATTTAAAAAATTCCAAATTCAGAAGGTTAAAATAAGCTTAAGGAATTTAAAAAAAGCTCTAAATTTCGATTTCTATCGAACAGTTACAGATAGAAACTTAAAATTTGGCATGATATATACTTATAAAATGTTAATTTCTATAAGAACAGCTTTTAAAAGTTTCACAATTTAAAGGGGCAAAATTAACGAAAACCCTTTTAAAAACATTCTAAATTTCGATTTCTATGGAATCTGAGGAAATGCTAAACCTAATACAATATTAATGCCAATTGATGGTTTAACTAACTGTTCCAACGTAGGTTATATCTTATGTTGGTTCCACTACCACCAGGAGGGTGGTACAACCATTAGGATAGAATCTTGGAATATTGCATGATGGTTACTTTTAAGATTTAAATGAGTGCTGAGAATGGTTTCTAAAAAAATTCAAAACTTTAAATGAAAACTAAAATGACCGTAAAAATTTCAAAAAATCTTCTAAATTATCACTTATTAAGACTATGTTATTAATTTTTTCATTAATTTAAGAACATTAAAATTTAGTTATACTGCCGCATATTTAGTATTTTTTTAATTATGCGTAGCAGCATAAATTCTTCTAATAAAAATAGAAACAGAAATGATACTTGGAATATTTTAACTATTACGCAAGAAAACTCAAGGATTTTGTCGATTTACTGTTTCCCGAATATAACTTTTTCCCATTTTTAACGACGTTTCAGCTTAGTGCCACCTATTTCCTTTAGCAACAATCTAAAAAAACCCGTGTTTAAAATCGGCATCTGATGACTTTCCCACATTTAACGTCGACGTCGTTTTTTTAAATGAAAATAAATAATTTTTCGAACAATAATTGATCTTTTTCGAAGAATTCCGCTTTTTTCGATCTATATTCCTCATTTCCTTTCAATCGAAATTTCCCTTAATCAACGAAATTAAATCAAATGAAATGGTACTTATTTCTTCCATTTTGGAAGACCAAGAAAAAAACAAATAATCTTATTTTTTTGCTTCGTTACTAAATGACAAGTGATCACGGCTCGTGATAAATAAAGCAAGAGAGGCCGGCAAAGAGAATGTTAATGCTAGTCACTAACAACCTATACTGAGAGTTCCATTTCTGCAGAGAAGAAAAAGAAATTGATCCACTATTCGTTGAGTTTATTGAAGTAGATTGACGCAAAATAACGCAAGAATTTAAATCCCTCGACAAGGAAAACACTCTTTTAGTCTGCCTGAAAGGCGTATTACTAAAAATTCAACCTAAACCAAAAATCAATTCAGAGAAATTCAAAGTTACTTAGACTAAAAAAAAAATTCAAATTTACCTCTATCCATCCCGAAGACCAAAGATCTAAAAAAAATCTGCATCACAGTTATCCCGCCTGGCACGGAACCTCAATTTATTATTGATGAGTTAGTCATACATGATTTTACTACCACAAGGGCAGCCATGCTAAAGAAAAGAAAAACTGGTAGTGGAATGCCTTTATGTATGGTTAATGTGCTTCCCTGCAGAGATTTCGACCTTATATAGTATACATGAATTAGGTTATATCCCGGTTTCTGTAGAACATTTTCGGAATGTTAATTACCCAAAACAATGCTATATATGCCAGGGCTTCGGTCATGGCAGTGGAATTTGTAATTTTAAACCTAAGTGCAGGAAATGTGCGGATGAACATCTAATTCCTAACTGCCATTCAAAAGGAAGAATAACTTGTACCTGTGCCAATTGTGGTGCTGCGCTTCTAGCTTCATTCAGGGGTAGTCCCAAAAATCTACTTCAAAATAGAATCAAAATAGAAAATCTTCCCTTAACAATAAGACTAGTGACAAAAAAAGCTACTATAAAACTAAACAACCGACTAACATTAGTTCCAAAAATGCCGAAAACTTTGTTGAAATCTTCAAGGAGGAACTACGTGGAAAAAATGAAAAAACAAAATGAAATTGATAAAAAACAAGCTGAAAAACTTAATGTTAGCCCTATTGAAAGAAATAGTAACCAGGAAGCCCCAACCGATGTTGCATCCACCTCCACAGAAAATAAACATTCCCCTACTAATAATTCAACTAATAATTCGACTGAATATTATGTCTCCACTTTTCAAAGTGTCTTTGATGCTTTAAAGACATGGAAGAACTCGTATAAATAACTGAACTTCTTAAATGTATTACAAAATAGCCAATGAACTTAAATCATGCAATAATCCCGTGAAAAAATTATTATCATTGTTTATAAATTAGACTCCTTTGCAATAAAGCTTAACCACCCCAACCATGAATAATATAAATACTTATGATTCTCTTCTTATTCTTTCTTGGAACTGCGATTTTCTGAAACTTAAAATTAATGAATTCAGATCTTTCATTTCTACCAATCCCCAATTTGATAATCTTTTAATTCAGGAAATTGGTAATCCTACTTGCAGCTTAAACATTTCGGGCTACAAGCTCTACCACACACCTCATGCCAATTTCCCATGTGGCGGCACTGCGATTTACAATAAAAATCACCTTACTCAATATACAGTCCAGTCCACACCACTCAATGGCTTTGAATATACTAGTATTGTCTTCGACCGACTTCATATTAAATAAAATAACAAATTACTTCGCTTATGGAAAATACAATCGACAATACCCTGTTAATGACGTAACACAGTTAACATACAGCACTAATTTCCTTTCATCGCTGCTTAATTTAATGCATACAATAGACAATGGAATTGCTTTTATACAACAACGAGAGGTAAATCACTCCATAATCTTATATCTCATAACAATCTTAGTCTGCACGCTCCTTGCACTCCTACCCATTTTCCATGGCACGGTAACAAGATTCCTTCTGTTATAGACTTTGCCATTTCTATAAATCTTACTTTCTCTATTACTATTTCTGTCTTTAATGAACATACCTCTGATCATTTACCTGTTTCTTTTTAAATTGATCTAAACAATCCTATCACCCCTCTCCCTTAAGTTGTAATTGAATGGAAAAAATTTTCCTTATTAATGCCAACCTCACCTACAAAATATTAACAATAATACTGACATTGAATATGCTGTCACTCATCCTGGAAATATTATCAGTAATGCCCAAAAATATACCACCAACACTACATTAAAAAATAATAACACCTTTTTTCTTCCAAATAATATCCGAAATGTTTGTAATCAACGTTATAATCTCCGGAGGCTTTACCAATCTACCAAAGACCCTACCCTTAAAACAGCTGTTAATCGTCTTAATAATAAAATCAAAATTCTTATTCAAAAAGTAAAACAAAAAAGCTGGCAAATCTTTTTCGAAAATTTATCTGGCGAGGATAATTCTCTTTGGCGTATTAAAAAGAAACTAAACAATAATTTCTAATAATACTATTACTTATACGAATAAGGATAAAGTTGACTGTTTGACTAAATCCTATGAAAATCAATTCAACCTAATCCCTTCACCGTTACTCAAAACCATTCCAATACCGTCTGCGATACTGTCCGTGATTTCCTTGCTACTCCCCATGAGCCTCTCCCTCCTATCCAGCCGATTCTAATTAAAAATATTATTCAAAAACTTAAAAATCGTAAATCCCCTGGTACGACAATATTTCTAATTATGCCGTTAAGCAATTTCTTATAAACTGTATTCTTTACATTACGAAACTCACTAATTATATACTTAAATTCTGCTACTTTCCTAAACCATTTAAAAAATTTATCATCTGTCCTATTCCTAAACCTGCATGTAATCTTCACGATCCTATTAACTTCCGACCTATCCTTCTGCTCCCCATCCTATCTAAAATTATTGAGCGAGTCATGAGATTTCAAATCAATAATTTCATACAAGAACACAATTTTCTGCCACCGGAACAATTTGGATTCCGAGCTGGTCACTCCACACAACACCAACTTTTGCGCGTTGTGGAATTCATTAGTGAAAAATTCAATGCAAAAAAGCCTACTGCTGCAACTTCTTAGAGATCAACAAGGCCCTTGGTGAGTCTGGTATGAAAACCTCATATACAAAATAATTCGGCTTAAATTTCCATCCGGACTTATACACCTTATATACTCGTACATTGGCAATCGTTCTTTTTCTGTTCGCATAAAAAACATGTTATCTGATTTTCACTAAATTCTATGTGGGATAATTCAGGGCTGAATACTGGGCCCAACTCTACTCAACCTCTACTTTCTTTACTCGCGCTTTATTCGGATGACACCACTATTTATGCTACGATACATAATATATTCATTCTCAATTACATAATAAGCAACTGAGACGTATCTGTAATGGTTCTAGATATGTTCGTAATACTACAGTTAGGAATGATTTAAAAACTTCTTCTCTTGTTAACCGCATTAAATTTCTATCTAAAAAATTCCATAGCCAAATTTATAAAGTACCTAATGATATCATGATCGAACTCCCAGACTATGATGCTCTCAGTCCTTCTAAACGCAAGAGATCCCGTTATACTACCGTATTAGAAGAGTAGTTGCGCTCTTCGGCTAATTCCTTTTTCTGTCTTTTCTTTTGTATTTAAAATTTAAAAACAAAAGTATTTTTATATTATCATTATTACTTTACCACGTTAAAGTATGTTAAACTAATTGTAACTTTTTGTATTAAGTGTATGGCAATGTAAACAGCATTGTTTGTAGAAGGGAAATGGTAGCTATTTCTAGCTTTGCTTCGTCCGGTTATGTCGGATAATGAACAGTGTAAATATTTTTTTTTTTTTTTTTTTTTTTTTTTTTTTTTTTTACTTTCAAACTCATTTTTATTTATACCCAGCTATTAAATTATCGTCTCCAAATAATGAAGTTCCGTTATATTAGCCAGCAGTAAAAGGATCAGATGAATCATTGTATTGTTAAATACTCTACTGCATTTTTTTAAAGTTCTAAGCATTGCACATTTTAAATTTTTATACGTCGTGTTGGGAGAAAAATGTAGTTTTAAATGCAATTTATTTGAAAATTGCATCTCTATTAATTTTTGAGGTATTAATTTTTTTGTAGTTTTAAGCACCTTTTGTTTCCTATTGGCAACTCAGGTACAACATTTCTGAAGAAAATAAAAAAAAATAATATTTGGAAAATAGTAAATGTATCTTTTTGTTGCCATTTTCCCATAACTACTGAAAAAAATTACAATTAAAATACACATTATTTTGAAACAAATACAAATGAATGACTTCTAATAAAGCATGGAGGTATTATAAACTATATTTAATTTAAAATTTTTTTATTAATATCACAAACAAATGAAGGCATATGACTCATTAGATAGTCGATATTTTTTTGTCGAGTTTGATATCTCTTTCAGAATGATATCTCTTTTCTTCGAGAATGATATCTCTTTCATCGATTTATGTATCATTTAGTGATAGTGATATCATATGTTACTTTATTGTAGATGTTGTTCAAGACTAGATAAAATGAGGAATTCTTCCTCTGTATGCAAATGATATCATTTTATATAAAACTAGGGGGCTCTGCCCCCTGCAAGCTACGCTCACCAACCCCCATTCAGACACTGCAGAATCTAAAAATCTAAAAACATCCTAATCTGATGGGTTTTAAAAATATTAGAGAAGATTAAATTATACTGAAAAAAGCTGTGCAGATCTCCTTGTAAACGGGCTTCCATTCAATTCCCTTTAATTGCAAAAATTTAAGGGCGAATCAGTTGCTGTTAAGACATCCAATGGTTGTTTTCGTTTTTGATTAAAGAGGATCAGTTAAACATTTGAAAAGAAGCTAAAATAAAATGAATTAAGTATTCAGAGTCTTTGTCAACCGATGTTTTAAAACACTCTCTATAACAATAGCCTAAATCATGTGACTATCATTAACAGTTCCGGGCGGAACACTTTGCTTTTTATACTCTAGGTGCCATTTTGATAGTTTAATGTTATCCAGGCACAGGTAATAAGTCGCCAAATATTATTGTATCCCCATCATTTCATCTATATTATAATAGTTCAAGTCATCAAATGCCATAAACAAATACGATCTGATCCCTTCGCCTTTCATATGAAGGTTTGGCACTAATGTCATATACGCCATGTGCGTATAATGTCATGGCATATATAATTTTTTTCAAACGCCAATTGGGGGAACGCATCAACAGCATAAACAACAACATCCGGCTTACCATATCAAGCAAAATAACGATACTTTGGCGCCAGTTAAGTACCCGTTGCGTATATGACACTGGCGTCAGAAAAAAATCGCGCCAATATGGGGCCGTATATGACATCTGTGCCGAAAGAAAAAAAGCTGGGTGCAAATCTCGCCTTTTTTTTTTTTGTTTGTTTTTTTCAACTCGCCAGTTAGTATTTTTTTTATTGTTCGAGTGATAAATTAAAACATTGATTTAAAGTTGAAATTAAATGTCATGGTTTGTTACATAATTTAATATTTCGCCAGATGTCATATACTCATCGCATGTTTGGCATGATTTTTTTTTTTACGAAAATTTGGCGAAAACCTCGTTTTCGAATACCGGTTACATAGGTATTTTTGGTACTACTTAGTTATCCCGTCGACCAAACATCTATCGCGAACTATAAGATTAAATGCCAATAATGGTTGATCGTAAATGTCACATTCACTTGACTTTTAGCAAGTTATACGTGTTTACGTTATCAAGTGATTTTTATTTTGACGTTTTATTTTTATTAATGTTATACTAATTTATTTGTTCTTTCCTTATTTAAAATAAAAATTTTGTCAATCTGTACAATTTGGCGAGTGGTTTGGCGATTTATATAATTTGCGAAATTGGTTGACGGAATAACTACTACATTGTACCGTATTTTTAAATTATTTTCCATTATTTTCAAATGGAAATAGCAAAAAAATAATTAATAACTATAGAACAAAATAATTTATATAAATTAAAAAAAATAAATAAAAGTAAATAACCATTTATTATTAAATAAACAGCAATAGCCGGGTTACCATGCCAATCACAATAATGGCATTTTGGCGTCAATTAGGTACCCCGGTGCGTAGATAACATCTGTGTACATAACATCCTAATTTTTTTCTTTCAGCTTTGTTTTTTTTAAAAAGAGAAAGGAGTGAAAGCCATCAATTTTAAATGAAAGTTGTGTATTTTAAATAAAAAGAATGAAAGGATTATATTTTAAATGAAATGAATGAAATATGAAGAAATGGAGACAGAAAAAATGCTTGGCAAATTATCACCTGCGTCTTGCTAACATAAAAATACCTTAAGAACTAATTTATCTATCAGAATCTTTCGATTTGGCGAAAGATTGTTCAAGTAAATTGAATTATGAATAAAAGTAGCATGATGCATTTCTTAGCATACATTTAAGGCAGTGGCGTGGCGTCCGGTCATCGCTGGATGCGGCGATGACCAAGCAATATTTTAAAACTCTTAATAAGCGCTTTTAAAACTCTACGATCCAGTTTTAGTAGAACATTTGGAGTTCATGTATAAGTGAAGGTAAGATTTAAAGTTTCTTTTTTGAACATTCAACCATTGAATTTTAGAGTTAATAATTTTTCACCACAAACTGAAATAATTGCGATGACCACCGAAAATTTTCACGCCACGCCACTGATTTAAGGTAACCTTTTCTGAATTATGAAAAAAATATATCTGTTATGATTAAAATTTGAGTTACCATCATTAGAAAAAATGTATTTAAAATTAGAAAAAAATTAATATTTCGAAAACTAATTCGAATTTAAAAGTTCTAATACCAGTTTTGAAATCTGCGGATCAATATTTATTTTTGGTGTTAATTTCATCGCAAAGTATTCCATATTTTAGGAGAAATCGCCGTGAAACTTAATCAGTTGTTTAATCAGTCGATTCATACTTGCGTTTCATACTTCCGTTACATACTTCCGTTTCATAAAATGCGTTTCATTAGGATTTTATATATACGAGTTGCAACCCGTCGAAATTCGACGAACTAAAATGTTAGAAAGGAACTTCAGATCGAATTTATAATAAACCTACAAAAATAATTACAATAAAAAATTCCTCTAACATTGGTTGTCTCACTCTTAAAACAAATAATATTTTCAAAATATTATTTCCACAAACTTCAGCTGCTTAATTTATTGAAAAATTAACCTCTATTAGAATGCGTAATCAAGATGAATAATTATGATGAATTTATCGATTGAGGCTCTTATGTTTGTTTTTACGGGATGAAAAATCAGTAAAAAGTATTTCGCTTTGTCACATCATAAAATTTCCCCCCATAAAATCTAAACTGTACGTTATTTTCACATTCTCATAATTTACATACGCACCACTCAAATTCACAATTTGAAAGTATTTTAACGCGCAATAGATTATTAATGAATGTATTTCCTAACTTAAAGTCACGTTTGTCCCATAAAACTTTCCATGTGAACTTTAAGTTCTAATCTCAATGCCCGCGAAAAACAAAAAAAAAAAAAAAAACATTCAGAAATTTGCCTTTAGTTGTCATATTGGCCATTTAGTATCGGTCAAATATTTAGTTTTATCAAAATAAATGATCGTATTGTTTTAAATACGACATAATTTTTACACACTGAATCATTTTTCCTAGCGTCTCAAACTCAGTGTCAGCGTAATGTAAAAATATTGAAATGTAACTGATTTATGAAGAAAAATGCGTGTTCTTTTTTAATGTCTGACATCATTTTCTGTTCAAAAATTATTAAAAAGTTACTTTTATTTGTAATGTGAAAATGGCATCAATAAGGATATAATCAATAAAAATAATAAACCATGACTATTTTCCCTTTACTTTGAATATAAATGGAGTACTTCAGTTGCCACGATTACAAAATTTGTATTAAAAACTACAAAAAAATTAATATCTCAAAACTAAATTGAGATACAGCTTTCAAGCAAAATGCATTTAAAAGAGCATTTTTTTCCTAATACGACGGTGTTAAAATTTAAAATGTGCGATGTTTAGAAGTTTAAAAATTTGCCGTAGATATAATTGCAAAACTGAAATTTTATTTCAAATTTCAAAGTGTTGCCATTCGCAAAATGACGTATGCGTTACGCACAGATATGTTTGTCCTTTATAATATAGATAGGGTAGATAAAAGCGTGCATTTTAAGTGTTAAAACTGAAATATGTTTTCTACTATCTATATTTATATACATTTACATTTTTTTTTCATCGGGGGCAACACTAAATTCCAAAAAAGCGGAATTTCTGTTTTCTAGTCTTACTTGTATTTTTTTTCCACACATCTTGAAACAACTCTTTTTACCTTTTGTTTGCCCATGGTAACATTTTGTTTAAATAATGACAATTATTTGTCTGCGTAGCTATAATTGCATCACTATTCATGCGCTATTGAACGTGCGTTATAATTAAAAGTTTACCGAGAGAACTAAGGCTCGTAAATGCCAAAGGGGAAGATTATCCGGCAAACCGTAGCAGTAACTCAAGTCGACTTTTGATTGGATACAACGTGTAGGCTTTTGTTCAATCGCCGCATTCATTACGTATATTCCTTAGCCCAACTCTCTAAAGAAGCAAAAAATGTTATTGTTGTTATTTATTTTCAGTTTATTTTTTATGTGCTCTTCAAGTGTTTGTTTCATATTTATGTTTCAAAATCTCTTTTTATATATTATATCGTTTTAACACTTTACGTCAAAGTTGAAAAGTGTTTATGCACTCGTTATGTCTGTCCGTCTTTCCACGCTCTAACTCCTGTAAATATACTCGGAATTTTATACAATTCATAAAGGATATTTAGGATCACCTAGACATGTTTAGTATTGTATCTGAAGTATGTGGGGTAAATAGTTCATTTACAGGGATACCCAAAATATTTCTGTACATTACGGTATATAGGAAAAAATCGTTTGCAGAATATTTTAATGACATTACGCTATTTCAAATGTATTGAAACTGATATAAATCTCTGAATATTTCACAATAAGTTGATTGCGATAGAATTGGGCATTCGTAGCATTTGTTGATCATTTACCGGGACATACAAAAAAAAAAAAAAACGATTACAGTGCTGTCTTTGAGTAATAATTACTGGACGTGCGTTTTTAATTTCGGCATGCGCTTCTAACTTTTACTATTTTTTTGCATTTTGCTAGTTATATATAAATTCTATATCTCATGTACGGGTCTTCACAAAAGAATTCATGTGCCATTCTCCTTATTACTGGAAATTGATGAAAGTGAAATTTCAACTTAAAAATGTATGTATTTTTTAACCGAACTAAATTTTGGCACTCACGTAGATAATGGATTCAAATCTTTTTATCCTATACAGGGTTGCTAGAAGTATTAAGATAATTTTCCGATTGTAAATGGAAACAGCTGAAATTGAATTTTAAAGTGTTTTATACGTTTTCATATAGTTCAATTATATATCTTATTTTAACTTATTAAACAGTGCAGTTTTAATATTCTGAATGTGTGGAAAGTGTTTCATAAAATATGCTTGAAGCATGATTTTTTCTTTCTCGTTTTTTTAATATGGGTCACTTAAAATTATTAAATGGGTCACCCGCTGAACTGCTTGTTATAGGTTGTGATTTTAGGTGTAATAGTGTACTTTTTGAAGCCAATAGTTATATTAAATAATTTATAATTAAATTTATTTATTTTAAACTATTTCTCCGACGAGTTGTAACAGGTTAAATATCAATTTTTTCAACCAATACAACTAATAACCGAATAATGACTATTTCCTAAAAAAAAAGTTATTTACTTTTAAAGTTACAAAAATAAAAAAATAAACATTTTTTTAATTAAGGTAATAAATATTATGCTGAAATAAAAAATAATTTATATATTTTTAAATGAAATGAAATAAAGCCAATATAAAATAAAACTTTTGTATTTTGAACTTCTTTTTTTTAGCACAAATGTTTTTTTAATAAAATTTCGTCACTCACCTGCAGGAGCTGCAGCACCCAGTTGTAGCACGACAAAGAGAACGCACAATGCAATGAAGACTTTCATGTTTCCTAATAACTGAACTGCAACTAAAATTTTGAGTAATTACTTATTTTTATTTACATAAATTTGAAATGTATTTTTTTAATTTGTTGTATAGCACACTGTAAAAACATTCAAAAACTTTTTGCGAAACAGAAGAAAAGTTTTCGAAAGTTAGATGTAAATTACATTTTTGATAACATTCTTCTCTTATGATTAGAAAGTTTTAGCTGAAGAATCCGTCAAAAATCTCTCAAAATCAAAAACTTTAAAAAATATTGCATATTTTTCTGAAATAAGAAAAAGAGTAATAAGAAAAGAATTCAGAATCGATAATCATTTTTAGTGAACCTTTACTCTTTTAGATAACGCTGAGATTATATTAAATTTTCCTATTTACTTCTGCTATATTATAGATTGTTTTACACATTTTACTGTGTACATATCTGATGTTTCAAAAACTTAGAGCGAAAAAAAAATTGATGAAAAATTAAAATTAAAAGTCTTAATGTCATTAACAGTATTACTTTGAATTTACAGGTTAATAATCACTACTGATACTTTTGACTACGAAAATTAATCATGTCATTGAATGCAATTCATCGGATACTGTGCAGTGCACCTTTACAGCTCATTCTTTTTACTTATTTTTGAGATATGTTATTTTGAGACAAGCTATTTCTATGTCTATCGACGTACAGAAAATATCTATATGTATATTGATTTCTTAGCCTTAACATATGTAAATATGAACGCTAAAGATTTTATAAATATGTTAGGATATCTAGATTCTAAAATATGAAAGAATGAAAAGTTCACGCTTTGAAAAAATGTCAGGCATTATCACTATTTTTGGGCCAATTTTATAAAGATCCTTAAAGAATAGAATTTTCCACTCCCTAGAAAAGAGTGAGATATTTCACTCCAATGTCGAGAGTGAAATATTTGATTCCGTTTTTGAGAGTGAAAAATCTGACTCCGCTGAAGAGAGTGAAATCCTGGCATTATACACTTAAAAAAATTTCTGTTCAACTTTGAACCAGTATATGGAGTAAAATAATGAAAACGTACCCAAATATGTAACTTCTTAATTTTCAAAAATTCCATTTCATATTGTAACCTTGGAAATTACATACTAAAACGCACTCCTTTTCAAGAATGAATATTCACTCGTCTGAAAGTGTGATTATTCACTCTAAGCAAGAGTGTGTATTGTGTGTTTATTAATAATCAGCCAATCAAAACAGTCTTGTCTATGACGCTTTTTTAGAATAAAATTGACGAATATTATTAAAGTGATTATTTAGGGAACTTTTTATCTTCATATGAAATTAAATGTAATTAATTCATAAAAGATACAGGAAAACATTCTCAAAGGGCATTTGAAAGAGTTTTGCAGTTTCAAACTTTTACTATTGTTATTTGAAGTTCTTTTTCCGAGCGCGAGAAACAGTATCTTCAAAGTTGAGTCAAATCGCATTGCTTGCATTATATTTACTCTCGTCTCCAATTTGTCATTACTGATGATTACATACAGTGAAGTTCAAAGTATTAAATAAAAAAAATCTCATCTGAGCCAATACTGCTCAATCCAAAGGGTAACATTGAAAATTTCGGCACAACTCAGATTTTGGGACGAAAAGGAAACCGAATTTTCTGTCGATCGCTAATTGTATGTAATTATATCAGTCATCAGCTAATCTGAACAGCAAAAGTCTTAGACGCTTTTTTTTAAATAAGAGAAAGGCGTCGGTCATTTTTAGGATTAAAAAATATGGATGTTACTGTAAAGGTAAGTCTTATTTAATTTTAACCTTTTATTCCTGGTTGAATTTGTATGTTAAAATTCTGAGTTAAATAGTATTTATACACATTATTATTAGCATTAAAAAATAAAACGTAATATATAAGTCGTTATTTTCCGGTAAGTTTAAATTCAATATTCGACTTTTCTTTAAATGGGGACTTGGATAAAGCTTGATACATTTGTTATTTAGATAGCTTGTAATTTTGAATTGAATTGCGATTGTATTACGTAGTTGTAAGATAATGATAAATTTTCTAACACTTATAGGAAACTAGAGGATGATAGTATGAATTAGAAATTTTTAATTTCATAGTTAGATGTCAAAAATGAATATTATACCTTTTTTTTATTAAATTTGAAATGTCCGCTTTTTGGGGTAAAAAGATTTTTTAAAATTCAATTTAACTATTATATGTTTTTTAAATGAGATCATTTTAGAATATTTTTTAAGTGTGAATATTTTTATAACTTTAAATTATAAAATACGAATAATTTTAAATGAATGAGAAAATTGTTAGTTTTTGAAATTATAAAGCACTATTTTTGTTTGCTTGTATTTAAATGATATAGAAGTTTTAATTTATTAAATTTTCGGTTTCATTTAAAAAATAAATTCGAATTTTAATATTAAGAGAGTCAATATGCATGCTTGCAAGGAATAAGTGCAATTTGCCCTTCTTTTTTTAACTTTTGGGAAAAACTAACTGAAAAAGTATGTTTTCTAGATGTACGGAATTTATTTGTAGAAAAATAAGGAAATAACTTTGTGTATAAAGACAAGTTTTTCTGACAGTGTATTTATATGAACTCTCGGTCCTATAAATTATATTCAGAAACTTTTAATTATTTCTTTGATAATTTAACAATAAAAAGTAGATTTTTTTGCTCTCCCAAAATTCATCGAGTTATCGTTCTGCAATTTTATCACCATTCTTAATGCTACATTGAACATGAAATTCTGTTTGAAATAAACAGCAAGTTTCATAAATCTTTGATGAGAGAAAAATTATCTTTAATAACATTTCTAAATATGTAAAACATTTTCATGTATTCTACATATTCCATTTCATTTTATTTCTATTTAGTTCTATTCTCTTATACTATTATACATATAGTATTATATATATTATATACTTATTGTTCATAATTAACAACAGAGAAAAACCTTTTCTTTTCTCTGAAAACCAAAAAAATATTACGCAGATCTTCTTACTTTTTATGTTTTACTCAGACCTTAAAAGGAATCAATATCAATTAAAACGCAGCAGAGTTCTCTAAAAAAATAGTTTCTATACGAGAGAAGAGATTATCAAGATATGAGTCAAAATATGATAGTAAACAAAATATTTTACCTGTTGGCTTCCAAGATATTCTGTATAACAGATTACACAAGTTTGCCTACAACGGCCCTCGTACCCTATATACACCTTTTTTTAAATGTCCACACATGTTGTAATACATCTGCTATTAATGTTAGTTTGATAGACAGATATGACAAACGCAATTAATTTTCTTAAGAAGGTAAACAGGTACATTGAAAGACATACATTCAATTTTTAATAGCATATTTGTCTCAAAATATTAAATATGACAAATCATTCCATGTTGTTTTGACGTCTAGTCATATATGCCATCTGCTTATCATGCAATTTCTACGCATCTTTCTGTTATAAAATTTTACGATCATTTTTGAATATTTCCATTGATTATTTTTCTTTTTTTCCATTATGATGCAGCACAAACAGGAAGGAGATTTCTCGAAAAAATAATAGTATGCCGATATAGATGGATAAAGACGGTCCTCGATTTTAGCGATAGTTAAGTTCGAAATTTCTTCAAAGGTATATTTTATTGTCAATATTTATCTACGCCTCTGTGCAACTCTGCAAAGTATTTTTCAGTCTTTATCGGTAGTGTCTCTCTGATCTGCTCCATATCTCGCTTCAATAAGCCAAACACAAAAAAAAATCCATCTTGTGGAGTTCACTTAAGAAATATCTTCAAATGAGACATAGTGTATTCAATAAGAAAAATGGGATATTAATGGGACATTATGTATTTCATTAGCAAAAACCATGCTTTGTTTGGATTCACGAAGCATTATTTAATAAAATAAATATATGAAAGTAACAATATTTTTTAATATTATTTTTGCATCTTTATTAAGAAAAAACGTTATTTTATGTTTTGGCGCATTTTAATTTTAGAAATGTAAATTCATTCAAATAACTAAGAATATCCTTGGAATTTATTATTTATGATATAAGACTGGTATAAATAAAAATATTTTCGAAGCAAAATTTTGCATAATATTTTTAAATTTTCAACTAAAAGCTCTTTTAAAGATGTTTTTACATTTTACAATATTCTCTGGTGTTTTCTAAAATGGTCTGAAATAGATATGTTTCCAATCTTTGTATTTACCATCAAATAATCTTTGATAGCAATCTTAGAATAATATATTCGAAGAGAGCTTGAAGAAAGTTACCTCTTCAAAATCCTATTTTCCGAAAACCATTTGAAATCTCCTCACGTTGATACTAAGAATTATTAAAGGTAAAACTTTTCATTCTAATTTTTTTTTCTTTTTTTTCTGCATGTTAGCATATGAGAATTTTTTATATTGTAGAATCTCTCGTAAGAAAATTTTCTATTGAATGCAAAACCTCTAAGGGATTTCACTGTTCACAACGCTACGTACGTTAAGCCAACTGATGTATCTTTATCCCCAGTATCTATGACTGCTTTATCTAATATTAAACCTTGGGATTTATGAATTGTAACTGCAAAAGCTAACTGCAAAGGAAATTGTTTACTTCAGCAATTTATATTTCCCTTTTTCCAGAATTTAGTTATTGGAGGAATCGGTACGCAGCCATTCTCATAAGTTGAATGACTGTAGTTTTCAAATTTAATTATAATTATTCGCAGCATCTGGACTGGTGGCCCGTGATTTTCTTCATAAATAATATCTTCAACAGAGCCTAAAGCCCCATTTACTAAACATTTTTCGGTCCACAAATTAGAACGTAACATAACTTTAGACCCAATTAATAAAGTAAGAAATGATTCAAGTCCGGTTGTCATTTCAGAAGCGGCCAACTTTGCTTTAGTACAATTATGAAGAGCTTGAATGAAGGCAACAGGTTGACGCAGTTCTTTTAATTTTTCATTATTATATTCTTTTACGTCTTTATTCGTTGAAAACATCCAAATTGCAGATTTATATAAATGCTGTGCGCTTTTTGAAAGAGACTGTAAGCTTCAATTGATTAATATTTCATAATCTTCAATAGTTCATTCTCCATTCCTAATTCGATCAAGTATGCCACAAAATGTTTGTTGAGTTTCATCTTGCCGGAACGATGATGATAAAAAAAAAAAAATTTGAGTAGTCGAAGAAAATAACAATTGTCCTTCCAAAAGAATCTCACTTCATTGATTTTTGTCTCTGTAAAGAGGCCTGTCGTTTATTGGAGGTAGTTGTTTGTTATCTCCAAATAGATATAAGAACATTCCACCAAAACGTTAATTTGTTGCGATGGCTCAGTACTACGTAATCGTAAATCCATTTTTCGAAAAAGACTGCATCCAAACATACTCATTTCATCTATAATTATGAATTTATAATTTCGAAACTCCTCCTGAAGTTGACCAATCTAATATGGACTAAGATCTCTTAGCTTAGTCCCACTAAAAGTTTTGAATGAATCGTTGATCCATTTACATTGACTCCGGCAACACCGGTTGGTGCAAGCAATTGAAAAGAAGATGGACCAAATGTTTCATTTAATCGAGCAGTGAAGTAATGCATTAAAGTACATTTTCCAGAATCTGCTGTTCCTGGGCATCAGTTCTTTTTATTGGCATTTATCGTCTTTGACCTTGCAAGAAATTGAGCGGTTCTTCAAATATATTTATTACTTTTTTCTGTTAATGGGAAAAGAAGAAATTTCGCAAATTAGAAGGAACAGTGACACAACCACTTTTTCACTCTCTTTCCACCTTTTCATTTTCAATAAAATTCTGTAATTTATAAAGCAAATCTTGACTTTGAAAGGTATGCCAGGTATACTTTATATCACTGTCCCCTTTGCCCAAATCTAATTCATCCTGTACATTATTTTGTCTTCAAGCGACATTCATCCAGTCAAATGGTTGATCTATTTCAGTAGATTTTATTTCTTTAAAACTCTTCCTCATCTTCTAAATTTTGCAACAGATATTCCAAATCCAATCTCTAAATTTCATTATTCTCAATATACTGTTCACATCTAACTTTCTATGAAGTATTATTTGGATTTATAATTTGAAAATCACGCCGAGGAATATGCAACATAACTTGTTGCTTATAGAAATCTTCATTATTTACATTATTGGTATCATATTTCAATTTCGGTACAATTCTGGGGATAACTGGTTTTTTACTGATACTGAAATTTTCACCGCGTTTATAAACGTTTGTGAAATAATTCTGCAAGGACATATTTTCAAATCTCGCTGGGCGTTGCTCGTACTTTTCTAAAATATTTGAAACGGATATGCTTCCATCCTCCTTATTCATATCTAATTGTTCCCATGCGTTCCTTGATAAATTAATGGTGGTAAACTGACGATATGAGTTATACAAAGGCCATCCCATTAACACCCAAAATATTTCCTGGGCGGAATAACCAAGTTCAGCACACATTTTTATTAAAATCTTCTGAATTATCTGCTTAACATTGATATTATCGCGTGATTGTTGAACTGTTTGTCTGATGAAATCTTTCATCCCTTCTGATCTGGGTTCACCTTTGCTAGCATATTTAGCAATATATTTTAGAATTGCGTGAATGGAAATGACTGCTTGGGAATCCGTGTTTGCTCGCCAAACTTTTAAAATTTGTGGGCTATGACTGTTTAAATAGGGACTATTTCTTTTTGAAATGCATTCGGGTTCATTAGTAAGGAACTGAATTTTACTTTCGTGAGAACATTCTTTGGGAAATTTGAAACGGCATATGACTTACGAAGAATATTTTTTCGTTCTGTTACAATAAGCTTTAGAGCATTTATGCATTTGTTCTGCACGTATTATGTGATTATAGTCAGCAGCTTCATCAGGCACATTCATAAAATGAAATTTAGATGGATGTATATCATAAACTTGATTAGGATCTGTTTGCCAATTCGATATGAATTCGTCAAAGTATTTTACAATTTTACCTAACTTTTTATCATCATTTGAACTAAGATTGTTTACATCAGATTGTTTGTTAATAATTTGAAAAGAAATTGGAGTTTTGAAATGGGATTAATTCAATACAAAATTCGGAGACCTCTTTTTTCTCAGTTTCGGGCCCCTTCAAAATTTTCTAAGGGAAGCACATGCTTCTCGTGCCTCTTCGGTAATCAGGGCCTGCATTCATCATGAGAAATTTAAAGTATTCTTTTGGTGTAATTTTACGAACTCTAGCCTCTCTAAGATCACCTCTTCCTGTTGGAAATAACGCTGGAAAAGCTCTACAAATATATTCATCACATGAAAATTTATTTACAGGCTTAGTATCTATCTGAGGCCAAGGTATGACACTGCATTCATCATTTCCTTCTTTAATAACTAACATACTATTTATGCCTCTCGATTACATCTGAAAATCACATTTGGGGCTCTGGATTCATTTATATTATTTGTCCATGGATATTGATCATCTACAGAATTCAAAGTTTTTTCAACTGATGGTAGTAAATCTGCTGTTGCTCTTGACAGAGTATTATTCGCTAAAAAAATATTTTTTTCCCGGTAAACATTGCAAATTATTTTCATCAATATTAATATAACGATACCATGGATTATTTTCCTTTAGATATTCTAAAGCAGACTTAACGTTTTCACGATTTACTATAAAATCGTTGAATTTTTCACCATCTTGTCTCCTAACAAAAAATGTACTGTGATATAGTATCTATGGGATGGGGTAATAAAGAACAAAATTCTGTAATATCTTGATGAAAATTAATAACTTGTCCCCTGTATCCAAGTTCATCACTTTAGCGCGATAAACAGTAATAACTGGATGAACATGGGCAATTAATTGCTCTTCAACGAATGTTAAGTTCTTCAATATTTCAGGTTGTGGACCTGGATCCATGTTATTAGCTACAGAAGAAATATTTAGTTCATTACTTACTATACATTTATGGCAAGTCTTACAAGATCCGTCAGATTGAATATACATGTCAAACCAACGTCGATGACAAATTTTACAAAAAAATAATTTTATTTATTTATTTTTTTTTGTGTGTGTGTGTGTGTGCATCTTCAAAATTTAAGCCATATTTCCGATCACATGCATTCTCTATCAGAAGAGATTCGTCATGTCTTCGTTTTTTGCACTGGTATCTCTCTATATACTCTCTCTCTTACTATAGTGGCACTTAGCCTCTTGCCTTAAAGCTAAATCATGTGCGCGTTCTTTTCGACCAGTAAGTGTACGTTTTCTCGGCATTCTTCATAATATAACTAATGCATTCCATAAATTGTTTTTAAACGGCAAATATGTAAAAAATAATAGTAATAGAAATTACTTCTTAATAGTAAATATGTTTCATTTGATTAAATTTTGAATCTTCGATTTCGAATAACACTGTATATAACGAATTTAATAATTAATTTTATTTGTTTGCAAATTTTTTGTTGCCGCTTTAAAAAAAAATCATAATATAATTCTTTTAAAATGCATAGGTTTCTTCTGCGTAAATTATTTCACATAATTAGAATAAGTAGTGTATTTGAATTCTTAACACTAAAAAATACTTAATTTAATGTAAAAAATTTAATTTTCGCAAATTTTAATTCATTAAAAATTTGCTATAATTTTCCTGAAAATTTAAAAAAAAAAAATTCATAAAAGAAATCGTGAAACTATTATATGATTAAAAGGATTGAGAACCAAAATATGCGCCATTTTCAACCAATCATAATAAAGTATTCTACGAAAATGTATATTTTCCTCTCAATTAACATACATTTTCAATATAAGAAAGTTTAATGTAAGTAAAGTTTTAAGCTGTAGCCGGTATTACGATAATTCTTTTACCTCACATGCAAATAGTTAAAGATATACATATTACGTATACCACGCTACAATATTAAATAGCTCCAGCGGGTATTACGATAATTGTTTTGCCTCACATGCAAATAATTAGAGATTATTTAATTCCCCTTAATTATTACAATATTTTTTAGATTAAGGCAAACATTTTGTCACAAACATCAACAAAACTTTTTATTCTATTTATTCCATATTCCAAAGATACAATTTTATCGTCTGCTGCCATAATAACGTGATAAATTATATTTTATAAAAAAAAAAATGCGCAGTAGTAGAAGAATATTTTACAAAATCGTATATTTATTTTTAATTTTGGTTTTAGAATTAAATTCATGAACTCGTGTGCATAAAGCAGGTTAAACAGATAGTTAAATTTTTAAAAAAGGTTTTGAGATATTTTGGCGGAATAATAAAAATAGATTTTAATTATTTAATTAATCATGTTTCTATCTATAACTACTAACTCCATGATTTATTATTTTTTCTTCTGAAAATATACGTGTTTCATTATTTTTTATTTGCAAAAATGCGTCCGTAATGGAAAAATATACAAAATAAATTAATTAAAATAATGAATTTTTTAAAGTTATTCTGTAAAAAAATAATATTGTGCAAATCTATAGATCATAATTTATTTTTATGTTTAATTTCAAGTCATAATACTGAATAGGTTTTTTTTTGTAAATTGTATTACAAAATGTAATTTGCGTAGACTAATAGACGTTCGCTTCGCTAATCCTGTGGCTCATCAGTGAAAACTCATCTTCAAAAATGAGTTCAAAATTATTTTGCTCATTACCCAATGAATTGACTTCAGCTTTATTAATTCATTTTTGTGGTTATACCTTCACATGGAAATAGTATACTATTCATGAATATATCCAGAAACTTTACTTTACATTCACAAAAACTTTTATTTTATTTTATTTTATTTCTAGATGGACTTTTTTGTTTAAATCCACTACTTTTGTTACAGCTACTTAAATAAAGCTATGCTGTAACAAATGGTAACACAATTTTTCATTTAACACGAGCTAAGTGTTTATTAAGGTGAGCGTTAGGAAGGCGACATTCACGAATACTGAAATAATTTGAAATGCCGTCTAAGAGGTATAGAATAAAATCGATAGGACAATACTAATAAATGTTATACTATCGTGTAACTTTCAAAACGGAGCTATCGTGCAGATTCAAAGCCGATTATTTAATAGAGTCTAACGGTACAAATCATATTCCAATATGACAATTTGTTAATCATTTTAATGCGAACGATTCATGGCACACTTTGTATACAGGATTTTACTACATTAAATTTCATATGCTGTATAAAATACCTATAACATGAAAATATGATTTTTCAAGCTTTTTATTTTACGAAATCTTTAATTGATATAAAAAAAATGGTGAACACATAATTCAAGAATTAAATAAATACGATCATCCTGGCAACAGATGTTTAGAATATACAGTGCATGGGATCTTCTGATTTCTAGAGCGAAAAGGCAATCAAATATCGTTGAACGTTTAGAAAAATGTTTATAAGATTCGTTTTATAAAACACTTAATTTCAAGTAAGAAATCACATTTATAATGTAGAATATACAGAATTGTACAATGTGCGTTTTGCAGATTATTCGAATATTTTTTTAATGCAACACTTTATATGACAAATTTGAGATTTTTTTTATTTATTGATATTAAAATTTGGTTTCTAATTTCGGAACTGGTGAAATGATAAAATCACTAGTAAAATAGTAATAGTAAAAAGATTTCCTGTTTTAACTTTAAATAAAAACAGCTATGCATTTAACGTTGACGGCAATTCTGTGCACGACAATGCTAATAAAACTTGAACAGGTAAACTAACGTATTAATTTTTTCTTTTTTAAGTATCGTATTCAGTATGATTATTATCTCGTGATCATAAATCTCATTTTGTCTGATTAATCTTTTTTAACATTATTTCTACCGGTGTGAAATGGCACTTTTCAAAGTCTTGATTTATGTTCATTTTGCTTTCAAATTTAAAGATTGTAATTATTAAAACAAGTCTTCAAAGTATTAAAAATGGTTTGTGATTGTTTCAATTTAAAAAATACATATGAAATAACCATAAATAAAAAAACTTTAAAAGGAGTCATTTGACACAGGTAAGAATAGTGTTAAGGCGACGGTTACAAGATACGATTAATATTAAATTCGTATCAACTCTTCCATTAACTATTTCATAAGTTATTCGTTATGTTTTCACAAAATATGTGGCAGTCGGTTTGAACCTATAACTGGAGATTTTTTGCTTATGGAACTGGAATTTATTGATAACTGTGCGATACAAGACGGGAAACTCTTCTTCGAAAATGAGCTCAAAATTACTTTAGCTCAAAACAGAATGAATTGACTTGAGCTTTATTGATTCATTTTTGTGGTTATAATATCTTCATATTGAAATAGTATAGTATTCATGAATGTATCCAGAAACGTTCTTTTGCATTTACGAACCCTTTTACTTTCAGGGAGGACAGCGTTCCGACCCAAATGGTTGATCTTCACCATTAAAATTTAATAGTATTCTTTGCTTGATTAAATCTCAGAAATCCTGTCATTAAATGCGGCGAGAAATACTCTTAAAATTTGGTGGTAACAATCGGTCATTTGAGTCGGAGCGCTCTCATCCCTGTATTTTATGTTATTTTTTTTTAATTATTTTATTTTTTTTTTCTTTTTGAATTATTTTCTTTACTTTTGTTTTTCTTTTAATTTAATTTTGAATTTTGTAAGCTGTATCAAATATCTTATAACATGAAATTAGGAATTTTTCTACTATTTAGTTCTCGAAATCTTTTACTGATATCAAAAAAGGACGAACACGTAATTCAATAATTATGTAAATACCATCAACTTGGCAACCAATGTTTTGAATATAGTAGATTGCATGGGATCTTTCGATTTAATGAGTGAAAAAGCAATAAATTATCTTTCTGTATTTAGAAAAATGTTTATAAGAATAGCTTTATAAGACTCTAAAATTGTTTATTTATTTATTTTAAAATTTGGTTTCTAATTTCGGAGCTAGCGAAATGATAATAACGCTACATTGACGACACTAGTAAATGTATTTACTGTTTTAAATTTAAATAAATGCTTTAATGTGGAATAAAGACTGTTACTCGAAAAATCATTCTTAGCGCCGTTGTAAAAAGTTTTAATCGCCATCTTTCAAAAATAATTAATTAAAAATAGTAAATGCTCTTCTCTTTAAATCCAATGTTTGCTAATAGGGGGTTATTCACCCAAGTGCCAAGATGTAAAAGTAACTCCCTGGTGGAATGGAAAGCTGAAACAAACTTACTCTATAATGATTTCTACTTTCCAATATGTCGACAGACGGTTTTTGGCTCTCTAGAATAAATTAATTCATGAAACTTGGATGTATGAAACAATGTTTTTATTTTTTTATTTTTATTTTTTTTTTTATTTTTTTTTTTTTGAGAGGGAGGAGGAGATTTATATTAATCAAGGTTTTTTTCTCTATATAGTTAAATTGAAAATATTTTGTCTTTGCTATTTTTATAGAAAAATAGCATCGATAAAAATACTATATTCTGTTTCGTTCTCCCTTTTCTACATAAAAGAGCATAACTTAGTTGGTACGTTTGAAGAAACTTTGTCAAAAGTTTTAAAATATTAATATATAAGAAACTTTAAATTTCTGAGAATAATTACGTCATCATCTGAACATTTCTAATAACTGTTGTTAATTCCTTTGCCTAATGTTCCATGCTCTAGATGGAGGACATGTGAAATTCGAACAAACAGACAGGTCTTAATAAATAACGATTCCAGCAGACTTACTGCCGAAGTTTGAAGCAAATTTAAGATAACACATGTGTTAGACTTTACATATCAATATGTAAGCTTATGTGCGTACTGTTTATATGCGTAATTGTAATATATATATATTGTCCAATATATAGTCCTAGAGACCAGGATAGCAGTTAAAGTATTGTAATGAAACTGGAAATGTTGGTATTTTTTAAAATTTAAGTTATCATTGGGGATGAGTAATTTATCTCTGGCGGTTACGATAATCGAGGGAAAAAATAAGACGACAACACTCAAATTTTTGTATTTTAAGGTGATTTAAGTTCTGAAATGTTGGTTCTGAATAGTTAAAAATGGTTTTGCTCATAATAGAATGAATTGACTTCAGCCTTGAATAAACGGTGTTAATTCATTTGCCCAAAGATCAATCCTCTAGATTAGGGATGCACAACCTGTGGCCCGCGGGCCAAAAGTGGCCCGCGATGGGGTAACTTGTGGCCCGCGAACTTGTCAATTTATAACTGTAAAAAAATTACAATTTTTGTCCAAAAGTTGCAAAAAAATATCGTGAATTTCGTCATTTTGCCGCGGGAAAATTTGAAAATTTTGTTGGTCAAATAAGAATCGCGAATTTCGTTGATCGGGCGTAGAAAAATCGCGAATTTCGTTGATTGGGTGCAAAAATAGCGAATTTTGTCGATGATGCTCGGAAAAATCGCAAATTTCCTTGATCGGGCACGATAAAATCGCGAATTTGGTCGATGAAGTACGGAAAAAACCGCAAATTTCGCTGATTGGGCGCGGAGAAATCGCGAGTTTTCTGGTTCGGGCACGGAAAAATCGCGAATTTCATTGGTTGGTCACGGAAAAAATCACGAATTTTGTTTGTCGGGTACGGAAATTTCATGAATTTTGTCGATCAGGCGCGTGAAAATCGCACATTTCGTTGATCGGGGACGAAAAAAATCATAAATTTTGTTGATGATGCGAGGAAAAATTGCAAATTTTCTTGATGGACTGCAGAAAAATCGTGAGTTTCGTCAGTCACGAGAAAATATCGCGAATTTTGTCAATTTGCTGCGGGAAAAAATTAACAATTTCGCCAGTGAGTTCAGATTTGGGAATTTCGTAGATCGGGCACGGAAAAATCGCAAATTTCGTTGACCGGGTGCGGAAGAACAGCGAATTCTGTCGATAAAGCTCGGAAAAATCGCGAATTTCATTAATCGGACAAGGAAAAATCGCGAATTTTGTCGGTCACCCAGCTAGAAAAAGTTTGCAAAAAAGTGTAAAAAAAAAGTGCACAAAAAGCGAGCGTATTTGGCACCGCTGCTTATGCATAATGAGTGCACACTGAATTGTGCACAAAAAGTGTATACCTAAATTGTTCACTTTTTGTGCACAATCAGAGGTGACAAATACGCTCGGATTGTGTGCACTTTTTTGTTTACACTTTTTTTGCATACCTAAATTGTGCACTTTTTATATGCAAACAGTGGTGCCAAATACGCTCGGATTTTGTGCACTTTTTTGTTTACACATTTTTTGCATACCTGAGTTGTGCACCTTTTATACACAACCAGTGGTGCCAAATACGCTCAGATTTTGTGCACTTTTTTTTTACATTTTTTTTGCCTATCTAAATTTTATACTTTTTATGCACAATCACAGGTGCCAAGTACGCTCAGATTTTGTGCACTTTTCTTTTTACACTTTTTTTGCCTATCTAAATTTTACCACAAAAAGGCTTAATTATTGCAGTTCCCGGAACAGATGTCATAAGTTCCCACGGCTGCCACCTTGGAATTTTCTTGGCGTGAAAACCCCTTTTCTGCCAAGTAGTAAATGTCGCCAAGCACCGGTTTATACGCATGTTTCGCTTAACGAAAATAAAATGTAAATAATAAACAAAATTCGCTAAAGTGGCAATCAGTAATCTTGTATGAGCGCTTCGTGCACATTAACCGAAAAAAAACCATCACTGCCTTCAGCAGTTCTTCCGGTGTAGCATTCTCAAAATTCAGCAGTTCTCGCTTTCTAGCAATCTCAAAATATAAAAACTCTTAAGGCAGCAAAATATACATAAAAAATGAAACTCGCTAAAGTGGCAATCAGTAATCTTGGATGAGCCTTCGCGCACATTAACCGAAAAAAAAACATCACTGCATTCAGCAGTTCTCCCGGTGTAGCATTCTTAAGATTCCGAAGTTCTTGCTTTCTAGCAATCTCAAAATGTAAAAAACTCTTAAAGCAGCAAAATATACATAAAATTATCAACATACCTTAACAGATATCTGCTTTCTTGAAAGCTCCAGTACGAAATCTTTCTCATAACACCACCATCATTTTCCAAAATAGGCTTATGAATATGCATTGAGACACAATAAACAAACCTACTTTTCTTCTGAAAATTTCCTCATATTTCTTAATTACTTCAGCAAAAGCTTTTAAACAGATTACAGAAACCATATAGTCAGTCAAATACATCCAATAAATTTAACATAAAAATAAAAAGACAGAGCGATACAACACAATATCAAAATACATCCACAAAATCCACCACTTCTCAGGGGTTGCCAGAACACAACACGTCAGAATACATACGTCACACGGGGCTCCACATATCAAGGTTGCCATATTTTAAACATCGCCAACACACCAACAAAAAATCGCCAAACAATTCAAAACAACGGCTGAGGGAACATAAGGCATCTAAGCCCAGTTCCCTTAACCAGAAACGTACCATCTGTGAGATGGTTTCGTCGATATATCTGCCCTTAATATTTTCGCACTCCGGCATTCAAAACTTATTTTTATGCTGTTATATTAAAAAATTGCTCCTATTAATGCATTACTATTAAAGATTAAATGTTTAAGTTCACTATTTGATAAATTATTAAGTGGTCTGTTTGTGCACGGGATTTTCACGTTTCCGGTTAAGGGTTAAACATCTTGCTATCACATACATAATTCACACTGCAATATCAATACTGCAAAATCAATAATAAGACCAAAAAACAAGCATAAATTTATTGGTGTACCTGTAATGGAACAGTGGCACAACAGAAAGCTGAGCAATATTCTTATAATAGTATGAAATTTTAAAAAAAAAGATGTTTCTATAAATATAACCTAAAATTGAACCTTATAACATACGATGAAGCTATATTTTAAATTTTAAAACATTATGATGAATTTTTCACAATTTTTTAATTTCTAATTACAGCTGAAGGAAGGTTAAATGCTTGTAATATTTGGTACTTTATTTCGGTTAGCCGGGCGCCAATGTTATAGATACATATATAAGTCTATATACATGTTTATATAAATATATATACTACATATATATGTATATAGGTGATATAGACAATATATGTATATACATATGTATGTATGTATACATATATATGTATGTATATATAACACTGGCGCCCGGCTAAACTAAAACTACCTAATATTTTACGAGTGGTGCACCAAGTACTCCTGTGAGTACCAAGTAATTGTGTGCAAGAAAAAAACACTTATGTGCACATGATGTGAGCTTAGGGGTAATACTACTATGTGTGCATGTGTTTATAAATAAACATAAACATTCATCATGAACCAGGGTTGCAAAAAAGCCGGCTAAAATTAAAAAAAGCCACGCTGGCAGCTTTTATTGGTTTTAAACGGCTTTTTTGGGCAAAATTGGCCTTTTTTGGCCATAATCGGTTTTACAATGAAGCATTGTAATTATAAACTACATATTTTAAAGTGTTTTTAATTAAGAGGACAATAGTTACTTAGTTACATGTTTTATTACTTAATTAATTTTAAAAGCTATTAATATACAAGTCTTATTTTATTTCTAATAAACATTTAAAATTATACATAGTCATATAATAAAAACATCATTTCTCACTATTAAAAAAAACATTATGAATAGCATATGCATGAATATGCTTAACAACAAGCTTTTCGAAAATTTATTTAGAAAATTTTATTTATTTATTTATTTTCTTGTTTAAATGCTCTATTTTTTATACACTTATGTACCTAACTCTCCTCAAATATTATATCCTTTCTAATTTTTCTTTTAACATTTATAAGTTAACTCTCCATATGGACACATAAGAATGTTTCCATTTTGATGTGCTACATTTTGTCATTGTTTAATTAAATATGATCTTTAAAATGTGTAGTATATGTGGAGCTATATAATGTAATATAAAATTTAAAAACACCAGTTTGGAGTCTAACTTAATATTCTTTTCAATATTTATATATATATATATATATATATATTTTAATTTTCAGACATAATGCCTTCACAGTTGCCTTCTAGTAGTTAAAGACTTAGTTATTTGACAAAATTTAATAGAAATTTATAATTTTCTTAGTAGAAAATATTTATAAGAGTATTATAAATTAATTGATCCAAATTTAAAACAAATTAGCTGTAAACAACCTTTTAAAAATAAAAACCGGCTTTTTTTAAGTGGTTAAAACCAAAAAAAGCCAGCCGGCTTTTTTTTGGCCTGGCTAAAAGAGGGAAACCCTGTCATGAACATATAATATTTTTTTAAATTAACTTCAATTCAAAGTTTAATTTACTGTATACCTTTTGAAGATAATTTTTGTAAATTTCCATGCTCTATAAGAAAAAACTTTGGGATATTTAGACACCTGATCGACAAAATTCACAATTTTTCGAAAGCCAATCGATAAAATTCCAATTTTTCCGCACCCAATTGACAAAATTCGCTATTTTTTCACACCCGACTGACAGAATTTACTATTTTTCTACACCCGATAAAACACAAAATTCCCTTTTTTCCGTGCCTGATCGACGAAGTTCGCTATTTTTCCGTGAATCAACGAAATTTGTGATTATTCCACTCCTAATCGACAAAATTCATAATTTTCTACACCTGTTCAACAAAATTTCCTTTTTTCCAGCGCCTGATCAACGTCCCAGCTAGAAAAAGTTTGCAAAAAAAGTGTAAAAAAAAAAGTGAACAAAAAGCGAGCGTATTTGGCACCTCTGCTTATGCATAATGAGTGCACACTGAATTGTGCACAAAAAGTGTATACCTAAATTGTTCACTTTTTATATACAATCAGTGGTGCCAAATACGCTCGGATTTTGTGCACTTTTTTGTTTACACATTTTTTGCATACCTGAGTTGTGCACCTTTTATACACAATCAGTGGTGCCAAATACGCTCAGATTTTGTGCACTTTTTTTTATACTTTTTTTTTCTATCTAAATTTTATACTTTTTATGCACAATCACAGGTGCCAAATACGCTCAGATTTTGTGCACTTTTCTTTTTACACTTCTTTTGCCTATCTAAATTTTACCACAAAAAGGCTTAATTATTGCAGTTCCCGGAACAGATGTCATAAGTTCCCACGGCTGCCATCTTGGAATTTTCTTGGCGTGAAAACCCCTTTTCCGCCAAGTAGTAAATGTCGCCAAGCACCGGTTTATACGCATGTTTCGCTTAACGAAAATAAAATGTAAATAATAAACAAAATTCGCTAAAGTGGCAATCAGTAATCTTGTATGAGCACTTCGTGCACATTAACTGAAAAAAAACCATCACTGCATTCAGCAGTTCTTCCGGTGTAGAATTCTCAAAATTCAGCAGTTCTCGCTTTCTAGCAATCTCAAAATATAAAAACTCTTAAGGCAGCAGAATATACATAAAATTATCAACATACCTTAACAGATATCTGCTTTCTTGAAAGCTCCAGTACGAAATCTTTCTCATAACACCACCATCATTTTCCAAAATAGGCTTATGAATATGCATTGAGACACAATAAACAAACCTACTTTTCTTCTCAAAATTTCCTCATATTTCTTAATTACTTCAGCAAAAGCTTTTAAACAGATTACAGAAACCATATAGTCAGTCAAATACATCCAATAAATTTAACATAAAAATAAAAAGACAGAGCGATACAACACAATATCAAAATCCATCCAAAAAATCCACCACTTCTCAGTGGTTGCCAGAACACATATGTCACACGGGGTTCCACATATCGAGGTTGCCATATTTTAAACACCGCCAACACACCAACAAAAAATCGCCAAACAATTCAAAACAACGGCTGAGGGAACATAAGGCATCTAAGCCCAGTTCAGTTCCCTTAACCAGAAACGTACCATCTGTGAGATGGTTTCGTTGATATATCTGCCCTTAATATTTTCGCACTCCGGCATTCAAAACTTATTTTTATGCTGTTATTGCTCCTATTAATGCATTATTATTAAAGATTAAATGTTTAAGTTCAATATTTGATAAATTATTAAGTGGTCTGTTTGTGCACGGGATTTTCACATTTCCGGTTAAGGGTTAAACATATTGCTATCACATACATAATTCACACTGCAAAATCAATAATAAGACCAAAAAACAAGCATAAATTTATTGGTGTACCTGTAATGGAACAGTGGCACAACAGAGAGCTGAGCAATATTCTTATAATAGTATGAAAAAAAAAAAAAAGGTGTTTCTATAAATATAACCTAAAATTGAACCTTATAACATACGATGAAGCTATATTTTAAATTTTAAAACATTATGATGAATTCTTCACAATTTTTTAGTTTCTAATTACAGCTGAAGGAAGGTTAAATGCTTGTAATATTTGGTACTTTATTTCGGTTAGCCGGGCGCCAATGTTATAGATACTTATATAAGACTATATACATGTTTATATAAATATATATACTACATATATATGTATATAGGTGATATAGACAATATATGTGTATACATATGTGTGTGTGTATACATATATATGTATGTATATATAACACTGGCGCCCAGCTGAACTAAAACTACCTAATATTTTTACGAGTAGTGCACCAAGTACTCCTGTGAGTACCAAGTAATTGTGTGCAAGAAAAAAGCACTTATGTGCACATGATGTGAGCTTAGGGGTAATATTCCTATGTGTGCATGTGTTTATAAATACACATAAACATTCATCCTGAATCAGGGTTGCAAAAAAGCCGGCTAAAATTAAAAAAAGCCACGCCAGCAGCTTTTATTGGTTTTAAACGGCTTTTTTTGACCAAAATAGGCCTTTTTTGGCCATAATCGGGTTTACAATGAAGCATTGTAATTATAAACTACATATTTTAAAGTGTTTTTAATTAAGAGGGCAATAGTTACTTAGTTACATGTTTTATTACTTAATTAATTTTAAGAGCTATTAATATACAAGTCTTATTTTATTTCTAATAAACATTTAAAATTATACGTCATATAATAAAAACATTATTTCTCACTATTAAAAAAACATTATGAATAGCATATGCATGAATATGCTTAACAACAAGCTTGTCGAAAATTTATTTAGAGAAATTTTATTTATTTATTTTCTTGTTTAAATGCTCTATTTTTTATACACTTATGTACCTAACTCTCCTCAAATATTATATCCTTTCTAATTTTTCTTTTAACATTTATAAGTTAACTCTCCATATGGACACATAAGAATGTTTCCATTTTGATGTGCTACATTTTGTCATTGTTTAATTAAATATGATCTTTAAAATGTGTAGTATATGTGGAGCTATATAATGTAATATAAAATTTCAAAACACCAGTTTGGAGTCTAACTTAATATTCTTTTCAATATTTATATATATATACATGTATTTATTTTTTTTTTTAGACATAATGCCTTCACAGTTGCCTTCTAGCAGTTAAAGACTTAGTTATTTGACAAAATTTAATAGAAATTTATAATTTTCTTAGCAGAAAATATTTATTAAGTGTATTATAAATTAATTGATCCAAATTTAAAACAAATTAGCTGTAAACAAAATTTTAAAAATAAAAACCGGCTTTTTTCAATAAAAGCCGGCTTTTTTTAAGTGGTTAAAACCAAAAAAAGCCAGCCGGCTTTTTTTGGCCTGGCTAAAAGAGGGCAACTCTGTCATGAACATATAATATTTTTTTTAATTAACTTCAATTCAAAGTTTAATTTACTGTATACCTTTTGAAGATAATTTTTGTAAATTTCAATGCCCTATAAAAAAAAAAACTTTGGGATATTTAGACACCTGATCGACAAAATTCACAATTTTTCCAAAGCCAATCGATAAAATTCCAATTTTTCCGCACCCAATTGACAAAATTCGCTATTTTTTCACACCCTACTGACAGAAGTTACTATTTTTCTGCACCCGATAAAACACAAAATTCCCTTTTTTCCGTGCCTGATCGACGAAGTTCGCTATTTTTCCGTGAATCAATGAAATTTGTGATTATTCCACTCCTAATCGACAAAATTCATGATTTTCTACACCTGTTCAACAAAATTTCCTTTTTTTTCCAGCGCCTGATCAACGTAGTTCACTATTTTTCCGTGAATCAACGAAATTTGAGATTTTTCCACACATTATCGACAAAATTCACACTTTTTCTATGCCCGATCAAACAAATTTGCGATTTTTCTACGCCAGATTGACAAATTTCGCTATCTTTTCATACCCGACCAGTGAAATTCGCTATTTTTTCACACCTTATTGACAAAATTCACTATTTTTCGACACCCAATCAACAAAATTCCCTTTTTTTAACACCTGATCAACAAAACTCTCCTTTTTCCCCACACCTGATCGACAAAGTTTGCTATTTTTTCGTGATTCAATGAAATTTTGAGATTTTTTCCATTCCGAATCGACAAAATTCACGATTTTCTACACCCTTTCAACAAAATTCCCTTTTTTTCCACACCCGTTCAACAAAATTACCCTTTTCTGCCGCGCCTGATCGATGAAGTTCGCTATTTTTCCGTGTATCAACGAAATTTGAGATTTTTCCGCACATTATCGACAAAATTCACGCTTTTTCTATGCCCGATCAAACAATTTCGCAATCTTTTCATACCCGACCAGCGAAATTCGCTATTTTTTCACACCCAATTGACAAAATTCACTATTTTTCAACAGCCAATCCACAAGATTCCCTTTTTTACACACATGATCAACAAAATTCCCCTTTTTTCCCGCGCATTATTGAAGAAGTTTGCTATTTTTTCGTGAATCGACGAAATTTGAGATTTTTCTGTACATTATCGACAAAATTCACACTTTTTCCATGCCCGATCAAACAAATTCGCGATTTTTCTACGCCAGATTGACAAATTTCGCTATCTTTTCATACCCGACCAGTGAAATTCGCTATTTTTCGATACCCAATCAACAAAATTCCCTTTTTTTCACACCTGATCAACAAAACTCTCCATTTTCCCCGCACCTGTTCGACGAAGTTTGCTATTTTTTCGTGATTCAATGAAATTTTGAGATTTTTTTCCATTCCTAATCGACAAAATTCATGATTTTCTACACCCTTTCAACAAAATTCCCTTTTTTTCCACACCCGTTCAACAAAATTCCCCTTTTCTGCCGCGCCTGATCGACGAAGTTCGCTATTTTTCCGTGAATCAACGAGATTTGAGATTTTTCCACCTGTTCAACAAAATTTCCTTTTTTTCCATATCCATTCAAGAAAATTCCCCTTTTTCCTGCGCCTGATCAACGTAGTTCACTATTTTTCAGAGAAACAGTGAAATTTGAGATTTTTCCGCACATTATCGACAAAACTCGCACTTTTTCTATGCCCGATCAAACAAATTCGCGATTTTTCTACGCCAGATTGACAAATTTCGCTATCTTTTCATACCCGACCAGTGAAATTCGCTATTTTTTCACACCTTATTGACAAAATTCACTATTTTTCGACACCCAATCAACAAAATTCCCTTTTTTTCACACCTGATCAACAAAACTCTCCATTTTCCCCGCACCTGATCGACGAAGTTTGCTATTTTTTCGTGATTCAATGAAATTTTGAGATTTTTCCCATTCCGAATCGACAAAATTCACGATTTTCTACACCCTTTCAAGAAAATTCCCTTTTTCTCCACACCCGTTCAACAATATTCCCCTTTTCTGCTGCACCTGATCGACGAAGTTCGCTATTTTTCCATGAATCAACGAAATTTGAGATTTTTCCACACATTATCGACAAAATTCACACTTTTTCTATGCCCGATCAAACAAATTCGCAATTTTTCTACGCCGGATTGACAAGTTTCACAATCTTTTCATACCCGACCAGCGAAATTCACTATTTTTTCACACCCAATTGACAGAATTCGCTATTTTTCGACACCTGATCAACAAAATTTCCTTTTTTTCTGCACCTGATCAACGAAGTTTGCTATTTTTCCACGAATCAACAAAATTTGAGATTTTTACCACTCCTAATCGACAAAATTCACGATTTTCTACACCCGTTCAACAAAATTCACTTTTTTCCCACATCCGTTCAACAAAATTCCCCTTTTTTTCCTGTTCCTGATTGACAAAGTTCACTATTTTTCCATGAATCAAAGAAATTTTAGATTTTTCCGCACATTATCAACAACCATTACAAGAGAAGACATGGCACGTTGTTGCAGATCTGCAACAAACAAAAGTTTACGCTTATTTTATACATATTATAAATTTCTTAGCTCGAAAATGGTCTTTAAATAAAGAATTTAAACTTACCTTTGTAAACAATATACTTGTCTGCAGACTGTTTTAACTCCACTATTTCAAAGCTTAATTCAGCAAAAATCACATTTAGCTGATCAAGCGATAAATGAAACTTTGGCGTAAAAAAAAAAAATAAATATTCGCTATCTGTTGCGGATTTAATGACATAATTATACTACTAGCAGTGTAGTAGAATAACATTCAACAAAATCGTGTTTTGATGTTTACTGTCAAAATATCATTGACTTTTTGGGTATGTTGCAGATCTGCAACACAGTGATACAAAGGGTTAATTTCTTTAGGCAAGTAGGTGAGCCTCATTTGCTTCCAAAAAGTTTATAGGGTACTTTTCAGTTAGCCAGGCGCCAGTGTTATGTACACATAAATATATGTATTATACACATGTATGTATACATATATATATATACACATGTATGTATATACATATATTGTATATATACACATATATCCACATATATGTATATCTATACATATGTATATATACATGTATACATAATACTAGCACCCGGCTAACCGAAAAGTACCGATTTTAATTTCCTCGTACATATCACTCTGCAGCACTTGTATTCAGGCCCTGTTTACGGAATAGGCCCATGAAGCCGGTGCTTACCCACTGAGATACGAAAGGGCCCCCAATTTTACTTTTCAAAACTAATTATTAGAAAAAAGAAACTCAATCAGGGTAAAAAATGCATTTTTTTTCTTTTGAAATTTTTTTGTTCTTACTATGTGGCAATTTGTAAATCACAAAAGATATTTTGAAATTCAAATATCCTCAACTGTAGTTCCATATTTGTCATTTACAAAATAAATTGGTTATTTACAATTAAAAATATAATAAAATACTTTTTCATAGTATATATATATAGGTAGTTAGTTTTAGTTTAATATTAAGTGTTATTTACTCTAAACTTTGATGGTAAAATTTCAAATTATTTAAGCATACGAAAAAGGGATTTAGTAAATAAAAAAGCAATTTGTAGAGTAATAGGGGGCCCTGTGTGACGTCGGGCTTCCCCTACTTCCAAGTGTTAAGCGGGCCCTGCTTGTAATATTTCCTTTGGTGAGATATCCAAATAATAAACGTTGTTTTCCTGAACTGAAGATACGCCGTTTGCTACGATGTCATCCTCCATCTTGCTGTCGTTCATTTCTCCATTATTCTCAGCGAGGGCATTTGAATCCATTGCATTTTCTTCACTTTCATTTTTAGAAGATATCAATCCCTTCTTCCTAGTATCAGGCTTTATCCTTTTTGAAGTCCGAAGTTTCGATCCAGTTGAGCTCATATTCTGAGCAACAGATATTTTTTATATATTCTAGTAAAATTTTTACTCTTATTTCTTACAAATTTCGCTATCACTACTAATAACGCCCGCCACGCCGGCCACACAGCTCGATGCATGTAAACACCAGGAAAGGAGTGTTGAGTTGAATTGCAGCTACACATGCGAAAATAAAAATCAAGGCCGTGATCGAGATAGATTTTCGCTGTTAGCGAAACGAGATCCACTAATCAGAAGCCTGTATTTTTGCGACCTTTTCATTGTTTGCAAATATGCAGGCTTCTGATTGGTCAATCTCGTTTGGCTAATATCGAAAAATGTATCTGGATCTCTGCCCAAATGTTTAAATAGAAATTTGAAAGAAATTAATAAGAAATAAACGTTTTTCATTTGATTTTTGAAAGCAGAAGTAATTTTCATAATAACTGGAATTTATGCTTGATCGATGATAAGAGATGCATTTAGTAATCATCAAAAAGAAGAGAGTTTGCGTGAGTGTGTGTGTGTGGGGGGGGGGGGGGAGTCCACTGCCCTTCCCTCGATTTTAAAATTTAACTAGCTAAATTTTTTTTTTTGATAATTTTGAAAACTTCATAAAATGTATTCTTTTCGAAGAATTTAAAATAAAAGAGGAAGTAAGGAATTTTCTGATAGGGCATGGGAGGGCCATTGCCCTCCCTGCATTTTAAAATTTGATTAATTAAAATTTATTTTTTTCCTATTTTGAAATACAGAGTCAAATTTATTATTTACGTGTAACTTAAAATAAAGATAAACTAAGAATTTTCCTTTGGGGGAAGGGGGCTTAGGAGGGCCATTTCCTCTCCCTCGATTTAAAAATTTAACTAACTAAATTTTATTTTTCTCCGATTTTGAAAAAAAAAGTAAAATTTATTCTTTCAAGTAACTTAAAATAAAAGTGGAACTGTGGATTTTCTGTTAAGGAGGGGGGGGGGGATTAGAGGTCCATTTTGCCCCTCCCTGGATTTTGAAACTTATTTAATTAAAATGTCTTTTTCACCAATTTTGAAATGCACAGCAAAATTATTTATTTCGAGTACATTAAAAAGGAACTAAGAACTTTTACTTGGGTAGAAGGGGTCATATGAGAGCCATTGCCCCTCCCTCGAATTTGATTTAATCTAAATTATTTCTAAATTTTATTTTCAATGATTTTGAAAAACACAGTAAAATTTTCTCTTTTCGAGTAACTTAACATAAAAGAGGAATTAAATATTTTTCTGTAAAGTTAGAGGGTTTAGGTGAACCATTATCTGTACCGCAGATTTTAAAATTTAATTAATTAAAATTCTTTTTTGCTTATTATTTTGAAAAACATAGTAAAATTTATTTTTTTCAAGCGACTTAAAATAAAGGGGGAGCTCAGGAAATTTCCGTTAAAGAATGAGGGGGGGGGGGGAGCCCCATTGCCTCTTCCTGGATTTTGAAATTTAAATAATTAAAATTTGTTTTTTTCTTATTTTGAAAAACATAGTAAAATGTATTTATTTCGTTTACCTTAAAATTAAAATGGAATTGAGAATTTTCGTTTTTTTTCGGGGGGCGGGGGGGGGGGTAAATATACTATTTAAAATAAAAGTACTAATTTTTACATCCATAAAAATATATAATTTTTGGAAAATTGGAATCTACAGTTTTTTTTTTTGCATAAAAAATGCACACTTTTCGCGAACACGGAATATTAATTTATTTTATGCAAAAAAGGTGCACAGTTTTTGAAAACATAGGATATACACTTTTTTGTATGTATAAAAAATACAGACAGTTTGCACAAAAGGTGCATACTTTTCGAAGTGTTTAAAAATAGTCACTTTTTATGCACAAATTGTGTACAATCTATACTATTTTGCAAAAAAAGTGCAAACATTTTCTAGCTGGGGTAGTTCACTATTTTTCCGTGAATCAACGAAATTTGAGATTTTCCCGCACATTATCGACAAAATTCGCACTTTTTCTATGCCCGATCAAACAAATTCGCGATTTTTCTACGCCAGATTGACAAATTTCGCTATCTTTTCATACCCGACCAGTGAAATTCGCTATTTTTTCACACCTTATTGACAAAATTCACTATTTTTCGACACCCAATCAACAAAATTCCCTTTTTTTCACACCTGATCAACAAAACTCTCCTTTTTCCCCACACCTGATCGACGAAGTTTGCTATTTTTTCGTGATTCAATGAAATTTTGAGATTTTTTCCATTCCGAATCGAAAAAAATTCACGATTTTCTACACCCTTTCAACAAAATTCCCTTTTTTTCCACACCCGTTCAACAAAATTCCCCTTTTCTGCCGCGCCTGATCGACGAAGTTCGCTATTTTTCCGTGAGTCAAGGAAATTTGAGATTTTTCCGCACATTATCGACAAAATTCACGCTTTTTCTATGCCCGATCAAACAAATTCGCAATTTTTCTATGCCGGATTGACAAGTTTCGCAATCTTGTCATACCCGACCAGCGAAATTCGCTATTTTTTCACACCCAATTGACAAAATTCATCATTTTTCAACACTCAATCCACAAAATTCCCTTTTTTACACACATGATCAACAAAATTCCCCTTTTTTCGCATGCCTGATTGAAGAAGTTTGCTATTTTTTCGTGAATCAACGAAATTTGAGATTTTTCCGTACATTATCGACAAAATTCACACTTTTTCTATGCCCGATCAAACAAATTCACAATTTTTCTACGCCGGATTGGCAAGTTTCGCAATCTTTTCATACCCGACAAGCGAAATTCGCTTTTTTTTCACACCCAATTGACAGAATTCGCTATTTTGTGACACCCAATGTCATGAACATATATATTTTTTTAATTAACTTCAAAGTTTAATTTACTGTATACCTTTTGAAGACAATTTTTGTAAATTTCCATTCCCTATAAAATAAACTTTGGGATATTTAGACACCCAATCGACAAAATTCACTATTTTTCGACACCCGATCCACAAAATTCCCTTTTTTACACACATGATCAACAAAATTCCCCTTTTTCCCCGCGCATGATTGAAGAAGTTTGCTATTTTTTCGTGAATCAACAAAATTTGAGATTTTTCTTTACATTATCGACAAAATTCACACTTTTTCCATGCCCAATCAAACAAATTCGCGATTTTTCTACGCCAGATTGACAAATTTCGCTATCTTTTCATACTCCGACCAGTGAAATTCGCTATTTTTTCACACCTTATTGACAAAATGCACTATTTTTCGATACCCAATCAACAAAATTCCCTTTTTTTCACACCTGATCAACAAAACTCTCCTTTTTCGCCGCACGTGATCGACGAAGTTTGCTATTTTCTCGTGATTCAATGAAATTTTGAGATTTTTTTCCATTCCTAATCGACAAAATTCATGATTTTCTACACCCTTTCAACAAAATTCCCTTTTTTTCCACACCCGTTCAACAAAATTCCCCTTTTCTGCCGCGCCTGATCGACGAAGTTCACTATTTTTCCGTGAATCAAGGAAATTTGAGATTTTTCCGCACATTATCGACAAAATTCACACTTTTTCTGTGCCCGATCAAACAAATTCGCAATTTTTCTATGCTGGATTGACAAGTTTCTCAATCTTTTCATACCCGACCAGCGAAATTCGCTATTTTTTCACACCCAATTGACAGAATTCGCTATTTTTCGACACCCAATGTCATGAACATATAATATTTTTTTTTTAATTAACTTCAATTCAAAGTTTAATTTACTGTATACCTTTTGAAGACAATTTTTGTAAATTTCCATGCCCTATAAAAAAACTTTGCGATATTTAGACACCTGATCGACCAAATTCACAATTTTTTCAAAGCCAATCGATAAAATTCCAATTTTTCCGCACCCAATCGACAAAATTCGCCATTTTTTCACACCCGACTGACAAAATTTACTATTTTTCTACACCTGATAAAACACAAAATTCCCTTTTTTTCGTGCCTGATCGACGAAGTTCGCTATTTTTCCGTGAATCAACGAAATTTGAGATTTTTCCACTCCTAATCGACAAAATTCATAATTTTCTACACCTGTTCAACAAAATTTCCTTTTTTTCCATATTCATTCAAGAAAATTCCTCTTTTTCCTGCGCCAGATCAACGTAGTTCACTATTTTTCAGAGAAACAATGAAATTTGCGATTTTTCTGCACATTATCGACAAAACTCGCACTTTTTCTATCCCCGATCAAACAAATTCGCGATTTTTCTACCCCAGATTGACAAATTTTGCTATCTTTTCATACCCGACCAGTGAAATTCGCTATTTTTTCACACCTTATTGATAAAATTCACTATTTTTCGACACCCAATCAACAAAATTCCCTTTTTTTTGACACCTGATCAACAAAACTCTCAATTTTCTCCGCACCTGATCGATGAAGTTTGCTATTTTTTCATGATTCAATGAAATTCTGACATTTTTTCCATTCCTAATCGACAAAATTCACGATTTTCTACACCCTTTCAACAAAGTTCCCTTTTTTTCCACACCTGTTCAACAATATTCCCCTGATCTGCCGCGCCTGATCGACGAAGTTCGCTATTTTTCCGTGTATCAACGAAATTTGAGATTTTTCCTCACATTATCGACAAAATTCACACTTTTTCTATGCCCGATCAAACAAATTCACAATTTTTCTGCGCCGGATTCACAAGTTTCGCAATCTTTTCATACCCAACCAGCGAAATTCGCCATTTTTTCACACCCAATTGACAAAATTCACTATTTTTTGACACCCAATCCACAAAATTCCTTTTTTTACACACATGATCAACAAAATTCCCCTTTTTTCCCGCACCTGATTGAAGAAGTTTGCTATTTTTTCGTGAATCAACGAAATTTGAGATTTTTCCGTACATTATCGACAAAATTCACACTTTTTCTATGCCCGATCAAACAAATTCGCGATTTTTCTATGCCGGATTGGCAAGTTTAGCAATTTTTTCATACCCGACCAGCGAAATTCGCTATTCTTTCACACCCAATCGACAGAATTCGCTATTTTTCGACACCCAATGTCATGAACATATAATATTTTTTTTTAATTAACTTCAATTCAAAGTTTAATTTACTGTATACCTTTTGAAGACAATTTTTGTAAATTTCCATGCCCTATAAAAAAACTTTGCGATATTTAGACACCTGATCGACCAAATTCACAATTTTTTCAAAGCCAATCGATAAAATTCCAATTTTTCCGCACCCAATTGACAAAATTCGCCATTTTTTCACACCCGACTGACAAAATTTACTATTTTTCTACACCTGATAAAACACAAAATTCCCTTTTTTTCGTGCCTGATCGACGAAGTTTGCAATTTTTCCGTGAATCAACGAAATTTGAGATTTTTCCACTCCTAATCGACAAAATTCATAATTTTCTACACCTGTTCAACAAAATTTCCTTTTTTTCCATATCCATTCAAGAAAATTCCTCTTTTTCCTGCGCCAGATCAACGTAGTTCACTATTTTTCAGAGAAACAATGAAATTTGAGATTTTTCCGCACATTATCGACAAATCTCGCACTTTTTCTATGACCGATCAAACAAATTCGCGATTTTTCTACCCCAGATTGACAAATTTCGCTATCTTTTCATACCCGACCAGTGAAATTCGCTATTTTTTCACACCTTATTGATAAAATTCACTATTTTTCGACACCCAATCAACAAAATTCCCTTTTTTTTTCACACCTGATCAACAAAACTCTCCATTTTCCCCGCACCTGATCGATGAAGTTTGCTATTTTTTCATGATTCAATGAAATTTTGACATTTTTTCCATTCCTAATCGACAAAATTCACGATTTTCTACACCCTTTCAACAAAGTTCCCTTTTTTTCCACATCTGTTCAACAATATTCCCCTGTTCTGCCGCGCCTGATCGACGAAGTTCGCTATTTTTCCGTGTATCAACGAAATTTGAGATTTTTCCTCACATTATCGACAAAATTCACACTTTTTCTATGCCCGATCAAACAAATTCACAATTTTTCTACGCCGGATTGACAAGTTTCGCAATCTTTTCATACCCAACCAGCGAAATTCGCTATTTTTTCACACCCAATTGACAAAATTCACTATTTTTCGACACCCAATCCACAAAATTCCCTTTTTTACACACATGATCAACAAAATTCCCTTTTTTACACACATGATCAACAAAATTCCCTTTTTTCCCGCACCTGATTGAAGAAGTTTGCTATTTTTTCGTGAATCAACGAAATTTGAGATTTTTCCGTACATTATCGACAAAATTCACACTTTTTCTATGCCCGATCAAACAAATTCTCAATTTTTCTATGCCGGATTGGCAAGTTTCGCAATCTTGTCACACCCGACCAGCGAAATTCGCTATTTTTTCACACCCAATTGACAGAATTCGCTATTTTTCGACACCCAATGTCATGAACATATAATATTTTTTTTAAATTAACTTCAATTCAAAGTTTAATTTACTGTATACCTTTTGAAGACAATTTTTGTAAATTTCCATGCCCTATAAAAAAAACTTTGCGATATTTAGACACCTGATCGACCAAATTCACAATTTTTTCAAAGCCAATCGATAAAATTCCAATTTTTCCGCACCCAATTGACAAAATTCGCCATTTTTTCACACCCGACTGACAAAATTTACTATTTTTCTACACCTGATAAAACACAAAATTCCCTTTTTTTCGTGCCTGATCGACGAAGTTCGCTATTTTTCCGTGAATCAACGAAATTTGAGATTTTTCCACTCCTAATCGACAAAATTCATAATTTTGTACACCTGTTCACCAAAATTTCCTTTTTTTCCATATCCATTCAAGAAAATTCCTCTTTTTCCTGCGCCAGATCAACGTAGTTCACTATTTTTCAGAGAAACAATGAAATTTGAGATTTTTCCGCACATTATCGACAAAACTCGCAATTTTTCTATGCCCGATCAAACAAATTCGCGATTTTTCTACGCCAGATTGACAAATTTCGCTATCTTTTCATACCCGACCAGTGAAATTCGCTATTTTTCGATACCCAATCAACAAAATTCCCTTTTTTTCACACCTGATCAACAAAACTCTCCATTTTCCCCGCACCTGTTCGACGAAGTTTGCTATTTTTTCGTGATTCAATGAAATTTTGAGATTTTTTTCCATTCCTAATCGACAAAATTCATGATTTTCTACACCCTTTCAAGAAAATTCCCTTTTTTTCCACACCCGTTCAACAAAATTCCCCTTTTCTGCCGCGCCTGATCGACGAAGTTCGCTATTTTTCCGTGAATCAACGAGATTTGAGATTTTTCCACCTGTTCAACAAAATTTCCTTTTTTTCCATATCCATTCAAGAAAATTCCCCTTTTTCCTGCGCCTGATCAACGTAGTTCACTATTTTTCAGAGAAACAGTGAAATTTGAGATTTTTCCGCACATTATCGACAAAACTCGCACTTTTTCTATGCCCGATCAAACAAATTCGCGATTTTTCTACGCCAGATTGACAAATTTCGCTATCTTTTCATACCCGACCAGTGAAATTCGCTATTTTTTCACACCTTATTGATAAAATTCACTATTTTTCGACACCCAATGAACAAAATTCCCTTTTTTTCACACCTGATCAACAAAGCTCTCCATTTTCCCCGCACCTGATCGAAGAAGTTTGCTATTTTTTCATGATTCAATGAAATTTTGACATTTTTTCCATTCCTAATCGACAAAATTCACGATTTGCAGGTATTAATCTGCAGGTAAAAGATTTTCACAATTGAAGCATTAATTAATCAAACAATCACTTACATGCAGCGTTTTTATGCATTTTATAAATTTTTATTAATAATAATAATCTTAAGTTTTTGCATTAAGTAATAAAGAACTAAAAATAATATAAAGCAAAATAAAGATTCGAAGAAAAAGAATCTGTAAAAGAGGAAAGAAAATCTGTGATGCCCGTCTCCCATCTCGAACTTTCTGCTATCAGGCTTTAGGGATAAAAAAGCAATGTTATCCTATCTAGAACGAAAAGTATGGGCTACCTCTGAAGAAATTAAAGCAGATCTATTTTTAAATGTATTAATAAGCTATGTCAAAATCATATTATAGAAAGTTAAAAGATCGACATAGGCATCATCGATAGGCAACATTTTCACATTTACTTTAAGTTTAAAATGTATAAAGTTTTATGCTTACTTAACGGACTTTATTTTAGGTGGTTCCTCACATATTTAAAATTTGATTAAAAAAAAAAATACAGCTCAAAAGTAATTTTGCTGAAAAATTATAACATAGCTTGTTTACTATATAGCTTTTATTTATTCGTGTTACAATCACAAACATATTTGCAAATTTTTCAACTTGGGTATTCTGACCTTTTCAATTCTAGAAATCAATCTCAACAAACCAGTGTATTGAAATTTTTATCAAAAAATAAAACAACCATAGAGGCAAATAGAAACCACTCACTTTTAATGAATTAAAAATCACATTCATGAAAATAATTTTTATTTTTAGAAATGACATTTTTATCAACTCTGAATAAAATTTTCAAAACAATAAATAAATAAATAAAATAAACTGTATGCGACAGAAGGAGCATCGAAAATCTTGTTGAAAGCGAAGACTTAAATTAAAATTTCAAAAGGCGGGAGATTTCCACATTCGGCGACTTTTAATTTAGATGTTCTTTTTAAATTAAAATTTTAAAGCTTCCCCTCTTTAATACGTATTCAGAGATGGTTTTGATAACATACGTGAGCGATCTTGTGGTTTAAAATTATTAAACAAAGTATTTAGTCATAAACACATTTAATATATTTCACATAATCTAATATACAATACATTGAAAATAAATATTAATCGTTAATTTAAAAATAATTCGCAGTATGAAAACAATATCACTGAAGAATTTCTACTGCATTGTGCATGTGATTTTTTTTCTTCTAAATAAATTATGCAATGCAAAAAGATTCATCACTATAGAAGAAGTATTACTTAAAATACTTTCAAAAACAACTATATTAGGATTAATTATCACTAAAGAACCGATAAAGATATATAGTAAAAACTTACTTTGAACGGCATGAACATGAATAAAGGCACTGTTGTGTCAGCGTCACCCAGCTAGAAAATGTTTGCACTTTTTTTGCAAAATAGTATAGACTGTACACAATTTGTGCATAAAAAGTGACACTTCGAAAAGTATGCACCTTTTGTGCAAACTGTCTGTATTTTTTATACATACAAAAAAGTGTATATCCTATGTTGTCAAAAACTGTGCACATTTTTTGCATAAAATAAATTAATATTCCGTGTTCGCGAAAAGTGTGCATTTTTTATGCAAAAAAAAAAACTGTAGATTCCAATTTTCCAAAAATTATATATTTTTTATGGATGTAAAAATTAGTACTTTTATTTTAAAAAGTATATTTACCCCCCCCCCCCCCCCCCGAAAAAAAAACGAAAATTCTCAATTCTATTTTAATTTTAAGGTAAACGAAATAAATACATTTTACTATGTTTTTCAAAATAAGAAAAAAACAAATTTTAATTATTTAAATTTCAAAATCCAGGAAGAGACAATGGGGCTCCTCCCCCCCCGCTCTTTCTTTAACGGAAATTTCCTGAGTTCCCCTTTATTTTAAGTCGCTTGAAAAAATTAATTTTACTATGTTTTTCAAAATAAGCAAAAAAGAATTTTAATTAATTAAATTTTATAATCTGCGGTACGGGTAATGGTTCACCTAAACCCTCTAACTTTACAGAAAAATATTTAATTCCTCTTTTATGCTAAGTTATTCGAAAAGAGAAAATTTTACTGTGTTTTTCAAAATCATTGCAAATAAAATTTAGAAATAATTTAGATTAAATCAAATTCGAGGGAGGGGCAATAGCTCTCATATGACCCCTTCTACCCAAGTAAAAGTTCTTAGTTCCTCTTTAATGTACTCGAAATAAATAATTTTGCTGTGCATTTCAAAATTGGTGAAAAAGACATTTTAATTAAATAAGTTTCAAAATCCAGGGAGGGGCAAAATGGACCTCTCCCCCCCCCCTCCTTAACAGAAAATCCACAGTTCCACTTTTATTTTAAGTTACTTGAAAGAATAAATTTTACTTTTTTTTTCAAAATCGGAGAAAAATAAAATTTAGTTAGTTAAATTTTTAAATCGAGGGAGGGGAAATGGCCCTTCTAAGCCCCCTTCCCCCAAAGGAAATTTCTTAGTTTATGTTTATTTTAAGTTACACGTAAATAATAAATTTGACTCTGTATTTCAAAATAGGAAAAAAATAAATTTTAATTAATCAAATTTTAAAATGCAGGGAGGGGCAATGGCCCTCCCATGCCCTATCAGAAAATTCCTTACTTCCTCTTTTATTTTAAATTCTTCGAAAAGAATAAATATTATGAAGTTTTCAAAATTATCAAAAAGAAAATTAGCTAGTTAAATTTTAAAATCGGGGGAAGGGCAGTGGACTCCCCCCCCCCACACACACACACTCACGCAAACTCTCTCTTTTTGATGATTACTAAATGCATCCCTTATCATCGATCAAGCATAAATTCCAGTTATTATGAAAATTACTTCTGCTTTCAAAAATCAAATGAAAAACGTTTATTTCTTATTAATTTCTTTCAAATTTCTATTTAAACATTTGGGCAGAGATCCAGATACATTTTTCGATATCAGCCAAACGAGATTGACCAATCAGAAGCCTGCATATTTGCAAACAATGAAAAGGTCGCAAAAATACGGGCTTCTGATTAGTGGATTTCGTTTCGCTAACAGCGAAAATCTATCTCGATCACGGCCTTGATTTTTATTTTCGCATGTGTAGCTGAAATTCAACTCAACACTCCTTTCCTTGTGTTTACATGCATCGAGCCACAGCCACACATCGAGCTGCGTGGCCGGCGTGGCGGGCGTTATTAGTAGCGAAATTTGTAAGAAATAAGAGAAACTTTTACTAGAATATGAGCTCAACTGGATCGAAACTTCGGACTTCAAAAAGGATACAGCCTAATACTAGGAAAAAGGGATTGATATCTTCTAAAAATGAAAGTGAAGAAAGTGCAATGGATTCAAATGCCCTCACAGAATAATGGAGAAATGAACGACAGCAAGATGGAGGATGACACCGTAGCAAACGGCGTATCTTCAGTTCAGGAAAACAACGTTTATTATTTGGATATCTCACCAAAGGAAATAATACAAGCAGGGCCCGTTTAACACTTGGAAGTAGGGGAAGCCCGACGTCACACAGGGCCCCCTATTACTCTACAAATTGCTTTTTTATTTACTAAATCCCTTTTTCGTATGCTTAAATAATTTGAAATTTTACCCTCAAAGTTTAGAGTAAATAACACTTAATATTAAACTAAAACTAACTACCTATATATACATACTATGAAAAAGTATTTTATTATATTTTTAATTGTAAATAACCAATTTATTTTGTAAATGACAAATATGGAACTACAGTTGAGGATATTTCAAAATATCATTTGTGATTTACAAATTGCCACATAGTAAGAACAAAAAAATTTCAAAAGAAAAAAAATGCATTTTTACCCTGATTGAGTTTCTTTTTTCTAAGTTTTGAAAAGTAAAATTGGGGGCCCTTTCGTATCTCAGTGGGTAAGCACGGGCTTCATGGGCCTATTCCGTAAAGAGGGCCTGAATACAAGTGCTGCAGAGTGATATATACGAGGAAATTAAAATCGGTACTTTTCGGTTAGCCGGGTGCTAGTATTATGTATACATGTATATATACATATGTATAGATATACATATATGTGGATATATGTGTATATATACAATATATGTATATACATACATGTGTATATATATAATATGTGTATACATACATGTGTATATACATATATTTATGTGTACATAACACTGGCACCCGGCTAACTGAAAAGTACCCTATAATCTTTTTGGAAGCAAATGGGGCTCTCCCAAGCATACACCCGCGTCGTCTAAAGAACGGAATTCAAGGAAATATTCAGTCATGACCAAATTAATGAATTGAAACTAACCTGGCGAGGGAAACTTAGCAAGCTCTCTAGAAACAGCGCAACAAATCTTAGACATCCAAGAATTGGAAGAAATACCGGTATCACCTGTTCTCCAACAAGAAAGCATTACCACGTGGTTCCTGCTGCATGGCATCCCCACAGATGTATCGTGTGAAGAAATAACGAAAGACCTGCAAGATGCTACTACACTGCTAGTAGTATAATTATGTCATTAAATCCGCAACAGATGGCGAATAATTATTTTTTTTTCACGCCAAAGTTTCATTTATCGTTCAGGGATCTGTTTAGGAAAAAATTGGGTCCTTTAAAGGACCCTTCACAAATTTTTTCATCTCAAAACAGGACCCTTCACAAAACTTTTTGCCTTAAAAAAGGACCCTTCACAAAATTCCTTGTCTTAAAAATAGGCTTTTTACAAAAATTTTCCAGCTCTTAATTAAACCTTTCACAAATTTAATCATTTAAAATCTGACCTATCACTTTTACATATATAAAGAAAATATATGTATTTTACATACATATATCTTCTTAAAAATATATAAAAAGAACCTGAGTATAACGTTCATTTCAAATTCACAAAATTAGGACTAGATTTTTCACAAATGTAAAAAAACTCTTCACAATTTCACAAAAACAGGACCCTGACAGGAAAGTCTGGACAGACCCCTGTCGTTTGATCAGCTAAATGTGATTTTTGCTGAATTAAGCTTTGAAATAGTGGAGTTAAAAAAGTCTGCAGACAAGTATATTGTTTACAAAGGTAAGTTTAAATTCTTTATTTAAAGACCATTATCGAGCTAAGAAATTTATATGTATAAAATAAGCGTAAACTTTTGTTTGTTGCAGATCTGCAACAACGTGCCATGTCTTCTCTTGTAATGGTTGTTGATAATGTGCGGGAAAATCTCAAATTTCTTTGATTCATGGAAAAATAGTGAACTTTGTCGATCAGGAACGGGAAAAAAAGGGGAATTTTGTTGAACTGATGTGGGAAAAAAGTGAATTTTGTTGAACGGGTGTAGAAAATCGTGAATTTTGTCGATTAGGAGTGGTAAAATCTCAAATTTCGTTGATTCATGGAAAAATAGCAAACTTCGTCGATCAGGTGCAGAAAAAAAGGAAATTTTGTTGATCAGGTGTCGAAAAATAGCGAATTCTGTCAATTGGGTGTGAAAAAATAGCGAATTTCGCTGGTCGGGTATGAAAAGATTGTGAAACTTGTCAATCCGGCGTAGAAAAATTGCGAATTTGTTTGATCGGGCATAGAAAAAGTGTGAATTTTGTCGATAATGTGCGGAGAAATCTCAAATTTCGTTGATTCACGGAAAAATAGCGAACTTCGTCCAACAGGCGCAGCAGAAAAGGGGAATATTGTTGAACGGGTGTGGAAAAAAAGGGAATTTTGTTGAAAGGGTGTAGAAAATCGTGAATTTTGTCGATTAGGAATGGAAAAAATGTCAAAATTTCATTGAATCACGAAAAAATAGCAAACTTCGTCCAACAGGTGCGGGGAAAATGGAGAGTTTTGTTTATCAGGTGTGAAAAAAAGGGAATTTTGTTGATTGGGTGCGAAAAAATTGGAATTTTATCGATTGGCTTTGAAAAAATTGTGAATTTGGTCGATCAGGTGTCTAAATATCGCAAAGTTTTTTTATAGGGCATGGAAATTTACAAAAATTGTCTTCAAAAGGTATACAGTAAATTAAAGTTTGAATTGAAGTTAATTAAAAAAAAATATTATATGTTCATGACATTGGAAGTCGAAAAATAGCGAATTCTGTCAATTGGGTGTGAAAAAATAGCGAATCTCGCTGGTCGGGTATGAAAAGATTGCTGAACTTGCCAATCCGGCATAGAAAAATCGGGAATTTGTTTGATCGGGCATAGAAAAAGTGTGAATTTTGTCGATAATGTACAGAAAAATCTCAAATTTCGTTGATTCACGAAAAAATAGCAAACTTCTTCAATCAGGTGCGGGAAAAAAGGGGAATTTTGTTGATCATGTGTGTAAAAAAGGGAATTTTGTGGATTGGGTGTCGAAAAATAGTGAATTTTGTCAATTGGGTGTGAAAAAATAGCGAATTTTGCTAGTCGGGTATGAAAAGATTGCGAAACTTGTCAATCCGGCGTAGAAAAATTGCGAATTTGTTTGATCGGGCATAGAAAAAGTGTGAATTTTGTTGATAATGTGCGGAAAAATCTCAAATTTCGTTGATACACGGAAAAATAGCGAACTTCGCCGATCAGGCGCGGCAGAAAAGGGGAATATTGTTGAACGGGTGTGGAAAAAAAGGGAATTTTGTTGAAAGGGTGTAGAAAATCGTGAATTTTGTCGATTAGGAATGGAAAAAATCTCAATTTCATTGAATCACGAAAAAATAGCAAACTTCATCGATCAGGTGCGGGGAAAATGGAGAGTTTTGTTGATCAGGTGTGAAAAAAAGGGAATTTTGTTGATTTTGTGTCGAAAAATAGTGAATTTTGTCAATTGGGTGTGAAAAAATAGCGAATTTCGCTGGTCGGGTATAAAAAGATTGCGAAACTTGTCAATCCGGCGTAGAAAAATTGCGAATTTGTTTGATCGGGCATAGAAAAAGCGTGAATTTTGTCGATAATGTGCGAAAAAATCTCAAAATTCCTTGACTTACGGAAAAATAGCGAACTTCGTTGATCAGGCGCGGCAGAAAAGGGGAATTTTGTTGAACGGGTGTGGAAAAAAAGGGAATTTTGTTGAAAGGGTGTAGAAAATCGTGAATTTTGTCGATTAGGAATGGAAAAAATGTCAAAATTTCATTGAATCACGAAAAAATAGCAAACTTCGTCAAACAGGTGCAGGGAAAATGGAGAGTTTTGTTGATCAGGTGTGAAAAAAAGGGAATTTTGTTGATTGGGTGTCGAAAAATAGTTTATTTTGTCAATAAGGTGTGAAAAGATAGCGAATTTTACTGGTCGGGTATGAAAAGATAGCGAAATTTGTCAATTTGGCGTAGAAAAATCGCGAATTTGTTTGATCGGGCATAGAAAAAGTGCGAATTTTGTCGATAATGTGCGGAAAAATCTCAAATTTCGTTGTTTCATTGAAAAATAGTGAACTACGTTGATCAGACGCAGGAAAAAGGGGAATTTTCTTGAATGGATATGGAAAAAAAGAAAATTTTGTTGAACAGGTGTAGAAAATTATGAATTTTGTCGATTAGGAGTGGAAAAATCTCAAATTTCGTTGATTCACGGAAAAATAGCGAACTTCGTCGATCAGGCATGGAAAAAAGGGAATTTTGTGTTTTATCAGGTGTAGAAAAATAGTAAATTTTGTCAGTCGGGTGTGAAAAAATGGCGAATTTACTCAATTGGGTGCGGAAAAATTTATCGATTTTATCGAATTTTATCGATTGGCTTTGAAAAAATTGTGAATTTGGTCGATCAGGTGTCTAAATATCGCAAAGTTTTTTTATAGGGCATGGAAATTTACAAAAATTTATACAGTAAATTAAACTTTGAAATGAAGTTAATTAAAAAATATATTATATGTTCATGACATTGGGTGTCGAAAAATAGCGAATTCTGTCAATTGGGTGTGAAAAAATAGCGAATCTTGCTGGTCGGGTATGAAAAGATTGCTAAACTTGCCAATCCAGCATAGAAAAATCGCGAATTTGTTTGATCGGGCATAGAAAAAGTGTGAATTTTGTCGATAATGTACGGAGAAATCTCAAATTTCGTTGATTCACGAAAAAAAAAAACAAACTTCTTCAATCAGGTGCGGGAAAAAAGGGGAATTTTGTTGATCATGTGTGTAAAAAAGGGAATTTTGTGGATTGGGTGTCGAAAAATAGTGAATTTTGTCAATTGGGTGTGAAAAAATAGCGAATTTTGCTAGTCGGGTATGAAAAGATTGCGAAACTTGTCAATCCGGCGTAGAAAAATTGCGAATTTGTTTGATCGGGCATAGAAAAAGTGTGAATTTTGTCGATAATGTGTGGAAAACTCTCAAATTTCGTTGACTCACGGAAAAATAGCGAACTTCGTCGATCAGGCGCGGCAGAAAAGGGGAATTTTGTTGAACTGGTGTGGGAAAAAAGGGAATTTTGTTGAAAGGGTGTAGAAAATCGTGAATTTTGTCGATTCGGAATGGAAAAAATCTCAAAATTTCATTGAATCACGAAAAAATAGCAAACTTCGTCGATCAGGTGTGGGGAAAAAGGAGAGTTTTGTTGATCAGGTGTGAAAAAAGGGAATTTTGTTGATTGGGTGTCAAAAAATAGTGAATTTTGTCAATAAGGAGTGAAAAAATTGCGAATTTCACTGGTCGGGTATGAAAAGATAGCGAAATTTGTCAATCTGGCGTAGAAAAATCTCGAATTTGTTTGATCGGGCATAGAAAAAGTGTGAATTTGTCGATAATGTACAGAAAAATCTAAAATTTCGTTGATTCACGAAAAAATTGCAAACTTCTTCAATCATGCGCGGGAAAAAAGGGAATTTTGTTGATCATGTGTGTAAAAAAGGAAATTTTGTGGATTGGGTGTCGAAAAATAGTGAATTTTGTCAATTGGGTGGGAAAAAATAGCGAATTTCGCTGGTCGGGTATGAAAAGATTGCGAAACTTGTCAATCCGGCATAGAAAAATTGCGAATTTGTTTGATCGGCATAGAAAAAGTGTGAATTTTGTCGATAATGTGCGGAAAAATCTCAAATTTCCTTGATTCACGGAAAAATAGCAAACTTCGTCGATCAGGCGCGGCAGAAAAGGAGAATTTTGTTGAACGGGTGTGGAAAAAAAGGGAATTTTGTTGAAAGGGTGTAGAAAATCATGAATTTTGTCGATTAGGAATGGAAAAAATCTCAATTTCATTGAATCACGAAAAAATAGCAAACTTCATCGATCAGGTGCGGGGAAAATGGAGAGTTTTGTTGATCAGGTGTGAAAAAAAGGGAATTTTGTTGATTTTGTGTCGAAAAATAGTGAATTTTGTCAATTGGGTGTGAAAAAATAGCGAATTTCGCTGGTCGGGTATGAAAAGATTGCGAAACTTGTCAATCCGGCGTAGAAAAATTGCGAATTTGTTTGATCGGGCATAGAAAAAGCGTGAATTTTGTCGATAATGTGCAGAAAAATCTCAAATTTCCTTGACTTACGGAAAAATAGCAAACTTCGTCGATCAGGCGCGGCAGAAAAGGAGAATTTTGTTGAACGGGTGTGGAAAAAAAGGGAATTTTGTTGAAAGGGTGTAGAAAATCATGAATTTTGTCGATTAGGAATGGAAAAAATCTCAATTTCATTGAATCACGAAAAAATAGCAAACTTCATCGATCAGGTGCGGGGAAAATGGAGAGTTTTGTTGATCAGGTGTGAAAAAAAGGGAATTTTGTTGATTTTGTGTCGAAAAATAGTGAATTTTGTCAATTGGGTGTGAAAAAATAGCGAATTTCGCTGGTCGGGTATGAAAAGATTGCGAAACTTGTCAATCCGGCGTAGAAAAATTGCGAATTTGTTTGATCGGGCATAGAAAAAGCGTGAATTTTGTCGATAATGTGCAGAAAAATCTCAAATTTCCTTGACTTACGGAAAAATAGCGAACTTCGTTGATCAGGCGTGGCAGAAAAAGGGAATTTTGTTGAACGGGTGTGGAAAAAAAGGGAATTTTGTTGAAAGGGTGTAGAAAATCGTGAATTTTGTCGATTCAGAATGGAAAAAATCTCAAAATTTCATTTTATCACGAAAAAATAGCAAACTTCGTCAATCAGGTGTGGGGGAAAAAGAAGAGTTTTGTTGATCAGGTGTGAAAAAAAGGGAATTTTGTTGATTGGGTGTCGAAAAATAGTGAATTTTGTCAATAAGGTGTGAAAAAATAGCGAATTTCACTGGTCGGGTATGAAAAGATAGCGAAATTTGTCAATCTGTTGTAGAAAAATCGCAAATTTGTTTGATCGGGCATGGAAAAAGTGCGAATTTTGTCGATAATGTGCGGAAAAATCTGAAATTTCGTTGATTCATGGAAAAATAGAGAACTACGGTGATCAGGCGCTTGAAAAAAAGGAAATTTTGTTGAACAGGTGTAGAAAATCATGAATTTTGTCGATTAGGAGTGGAATAATCACAAATTTCGTTGATTCACGGAAAAATAGCGAAATTCGTCGATCAGGCACGAACAAAGGGAATTTTGTGTTTTATCGGGTGTAGAAAAATAGTAAATTCTGTCAGTCAGGTGTGAAAAAATAGCGAATTCTGTCAGTCGGGTGTGAAAAAATAGCGAATTCTGTCAGTCGGGTGTGAAAAAATAGCGAACTTTGTCAATTGGGTGTGGGAAAAATTGGAATTTTAACGATTGGCTTTGGAAAAATTGTGAATTTTGTCGATCAGGTGTCTAAATATCCCAAAGTTTTTTTTATAGGGCATGGAAATTTACAAAAATTATCTTCAAAAGTTATACAGTAAATTAAACTTTGAATTGAAGTTAATTAAAAAAAATATTATATGTTCATGACAGGGTTGCCCTCTTTTAGCCAGGCCAAAAAAAGCCGGCTTCCTTTTTTTGGTTTTAACCACTTAAAAAAAGCCGGTTTTTATTTTTAAAAGTTTGTTTACAGCTAATTTGTTTTAAATTTGGATCAATTAATTTATAATACACTTATAAATATTTTCTACTAAGAAAATTATAAATTTCTATTAAATTTTGTCAAATAACTGTCTTTAACTGCTAGAAGGCAACTGTGAAGGCATTATGTCTGAAAATTAAAAAAATATATATATATATAAATATTGAAAAGAATATTAAGTTAGACTCCAAACTGGTGTTTTGAAATTTTATATTACATTATATAGCTCCACATATACTACACATTTTAAAGATCATATTTAATTAAACAATGACAAAATGTAGCACATCAAAATGGAAACATTCTTATGTGTCCATATGGAGAGTTAACTTATAAATGTTAAAAGAAAAATTAGAAAGGATATAATATTTGAGGAGAGTTAGGTACATAAGTGTATAAAAAATAGAGCATTTAAACAAGAAAATAAATAGCGAAACAGCACCGAAAACTGGCGATATGAAGCAATTAAAATAATAAAACTTTGTAAAAAATCACCATAAAATTAAAACAAAACATGGATTTTTGGATTTTTTTCTTGTTCTTTTATAGTTCTTAGTTATTATTTTTATTTATATTTTTAATTTACTTCTTTTATTTTTATTTTTTCTTTTATTTCCATTTTTTCCATTTCATTTTCTCTTCTATCTTTTTTCAACACATTTCCCTTTTGCATATCCCTCTATCAGGTAGCGCCATCTGTCGCATTCTTCGCAACATTCTTTTTCTTCAGTTCATTTTTGAACTTGTTCGTTTTCGGACACGTGTATGCTTAGCTGATGACGAGCTGCTATGTGTTTAGCTCGAAACGCGTCCTGTGTTTTGTTTTAATTTTATGGTGATTTTTTACAAAGTTTTATTATTTTAAAAGAAAATAAATAAATAAATAAAATTTCTCTAAATAAATTTTCGAAAAGCTTGTTGTTAAGCATATTCATGCATATGCTATTCATAATGTTTTTTTAATAGTGAGAAATGATGTTTTTATTATATGACTATGTATAATTTTAAATGTTTATTAGAAATAAAATAAGACTTGTATATTAATAGCTCTTAAAATTAATTAAGTAATAAAACATGTAACTAACTATTGTCCTCTTAATTAAAAACACTTTAAAATATGTAGTTTATAATTACAATGCTTCATTGTAAAGCCGATTATGGCCAATTTTGGCCCAAAAAAAAGCCAATAAAAGCAATAAAAGCTGCCGGCGTGGCTTTTTTAAATTTTAGCCGACTTTTTTGCAACCCTGGTTCATGATGAATGTTTATGTGTATTTATAAACGCATGCACACATAGGAGTATTACCCCTAAGCTCACATCATGTGCACATGAGTGCTTTTTTCTTGCACACAGTTACTTGGTACTCACAGGAGTACTTGATGCACCACTCGTAAAAATATTAGGTAGTTTTAGTTTAGCCGGGCGCCAGTGTTATATATACATACATATATATGTATACACACACACATATGTATATACATATATTGTCTATATCACCTATATACATATATATGTAGTATATATATTTATATAAACATGTATATAGACTTATATATGTATCTATAACATTGGCGCCCGGCTAACCGAAATAAAATACCAAATATTACAAGCATTTAACCTTCCTTCAGCTGTAATTAGAAATTAAAAAATTGTGAAGAATTCATCATAATGTTTTAAAATTTAAAATATAGCTTCACCGTATGTTGTAAGGTTCAATTTTAGGTTATATTTATAGAAACATCTTTTTTTTTTTTTAATTTCATACTATTATAAGAATATTGCTCAGCTTTCTGTTGTGCCACTGTTCCATTACAGGAACACCAATAAATTTATGCTTGTTTTTTGGTCTTATTATTGATTTTGCAGTATTGATATTGCAGTGTGAATTATGTATGTGATAGCAATATGATTAACCCTTAACCGGAAATGTGAAAATCCCGTGCACAAACAGACCACTTAATAATTTATCAAATAGTGAACTTAAACATTTAATCTTTAATAGTAATGCATTAATAGGAGCAATTTTTTAATATAACAGCCTAAAAATAAGTTTTGAATGCCGGAGTGCGAAAATATTAAGGGCAGATATATCGACAAAACCATCTCACAGATGGTACGTTTCTGGTTAAGGGAACTGGGCTTAGATGCCTTATGTTCCCTCAGCCGTTGTTTTGAATTGTTTGGCGATTTTTTGTTGGTGTGTTGGCGGTGTTTAAAATATGGCAACCTCGATATGTGGAACCCTGTGTGACATATGTATTCTGACGTGTTGTGTTCTGGCAACCACTGAGAAGTGGTGGATTTTGTGGATGGATTTTGATATTGTGTTGTATCGCTCTGTCTTTTTATTTTTACGTTAAATTTATTGGATGTATTTGACTGACTATATGGTTTCTGTAATCTGTTTAAAAGCTTTTGCTGAAGTAATTAAGAAATATGAGGAAATTTTGAGAAGAAAAGTAGGTTTGTTTATTGTGTCTCAATGCATATTCATAAGCCTATTTTGGAAAATGATGGTGGTGTTATGAGAAAGATTTCGTACTGGAGCTTTCAAGAAAGCAGATATCTGTTAAGGTATGTTGATAATCTTATGTATATTTTGCGGCTTTAAGAGTTTTTTACATTTTGAGATTGCTAGAAAGCGAGAACTTCGGAATCTTAAGAATGCTACACCGGGAGAACTGCTGAATGCAGTGATTTTTTTTTTCGGTTACTGTGCGCGAAGCGCTCATACAAGATTACTGATTGCCTAGCGAGTTTAATTTTTTATGTATATTTTGCTGCCTTAAGAGTTTTTATATTTTGAGATTGCTAGAAAGCGAGAACTGCTGAATTTTGGGAATGCTACACCGGAAGAACTGCTGAATGCAGTGATGGTTTTTTTCGGTTAATGTGCACGAAGCGCTCATACAAGATTACTGATTGCCACTTTAGCGAATTTTGTTTATTATTTACATTTTATTTTCGTTAAGTGAAACATGCGTATGAACCGGTGCTTGGTGACATTTACTACTTGGCGGAAAAGGGGTTTTCACGCCAAGAAAATTCCAAGATGGCAGCCGTGTGAACTTATGACATCTGTTCCGGGAACTGCAATAATTAAGCCTTTTTGTGGTAAAATTTAGATAGGCAAAAAAAGTGTAAAAAAAAAGTGCACAAAATCTGAGCGTATTTGGCACAACTGATTGTGTATAAAAGGTGCACAACTCAGGTATGCAAAAAATGTGTAAACAAAAAAGTGCACAAAATCCGAGCGTATTTGGCACCACTGATTGTGTATAAAAAGTGCACAATTTAGGTATGCAAAATAAGTGTAAACAAAAAAGTGCACACAATCCGAGCGTATTTGGCACCTCTGATTGTGTATAAAAAGTGAACAATTTAGGTATACACTTTTTGTGCACAATTCAGTGTGCACTCATTATGCATAAGCAGAGGTGCCAAATACGCTCGCTTTTTGTGCACTTTTTTTTTTTACACTTTTTTTGCAAACTTTTTCTAGCTGGGCAGTCTTGTATTTTCCTCAAAATCTGATATCCAGGTATACAGCAGGTGTTTCTGGCAACCACATTTGTTAATTTTTCCAAAATCATTCAAAGTTAAATAATTTAGAAATCTATTCTCGCGTTTGACATCTTTATGCGACGCTCCAAATGCAAAATTTCCTTTCAAATACAGGAAGACGAGCAGACGACAATCTGTCATCAAGCAGACTACGGGTCACGTGACTCGCAGGCCGGGAGCATCAGCGCCACGAACCACGTACTAATTTCAGGTCTAAGTTCGGGGATGAAAAGCGTATCTTCATTGTTCTCTTGTGCTCTATCTCCCTGGTGTGGCTCGATGCATGTAAACACAAGGAAAGGAGTGTTGAGTTGAATTGCAGCTACACATGCGAAAATAAAAATCAAGGCCGTGATCGAGTTAGATTTTCGCTGTTAGCGAAACGAGATCCACTAATCAGAAGCCTGTATTTTTGCGACCTTTTCATTGTTTGCAAATATGCAGGCTTCTGATTGGTCAATCTCGTTTGGCTAATATCGAAAAATGTATCTGAATCTCTGCCCAAATGTTTAAATAGAAATTTGAAAGAAATTAATAAGAAATAAACGTTTTTCATTTGATTTTTGAAAGCAGAAGTAATTTTCATATTAACTGGAATTTATGCTTGATCGATGATAAGGGATGCATTTAGTAATCATCAAAAAGAAGAGAGTTTACGTGAGTGTGTGTGTGTGTGTGGGGGGGGGGAGTATACTGCCCTTCCCTCGATTTTAAAATTTAACTAGCTAAATTTTTTTTTTATAATTTTGAAAACTTCATAAAATTTATTCTTTTCGAAGAATTTAAAATAAAAGAGGAAGTAAGGAATTTTCTGATACGGCATGGGAGGGCCATTGCCCCTCCCTGCATTTTAAAATTTGATTAATTAAAATTTATTTTTTTTCCTATTTTGAAATACAGAGTCAAATTTATTATTTACGTGTTACTTAAAATAAAGATAAACTAAGAATTTTCCTTTGGGGGAAGGGGGCTTAGGAGGGCCATTTCCCCTCCCTCGATTTAAAAATTTAACTAACTAAATTTTATTTTTCTCAGATTTTGAAAAAAAAAAAGTAAAATTTATTCTTTCAAGTAACTTAAAATAAAAGTGGAACTGTGGATTTTCTGTTAAGGAGGGGTGGGGGAGGAGAGGTACATTTTGCCCCTCCCTGGATTTTGAAACTTATTTAATTAAAATGTCTTTTTCACCAATTTTGAAATGCACAGCAAAATTATTTATTTCGAGTACATTAAAGAGGAACTAAGAACTTTTACTTGGGTAGAAGGGGGTCATATGAGAGCTATTGCCCCTCCCTCGAATTTGATTTAATCTAAATTATTTCTAAATTTTATTTTCAATGATTTTGAAAAACACAGTAAAATTTTCTCTTTTCGAGTAACTTAACATAAAAGAGGAATTAAATATTTTCCTGTAAAGTTAGAGGGTTTAGGTGAACCATTACCCGTACCGCAGATTTTAAAATTGAATTAATTAAAATTCTTTTTTGCTTATTTTGAAAAACATAGTAAAATTTATTTTTTTCAAGCGACTTAAAATAAAGGGGGAACTCAGGAAATTTCCGTTAAAGAAAGAGGGGGGGGAGGAGCCCCATTGCCTCTTCCTGGATTTTGAAATTTAAGTAATTAAAATTTGTTTTTTTCTTATTTTGAAAAACATAGTAAAATGTATTTATTTCGTTTACCTTAAAATTAAAATGGAATTGAGAATTTTCGTTTTTTTTCGGGGGGGGGGGGGGTAAATATACTATTTAAAATAAAAGTACTAATTTTTACATCCATAAAAATTATATAATTTTTCGAAAATTGGAATCTACAGTTTTTTTTTTTTTTTTTTTTTGCATGAAAAATGCACACTTTTCGCGAACACTGAATATTAACTTATTTTATGCAAAAAATGTGCACAGTTTTTGACAACATAGGATATACACTTTTTTGTATGTATAAAAAATACAGACAGTTTGCACAAAAGGTGCATACTTTTCGAAGTGTTCAAAAATAGTCACTTTTTATGCACAAATTGTGTACAATCTATACTATTTTGCAAAAAAAGTGCAAACATTTTCTAGCTGGGCAGGCGCAGAAAAATCGCAAATTTATTTATGGGTCACCAAAAAATCGCGAATTTTGTAGCTGAAGCGTGGAAAAAAATCGCAAATTTCGCCGATAGGGCACGGAAAAGTCGGGATAGGGAAAATCGCGAGTTGTGGCGAACGGGCTCGGAAAAATCGCGAATTTCGTTGATCGGGCACGAAAAAATCGACAATTTTGTTGATGATGCGCGAAAAAAAGGTGAATTTTCTTGATCGACTGCGGAAAAATCGTGAGTTTCGAAAGTCGCGCGAAAAAATCGCGAATTTCGTCACTTTGCTGCGGGAAATAATTGCAAATTTCATCAGTCAGTTAAGAATCGTGAATTTCGTCTATCGGGTGTGGAAAAAATCGCGAATTTTGTCAATTAGGTGCGGAAAAATCGCGTTTTTCGTCTGTTTATCGGGAATGACGTCAATTTGCCGCGGGAAAATTGTAAATTTCGTCAGTCAAGAATCGCGAATTTCGTTGATCGGGTTCAGAAAAATCGCAAGCTTCGTCGAACGGACACGAAAAAATCGCGAGTTTTACCAATCAGGCTCAAAATCACAAATTTCGTTGTCAGGCACAAAAAAATCGCGACTTTTCTCAATGATGCGCGGAAAAATTGAAAATTTCGTTGATTGGCTGCGGGAAAATTGCGACTTTCGTCAGATTATAGCAAGAACAAATCGCAAATTTCGTCGGAGTCAGTTAAGAATCCCTAATTTCGTTGATCGTTCGCGGAAAAATCGCGAATCTCATCGGTCGTGGGTGGAAAAATCGGAAATTTCGTCGTTCTTGCACGAAAAAGGCGCGAGTTTTTGTCGATCGGGATCCGAAAAATCACGAATTTCTTTGGTCGGGCACGAAAAAAATCGCACATTTTGCCGATCAGGGCGGAAAAAAATCTCAAATTTCGTTGATCGGGACGGAAAAATCACAAATTTCGTTGATCAGGTGCGTAAAAATCTCAAATCTTGTTGATCGGTTCTTCCTGTCCCCTTCGTTCATAAAGTTCGCATTTTTTTCGGCACCAGCCGTTTTCATGCCTATGTTTGTTTTTTACACTTTTAATAAAACAAAATTTATTCCACCGAATAAAATCTAGGAATATTATCACTCTTTCAAATTAATCCTTTTTATAAATACAAACGTAAACTGTTGATATATCCTTGCCCACTGAATTGGATATGTTGACTGGGCAGGGGAACCTAGAGTGGTAACCCCCCCCCCACCCCCCCCACCCCCCCACCCCCCACCTCCCCGAAATAGACTTCTCTTCGTGTGACTGATGTGACCCTCGACAACCCAGACATTTTTGAAAATGGCCCTTCTCTTAAAAAGATTGTGCACCCCTACTCTAGATGGAGGACACGTGAAATTCAAACAAACAGACAAGTTTTAATAAATAACTATTCTAGCAGACTACCTGCCGAAGTTTGAATCCAATTTAAGATAACAGGTGTCTTAGACTTTACATCTCTTTGTGTAAGGGCATGCGCCTCTGTTTATGTACCGAATTAAAAAAAAAAGAAGAAGAATGTTTTGTTCAATATATAGTCCTAGAGACTAGGATAGGGGTTTAAATATTTTAATGAAATTTGAAATGTTGGTATTTTTTTAAAAATTTAAGTTGTCATTGCGAATGAACAATTCATCTCTGGCGGTTACGATAATAGAGGAAAAAATAAGATGGCAACACTCAAATTTTTGTATTGTAAGGTGATTTACATTTTGAAAGGATGGTTCTGAATAGTTGAAAATTGTTTTGCTCATAATAGAGTGAATTGACTTTTTAGAGTGAATTGACAGCATTCCCAGTAAACACAGATTTGCCAAAAACCTCACCAACGGATGTCATAACTAAGATTATTGACAGTCACATCGATTTTCATATAACTATGCGACATGCTTTTAATGGCAAAATAAAATTGTATCACATTAGTGCGGCCAATAAAACAATAGGCAGGCGATAGTTTTCTTCAAAGCAGCGATCGTGTCAAATCTTGTTATCCCACAACTATTCGACACATGATAGTTGTTTGACCATCACTAATGTATAAATTGTTTTATATCCGTTTCAGACCGTAGGTATGATAATTTTTTACCGCTTCATCAATTTACTATCATTATCCTGACATTCACCCATTTATTACTTTCTCAAAACGAAGACGAAGCGTGGCAACACTATAATCGCTATCAATGGTGGCGCGACTCTCGCTGTTTGTCGACATGTTGCTAGTGTGAGATATCTGGGAAGTGAACGATGATTCGGCATGCTTCTGCTGTAAAATATGTAAGGTAAGAACTTTACTAAATATTATTTTACACTATTTATCATTGTTCAAAAATTTTAATAATGCTACTGTTATCGTATTACGCAAGTGGAAATTGACTAGGCCTACCTCAGGCTGTATCTAGGTAAATAATGTTTTAGGATGTATAAAATACATCCTAGTACCTGAATTTATAAATTTATATTTTGTCGCAAGCTCCGAGAGTTTATGAAAACAAATAATTATTAAGGATTGCTTGTTTTTTTTTCTCTCTTGCGTCAAATGTGCAGGAAACGAATTGCAAAATAACCATGACTCCCTAAAGCACACCATCGGTGACAAGGTAAACCAGCTCCCAACAATAGACGACATACAAACCATTCTTAAAGCAGCCATAGCAGAAGCATCCTGTCCCCGGGGAGGCAGCCTCAGCTTTCCGGTATCGGAAAAGGAGCCCGATAGCCGCCCCGAACCTCAGATTCCAACCACCTCACAAGTCAAGAAGCAAAAGCAGAGGTCATCTTCGCCGGCTCTCGACAGAATACATAAGCGCACCATTATTCTAAGAGGATCGCACACCAAACTAAACAGTAAGGAGATCCAGAATATTATATCGAAAGATAACACCAGCACAGCAAGTGCAATCGAGAAGATCACACACAGAAAGAATCACATAGAAATAACCTGCAGCAGTCAGGATAGCGCTCAAACTTTAAAAAGAGAGATGCAGCAGAACAAAGCGTTAAATAGGGAACTGGTATTCCTAACCAAGACAGCAACTTCACACAAGATGAATCTCCTGTCAGATCCCCCACAATATACAGAACAACATATAAAAGAGGCAATCCAGCGTAAATATATAGCATATGACGACGAGATTCAATTCTTGGCTGCTCAAAAATCGAAGAAGAACCCTGCAACCAAGGACTGGATAATGGTACTCCCCAGGGATCTTGCCAAGTCGACAATCAGAGGGAACGGAATCACCTTGGGGTTCCATACTTGCAAGATTAGACCGCATACCTCAGTCCAACGTTGCAACAGATGTCAGGCATTTGATCACCCAACAAAACATTGTGTTAACAATCGCTACTGTCCCATTTGTGGGGAAAGGTCCCCAGAGCATGAGCCAAGAAATTGCGACAAACTTTCGAGTTGTGTCAATTGCCATTTTAACAACGAAAAAGAGGGTACGAGATATCCGACAGACCACAGATCCTCGGACTCCTGCTGCCCAGTCTTTCATAACACATACCGTGCAGAAAGAGAGCGACTAGACAATATCTTCGTGCTACAGCAGAAGCCAAAAAACCAGACACCCTATAATGATCAAGATCAGCAATCCCCTGCAGACCATCATCCAGGGGGGAGGCACCCCCACAATGGAGCCTGCCTTGGCTTAGCCCTTCCCAGCCAATGTTTAGTCACTGGCCACTACCGGCCCAGGAAACGGCCTTCCAGCAGTTCCAATACGCTGCTCGTAGAAGTGGGAATTACAATTCGCATCATAGGACATCTAGTAAGTAATTTAATTTACATCTGTAACTTTTACTAACCTATTACTCAGTTACCATTATGTCACCTTTACAGGATCCCTCAACTTCCCAAAACCATTCTCTTAACACAAAAAGACCTACAACTCCATTTGGCAACCTTAAATTTATTCACATTAACTTAAATCACTGCAAAACAGCAAACGAATCCCTTGGGGATTACCTAAACTCTGTCAATGCGGACGTGGCATTGCTGCAGGATGCCTACTGCTCAAACGGCAAAGTATCGAACATTCCTTCATCCTGGCCGGTTTTCTCTTCAAAAGCAGGTACAGCACACCTGGTAGTCCGGAATACAAACATGACATACTCTCACCTATTCACGGGAGAACATTGCGTATTTATCACGATCACGGCTAAAGAAGGCCATTTGAGGGTACAACATATGCAGCTCCCAGGCTCAACATTGAGGATACCCTCGAGGAGTGGGAACACCTAATAACACATAGGAGATTCTTCATCTGCAGCGGCGATTTTAATGCGCAGTCGCCCCTCTGGGGCTACGAGACTGAGACCACGCGGGGTGGAACTCTCATCGAACATCTGATCAAACACAACCTTTCCATAGCAAACATAGATATCACAGAACACACATTCGTAAAAACAAATAGCGTGGGCGTAGTTGTGGCCAAGGGATTTCCGGATCACACCTTGGTCAATCCAATGGCCCATAACAAAATTAGGAATTGGCACGTATCAGATGTTCACAGTGATTCTGATCATAAATACATCTCTTTTGGCTTCGAAATTACACCAGCATACACAGCAAGGCGCAGATTTAACACCTCTAGAGGGAATCTGCGCAAATTCACTCACATTATTAAAACACACAAACCTCTCCTCAACCAACACCTGAAAGATGCAACAGATACAGATTCGATTAATTCATTGACACAAGTCCTCATCGAAACAATGCACAAGGCTGCAAAGGCATCTTTTAGATTCAAAAACACACACAGATCTGCTAATTTCTCCTTCTGGACGGCAGATCTGCGGGCTAAACGCAATCAGCTAACAGCAATGCGGAAGAAGATTAAAGCCCTGAGACAAAATGATGAGGACACAGAGTACTTTCGTACTCTGGCAGCAAAATAAAAATTATTGGCATCAAAATACAAACGCAGTATTCTAGACGCCAAAAGCAAGGCATGGCGGAAGTTCTGCAGCGGCCAGACGAACCCGCATGGCACTGCTCAAAAAATCTTTTCTGGAAAATTCTACAAGCTCGACGAGATTAGACTCGAGCTGCCCTCAAACGTATCTTCACGCCAAGCAAACCTAGAGCACCTTACAAAAGAACTTTTCGGACCTTCGGCTTACCCTAATATAGACAATTCAGACTTAAACTTTGACGCCCCCCATGACCTCCCCTTCACTAAAGCAGAACTATCAACTGTACTGCACAGTCTAGACGTTACAAAAGCCCCGGGTCCAGACTGCATAGACTTCAAAATTCTAAAACTGACCTACAAAATCATACCAAAATTATTCACTCGTTGGGCAAATCTTTGCCTCGCGCATAATTACTTCCTGCTCACACTGAGGCTAGGGGAAGTAGTATACTTCCAGAAGCAAGGGAACGATCCCTCCGAACCTTCTTCATACAGACCGATCTGCCTGCTTCCAACTCTAGGAAATTTGTTAGAAAAAGTTATTGTAAACAGACTAGTACATTTTTTAGAATCTAACAACCTACTTCACCACAGACAATTCGGGTTCAGAGAAGGCAGATCCTGCGAAATTGCTTTATCTGAAATTCTATCCTCCTGCACCTCCAGCATCAAAGCCGGAAACTATACTTCTCTTGTCTCACTCGACATAAAAGGTGCCTTTCACAACGTCGAGTGGCGGGACATCTTGTTTCAACTCATTGACATTGGCTGCCCGGGAAACCTGGCTGGAACCATCAGGTCCTATCTATCAGAGCGTAGCATTTTAATCAACTGGGGCTCAGGCTACTCAATTCATAATCTACAGAAAGGGTGCCCACAGGGCTCCTGTCTAGGTCCCATCCTATGGCTCTTGATAGCTAACGTAATCCTCAAGGAATTCGAGAAGCTTGGGTTCCTCCTTTTCGCGTTCGCCGATGATTTCAGCCTTGTCCTCTCGGGCCGTCGGAGAATCGACATTGAAGACCTGGCAGCTCGGGCTCTTCCCCTCTTCCACCAGCTGCTGACTCGCTTACGCCTCCAGCTCTCTACAGGCAAATCACAAGAAGTTACCTTTGCCAAACCATGCAATCTTAAACGCTCCCCAACGATGCGAATCAATGGACAGGTGGTGAAACATAAAGACAAAATAACTCTTTTAGGACTCACAATAGACAAACATGAGATGGATGGCACACATTAACAATACCAGAGAAAAAGTCACAAAGCTCTGCAATAACTCACGTAAACTTACAGCAAAAACTTGGGGCATAAAGCCCCAAATGCTTAAAATATGGTACCACACAATAATGGAACGGATCATCTTTTACTGCGCGGGCATCTGGGGAGGAAATCTCACCCAGCAGGCGAAGAACAAATTGATCTCAACTCAAAGGATGTTCCTACTCCAAACGAGCAGAGGTTATAAGACAATCTCCTCAGAGGCCCTTGCAGTGATATCGGGGATCCCTCCCATAACAATCACACTAGAATTTGAATACCTAAGAAATAAAATCATTCACTTAAAACACGAATCAACGCATCACACACATTTCCCTAATACAGATATACAGACGAAAGTCAGCAGTTGGATCTTACATCCTGCGAAAGAGACATCTCGTTTACAAGTTAACCCAGAAAAAGACACCTACAAGCCATCCCGAGATCCAACCGTATACACGGATGGGTCCCGAACCGAATCAGGCGTGGCAACGGCATTCTGTGTCATGAGTGATGGGGAGGCGACCCATCAGTGGGCCAACAGGATTGGGGATAATAACTCTGTTTATCAAGCGGTGCTCCTCGCGATCCTGTGGGCACTGGAGTGGATCGCTGGTCAATCTTTCCCCTTTGTTAGGGTCTACAGTGATAGCCTCTCCAGCCTCCAACCAATTTTCGCGCACCGTACCAAAGACCCATTAGTACTTAAAATTAAACAACAACTCTTAACACTAGTCCACAAATCTTCCCTTGGTCATGTATCGGCCCACATTGGCGTTGAGGGCAATGATCGAGCCGATGCACTGGCTAAGGCAGCAACAGAAAAACAGGCAATAGAATTTGAACTCCCAGTTCCCCCGTCCCATGTCAAACGAGTCTTAAAAGACAGAATTTTTCCAGCCTGGCAGGCTAGGTGGGACGACTCTGACAAGGGACGCTACACACACAACCTCATACCTAAAGTCTCTAGGAACATATCTAATCTCTCAATATCCACCACCGCATTCCTCACAGGTCACGGCCCTTTCAAATTTAACCTAAAAAAATTCCTCTACACCTCCTCGGCTCTCTGCGAATGTGGAGAATTAGGCACACCAGAGCATAGCTACTAACACTGTACCCTAACGGAAAAATGGCATATAAAATTTCACAGCTCACCTCCCAAATCCTGGCTATTAAACATACTCACAAGGCCGGTACTGCTGGCAAAATTAAAGCATATTTATAAATTCCAAAAATAAATTTGTGTTCTCACTTCCTAGCGATCATGCGTAAAGTATCAGATCAGCACTCCATATCTGGACTTACAGTGTGTTCCAGCACACGCAGCATTGAAATAGTAACAACAACCTCTCCTTTTTCACCTGCTGCCTGTCGCGTGGGGGGTTCCTTGCCCCAGCGGGTCTAAGTCATCGCAGCCTAAGTCATCGTATTCTCTCCCGCTCACTGTTGCGAAGGGACAGTCAATGCCTCAGAGGGCAGAGCTTTTTATGTAAATTCTTTTTTTTTAAGACCTTAAAAAAGGCGACCGGGAGGAACACTATGCTCTACAGACTTGGATTCCTCGTCTGAGCACTCCCTCTTAGGCAATCAAAATATATTATTGAATGTAATGTTATTCTGACGCTTATGTTGTGTCTTACAACTACAAAACTCAAGATATTAAAAATAGTTTAACAATAATAATTTACATTTAATTATTTACTTTTAACTGACTTTAACTTACCCAAAACAAAGATCGTTACTTTGTAAACAAACAGACCGCGACTGACAAGAAAACAAAAATTAAGTGAAAACATCGTTGAAATAAGTTAATATATGTAACAATTAAATAATCCATAAATGATTAATATAGTAATTTTACACTTTTAATTGCCGTGTTGTGTTACGACATAGCACTTATCCTGGTGTATGAAACATAACTTTTGAAAAATCTCATTGAAGTTTGTCCTTTGCTTTAAAAACACAATCTTCATTGATTTTTTTTTTTTTCGTATATAAATCTCTAAAAATTTAAACATTTATTATATTGCTGTACAACCTTTTTAAGAAAAGGGTCACTTACATCCAGTCCAGGGCCACGTCATCCCAGTGACAGAACGTTGTTTACCATAACTAAAAGAACAAAAAATAAGAAAAATAATTACCATAGTATAAGAGTAAACAGAAAAAGAAGAAAAAAGACATTTAATAAATAAATTCTGTTATAACATTTTTAATTTTAAGACCTAATAAGTAACAATAAACGATATTTTGCGGAGAGGGCGGATTATAAAATAAAAGTGCTGGATAACCGAATGTTTCGGTTAATCGGATGTCGGATAATCGAGAGTCTGTAATATTTTTAAATCGCATTAATTTCATATTCATTTAATAATTAACTGCAAGGAAGGATTTGAGCAACAGAAAGTATGACTACGTTGATTATATGTCACTCGGTATCGCCCCCCCCCCAAAAAACTATTCTCTGGATCCGCCCCTGTCAAGATTCCGCAATTTGCTCCAGATTCTACCATTTTGTGCTGTTCTATCATTGAGCACAGGTTCGTGTGAGAGAGACTTCAGCTGTCACAACATACTCAAGATGCATACAGAAACTCTCTGAAGACTGAGGCACTGGATGATTTCCTGAGAATTTCTATTAATGGACCCACGCTAACGGAGTTTGATCTTACAGCTGCGATTGGCAATCGGTATTTCAGTGCAGAAAGGCAGAAACATGAAGTGCTAAAAGTACAGGAACTTTTTCTTTCATGACTTTTTAGTGGTAGTATGTGACAATTTCTGCAACCATTGAAACCTTACCGTAAGTTAATTTTTGTGTGTGTGTGTGTGCATTAAATATGTCTCGATTTTTCAATTTCTACATTCTTTTATGATTTCGGTCACCTGAAAGTTCTTCATACTACATCTGTTAACATTAAAAAAAATTGTTTATATTTGTCATTAATGTAAAATATGCTTGATTTACCAGACAGCTCCTTCTAACAATGGTCAATTTAAATTCAGTTTGTCATAAATAGTGCATTTTTTGGGCAGGCGTGGTGACCAACATTTCTATCTGAATAAATGTAAAATAGTGGAGAGCAAAAATTTCACTCTGGCTACTGCCTTTCCTACTAAAATTTCATGCCCTGATGTAGATGTTTATTGATAGTTATTTTAAGTTTTAACACTGCATTTTAATTTTTCTAATATTTTAAATTTTACACGAAAAACAAAAAACACTATTTTTGATCGAATTTTGCTCTTTTCAAACTCCATGTCCCTTTAATGACTAAATTCAACGAGGAAAAAAGAGAAGCACTTACAAAAAACTAGTGCAACTTCTTTCTCTGGAAAATTAAACAGTTAACATGTAAATTCAAATTAAAAACTGGAGTTAAAATCTGCATTAAATGAAGAATTCCATTATAGAATATTGCAATGTAAAAACTGAGGAAGAAAAATTCAGCCGATTTATTTATGTATATAGTAAAGCATATAGTAGTGTAAGTTCTGAGAGAATATTAAATTGCATCACGAAATATCACAGTATAAGAATTACAGAAGAAAAACTTTAATTTGTTTACTCATGTTTATAGTGTAACGAAAATATAACTTACTTTTATTAATCTGATTATAAACGTGTTCATCACGGAAAGGAATTATTTCCAATGAATTTTGTGTGTAGATTTACATGTAGCTCTAATTTAATAAGACGTCTGGGCGTTGATATGAAAGTTTTTTTTTAATTAAATGGAAGTCGTTGCTTGACCATTTTCTTAGAAAACGAACGAGGAACACTTTCGTAAAAAGGAGTACTTTTATTTTCCACTTAATTTGAATTTATTTTTCCCTTATTTTTAAGACTTCAAAAAAGAAGGAATTCATCAATTCGACTCGTATATAATTTATATATATGTTTTTTCACTGGGCGATTTTTTTTATTTTGAGTCTCATATGCATCAGGAGACACTTTGGGCTAGCCTCACAAACATTTTCGGTCTCGTACATGCCGTAGATTTTGCTATTCATCGCACACAGATATACACACAGATAGAACGAAAGTTTCTTTTATTAGTTTAGAATAGTGTTTATATTATATTTTAATAGATTAAAAAAATAACTTTTTTTAAGGTGTGGTCTTTTAACAATACCACGCAAAAAAAGATAAATCATGCCTTAAGCATAAAAAATGACTCTTTCCAAAATATTCACAATACAGTAGCAAAACGCTACCGTTTAAGGCGAAAAGGCGAAAGGTTATTTGGAAAGCGCACGACATACTTGAAAAACGAATCTCAATATTTACTATCCATACTGGGCCTGATTACCGGCAGGCAAACTTCCATCAGTAAATTTAAATAAAAATATTTGGCCTATTTAAACACCAAATTCATGCAAATTGTCTGTTAAATATAAAGGGAGCTTTTCTTTTTACTGGTGGAAGTTTGCTTTGCCCTTAATAAGGAACCTGAATCTATAGTCCGAATAGTATCCGATTTTTTTGTTGCAGCTCTAAAATGATCTAAAATGATCTATAGAATTATACATATATATTGCATAGTATGCAATTTTTTTTCTGTTCGAAAAATCATAATATAGTTGAAAATCTCTTTTCAGCAATTTCCGTCAATAAGCGGAAAGCTATACGAATTGTTTTGTGAAGGGCTGTATATGACCTATATAATTTATACACGCTAAATAGCCAGTGTTTTGTTACAGTATTCTGAATTTATTCAAAAGAGTTACATAATCTATAATTTGCATGTTTTGTTTTTTCCTTAAAAAAAAAGAAATTAAATTAAATTTTAAAAGGCATACGACAATTGAAATTGCATTTCTTGAAAATTCTTCATAGACACTACTGTAACTGAATTCTTTTGCGTAATAAACGATAAATGATATACAGTAATACCTCGACTTACGTCAGCAATTCGTTCCAAGACTAGAGACGTAAGTCGAGGTACATTTACATAAGAAAAAAAGGATAAGTAATAAATTTCTCCAAAATCTGATTATCATATTCTATTGTATTTAAGCATTATGTTACATTAATTTAACATTAGCAAAAAAATGCGTCTGAAATATACAAGAATTTGGAATAAATCAATGAGTTTTAACTTACAATTTATTGCTCTTCTAGCTGCCCCGTTCGAATCTTTGAGCATGTAAAAAAATATTGTATTGAAGTTTGAACCGACAAATTTTTCTTTTTTTTCTCTTAGAATCTCCTTGTAGCAGTAGAGTGAGTTTTCTAAGCTTCTTCTAGTCAATGCTACTCTTTGCTCGTCGAATCAATATATTCAAGAACCGTCATTCCAGTCTCAATAAGATTTAGTCCTTCGGTTAATTTTGCAACCGTCATAATCTTTTCCGTAGGCTCAAAATCTTCATCTATTTCTTCAACAGTACTTTGTTCCTTCAATTTAATAAGTTCGTCAATGGTTAATTCCGGATCAGGGGAATTTATGAGTTCAATAACATCTTCAGCATCCATCTCTAAGTTTAGTTCTCTTCCATTTTCGACAATTTCATCAATTAGGAGAGATACATAATCGCAATTTTCAGAGGTTTTCTGAGTCTCTGCGAAGAAAAAGGGGCATAGTTTTTTCCAAGCATCTCTCATTTTTTTTTGCTGAACTTCACCCCATGAATCCCCTATGACTGTGACTGCATCTGAAATGTTAAATTTCTTCCAGAACTCTTTCACTGTCAACTCTGGAACTTCTCTCATCACTGCATTCAAATTGGCAAAACGAATGTCTCATATAATATGCTTTAAAAGTCTTGATCACACCCTGGTCCATGGGTTGGAGTAGAAAGGTTGTATTTGGAGGCAAAAAGACAACTTTTACTCTTGGGTCGAAATTCAAAATATCTGGTGAATGCCCAGGTGCATTATCACTAATTAACATCACATTAAAGGGTAAATTTTGGGATAGACAATAACGCTCAGCTTCTGGGATAAAATTTTGAGTAAACCAATCTTCAAACAATGGGGCGGTTACCCGAGCTTTTGAATTTGATTTCCAAATCATTGGAAGTTTAGACTTCCAATTTTCATCCCACGGTTTATTCTTCCACTGTTTTTTAAAAGCTCGTGGATTCTCTGAACAATAAATCAGAAGGGGTTTTAGTTTGCAATCTCCAGCTGCATTTCCTCCAAGAAGTAGGGTTAATCTATCCTTCGACACTTTAAATCCAGAAAACGTTTTCTCCTCCAGTGCAATGAATGTTTTTGGGGGCATTTTTTTTTCCAAAAAAGCCCTGTTTTATCAACATTGAAAACTGTCTTAGGGCGATATCAATCCTGTTCTATCATCATCTTTATATGGTTGGGGAATGAATGCTGCTTCCTTATCAGCACTTTCTGCCTCTCCAGAAGTTGAAATGCTATAGAAATTACACCGTTGTTTGAATCGATGAAACCGTCAGTTACTAGCGACGAAAGATTATTCACTCCTTTCATCTGATTTTTCTTTCAGTTTTTCAAAAATTAACTTAGCTTCATTAGATATTGAATTTTGGTCGATAGGACAATTTTTTACCATCACCTGATTCTTACACCACATTATCAGCAATGATTCCATTTCAGAAACCAAGCCGTGTCGATTGCGAATCATCACCGTATTCATTGGGCGAGCCTTCTTCACCTCGGCAAGTATTCGTTCTTTATCTTTGATAATTGTTCCTACAGTCGTACGGGCAAATTTCATCTTAGAAGCAATTTCATGTGTCTTAATTCCTCCTTCATAAAACTTGATAACTTCATGTTTTGCTTCTAATGTAAATGTATTCCATTTTCTTTTTTATTGAGATGTTGAATCACTAGTTTTTCTTTTAGGCGCCATCGTCAGAATACGACCGTCACTTCACACTGCATGAACAAAGAGCGAGTGCTTACAAAATATTTTTTCTGCTCTGCGGCTTTGAGCATTACACGTCCTCCTAATAGTAAGAACATATATTTCTTAATACAAGGTATTTAATTGCTGCCGAAAATTACATTCTTTAAGTCTCATTAAGAAGATTTGAAATCTAAAAATCTGTTTTCTTTTAGGCAAAACATTAATAGCTTTTATTTTTATTTATCCCAATTATAAGGTTTTTAACGAATAAGAAAAGTAATTTAACCTTTTCTCTCATATCTGTCATTATTAATTCTTTTATGCTGCAGAAAATATAAATATAAAACAAAAATCAAACAATCATCTATATCTCTGTCATCCATTTCAATGCAATACCATAAACAAAATAAGATAAAAATTCGCGTTTCTCAAAATGTTTAGTCTTAACGACGCCTAGACACATAGTTTTAGGTTTACCATTTACTTTTCTTACTTGTTTTTTACGGTCACGTGACTGTCACGGGAAATTTTCCCTTTATAGAATCAACAGTCTTCAAAAAAGTTTAAAGTGCGTCTTAATTTAAGTATTTTTTGTCCAAGCTAGGCGACGTAAATGCGGGTTGACGTAAGTCGAGGGGACGTAAGTCGGAGTATTACTGTACATACTATGTTTTATAGTAGCATTTTGTTGAGCAACTAAGGGGTGTATTTCCATATATTTCAAACAGTACAAATCATTAAAATACATTGAAAAAGATTTTCCCCTCATTGGCGATAATGTAACGAAATTCTTTTGAGTGCCCCTGCAAACGAACTACACATACTATACACTGGATTTCCAATACTGAACATACCATAGGATATCTCAAAAACGAATATCAATTACATGGCAATACGAATACTTTTACCGAATTAGAGAACAGCCATACTGACGATCAGATAAACTTAATTCTTAAAAACTTTTTAACTATACTGGAAATCGTGTAAACAAGTCGGAAATTGTACGTCAAACGTGGCAAATGAAGTGCGTTCCTACTAGACTAGTTTTATAAATATTCAGATCTTGGTGCAATAGCTGTCACACTTTTGTGCAAAAATGCATGAATACTTATTTTATTACGATTATATACAGTAGAACCTCGATCCATCTTTTTTCAAGGCGTGCATAAAAAAAAAAAAACGATGAATGCGGGAAAACAATGAATGCGAGTTAACGCCAAAACACGAAAAAAACAATGTTTATGCATTACTAATACATGCAATGTATACAGTATACTAATAAATGCTAATTTGTTACTAACCAGACTGTGAAAGAAAGAAATCAAAGTTGAAGAAAATTGATATTTATTTTTTTTTAAATCAGTAATTTTATGTTGGGCTTTTCATTCATTTTTTAAATTAAACAACAACTTTTCAAAATGTATAACATGTTTCTGGTCATTTTTAGGTAGCTTTCTTTACAGAAAGCTACCTATTGCAGCCGTTCGGAGGAAAGCGATTTCAAAAAATTTTGGTATATTTTCATCGATCATGACCCCCAGACCCCGAAACCACCCTCCGTTCAAAATATATATATATATATATATATATATCTGACCTATGTCACACTGTAACTCTCGTATTTATGAACCGATTTGGATGTAATTCGGTGTGTACATAGTACATACCAATGTCTCGACCGAGTTCGTTGGCCAGCTTCATCCGCCATTTTGTTTCAAAATGGCGGACATTTAAAAATTTAAAAAAAAATTTAATTTGAAATGTGGTACCAAAAAATGGAAAATGGAGAAATATTTTTTTCTTATGTATTTGACCTTTATACAAAGACTCCGTAGCAGTTTTTGTTTCGTCTATATCTTAAAAAATGGCTGAGTTATAGCACTTTGAATTTCTAGCGAAGCTGACATTTTGATACGACCTGAATTTTGTCACGCGATAAAAGGCGTATTTATGAACCGATTTGGATGTAACTTCGTTTATACATAGTACAGACCAATGTCTCGACCGAGTTCGTTGGTCAGCTTCATCCGCCATTTTGTTTAAAAATGTCTTTAAGGGTGAATATCTCGGCTAATTGCGGACGATTTTTTTCAAAATCATTATCAACAATGCTTTTATACGTCTTCTACGATAGGCACTTCCAGTGCTCCTCAACACCTTTTCTGAATGCTCGCAAATCGAAATTTGTGTGTAACGGAAAATGCACTTTTCTCAAAAACTACGTGACCTAATAGTCCAGGCAATAGGGCTCTATCTAGCAAAATTCATGGTAGTTCTGGAAAAAGGCTTACTATATGATTTTGGGGTCGCTGAATCCGAATTTTTAACTTCCCACCAAAATTTCCCCCGGTAGCCCCCCCCCCCAAAAAAAAAGGTTTTTATTAAAAAAATCAATTTTTTTATTGTTTTAGGGGAAAAGTATCTAGATATTCAGAAAGTAGACAAAATTTGCAACAAATTAGATATATGACATTATGACTTAGAATGAAGGGGAAGGGGGATCTGCCTCGGAACATGCGCGCGGTGCTGCGTGAACTAAGTCGCTCAATTCCACTTAACCACTCACACGTTCACATTCGCACTCCCATCTCCCCTCCGAAATTTCTCTATAAGGTTTACTTTAAGTTTTTTGGGTCGCTGAATCCGAATTTTTAACTTACCCCCCAAAATTCCCCCCCGAACCCCCCCCCCCCAAATCGTTGTTTTTAACGTAAATTTCTTATTGTTTTAGGGGAAAAGCATTACGAAATTCAGAAACTAGACAAAATTTGCAACAAATAGGATATATGACATTATGACGTAAGATGAACGGGGAGGGGTAGGACTGCCTCTGAACATGCACTGCGGCGCTACGTGCAGTAAGTTATGAAGTCCAGGAAATAGGGGATTTTACCTGGAAAAAATAATACTAGTTCTGGATTTCGACTCACTTTATGTTTTTTGGGTCGTTGAATCCGAATTTATAACTTCCCACCAAAATTTCACCCGGCAACCCCCCAAAAAATTGATTTTTTGAAAAAAATTGGTTTTTGAGAAAAGCGCGCGGGGAATGTTCCGAGGCAACCCCCTCTCTCCACGTTTATCCTAAGTCATAATGTCATGTATCCAATTTATTGCAAATTTTGTCTAGTTTCTGAATTTCGTAATGCTTTTCCCCTAAATCAATAAGAAATTTAAGCTAATAACAACTATTTTGGGGGTTTTCGGGGGGGGGGGGATTTTGGGGGGTAAGTTAAAAATTCGGATTCAGCGACCCAAAAAACATAAAGTAAACCTCATAAAGAAAGTTCGGAGGGGAGATGGGAGGACGAATGTAAACATGTGAGTGGTTAAGTGGAATTGTGCAACTTAGTCCACGCAGCACCACGCGCATGTTCCGAGGCAGATCCCCCCTTCCCCTTCATCCTAAATCATAATGTCATAATGTCATATATCTAATTTGTTGCAAATTTTGTCTATTTTCTGAATTTCTAGATACTTTTCCCCTAAAACAATAAAAAAATTATTTTTTTTAATAAAAACCTTTTTTGGGGGGCTTTTTACCAAAATTTGTGTGGGGGGGGGCGTTGCCGGGGGAAATTTTGGTGGGAGGTTACAAATTCGGATTCAGCGACTCAAAAAACATAATGTAAGCCGATTTCCAAAACTACCATTAATTTTGCTAGGTAACATTCCCTATTGCCTGGACTATAAGGTAATATCACTATAATTTTCCTGCAAGGTTTAAATTAACGGCTACTACCTCTAATTTTTTCATAATTCTAGTTTCAGTAGATTCCGAAATAGAGGGGGGGGGGGACATATTTTTGCACTACATTTTCGACGATATCTCTGAAAATATAATACTTAAATTTAAAAGAAATGTATTTTTGAGTTCAGCGTTACGAAATCTTTCACACGATATCCCACATGATATACAAAGAAAAGATTTTTTTTCCAGCGGTAAATATTTGGGTGAATAGAGTTCATTACTTCCCCTAATTTGAACTTTCCACGTTCCATAGTGTACGAGTAAAATGGCTGCGACAGACAGCCGGACAGACACAGGAGTGATCTTATAATGACCTTATTAATGTTTTTACTTTTTAAGTACGGAACCCTAAAAATACAATTAGCTTGTTTAAAAAAATTTAATTGATTTGTTGTATTTAATTTTAGTTAAAAAAAAAAAATTAAATATAAGAACGGTAGTAATAATTTAAAAGAAGATAAAATAAACTACCGAATGTTTCTTTTAACTTTTCATTGCTTTATAATTATCGGTAAACTGTCCCTATAAATCTAGCTGGATTTGACGTTATTTAAGAGATGATGGATGGGAATGTTATTAGAAAAGGTTTTGAAGCTTCCGCTTTCCTAACAGGATTATTTTTAGAAAGTCTTCTCCATAATAGGTAGCGAAATTCTCTATTTATTCGTAGCACAAAGAAATTACTTTTATACAGTGCGTTCAAAAATAGACTGAGTATTTAAAAATTTATTAGCAAGTAGATGGGGTTAGGTATTGAAGTTATTTTTGCAGAAGAGTAATGAGTGAAGTCTGCAATTTTTTTTTACTACACTTCATTATTTTAGTGAAAAGTTTAAAAGATAGATGTCGTTGCTTTGCATCAAACTGAAATACAGTTTAAAGTAAACTTGCAATTTCAAAACATAAACAGTCTTGTTTGATTATTCGAAAGCTAAAGGGTTATTCGTTAATTACCACATGCTTTAAACGGTACTACTCGGTTACCCCATCGAACAAAAATCTATCGCCAAACTATAAGATTAAATGCCAATATTGGTTGATCGTAAATGTCGCATTCACTTGACGCTAAGGAAGTTACACTTGTTTACGCCATCAAGTGAGTTTTATTTCGACGTTTTATTTGTATTTTTATTAATGTTATACTAATTTATTTGTTATTCCGTTATTTAAAATAAAAATTATGTCAATTTGTATGATTTGGCGAGTGCTTTGGCGATTTATATAATTTGGCGAAATTGGTGGACGGGATAACTCAGTAGTACCATTAAAACTTTGCTTTGAAGTTGAAATTAAATGTCATGATTGGTTGTATTATTTAATATTTGGCAAAGATGTCATATACGCTCAGGGCTTGGCGTGATTTTCTTTTTATGAGAACTTGGCAAAACTCTCGTTTTCGAATACCAGTTACATAAGTATTTTCAAAGTATTTTCTATTATTTTTTAAAATGAAATAACAATAAATAAAAAAAAAAGTTTAATTAATAACTATAGAACAAAACAATTTATAACATTTTCTTTTTAATAAAAAGAAAATAAATGTAAATAAACATTTATTAATGAATAAGCAACAATAGCCGGGTTATCATGTCAGGCAAAATAATGCCATTTTGGCGCCAATTAGGTACCCCGGTGCGTATATGATATCTGCGCCTAATATTTTTCTTCTTTTCGTTTCGTTTAAAAAAAAAGAAAGAAGTGAAAGCCATTAATTTTAAATGTTTCAGTTTTAAATTAAAGTTTTGTAATAAATTAAATGATAATGAAATGGAAAAAAAAATGCGACGGAGAAATGTTTGGCAATTTATCACCTGCGTCGCGCTAACATAAAAATACCGAGTTCTTGATTTCTCTATCAGAACCTTCCGATTCGGCGAAAGATTGTTCAAGTAAATTGAATTATGAATAAAAGTAATATGATACATTTCTTAGCATACATTTAAAAGAGGCCAAACTGGTCGCCAGATCAGTTTAAAATAATAACCGTTTCTAAAATATGAAAAAAAAATATCTGTATGATTAAAATTTGAATTAACATCATTAGAGAAAAGTATTTAAAATTAGAAAATAACTAATATCTAGAAAACTAATTCGAATTTAAAAATTCTAATACCAGTTTTGAGATCTGAGGGTCAATATGGATTTTTGGTGTTAATTTCATCGCATAATATTCTATATTTTAGGAGAAATTACCGTGAAACATAAGCAGTAGTTTAATCAGTCGTTTCATAAAATCGTTTCATATATTTGTTACATTAAGATTTTATTTATATATACGAGTTGGAACCCGTCGAAATTCGACGAATTAAAATGTCTAGAATGGGACTGTTAGATCGAATTTATAATAAACCTACAAAAATAATTACAATAAAAAATTCATTTTGCATTTTGCACTCTTAAAACAAATAATGTTTTTAACCTAAAATTACTAAAATATTATTTCCACAAACTTCAAGTGCTTAAATTATTGAAAAATTAAACTGTATTAGAGTACGTAATCAAGATCAGTAATTATGTTGAAGTTATCGATTGAGGCTCTTATGTTTGTTTTTACGGGATGAAAAATCAGTAAAAAGGATTTCCCTCTGTCACTTCAAAAAATTCCCCCCCCCCCCCCATAAAATCTAAACTGTACGTTATTTTCACATTCTCAAAATTTACATACGCACCACTCAAATCGCAATTTAAAAGTATTTTAACGCTCAATACATTATTAATGAATGTATTTCCAAACTTAACGTCACGTTTGTCCGATACAACTTTTCACGTCAACATTCGCACAAACTTTAGGTTCTAATCTCAGTATCCGCAAAAACTTACCATTCAGAAATTTGCCTTTAGTTGCCATAGTATTGGCCATACAGTAACGGTAAATATTTGGTTTTATCAAAGAAAAGGATAATTTTGTTTTAAATATGACATCATTTTCACTCACTGAATCCTTTTGCCTAGCATCTCAAACTCAGCATCAGCGTAATGTAAAAATATTTGAAATATCTTCTTCAATATTTTGATTTATGAAAAAGAATGCGTTTTTTTTTTTTTTTTCCTTTTAATGGCTGACGTCATTTTCTGTTCAAAACTTAGAAAAAAGTTACTTTTATTTCTAATATGAAAATGGCATCAATAAGGATATAATCAATAAAAATAAATAAGCCATGACTAATTTTCCTTTACTTTTAATAGAAATGGAGTTCTTCAGTTGCCACAATTACAAAATTGGTACTAAAAACTATAAAAAAATTAATATCTCAAAAATAAATTGAGATAGAGCTTTCAAACAAATTGCATTTAAAAGTACATTTTTTTCTTTATACGACGGTGTAAAAATTTAAACTGTGCGATGTTTAGAAGTTTAAAAATTTGCATTAGAGAAAATTGCAAAACCAAAATTTTATTTCAAATTTCAAAGTGTTGCCATTCGCAAAATGACGTATGCGTTACGCACAGATATGTTTGTCCTTTATAATATAGATAGGGTATATATATATATATATATATTTATTTTATTTTATTTTTTTTTTTTTGGTAGAGTTAGGAATATTTTTTATTATTATTTCAAGAACTTATAAAAGCATTCATGATCTTAAGGGATTTATATCATTTGGTAATTTATCATATATAAGTTATCTCAAAATTAACAGGTGAAAATGTGACGTCAGAACAGGGGAGAGTGGAGAGTATTACCTAAGTGTGACAACCAGTACATAAGAGAAGAGACGATTCAAAACATTGATTTTTTAATACGTGATTTATCACATTGTTAACGAAGCGTAGAATCAACAATGTGAAAAATGTCGAAGCCGGGAATCGAACCCGGAACCTTTGGAATATCGCTCCAAATGCTCTACTATTTAAGTTACGAGAACAATGCCTAGCTTAGGATTTCTCACTCACACATGTTGGTAGGGGTTGCAACTGCAACACAGCATGGAATAGTCTTCATGAACACACAATCCTGCGGCATTCTTGTGTCTCATGTTTCTTATAAAATAGTTGAATAAAACAAAAGTGGAAATATATAGTTTCAAAATGCGGAGGAGCAATATTAGCCAGAATAAAAATTTACAAAAGGAATACAAAGAAAAATTAATATCAAGAATATGAATAACTGTACACATAAATAATATAGTATATAATTAACGGCTAACGAAAGTATGTTTATACGGGGATATGAAATATAATACTGGATGAATAAAGTATCAAATAGATATTGTTTGTTAAAAAAATAATAATAACTTCATTTTTGGCGAAATGTGCTTTTAAAAAATAGCGGAAAATTCAAAAATCGCTGTACGAATTCCGTAAAAATTTTATTGAAAAGAAGTAAAAATTTCAGTATTGTGCTTAAAGATTGAATTTGGATTGCTTTTTTGACTGAATCAAAATCGCCACCGATCTCGGAAAATCGTGGAAATACGAGAATCGTTCCGTTCAATATCAAATAACAAAAAATCGAAATCAGAAACCCAGATACATTCGAACCTGTTTTCGTCTAAGCCGGAGCAAGTTTGCAGACCTCTACCTACGATAGATTTCCATATATCGCCAACAAAGAAGCATACAAATGGGCACACAAAGACGCTTTCTTTTACCAATAGAGTTGAACAGCGTAATTAAATGAATCAATTGCCTCTTTTACAATATAACATTTAACAGTGGTTTCTTTCTATCAGGGCTCGAAATGTACCGGAGCAAACCGGAACGATGTTCCGGTTCGTGAAATTGTGACAAATATTATTGTTCCGGTTTGTGAAATTCTGACAAATATTGTTCCTGTTCGTGAAAGTATGGAAAATATTGTTCCGGTTCGTGGAATTATTAAAAAAATATTATTACGGTTTCATACATATAGCTTACTATGCTCTCTGTAACGTTTTTTCTAATTACTTAGAATCTTGAATGCATTTTTTTAAATTGGTTTTTCTGCAGTTCAAATATAAATTTGCTATACAGTAAAATCCCGATTATCCGAGTTAATAGGGACCAAGCTCACCTCGCATAAGCAAAGAATTCGTATAAATCGGATTTACACAAATCGTCACCCCGTCACCCACTAAAGGAGATGGAATATAAATTTTCACTTAATTCAATCATTTTTATGGTACTAGTAACATTTCTTTGATGTACATTTCCGTTACTTTTAAGAAATACCGGGAATGAAATTGTTTTTTCAATCGAACTTATACTTTTGAAATGGATCGTTTTCTTCTGGTGGACTGATGGCTTCCATTATTATGAAACAGCCATTATAAGTGAAGTGTTAGGTGAAGATGGAAGAGCAGTCGTAAAAAGTTAGAACTCTGATTTTCTGGTCAGAATCGGAAAAAAATGGAAAAAAAATTATGGCCATTTTTTTTTTCCCATTCTGACCAGAAAATCAGGGTTCTAGCTTTTTATGACTGCTCTTTCATCTTCACCTAACACTTCATTTATAATGACTGTTTCATAATAATGGAAGCCATCAGTCTATCAGAGTAAAAGGATCCATTCCAAAGGTATAAGTTCGATTAACTCGGATAATCGGGACTCTACTGTATTTATATTTATATACGTTTATTTTTATTTTCTTCGGGGGCGACACTAAATTCTGAAAAAGCAGAATTCCTTTTCTCTAGTTTTTTATTCTAGGAGGTCGGATGTGGGTAAACCCGATTTTTCAAAAGTCCAGAATATTGTTCCAGATAAAAAATTATATATTTGAATATAATTAATTTTTTTTTCAATAAATAAAAAACTTAAAATTTCTAGATATGATTATAGACTATTTTTCCATAATTGCATTAAATTGATGATCAATTTTCTTTGATTTCGACTTGCGTATGCAGTTCGGTTTGAAATATTTTGGGTTCGAGTCGGTTTGCACCCGCCTCAAACCCGAAAATTTGTTAAAATCATCCCAAAGTTTGACACGAACTTGACACACTTCAACCCGAAACCGACATATGCAAACCTGAAACCGAAGTGAAAGAAAAATGTTCATTGTTTTAATACAATTATGGAAAAGTAATCTACAATTATATGTCTAACATCAATTTTATCTTTTAACACTTACACATTCATTGATATTCAAAGATATAGATTTTCGTTAAAAACATTTTCAGGACTTTCTTTTGAAATGTCGGGTCGATCCAAACTCAACCAGAAAGAATTGAAACTCAACCACATACCGATCCGAGCCCAAAACATGTAAAGTTAACCCGACTCAACCGGGTTCGAATCGCGGCTCGGTCGGGTTTGGATAAACTGAAATAACTAGGACTCTAATATCGGGTTGAGTTTAAACAGAAATCGCCGGGTCTTCTTGAATAATACTCGACTCGTGTAAGTCTCTAATTGGAAGTAATAAAAAAATCTGTGACTTTAAAAATATGCAATATGACATGATACTTTTTGCGATTACTATTAAAAAGAATGACCTATTCTTAATAATATAAATTAATAATAAGGGTTTTGTAATTAAATAAATTTTAATTACAATTTAATTTACTTTTTTTAATTTAGGGATTAATGAATTATGATTTGTTGAAAGATCTCAACTTTCAAGTCCATCTGTAATGTATGAAAGAACTAATTCTTTTTCGTACTTATCATGTATGAAAAAATACAAGCAAACATACAAAAAAAAAAACATAGAATCTTTTATATGTTTGAGAATTTATTTTTTAATAATAAACTGTCTCTTTTAATGATATTTACTATACTGAAATAAAAGAATAATTACACAATAAACACATTATTCAGCTCTCTTTCCTCGGATAATACTGTCTAATCTATCATTCTTTTCCTAATGGTTGAACAAATAAATAAGTTTTTATTGGTGTAAGGAAATATGTTACTCGTTTATAATCATATCTACTCTCTGCCAGTTTGTTTTACGAAAATGTATTACATATTCCATTTAACTAACATTTATTACTTTCCGAACGCATAGTGTAAGAAAAGTACTGTAATCATGATTTGAAAATGTAAGAGAGCGAGCGTGTGGGTGCATGTGTGTGTGCCAGTGCGTTTACCGTATATTTCCGTGTATAAGCCGAGACTTTTTAGGCATTTTTTTGGCTTAAAAATAAGGGATCGGCTTATACACGAGTCTAAGAAAATTTCCAGAATTAATATTCTAAAATAAAAAGATAATAAATATAAAAACATAAAAAAATACCTAAAAAATTTCAAAAATACTTTTATATTACATTCTTTTACAATAAAAAAAAGTGACAAATCATTTATCTCTATAACTAAGTCATTATCAGAATTTTCAAGCAACTCTCTAAAATCACTTTCTTTCATTGATACATCAAGATGAATATCTTCAATGTCTAATTCATCATCATCACCATCTTCTTCAAAAATGGCAATATCCCCAGTTCCATCCAATTCATTACTGATGCAATATTTTTTGATAGATCGGACAATCATTTCTTGTGGTAATTCAAGCCAAGATTCTTTCACCCATTCAGAGATAGAGGCAAAGTCAACTTATTTTTTAAATTACCGCCATTTGTCACAGCTGCATCCCCAGATGACACACATTCAGTCCATTTCGAACAAATGGCTTAATTAGGCAAGCGTCCAGCGGAACCCAATTAAACAGATTTGATAGCGCGAAACCCAATTAAACAGATTTTCCAGCGCACTAAAACAGAATAAAGATCAATAATTTCGGACAGGGCATTTTGTTCTATTTAGATTTTCTATTTGGTTTCGTTCACTGAATTTTTCTTCACCTTTTTTGTAACATCGGCTTATATACGGGTTTCAGATTTTGGACGATTTTTCACAGAAAAGCCGTATGCTCGGCTTATACACGGAAATATACGGTATGTGTGAGAGTGAACATGATATCGCCCGAATGGCCCCGAATTTTGGAATACCACTCTTTTCAAATTTATCTTCGCCTTACTTTTTAAGTACTATTTGAAAATAGCAGTATTCAAAAATCTGCTAAATTGGCGCAAGCTTGTTTGCATTCATACACATGTTTTTCAAAAGTGATATTTAAATATTCGGAGCTATTATACGCTTTTAAAATTCTTAGAAATGAGCTTATTTTTATTATCTTTTAAGTACAAATTATGATTTAAGTATAAATTACGATTTTCAGGAAATTCTGTAAAAACGTATAAGAGAAATAATTTATTAATTAATTGTTTTGTATAGTAAACCCATTTCCATTTCGTTTGCATTAAAAAAAATCAAAACCATGGGAAAAAATAGAATCCTCCATATATTTAACAACTTTTATTCACTATATTAATCACACTTTCTATGCCATTATCCATAATGTGACAAAAGAATAATTATGGAATAAATGCGTTACTCAACAGTGTTTGCCCTGATTATCTATATATATATTACGCTATCGTATGTGGCACAGGAATCCCGATTGTTTGTTAATTGCTTAATGCAACGCTCGAATTAAACGCAACTCATTGGCTATTGAACAGCATTTAATGCATCTCATACCTATAAGGGAAAAACTGTTCTGCCTCCAAATGCTGCCAAGTTTGTCGCCAACTTGGCGATATATCGCCAAATTTGGCGACCAAAATTATTCCCCAAAAGTGACGCTTAACTTGGCGATATAAATTCCGATATTATAAAGCAACAAAAACTAATATTAGCTTAATGGATTATATTAATTATATTTACGTGAGTCCAAGTAAATTAAATTATGAATAAAAGTAACATGATACAATGCTTAGCATGCTTTCCCAAACATAAATTTTAAAGGAGACCAAACTGGTCGCCAAGGGCGGCTAGTACTGTCTAACGTCGCATTGTTTTCTTATCGACGAAAGAAATAAACAACTACATCTGTGTAAGGTAATATGGTACTCAATTATCTTTATTTTCTATACACATTGAAATGTTTCTTTTAACATTAATGAATTATTTATTAGATACGTTTGAATTCATTTTTTTTTTATCTATGAAATTTTTTCTGACGAATGAAATAAAGTCGTCATAAATATTTCTAAAGTGCACAGCAGTATAAACATGCGAAGTCCACAAACCTAGGATCGAATGATCACATATGGTCTAAAAGCCCATAGCACGGCCAACTTCAGCACCGGCCGATGAAGTTATTGGGCGGTGTCTTAAGACGGTGTTAATGAACTCGGATCACGCCGAACGAATCAGCCAAGAAAGCTATTCTAGGGAGGATTACCTAAAGGCTGCGTAATCTAAACGGGGGTTTGCGAGTGTAGCTCGCAGGGGGCAGAGCCCCCTAGTAATGCCTACAGAAAGAAAGAATCATTTTTATTGCAGAAATATGCTTAAAATTCACAAAATTTAGTGTCGAAATTCGGTGGGTATAGGACATAAAAATGTTATCGCTCTACATGCTAGAGCTTGGAGAACGTTTTTCAAAATAAGACTTACTTTTAAAATACAGCTTATATAAACCCAGGGAAATGTATATAAATTTGAGTTTCGTAACTTTAATAAAAGTAATTCTTTCAACATAGATGGCTTTTAACATGATAGGGAATAACATTTAAACCATTTTTGCTCTGAGAACTATACATCTAAACGATCAATTTAGAAAATAGCTTTTAACCAGTAATAAGAGGGTGCACTCGATAAACTAGCTTCCTAAAATATCTATATTATAAATCCAAAACATATCCGTGAGTAATGCTGATGTCATATCATTGGTGAGAACGAAGTAATTCAATTATCTTTTACTCGCGAATTTAATTACTTCTAAACGTCGCATAATTTAAATTTTAACCCAGTCAAATAGGGAAAACAATGTACTTTCAGATGCATTTTGTTTGAAAATTGTATCTGTATTTACTGATTTTTAATGACTTTTAAAATAATCTTCAAGCATGAAATTTTTTAAACTATCGCAATCGCATATAGCTCGATTACGGAAGATTAACCCGTTTACACTTTAAACAATATAAACAGTTCAACATTTGTTTACGTCTAATTAAAACTTCTTCAATAAATAAAGTAATAAATAAAAGATGGTAAACAAAATCCAAATTTAACAGATATGTAATAGAAATACGCGCTTTGGCAACACTCACTGTAAGTAGCAAATATTTTGACGATTCCTTCAGCTATTAATCTTTGGCATGCATCCAATATGATATTGGCGCTTTTAATAAATTTTAGAAATTTATTTGAATGGAGAATTAATATTTTTCATATAAAAAGACGTTTTGGAGTTATTAACGGCCAGTCTAAGAAAATATATTGAATCCATTACAATTTCCGATAATAATAATAAAAAAATGGGTTTTACCTATAATCTGTACATCCGGTACTATGTGCTGTAACCGTGGAAAGCAATATTGGATGTACTGATTATTTAAAAAAAAAAAAAAAAAAAAAAAAAGAAAAGAAAAGAAAAAAAAGCAATTTAACAAATTACAACGACCATTTGGAAAATGATTTTTTCAAAGACTAAAATTTAAGACATAAAAAAATCTCACGGAGTTGATCCTACATTACGTACGCCATGGATTAAACGATAACATTTCTGGACCCATCACGAACAAATTTTAAAAGAAATTTCAGTTTTACAATTTTCGGTACTGTAAATTTTTAAACTTCTACGGAGCTGGTCATACATTACGTACGCCATGAATTAAAGATTAATAGTGTTATTACACGTAAAAATTGCAAGCAAGAAAAATCGCCTGCGACTCGTCAGATTTCCTATGAAACTGACGTAATAGCCAAGCATTTCATTATTTGTTCGGGAAAAGGCTTTTCTATCATCAGATTTCCAAAAAATCTCACGACCAATTTTAAATAAAATTTCATTCTTAAACTTCTAAACATCCGACAATATTACTTTTTATACCATCGGATAGAGAAAAAAATGTACTTTTAAATGCAATTTGTTTGAAAGCTGTATCTCAATTTGTTTCTGATTTATTAATTTTTTTTGTAGTTTTTATTACTTTTTTGTCATAGTGGCAACACTCTGTTGTCCATCGTTGTTGAAACCAAAGGGAAATACAGATTACTGTATATACCAATCAGATAATGAATAAATTTCGGATTACCAATGAAAATGTTCAGATATGTTTTTGATTTTCTACCCTGACGAGAACAATAACCATTTTTCCAAATGGTTAAAAAAAGAAAAAAGAAACCGTTCTACGTTGCTTAGTTAAATAATTATGGGGAGAAATTCAAAATCAGATGAAAACGATTATGAAAGATTAGGTTTTTTAAAGGTTCTGCTGAATGGATTTTGATGGGACTGTTAATTAGACAATTTTTAGGGAAGCTTTTGGTACTTTTCACAGTTTAAAAGATTCTACTAGGTGGATTGCAGTGGAAATTGCTCGGTTAGTTAGTTTTTCAGGGAATGTTTTAGTATAAAACACATATCGTTCTATGTTGCTTGGTTATAGAATTTTGGCTGAAAGTTCTAGAATCAAGTGAACCCAATTATGATAAATTAACCTTTTTAATAGGTTGTCGTATTCTTATGAGAATTGCATTGATAAATTTTCAGAGGAAGGGTTTTAGTGTATTACATATTGTTCTATCGTACTTTACCAAATCTTACAGTAAAAGATCAACTAAAGAAGTTGGTCCTTAAAAGATCAAATTTTGCCTGTGTCAATAGAAGATATAATAGCATAATGACGTCCATATTGTTTGTAGCAATTCGGATGGGCATTCCAGGTAAATGTCCATATTGCTTTCAAACGCATGATGAAATTCACAGATATATTTCGTTTGATTCAAGGTTTGTTTAGAAAAACCGACCAGCGTAGCGGGCGAAGGCTGCTAGTTATAACAATATAATAAATATCACGTTTCCTAAGTCGTGAAAAGACTCCTTTAATATACGCAACTAGTAATACTTCTTTTTGATAAGACCAGTTTATTATAACAATGTAATAAATATCACGTTTCCAAAGTTGTGAAAAGGCTCCTTTAATATAATATCTTTTCCTTATCCATATGAAGAAAACATCATTTTGTTTTATCTTTCTTCTTTAAAAGAGAAGAAATATCCGTACTTTGGCTATATTTTATTTCCTTTTTAAAATGTGTTTCATTTCCGTTCAAAAATACTATTTCCTTGAAAAATGACACATTCAGCACTTTTTGCGAGTAAAGAATTATGATTCTAGAGAAAAAAAATAGTATGGTATCGTTTATTTGTCAGTATAGACAGGGTTCGTACGGGTACCGTTATTTTCAAGGCCAAATATCAGTATTTTTTAATAGAAAAATAAATCTAGTTTAAACGGGCGAAATTTTGCCTTATTTAAGGAGAGATTTTCCATAAGAAAATACTGGTACCAAAGAATTTTCTAGTCTGGAAATTCAAGGACCCGTACGAACCCTGATAGATTATCCAAATGGATCATTCAAACTTTAAGAGGTGACTAGCTGTTTAACCGGCTCTACGCACGGGAGTTTAAAATTAAGACCAGTAGTAAAAAGTAGTAGTACTTAAAAAATTCACATTAAATAGACAAAATAATCGAATATGAAACGAAAATTAGCATAAAAACGCAATGACAACAAGCAACTTAAAAAAAAATCTAAATAAGAAATAAGAATTCCCCTGCTACAGTATTGAGTTGTTCAATAACTATTCGATTTAGAAAAAATATTTTTCTTTATTGTGCATTTTTTTAATGAAATTTAATTTATCATGTTGCTATGGCAGAAGACGATAAAACGATATCTTTGGAATAAGGGAATAAATAGAATAAAATGCTTTGTTGCTGTTTGTGATAAAGTGTTTCTTTATTTTTTAAAAAAGGTAATAATTAAGCGCAATTAAATAATCTCTAATTATTTGCATGCGGGGTAAAAGAATTATCGTAATACTTGCTCAGATTATTAATATTGCAGAGTGGTGTACGTAATATGTATATCACACATTCCAGTAAATATTTAGAACTGGTTAGAACTCGCGCGATTAAGGGTTAAAATTTAAAAAAGTCAAAAATTCGTCAAAAACAAAATTTATTTAAAATTTTCGAATTCTTTGCCCCAATTGTTCATAGACTCTTTACCAGCAACTCGTGTGCTAAATGTCGTAGCTCTACGCCCTGTGGTTTCCGAGTTTTTGAGGTTACACAGATACGCGCACGGATACGCACACAGATACGCGCACGGACCAGACCCGCAGGTCGGGTTGCGGATATTTTCTTTCATCGCATGAGTTAGGTTCAGGTCGAATTGAGGATATTTTCTTTCGTTGCAGGTCAGACAGACAGACGGAAACCAAAAACTTTACTCCACAGTAAGGCTTCACTGACGTTTCGGCAATAAAAAATGAATCGTATATTGATTAGTCTAATTCTCAAACAAATATTATTTTAACCCAAAGGTCACTACTGTTTTAAAAAGACACTCTAAATTTTTGTAAAACTTTGCGTTTTATCATTGTTTGATTTCAACTGCGTTATTTTCAAAAGTGAAGCATTTGAAATCCACTAGACTGAATATGATGCACTTCCACAAAGCATATTAAGATTTAAAAATAAGTTTTAAGATTTAAAATACACGCTTTTTATTTTATATAAAATAACGTCATTTGCATCTGATGAAGAATTCTAGATTTACGATCGAGTCTTAAACAACATCGATATAAAAGTATGTATTTGACAGCAATATCGTGGAATAATACACAAACCCAGCAAAAAGCGATGTCGTAACCTCGACAAAAAAATAAAATAAAATAAAATAAAATAAAATAAAATCGGCTATCTAATGATTCATGTGCCTTCATTTGTTTGTAACATTAATATGGATACTTAAAATATAGTTTATAATAGCTCCATGTTTTATCAGAAATCATTCATTTATATTTTTTCAAAATAATGCGTAAAATAATTTCACAATTTTTTCTGTTGTTATGAAAAAAGTGGCAAAAAGGATATAGTAATCTACTATTTTCCAACTATTTTCCCCTTATTTTCTACACAAATGGAATACTACAGTTGCCACCATTACAAAAAACGTGATTAAAAACTACAAAAAATTTATATCTCCAAAATAAATTGAGATACAGTTTTCAAAAAAATAATTGCAGTTAAAAGTACTTTTTCCCTGTAAAAAAGCTTAAAAATTGAAAATGTGCAATGCTTAAAAATTAAAAAAATTGAAGTAGAGATTATCAGTATTTAACCGTACAATAATACATCTGTTTCATTTTACGGCTGGTTTACATAACGTAACGTTATTTTTTAGTGATGACACTTTAATTATTACCCGAAAGAAATAACGTATCGGGGACTAATAAAAAATAATATAAAAAAATTACAGCATTGTTTCGAATTTACAAATACAAAAAAGTGGGTTAATTTTAATTATTCTAAAGCGCATAAACACCTACAAGAACATGTATTACCCTTACTTAATATTTATAGGAGTATGTTAACCAATAATATAAAAACAGAATAACCAGATGCCTGGGATGGAATTTTAATTACCTAACCAGCATTTTATTTTTAATCAGTCTTCCCAGCAATTCGTTTCACATTTCCTTAAAATTGCCTGAACATTCGCTTGTCCTTATAAATAATTCAGATGTTTACAACGATCTTATTTTAAATGACGTCATATTAATTGTCTCAAAAGCCAAGGAGGAAGTATTTTTGTTTTTCATTGCATCTGTGAGTCTTGGAAGAAAATAACTTTTTATCGGGAGAGTGTCATTTCAACTTAACATTTTTATTATTTTTATTATTCCAAACAACGAGCTAGCTATACAAGTAACTTATTTTTTTTTTAGGAGGCTCTGCGGCTGAGTGGTCAAGGCATCAGTCAGCTAATCGCTTGTGCGTAAGAGTTTGTGGGTTCGATTCCCGCTGGTTCCATTGCACACACACTTTGTGTGGAACTCCCAGGGTGTATTTCTCTTGTGTTGTAATATTTCCTTGTGCTATCTTGTCTCCGACTTATAAGCGGGCTTTATGTCAAGCACACAAGTCGTATGTTTGTTATTCAGTTAAAATAAAAAACTTATTTTTTTTTTATAACTCGTTTATTTCTAACTAATTGTTTTAGTTACTTAAAACATCGCTATAAAAGATTTCCTTCCTTTTATTACAATACGCACCTGGAAAGTAATATTGATTATTTGAATCTGGGGAAATTTAAATGGACGATGTCTTATTTAAACAAATTTTAGAAGAGTAGAAAATGAAAATGTTGGTTCCATTTCTTATTCTCTTATGTTGGAAATCAAGATTGATAAATTGCATCGAATTTACCATAGAAATTGACGATGTGGAATGTTTTTACGAAAACTTCAAAGCGGGAGAAAAATTTGATTTCGAATATCAAGTCATTGATGGTGATTTTCACGATTTCGACGCCATAGTAACATACGATGCTGAAGGAAGAAAAATTTTCCATTCGAATAAAAAAGAGACGGAAATATTTCATTGGATTACGGATCGAACTGGTACTTACAGCATTTGTTTTTATACTCGTTACTATAGAAGGATTTATTTTTCTTTGGGTTCAAGAGATAATGATATTTTAGTGGACAGTAATTTCCCGAAAAGCAGTTTTAACGTATCTTCTATACAACGCTTTGTACGTAATTTGCACTCAAGGTTGAATTTAATTGATACTCACCAAACACATCATCGACTGAAAGAGTCGCAAGGGCGACTACAAGCAGAAAGACTTCTTCATGCAGTCGTCTTAACATCTTTTGCTGAAATTATTCTTTTTTTAAGTGCAAATTTCTTGCAGATTTGTATCTTAAAGAAATTCTTTGTTTAAAAACTTGAGGAATTGGCTTAGATGCCTTATATTCTCGCGGCTGCCATCTTGGATGTTTTGAGATTTCTTGGAAATTTTTGGCTGGCGATGTTTTACATTTTATTTTCGTTAAGCTTAACATGCGTATAAACTGCTGCTTGGCGACATTTACTACTTGGCGGAAGAGGGGTTTTCAAGCAAGAAAAAATCCAGGACGGCGGGCGCGGGAATATATGACATCTGTTCCGAGGAAATTTCCGTAGTAGAGATCCACAACCAATAAGCGTATTTTAGGGAAGTTGGTAAAATGAAAAACTAATTTCGTTGATCCAATTAGGTTTATTTTCGGCACAGATGTCATATACACCCCATGTTGGCGCAATTTTTTTACGAAGCCAATCTGGCGGCAAATTTGTTTTTGAATATTAGTTATTATATATTTTTAAAAAAGGAATAACAATAAATAAAAAAAGTTTAGTTAATAACTATAGAACAAAACAATTTAAATAAAATTTAAAAAGAAAAAACAACAACATCTGGGTTACCATATCAAGAAAAATAACGACACTTTGGCGACAGTTAAACACCCATTGCATATTTGACATTGGCGTCAGAAAAAAATCGCACCAATATGGGGCGGAGCGTATATGACATTTGTGTCTTATTTTCTTTGACGAAAATATTAAGTGATCATCCTAGGTGATCTTTTCATTTTTTAATTTGATAGCATTGTTGGTTGAAGACCCGATTACGGAAATTAGCTGAAAACATTTATTTTTTGAGATAAAAATATAAATATGTTTCAAATGAGGATTTAGTTATATTTCTGTATTTTAAAATTTATGTAATTTTAGACATTTGGATGTACTTAGGAGAAAGTGATGTTTAGAAATAAAAGACTTATCTTTGCTATGCATTAATGCTTTTCATTAATTTGACGACTTTTTCGTTGTTTTGAGTACATTTTTCACTATTTGTTAATAATTTGAATATTTGTTGCTTTTGTAATATATTATTTTTAATTTTCGACTATCAGAATTATTCCAAATTTAAAAGATATAATGCAATATTAGTTCTGTCTCGTAATCTAGGTTAAATGTTAGATGCCAAATTATAATATGATGCAAATGCGTACTTCGTTCTGTTAGCAATCTTAAACGATAGATTAACACTAGATGTCGTTTTATCGACTTAATGGCACATAGCTTTGTTTTCAACTGTCTCAGAATTTCAAACTATTATCGGTACAAATGTCACACACGCAGCGGAATTTCTTTTTCCAACCAAAATGCTAATTTTTTTTGCATGAGATGGTATAACCGTGTTCTGTTATACGTCCCCTTTTTCAGGTTTTCCCCCCAAAAAATTATAAAACTTTAATAATAATAGTTAATTTCATTATGGTATTTAAAATCATATTACTATTTGCATTCTCCCCGCCCCTCCCCTAACAATTAAAGAAACTAATTTATTACTTATATTTTTATCAGTTATCCCTTTAAGACCCAACCCGCACGATCGTGCGAGTTAGACATTCATTTAAACTTTTGTTTCTGAGTCGTATGTAATAAAAACTCGAATCGAACGATGGTTCTAGTTTGCAGATAGAGTAAACTATCATTTTCTATCAACAGGTAGCGGCTGCAGTCCATGTTTTACTTTATACAGGCATGACTAGCTTTGTTTACAAATACATCGGGTCTTAAAGGGTTATAGAAGGCGGTCAGTATTTCAGTAAACTGCCAATTATCAAATTCGCTTTCCCACATATTTTTAACTTCACCGCAATGATACTTTCTGCTAATAAAGAAACAAAAAATGTAGATGAATCATCTTTAACAGCGGCACATATTTTAACGTGTATTCTCGGCTTATATCTTAATACCGCATCACGAATTCTTATGTAACAGATAACGCCGCATTCAATTCAGCATTCTAGCTTTTGTCCATGCTTATATCTGTTCTTTATCATCTCACGCATTTTGACTATTAAAATTCCCCAGATACCTTTTTAGTAATAAGAGGAATGGACCCTTGACCAGAAGAAATGGAGAAAGACTCTTGTAGATTCTTCGGATGGCGGCATCTGACGCCATGAACCGAGTTTATATATATATAAATAACTAGGGGGCTCGGCCCCCTACGAGCTACGCTCGCCAACACCCGTCCAGACACCGCAGACTCTAAATGCACGCAAATTTGATCGGCTTTAAAAAGATTTCGAAAGATTGAATTATAATTTAAAAAGCAGTGGCGATCTCCCTATAAACGAATTTTTTTCATTTCTCTTTGATTGGGGAATTTTAACGCCAAATCCGCTGCGGTACTACTTGATTATCCTGTCGACCAATTTCGCCAAATTATATAAATCGCCAAATTATACAAATCGATATAATTTTTATTTTAAATAACGAAAAAACAAATAAATTCGAACAACATTTATAAAAACACAAATAAAACGTCGAAATAAAAATAACTTGATGACGTATACACGTGTAACAACATTTCAAAATAAGCTAATATAAAAGAAATTAAGTAAAGAGAGTCTTTGTCTCCTGGTATTTTTTAACAAAGCGAAAAGAAAGTTCTTTTAAATGAGACATTTTAAATTAATTCTCAAAATATCAAATAAATGTCTAGCGCAATTTCTAAATTTAAACATTTTTGCAATATTATTTTGTGTTCATATTTATGTAATAACTATAATGTGACGTAAATATGACGAAATTTCTCCTAAGACTTCTAACGCATGTTAATGAATTTATTATTTTACAATATCCTTTCTCTTTTAAAATTCACGTGTATACTTTTTATGACGTAATTTTTAATAAGTTCCTGCTTTTTATACGTAATTATTTAATTCTAATTTGAAAGTTTTTTCCTGTTTATAATAGTCACGTGTAAATAAATTTTTTATTTGAAGTAAACATTATTGCTTACTCTTTTTATACAGTTGGCAACAGTTTAAATTAGTACAATTTTCTGAAATCTGTAAAAAATATCTCTAGAAATGCTGAAAATTTGAATTTAAAATAGAAATAAAACTTGAAAAAATGAGTCAAAATAAAAAAATTAATGCAATCTGCACTCCGGCAAATTCTAACGCATAAAATGATCTAAAAATTATTACACCGTCATGCATAGTTTTTGCTGCTATAAAACTTTTTTAGTGGAACGATTTTGTCCAACTTTAGCATTAAATTACTCTTAAAATAATACACCGATTTGAAAACTGTCTGCATCAGCGTGGTTATCAAACATTTTTGTATAAAACCACCGATTTTCATATTTTTGTATGCATTATTTTTGTTAATATTAACGAAGAAAGGCCTCCGGTCACAAAAAAATCAAAACCGGCGGCGGCGGCGGCGGCGGCGGCGGTGACAGCGGTAGTTACTTTTTTTTAGAATAGAGAGATACTTAGGAGAAAGTGATGTTTAGAAATAAAAGACTTATCTTTGCCATGCATTAATGCTTTTCATTAATTTGACGACTTTTTCGTTGTTTTGAGTACATTTTTCACTATTTGTTAATAATTTGAATATTTGTTGCTTTTGTAATATATTATTTTTAATTTTCGACTATCAGAATTATTCCAAATTTAAAAGATATAATGCAATATTAGTTCTGTCTCGTAATCTAGGTTAAATGTTAGATGCCAAATTATAATATGATGCAAATGCGTACTTCGTTCTGTTGGCAATCTTAAACGATAGATTAACACTAGATGTCGTTTTATCGACTTAATGGCACATAGCTTTGTTTTCAACTGTCTCAGAATTTCAAACTATTATCGGTACAAATGTCACACACGCAGCGGAATTTCTTTTTCCAACCAAAATGCTAATTTTTTTTGCATGAGATGGTATAACCGTGTTCTGTTATACGTCCCCTTTTTCAGGTTTTCCCCCCAAAAAATTATAAAACTTTAATAATAATAGTTAATTTCATTATGGTATTTAAAATCATATTACTATTTGCATTCTCCCCGCCCCTCCCCTAACAATTAAAGAAACTAATTTATTACTTATATTTTTATCAGTTATCCCTTTAAGACCCAACCCGCACGATCGTGCGAGTTAGACATTCATTTAAACTTTTGTTTCTGAGTCGTATGTAATAAAAACTCGAATCGAACGATGGTTCTAGTTTGCAGATAGAGTAAACTATCATTTTCTATCAACAGGTAGCGGCTGCAGTCCATGTTTTACTTTATACAGGCATGACTAGCTTTGTTTACAAATACATCGGGTCTTAAAGGGTTATAGAAGGCGGTCAGTATTTCAGTAAACTGCCAATTATCAAATTCGCTTTCCCACATATTTTTAACTTCACCGCAATGATACTTTCTGCTAATAAAGAAACAAAAAATGTAGATGAATCATCTTTAACAGCGGCACATATTTTAACGTGTATTCTCGGCTTATATCTTAATACCGCATCACGAATTCTTATGTAACAGATAACGCCGCATTCAATTCAGCATTCTAGCTTTTGTCCATGCTTATATCTGTTCTTTATCATCTCACGCATTTTGACTATTAAAATTCCCCAGATACCTTTTTAGTAATAAAAGGAATGGACCCTTGACCAGAAGAAATGGAGAAAGACTCTTGTAGATTCTTCGGATGGCGGCATCTGACGCCATGAACCGAGTTTATATATATATAAATAACTAGGGGGCTCGGCCCCCTACGAGCTACGCTCGCCAACACCCGTCCAGACACCGCAGACTCTAAATGCACGCAAATTTGATCGGCTTTAAAAAGATTTCGAAAGATTGAATTATAATTTAAAAAGCAGTGGCGATCTCCCTATAAACGAATTTTTTTCATTTCTCTTTGATTGGGGAATTTTAACGCCAAATCCGCTGCGGTACTACTTGATTATCCTGTCGACCAATTTCGCCAAATTATACAAATCGATATAATTTTTATTTTAAATAACGAAAAAACAAATAAATTCGAACAACATTTATAAAAACACAAATAAAACGTCGAAATAAAAATAACTTGATGACGTATACACGTGTAACAACATTTCAAAATAAGCTAATATAAAAGAAATTAAGTAAAGAGAGTCTTTGTCTTCTGGTATTTTTTAACAAAGCGAAAAGAAAGTTCTTTTAAATGAGACATTTTAAATTAATTCTCAAAATATCAAATAAATGTCTAGCGCAATTTCTAAATTTAAACATTTTTGCAATATTATTTTGTGTTCATATTTATGTAATAACTATAATGTGACGTAAATATGACGAAATTTCTCCTAAGACTTCTAACGCATGTTAATGAATTTATTATTTTACAATATCCTTTCTCTTTTAAAATTCACGTGTATACTTTTTATGACGTAATTTTTAATAAGTTCCTGCTTTTTATACGTAATTATTTAATTCTAATTTGAAAGTTTTTTCCTGTTTATAATAGTCACGTGTAAATAAATTTTTTATTTGAAGTAAACATTATTGCTTACTCTTTTTATACAGTTGGCAACAGTTTAAATTAGTACAATTTTCTGAAATCTGTAAAAAATATCTCTAGAAATGCTGAAAATTTGAATTTAAAATAGAAATAAAACTTGAAAAAATGAGTCAAAATAAAAAAATTAATGCAATCTGCACTCCGGCAAATTCTAACGCATAAAATGATCTAAAAATTATTACACCGTCATGCATAGTTTTTGCTGCTATAAAACTTTTTTAGTGGAACGATTTTGTCCAACTTTAGCATTAAATTACTCTTAAAATAATACACCGATTTGAAAACTGTCTGCATCAGCGTGGTTATCAAACATTTTTGTATAAAACCACCGATTTTCATATTTTTGTATGCATTATTTTTGTTAATATTAACGAAGAAAGGCCTCCGGTCACAAAAAAATCAAAACCGGCGGCGGCGGCGGCGGCGGCGGCGGTGACAGCGGTAGTTACTTTTTTTTAGAATAGAGAGATTCAATCCGTGCTACTCCTACTACTATCCACAAGAATTTCGTTTCAGGCAACCCTAAAACCTGAAGGTACGGTAGCTTAACCACTGCTAAAAACCTTGTAATCCATGTGCCAAATGCTTTGTCTACTATCGCATTATCGGCAAACTGTTGTGAGTTGAGTTCTTTCCCGCCAATTGACGGTCGTCTGTAATTGTGTTTCACGTCACTTCGCTCCTGGCCTGCTCACTGTGAACATCAAAAAAGTGCTCGATGCAGGTTACACATAGCTGTAGGCCTGTCAACAGTTTTTGATCTGAATAAATGCAAAAAACAGCACTTCTAAAATCGCAATTACTATAAACCTATTCGTCGGATTCCACTTTACATTTTTATTTCCTGCGTCACGTGGCATGCCCCATTCCATAGAAACAGGAATTTTGTTTCTATAGTACTTAGAATGTGAGATATAGAGGTGTCAAAATCCCGCTTTGGTCAGACCGCAAAATATAAACTAGACAGAGTACTAAAAAATTTGCAAAATAGTTTGGCATCAATTGGAGAAATTCCTTTCTTTTACGGTTCATTGCACTGTTATTTCTTTTGCTTGGCGAGAAACGCTGTCGAGTTTCTATGATAAACTAGACAGAGTATAGTCCGTCTCAAAAGTTTATGCACTTTTCAAATATGGCTAAATGTAATTGAAGAAGAAAATGTATGAAACCAATTTACAAAAAAAAAAAAGCAATTTAACAAATTACTACGACCATTTGGAAAATGATTTTTTCGAAGACTAAAATTTAAGGCATAAAAAATCGCACGGAGTCGATCATACATTAAGTACGCCATGAATTAAACATAAACATTCCTGGACCCATCATGAACAAATTTTAAAAGAAATTTCCGTTTTACAATTTTCGTACTATAAATTTTTAAACTTCTACGGAGCTGGTCATACATTACGTACGCCATGAATTAAACATTAATAATGCTATTACACGTAAAAATTGCAAGCGACAAAAATCGCCTGCGACTCGTACGTATTTCTCCCTCAAACTTGAGTATTATCCAAGCATTTTATTCGCTGTTTGGGAAAAGGCTTTTCCATCGTCAATTTCCAAGAAATCTGACCACCCACTTTAAATGAAATTTCATTCTTAAACTTCTAAACATCCCACACTATTACTTTTTATATCGTCGTATAGAGAAAAAAATGTACTTTTAAACGCAATTTGTTTGAAAGCTGTATCACAATTTGTTTCTGAGTTATTAATTTTTTTTGTACATTTTATAACTTTTTGTCATAGTGGCAACAGAAGTATCCATCTCTGTTAAAAGCAAAGGGAAATACAGATTACTGTATAGACCAACCAGAAAACGAATAAAATGCGTATTAAACCAATAAAAAGCTTCAGATATGATTTTGATTTCCTACCCTGACGAGGACAATAACCATTTTTCCAAATGGTTAATAAATACTCGATATTTAATCAAAATCAAATAAAACGAGCAATTTTTGTTGGTTAAAATTAAATTTGCATTACATTTTGTTTAATTTACTTTTTTCTTGTAGAAAAACTGTCTCAAAAGTTTAAACACTTTATGCAATTTTTTTAGAAACACAGGATTGGATGGGTTTAATGAGGTTGTATGACGTCTATAACGAGATAATCGTTATATATATATCTCGTTATATATGTTTACATTCCATTCCCCCCCCCCCAGATAGTTTCAATTAAAATTCTATTTAATAACTTATTTATTTTGTGCACTATAGTCAAACAGTGCAGCCCCTAAATTAAATTTAACATTTAAAAACTAAATCGATTGTATTAACAGCCCTTCACATTTAAATTAAATTATTCTAAGTACTCATCTCTTTAATAAAATAAGATCAGTGAATCACTCTCCATTTTCACTTTCTGATTCTTTCACACATACGATTTAACTTTGTACGAAATTCATTACGGCTGTCTGTTAGTTTCAAAAGCATTTTAACTTCGGTCATTTCCTTATTTGGGCATGATTATAACTCATCATTTAAAATCACTTTACATGCAATCAATTTATTAGAATTATCTTCGCTTCACACCCTTTTGTTCAGATGTATGGCAATTCTGCATTTTTGTGGTAAAGCGGTTCATCTTTGATCTAACATCTGGTCTAGAAAAATACATTCTCATTCTTTTTAGCCTAACGAATTCGGTCTGTTACTATGCCCTTTCCAGATACACTTTTTATTTTTTTACATTTAACCGCAGCTGTATCAATGTACAGATTAGTCTCCGTCTATCAGGACTCAGGAATGTATGCAGCGCACAATCTGCCCCCCCCCCCCTACACAATTAATATGGTAGAAGCCTACCGTATGTTTTTGGCGAACATACCAGCCAATGTTTCTCTTTGCCTCCTGTGCATGGCGCAAAAATACTTTTAGATTGGCGATTTTGTAGTCCGCCAAGCAAGAAAGTTGTAACTGTATATTCGGGATTCCTGCTCTATCTCTAGCCTCGTGATGACGTCTTAAAAGAGGCTCCTCATTGCTTTTCTCCTGTACCTCTCACTTCGACTTTCATCATGAAATAAACATACTCTTCGTTTTACTCGAATTGGAGTTTTTTTTAAATTGGACCTGGTGTTTAAAATCTCTTGTCAACGCAAACGGCTATCTCTTTACTAGCAAAAAGTCTTCATAACGTCATTTTCCAATTTTATGAAAATATAAAAGTGAAAAAATCACTTCCACTCATAAAGAATTCATAAAATGTGAGATTAATTGAAATCACCAAATAAAACTGTTTCTTAAATTGCAAAAATTTTAAATTGTTCAAAGCGATGTATTTATATGAAGTGCTCTCTAGAAATGATAATTTCAACCGGAAACCAAGATGTGGACGGCCACGAATGACGTTTGTTGAGACGGATCGCAGAATATGTATATTTGTGTTTTGATAAAATAATCTTGGTATGCAGGTCTCCAAAGGTACTGTACATAGACGTATTAAAGAATGTGATTACATCATATTAAAGAAAATGGCTTGGAAACCATGCCTCAAATTACACCACTAAGAAGCAAGAATGAACTGGGCTAAAGTGTGGTCCTGCAAGTGGCTCACGGTTCATTCAGTGATGAAACAAAATGGAACTTAGATGGCCCTGATGTATAGTTCATGTACTAGCATTATCCACGAAAGAAACAGAGGAGTTTTTTCAATAGACAGCAAGACGATAAGACTGTAGAGGTTTGGGGGGTATTTGGCTGCAACAGCCTGACCTCTCTGGATTTTCTAAAAAGAAGACTAAATTCCAAAAATTATTAAGAGACGCTGAACTAACATTTCCTTCCATTCGGTAACAATTTGGGGGAGGGGGGGGGGGTCCTGATGGATCTTTGAACAAGGTAATGCGTCAATCTACATATCACATACTACATAACCGTGACTTTCACAGAAAAAATTTTTAAATTGTTGACTCTCCTACTTTAAGTCCTGGCATTAACCCGAATGAGAATGTCTACGGAAAACAGCATGACTCTCTTGAAATATTCGAAGTGGCCATAGATAAACCATGGTATTTTTTTCCAACAGAAACCTTACACAAACTAATTATTTCGAGGACGTGCGCTTATTTTATCTAACCCGAAATCACGGAAAAATAATTTGTATGCAACAGTTTTGTAAAAAAAGACAAATGTAGTTTTTTGTCATTGTGCATAAACTTTTGAGACAGTTTTGTTTGAACATATTTTAAATTATATTTTTTACAAATATGTAATTTACTTTTTTTCTACTTTTGATACCATTTATTTAAATGAAGTTGCAAAATCTACAAATGAAAAAAGGCTCCTTATTCTAACTTTTTATTATTCGTTAACAGTCAACATTTTATGCTTGTGCTTAAACTTTTGAGACAGACTATACTAAAACATTTTTTGTAAAATTGTTAGGGCATCAGTTGGCGGAAATTCCTTTCATTTACGGTTCTTTGCACTGTTGTTTCTTTGGCCTGGCGAGAAACGCTGTCGTGTTTCCATAATCTTCAATCAGTTGTTAATTAACTTTTTATTTTAATACATTTCTTTCTGTAATTTGTACTCCATTCGTAATTCATTACTATCTAAGTTCGAAGCTAATGTCTTTACTTACATACTTAAATATTTTAATCTGTCATATATTAGAATATATTTACAATATATATACTATATATATATATATATATATATATATATATTACAAACTAGCAGGCTACGCCCGTTACGCTGGTCCTATTTTTCCAACTTTAATGAAAGAAAATATATCTATCCCAACAAAAAGTTTTCGGTAAAAAAAACGGCAAGTTCTCCTTAATGTTTCGGCCAGAAAAAGTAGTGATATCTGAAGTTCGCAGAAGTTAAAAGCCAAACATCCCAAATCTTTCATTGAAAATGGCTTCCTGCGACTTGGCCGTTAATGCCTTCTACAGCATTTGAAAATTAATGATTAGAAATTACGCATTTATGAATTATTTAAATATTAAAAGTAATATTAAAATGCAAAGAGGCAAATTCACATAAAGACATTATAAGTAAAAGATTTCTGATAAATACCATTCAGTTACAGCAAACATTATTTTTAATTACAGATCATTTAGTCCACTTGTGGTTTAATTGCCATTTTGTACGATCTAAAGCTAAAATCATTAACGTAAAACCCAAGAAATAAAACAAAATTTACTTACTTCAAATCTAACAATATGCTATATTATATTTTATTGTATAATATTGAAATCTTGGCCACAAAATGCCTAAAATTATCAAAAAATGTTGTTGGCATGTAGCTCATTTGTACACAACTTTAAAATTTGAAAAAACCCTCTCGAAGCACATTAACGACCAAGTCGCAGGAAGCCATTTTCAATGAAAGATTTGGGATGTTTGGCTTTTAACTTCTGCGAACTTCAGATATCACTACTTTTTCTGGCCGAAACATTAAGGAGAAATTGGCGCTTTTTTTTACCGAAAACTTTTTGTTGGGATATCACTACTTTTTGTATGTTTTTTCAAGTTTGTTTTTCTAAACTATATTAATATATAAAAAAAACTTAAATTTCGGTACTTTTATGTTAGCCGGGAGCAAATCTCCTCATTGGGATTTTGTTTTTTCGGCAATAGCAGTTTTCATTTTTCACATGTGAAAAATTAGAAATAATGCTTTGATTTTCCAATAAAATATTTTGGTTTATGTTATTATTTCTTTCATAAATATTCATTTATTTATTTCTATGTTAAATATTCTATTAAATAAAATGAGGAAAATGCATCTATTTTGAATGAGATGACTGAAAAGTTTATATATTTAAATGAAATGAATGCAATATGAACAATGGAGTTCGGAGCAGTATTTGGCGATTTGCCACTTGCGCCCGGCTAACGTAAAAATACCTAAATTTATTTTATTGAGCTTTACAAATTTATACTTTATTTCTTTTTAAATTAAAGTACTAGCCTTCTCTAGCAAGCAGTATTTACTCTATTAATTGCATGTTAAACGTTGCATCATGTTACTGTTACTCATAATTTAATTTAATTGCCCATTCTTTCGCGAAGTCGGAAGCTTTTGATAGAGAAATCAAGAATTCTTTACGATCATGGAAGCACGTCATATATTTTGTGCTGTTATGTATTTCATCTTTCGTGACAAATATCTCTTAACTCACTTATGCATGTGTCCTTATCAGTTACGATTCGTTCTCTAATGCGGAAATTTTTAATCCTATTAAGAAATCTTTTCTAGTTGGGTTGGGATCACTGCCAATTGTTGTATTTTAACTGATACGATTGGGTACAAGTGAAATGGTTCTTATGAAATCCTTTGACAATATCTGCATTTACATTAAACCATATCGATGCTAATATCTTTTTGTTTCACGTTAACCTTTTCAATAGACTCGATTACGGAAGAACAGAAGGTCTACGGGCTCACTGCCATGATCCATTTGAAAATCTATCATGCTTCTCATCTGATCGTGCTGAAGAATTAGCCAATAATGTGCCATGGTTTTAAGATTTTAGCTAATTTTATTCGAAACCTGAAAAATAAAATGCGAGGAACCGGATTATGGAAGATTCATTCGAACGTACATATCGATTAACAGGTTACATATTATAAAATTATAATAATCATAAGGAGAACTGGCAGTTTCGGTGCTTTAATAGTTGCCGTAAATTCTCTTTATATAATACAGAAGTTTTAGAAGAGTAAAGATTAACAACATAGTCACAGTAAGTGTAATAACAGTACAATATAATAACAATAGCAGAGGTTTTCTGCATTGACGAAAGTATTGGCACTTTGGAAATATTCGTACGTTATACAATATAACTATTCAGATGATATGCGAAAAAATATAAATAGATGGCTCGCATTAATAATTAACTCATTGAAAAATAGCCACTAACGTCAAATACTCGCAAAGCTTGGCGTCATTTAGCGAAGTATCGCCAAACTTGGTAATATATCATGTCAATTCTCAAATTTGGCGACAAAAATGTTTTCTTTATTCCGACATCATAATGATGCATATGTATTATGTATTATACACATACTTATAATATGTATGATGCAAATGTATTACGTATTATATGCATATGTATAATATGTATGATGCATATGCATAAAGTTCATAACATCACTAAAGCGCACTTAACGGAATAGTGCTCCATAAATAGTACGGATATTTGCCAGATTGACCAGAGTGCTATTGAAATTGATTCCGATATTTATAACAGACCGGGAGGCGTCTTCACACACCATCACCTCATCGAGTTTACACCTGAAATTTTAGGAGTAGTCAAAACTAGATTAGCATATTAAAATGCAACTGGCCTGTTAAGTCATATCTTGGTAGAAACTACCTGAAGACCAAATTTTAGTGGTTGACTGATAGGTTTACTATTGTATTTTCCTTCATCCAAAAGTATGGAAACATGGAGGAATGGGTGCAGGAAAACACAATGGAAAATCCACCAATTAACTGGTAAAATCGGGTCTGTAGATGGTTTCCACAAAGATATGGCTTAGCAGGCGAGTTACATTTCAATACGCTAATCGATTTTTAACTAATCCTAAAATTTCAGCCGTCAACTCGATGGGGTGATGATCTGTGCAGACGCCTCCCGGTCTTTAATAAAATTTGTTTTAAGGATGTAAGAAGATAGAAAGATGGACAGATAAACTGAAAGATTTGCCTAATTAAGATTTTTGTAAAAGCATATAAAAATTCATTCAGCTTGAAATCTTGTAACACCTTTATAACTCAGGTTAATTTTCTGTAATAGGGTTTTGGCGACCAACATATCTTATCTATATCTGTAATCTTTCTTTTATAGGTTTAAAATTAACAATAAATTAACAGTAAGTAGGCTAATAATGCAATATAATAACATTAGCAGCGGACTTCGGACGCCGCATCTGTCGCACATCGTTAAAGACAGTTTATTAGTTACACATTTCATTTAATTAAAAGGAGATTTTTAAACTTTCATATGGAATTAGGATATTTTTCCACTATAGGGGACTTGGCATTTAAAAAAATCTTGGCGCAATTCGGACTTCAGACACTGAGATATGTTACCAAATGATATAAACAACTACGAAAACAAATCTGATGAAGTTTTATGCTATTTACATATGTATTTATACGTATACATGTAAACATTTTATTTATACATGTATAAAATATTGTTTTTTATATACAAATTATTTATGTTGGTATATAAAAATAAATAAACGGGTTCCTTAGATTAAATAAATTGTATACATATGAAAAAAATTGCTTGTGTATATGACACAGTAAATAGGTTGCCAGAAAATACGTTATTATCAAATTTATTTTCTCTATTTCGCCAAGACTACTATATCGCAAACGTACCGAATTGCGGTTATATTTTGTTAAATGTTTTATTGTTTGAATATCGTAAATATATCATAACCTATACTGGTTACAATTTTTAGGTGTATTCATTTTTTCTATTTAACAAACATCTTTGGAAAAGCATATATAGTATAAAATGTTATTCTACTTGAAATCACGTGACTCCCTTCAAAACTCTGTAATCGAGTTTTGGCGACCAACATTGGCACAATTGAATGTGTTAAGGAACTGTTTACGGCCAAATCAACACCCTCTGTTTCAAGGGTTTAGAGGCGGAAATTCTGTGTTTTCAGATTTTTCTGGTTAATTGTGCTACAACCCCGACTTGCTTGTGAAATTTCAATATTCTACGACTTTTAGAAGTACATTAGTTATTTGATGATGCGAAGTGAGTCAGTGACAAAAAAGCGCTTTTTCGGAATTTAATATTTCGAAAACTACTAAATATAGAAATATGAAATCGTGGAACCTTAGTTCCGTTTGATCATACGAACATGTGTATAAATGATTATACCCTACGATAGACCCTACGAGCTACGCTCGCCAACCCCCGTCCAGACACCGCAGACTCTAAATGCACGCTAATTTGATCGGCTTTAAAAAGATTTCGAAAGATTGAATTATAATTTAAAAAGCAGTGGCGATCTCTTTATAAACGGATTTTTTTCATTTCTCTTTGATTGGGGAATTTTAACGCCAAATCCGCTGCGGTACTACTTGATTATCCTGTCGACCAATTTCGCCAAATAATATAAATCGCCAAACCACTCGCCAAATTATACAAATCGATATAATTTTTATTTTAAATAACGAAAAAACAAATAAATTCGTACAACATTTATAAAAACACAAATAAAACGTCGAAATAAAAATAACTTGATGACGTATACACGTGTAACAACATTTCAAAATAAGCTAATATAAAAGGAATTAAGTAAAGAGAGTCTTTGTCTTCTGGTATTTTTTAACAAAGCGAAAAGAAAGTTCTTTTAAATGAGACATTTTAAATTAATTCTCAAAATATCAAATAAATGTCTAGCGCAATTTCTAAATTTAAACTTTTTTGCAATATTATTTTGTGTTCATATTTATGTAATAACTATAATGTGACGTAAATATGACGAAATTTCTCCTAAGACTTCTAACGCATGTTAATGAATTTATTATTTTACAATATCCTTTCTCTTTTAAAATTCACGTGTATACTTTTTATGACGTAATTTTTAATAAGTTCCTGCTTTTTATCCGTAATTATTTAATTCTAATTTGAAAGTTTTTTCCTGTTTATAATAGTCACATGTAAATAAATTTTTAATTTGAAGTAAACATTATTGCTTACTCTTTTTATACAGTTGGCAACAGTTTAAATTAGTACAATTTTCTGAAATCTGTAAAAAATATCCCTAGAAATGCTGAAAATTTGAATTTAAAATAGAAATAAAACTTGAAAAAATGAGTCAAAATAAAAAAAATAATGCAATCTGCACTCCGGCAAATTCTAACGCATAAAATGATCTAAAAATTATTACACTGCCATGCATAGTTTTTGCTGCTATAAAACTTTTTTAGTGGAACGATTTTGTCCAACTTTAGCATTAAATTACTCTTAAAATAATACATCGATTTGAAAACTGTCTGCATCAGCGTGGTTATCAAACATTTCTGTATAAAACCACCGATTTTCATATTTTTGTATGCATTATTTTTGTTAATATTAACGAAGAAAGGCCTCCGGTCACAAAAAAATCAAAACCGGCGGCGGCGGTGACAGCGGTAGTTACTTTTTTTTAGAATAGAGAGATTCAATCCGTGCTACTCCTAGTACTATCCACAAGAATTTCGTTTCAAGCAACCCTAAAACCTGAATGTACGGTAGCTTAACTACTGCTAAAAACCTTGTAATCCATGTGCCAAATGCTTTGTCTACTATCGCATTATCGGCAAACTGTTGTGAGTTGAGTTCTTTCCCGCCAATTGACGGTCGTCTGTAATTGTGTTTCACGTCACTTCGCTCCTGGCCTGCTCACTGTGAACATCAAAAAAGTGCTCGATGCAGGTTACACATAGCTGTAGGCCTGTCAACAGTTTTTGATCTGAATAACTGCAAAAAACAGCACTTCTAAAATCGCAATTACTATAAACCTATTCGTCGGATTCCACTTTACATTTTTATTTCCTGCGTCACGTGGCACGCCCTATTCCATAGAAACAGGAATTTTGTTTCTATAGTACTTAGAATGTGAGATATAGAGGTGTCAAAATCCCGCTTTAGTCAGACCGCAAAATATAAACTAGACAGAGTACTAAAAAAATTTGCAAAATAGTTTGGCATCAATTGGAGAAATTCCTTTCTTTTACGGTTCATTGCACTGTTATTTCTTTTGCTTGGCGAGAAACGCTGTCGAGTTTCTATGATAAACTAGACAGAGTATAGTCCGTCTCAAAAGTTTATGCACTTTTCAAATATGGCTAAATGTAATTGAAGAAGAAAATGTATGAAACCAATTTACAAAAAAAAAAGCAATTTAACAAATTACTAAGACCATTTGGAAAATGATTTTTTTGAAGACTAAAATTTAAGGCATAAAAAATCGCACGGAGTCGATCATACATTAAGTACGCCATGAATTAAACATAAACATTCCTGGACCCATCATGAACAAATTTTAAAAGAAATTTCCGTTTTACAATTTTCGTACTATAAATTTTTAAACTTCTACGGAGCTGGTCATACATTACGTACGCCATGAATTAAACATTAATATTGCTATTACACGTAAAAATTGCAAGCGACAAAAATCGCCTGCGACTCGTACGTATTTCTCCCTCAAACTTGAGTATTATCCAAGCATTTTATTGGCTGTTTGGGAAAAGGCTTTTCCATCGTCAATTTCCAAGAAATCTGACCACCCACTTTAAATGAAATTTCATTCTTAAACATCTAAACATCCCACACTATTACTTTTTATATCGTCGTATAGAGAAAAAAATGTACTTTTAAACGCAATTTGTTTGAAAGCTGTATCTCAATTTGTTTCTGAGTTATTAATTTTTTTTTGTAGATTTTATAACTTTTTATCATAGTGGCAACAGAAGTATCCATCTCTGTTAAAAGCAAAGGGAAATACAGATTACTGTATAGACCAACCAGAAAACGAATAAAATGCGTATTAAACCAATAAAAAGCTTCAGATATGATTTTGATTTCCTACCCTGACGAGGACAATAACCATTTTTCCAAATGGTTAATAAATACTCGATATTTAATCAAAATCAAATAAAACGAGCAATTTTTGTTGGTTAAAATTAAATTTGCATTACATTTTGTTTAATTTACTTTTTTTCTTGTAGAAAAACTGTCTCAAAAGTTTAAACACTTTATGCAATTTTTTTAGAAACACAGAATTGGATGGGTTGAATGAGTTGTATGACGTCTATAACGAGATAATCGTTATATATATATCTCGTTATATATGTTTACATTCCATTCCCCCCCCCCCCCCAGACAGTTTCAATTAAAATTCTGTTTAATAACTTATTTATTTTGTGCACTATAGTCAAACAGTGCAGCCCCTAAATTAAATTCAACATTTAAAAACTAAATCGATTGTATTAACAGCCCTTCACATTTAAATTAAATTATTCTAAGTACTCATCTCTTTAATAAAATAAAATCAGTGAATCACTCTCCATTTTCACTTTCCGATTCTTTCACACATACGATTTAACCTTGTACGAAATTCGTTACGGCTGTCTGTTAGTTTCAAAAGCATTTTAACTTCGGTCATTTCCTTATTTGGGCATGATTATAACTCATCATTTAAAATCACTTTACATGCAATCTATTTATTAGAATTATCTTCGCTTCACACCCTTTTGTTCAGATGTATGGCAATTCTGCATTTTTGTGGTAAAACGGTTCATCTTTGATCTAACATCTGGTCTAGAAAAATACATTCTCATGCTTTTTAGCCTAACGAATTCGGTCTGTTACTATGCCCTTTCCAGATACACTTTTTATTTTTTTACATTTAACCGCAGCTGTATCAATGTACAGATTAGTCTCCGTCTATCAGGACTCAGGAATGTATGCAGCCCACAATATGCCCCCCCCCCTACACAATTAATATGGTAGAAGCCTACCATATGTTTTTGGCGAACATACCAGCCAATGTTTCTCTTTGCCTCCAGTGCATGGCGCAAAAATACTTTTAGATTGGCGATTTTGTAGCCCGCCAAGCAAGAAAGTTGTAACTGTATATTCGGGATTCCTGCTCTATCTCTAGCCTCGTGATGACGTCTTAAAAGAGGCTCCTCATTGCTTTTCCCCTGTACCTCTCCCTTCGACTTTCATCATGAAATAAACATACTCTTCGTTTTACTCGAATTGGAGTTTTTTTTTAATTGGACCTGGTGTTTAAAATCTCTTGTCAACGCAAACGGCCATCTCTTTACTAGCAAAAAGTCTTCATAACGTCATTTTCCAATTTCATGAAAATATAAAAGTGAAAAAATCACTTCCACTCATAAAGAATTCATAAAATGTGAGATTAATTGAAATCACCAAATAAAACTGTTTCTTAAATTGCAAAAATTTTAAATTGTTCAAAGCGATGTATTTATATGAAGCGCTCTCTAGAAATGATAATTTCAACCGGAAACCAAGATGTGGACGGCCACGGATGACGTTTGTTGAGACGGATCGCAGAATATGTATATTTGTGTTTTGATAAAATAATCTTGGTATGCAGGTCTCTTAAGGTACTGTACATAGACGTATTAAAGAATGTGATTACATCATATTAAAGAAAATGGCTTGGAAACCATGCCTCAAATTACACCACTAAGAAGCAAGAATGAACTGGGCTAAAGTGTGGTCCTGCAAGTGGCTCACGGTTCATTCAGTGATGAAACAAAATGGAACTTAGATGGCCCTGATGTATAGTACATGCACTAGCATTATCCACGAAAGAAACAGAGGAGTTTTTTCAATAGACAGCAAGACGATAAGACTGTAGAGGTTTGGGGGGTATTTGGCTGCAACAGCCTGACCTCTCTGGATTTTCTAAAAAGAAGACTAAATTCCAAAAATTATTAAGAGACGCTGAACTAACATTTCCTTCCATTCGGTAACAATTTGGGGGAGGGGGGGGGGGGGGTCCTGATGGATCTTTGAACAAGGTAATGCGTCAATCTACATATCACATACTACATAACCGTGACTTTCACAGAAAAAATTTTTAAACTGTTGACTCTCCTACTTTAAGTCCTGGCATTAACCCGAATGAGAATGTCTACGGAAAACAGCATGACTCTCTTGAAATATTCGAAGTGGCCATAGAGAAACCATGGTATTTTTTTCCAACAGAAACCTTACACAAACTAATTATTTCGAGGACGTGCGCTTATTTTATCTAACCCGAAATCACGGAAAAATAATTTGTATGCAACAGTTTTGTAAAAAAAGATAAATGTAGTTTTTTGTCATTGTGCATAAACTTTTGAGACAGTTTTGTTTGAACATATTTTAAATTATATTTTTTACAAATATGTAATTTACTTTTTTTCTACTTTTGATACCATTTATTTAAATGAAATTGCAAAATCTACAAATGAAAAAAGGCTCCTTATTCTAACTTTTTATTATTCGTTAACAGTCAACATTTTATGCTTGTGCTTAAACTTTTGAGACAGACTATACTAAAACATTTTTTGTAAAATTGTTAGGGCATCAGTTGGCGGAAATTCCTTTCATTTACGGTTCTTTGCACTGTTGTTTCTTTGGCCTGGCGAGAAACGCTGTCGTGCTTCCATAATCTTCAATCAGTGGTTAATTTACTTTTTATTTTAATACATTTATATCTGTAATTTGTACTCCATTCGTAATTCATTACTATCTAAGTTCGAAGCTAATGTCTTTACTTACATACTTAAATATTTTAATCTCTCATATATTAGAATATATTTACAATATATATACTATATATATATATATATATATATATATATATATATATATTTGTAGGATTTAAATTTAAACATACTTTATTTTCTTTATGACGTACATGATAAACAAATTAACTGATGCTCTGGTATTTTTATTATCCATAATTTGAAAGCACGAGTAATGAAAATTCACAATCACGAGATCAAGGTTTGGACATATTCAAAAATTAGAAAAGAGTCAGTCTAAAAAATAATGTTGTGCATGAAGCAGCGGCTCATTAGATGCCAAGGAAGGTATTGTTAAGCCTAATCAAATTATTCGTAAGAAATATGTTGTAAGTTTTAAGTAAGAAATGTGCTGTATTTAGAAAAGTATCAACGAAGTGATGTAAAGTTACCCTTATAGAATTGTATTAAAGTCTACGTATTGTGATTCAAACGTCTACTTATTTAAATTATCTATGTATTAACATTTTACAAACAATAACTTCTACAAATTTGGGGGCTCGATGCCGGGATTTTAAGCGACTATTAGTGGAATAAATAGTAAAATATTAATCGAAGAGAAATTGTTGTCAATCGCCAGTGTCAAAAAATGGATTGTGAATGAACAAGGCAAGTGTGTAAAAACCGTAGTCACATTTATCCAAGTACAACTTTGAAAAACATGGTATCCTTAAATAAAGCTAAAAGAATTGATCTAATAAATCTCTGTGAGGAATGCGGAATTCAACCACCAGAAAAACCGACAATCCATGTCCTAATAAAGCTAATTAAAAACTGGGAAGATTACGATGAAGATTTTGTAAAGGACCGCCTAGAAGTAATTGTGGCAGCTAGAAAAGCGGAATCAGAACTTGAAGAAAAGAAATTAAGAGCAGAGACTGAAGAAAAGAAACTAAAAGCGCAATCGGAACTTGAAGAAAAGAAACTGAAAATGGAAATGGAAGAGAGAAAATGGAGAATAGAATTAGAAGAAAAAGATCGCGAAAGAGAATTTGAGATTAAGAAAATACAACTACAAGAAAATTCAAGACAGCACATCGATGTGGACACAAGGACAAATTCAGGTAAGCAATATGAATTGCTTAGATTATTAACAAAATGCGATAGTACAAATGATATTAGTTTATACTTGGCTATGTATGAAAGGCAAATGGCGCAAACGGGCATTGATAAAAAAGAATGGGTCAACTATTTAATTAACCTAATGCCATTAGATGTGATTAATATAATAACCAGGGAGAGTGAACCCGAAATGCAGGATTATGACTATATAAAAAGTATTCTTTTAAAACGGTACAAACTATCGCCAGAAGAGTTTAGGCTGAAATTTTTCTCACTCAAAAAAGAGCCATCGGCTAATTGGCGCGATTTCGCTTATGAGATCAAGGTATATTTTAAACAATGGATCGACGGCCTTGAAATAGATAGCTTTGAGGAATTATCGGAATTAATTGTAGTTAATCAAATTAGGCATAATTTACCTGCGGAAACAAAGACACATTTTGCAGAGGAATTGTTAATAATAAAAAAGATAGACGAATTAGTAAACAAATTAGATATTTACGAAACGGCACGAAGGGTTTGCAATAAACAAGCTATAAGGCATACAAGTGGGAGTTTTGAGGATAAACGATCGAGAGTGGCTGACTACGCCAATTCGAAAAGGCGCCAAGTTGACAATAGGCACAATGTGAACCATGGAAGAAACGAGGCACATATAATATGTTATAATTGTGGCAGACCTGATCACGTGAGTAAGAATTGTACCATGGGAAGTAAAATACAACAAAATTATTCAAATTATAACCCGCAACGTAATCAAAATTGGCGAGAAACGAAATACCAAGATTGGAGCCAAAACACGCAAAGAAAAGTAGTTAATACGGGCACGTTAAATGGAAAGAAAGGAAGAATCCTGAATATTCAAGGAATAAAAACAAACATAATAATCGATACAGGGAGTGATATTTCAATCGCCAATTCAAGATATCATACGGCAATAAACGCGCCAAAGTTAACCAGCGACAATATAACTATATCGGGCATAGGTGGAAAAGAAACTAAACCATTGGGGTATTTCTTGCATAAAGTTTATGTAGATGGTATAGAAATACAAGATAAATTTTATGTGGTACAAGAAACTAACTTTGATTTAATAATAGGTAGAAAAGCAATCGAAGGCCTGACGTTAAAAGTAGAGGAAGATGTCGTTAGAATAATAAACGAAAATAAAGTACGGGTAGGTTATATTAAAATTAATAAAGTCCCTTCCAAAACAGATGAAGTAGCCACGCCAAATATAAGCAACGATAATCGAAGTTGGGAAGATATGGTTAATATCGAATGCGAAAATGGCGGAATGGATTTGACTCATATTACAAATTTAGCTAACAGAGAAGAAATACGAGGATTAATAAAATCTTGCAAAACGAACAAAACAAAAGATAATGGATTGAACATAAAAATACTACCGGAAGATAGAAAACCTATCTGCAAACGTCCAAAGAGATTCTCTTCAGTTGAGAAGGAAATCATCAATAAACGAGTACGACAGTATTTAGATAATGACATTATCAAATGGAGCACCTCAGATTTTATGGCTCCTGTGATCCCGAGTAAGGAAAAAGAAACCGATAAGAAATTCATCATCACTAGACAGGAGAGATCCGAAAGTAAATACACTGAGAAGGAAACCGAAAATAACCACAAAAAGAGTAGAAAAATACATAAAAGAAAAACGGTTAGAAAGAAAAAGTCCAAAAACAATTCTGATCAGAAAATAACAGATAATTTTATTGAAAATAATACAAAAAATGTTAAAGAAAAAGAATATAATAACGCAAAAAGATCTACAGGCGAAATTTTAATTCAACCTGAAGCATATAATGATGAATCCAAGTGGTATAAGTATGTACCAAAATTACAAAGAATTATCAATAGCACAGTAACACGAAGCACCAAGTATAGTCCTTTTGAATTAATGATAGGAGTTAAAATGAAGGACAGTAACATGCAGAACATCAAGAAAATTTTGGAAGAAGAATTTACCGAATGTATGATGGAAGAACGCGAAGACATGAGAGAAGAAGCAAAGAAAAATATACTCAAAATACAAGAAGAAAACAAGGTGCAGTTTGATAAGAAAAGAAAACAGCCACGAAAATACAAAATAGGAGATATCGTCGCCATAAAAAGGACGCGATTTGGCAATACTATCAAACTTAAAGAAAAATATTTGGGGCCATATGAGATAACTGCAGCCAAGAATCATGATCGGTATGAAGTAAAGAAAGTAGGAGATCATGAAGGTCCAGGGAAGACGTCAACCGGGGCCGAATACATGAAGCCGTGGTCTATGGGTTAAACTCCTGGACGAGTCGGATAGATTAAATATACGTGTATGTGTATTGAACCTATAATCAAAATTTTATGTGAAAGAAAAATGTATAAAAGTCTCAAGAGTGTAGCTGTTTAAACATAAAAAAAAATAATAATGAGCCAAGATGATGATGTCGGGACGCCATGATGTCAGGATGACCGATTTGTAGGATTTAAATTTAAACAAACTTTATTTTCTTTATGACGTACATGATCAACAAATTAACTGATGCTCTGGTATTTTTATTATCCATAATTTGAAAGCACGAGTAATGAAAATTCACAATCACTTGATCAAGGTTTGGACATATTCAAAAATTAGAAAAGAGTCAGTCTAAAAAATAATGTTGTGCATGAAGCAGCGGCTCATTAGATGCCAAGGAAGGTATTGTTAAGCCTAATCAAATTATTCGTAAGAAATATGTTGTAAGTTTTAAGTAAGAAAGGTGCTGTATTTAGAAAAGTATCAACGAAGTGATGTAAAGTTACCCTTATAGAATTGTATTAAAGTATACGTATTGTGATTCAAACGTCTACTTATTTAAATTATCTATATATTAACATTTTACAAACAATAACTTCTACATATATATATATATATTACAAACTAGCAGGCTACGCCCATTACGCTGGTCCTATTTTTCCAACTTTAATGAAAGAAAATATATCTATCCCAACAAAAAGTTTTCGGTAAAAAAAACGCCAAGTTCTCCTTAATGTTTCGGCCAGAAAAAGTAGTGATATCTGAAGTTCGCAGAAGTTAAAAGCCAAACATCCCAAATCTTTAATTGAAAATGGCTTCCTGCGACTTGGCCGTTAATGCCTTCTACAGCATTTGAAAATTAATGATTAGAAATTACGCATTTATGAATTATTTAAATATTAAAAGTAATATTAAAATGCAAAGAGGCAAATTCACATAAAGACATTATAAGTAAAAGATTTCTGATAAATACCATTCAGTTACAACAAACATTATTTTTAATTACAGATCATTTAGTCCACTTGTGGTTTAATTGCCATTTTGTACGATCTAAAGCAAAAATCATTAACGTAAAACCCAAGAAATAAAACAAAATTTACTTATTTCAAATCTAACAATATGTTATATTATATTTTATTGTATGATATTGAAATCTTGGCCACAAAATGCCTAAAATAATCAAAAAATGTTGTTGGCATGTAGCGCATTTGTACACAACTTTAAAATTTGAAAAACCCTCTCGAAGCACATTAACGACCAAGTCGCAGGAAGCCATTTTCAATGAAAGATTTGGGATGTTTGGCTTTTAACTTCTGCGAACTTCAGATATCACTACTTTTTCTGGCCGAAACATTAAGGAGAAATTGGCGCTTTTTTTTTACCGAAAACTTTTTGTTGGGATATCACTACTTTTTGTATGTTTTTTCAAGTTTGTTTTTCTAAACTATATTAATATATAAAAAAAACTTAAATTTCGGTACTTTTATGTTAGCCGGGAGCAAATCTCCTCATTGGGATTTTGTTTTTTCGGCAATAGCAGTTTTCATTTTTCACATGTGAAAAATTAGAAATAATGCTTTGATTTTCCAATAAAATATTTTGGTTTATGTTATTATTTCTTTCATAAATATTCATTTATTTATTTCTATGTTAAATATTCTATTAAATAAAATGAGGAAAATGCATCTATTTTGAATGAGATGACTGAAAAGTTTATATATTTAAATGAAATGAATGCAATATGAACAATGGAGTTCGGAGCCGTATTTGGCGATTTGCCACTTGCGCCCGGCTAACGTAAAAATACCTAAATTTATTTTATTGAGCTTTACAAATTTATACTTTATTTCTTTTTAAATTAAAGTACTAGCCTTCTCTAGCAAGCAGTATTTACTCTATTAATTGCATGTTAAACGTTGCATCATGTTACTGTTACTCATAATTTAATTTAATTGCCCATTCTTTCGCGAAGTCGGAAGCTTTTGATAGAGAAATCAAGAATTCTTTACGATCATGGAAGCACGTCATATATTTTGTGCTGTTATGTATTTCATCTTTCGTGACAAATATCTCTTAACTCACTTATGCATGTGTTATCAGTTACGATTCGTTCTCTAATGCGGAAATTTTTAATCCTATTAAGAAATCTTTTCTAGTTGGGTTGGGATCACTGCCAATTGTTGTATTTTAACTGATACGATTGGGTACAAGTGAAATGGTTCTTATGAAATCCTTTGACAATATCTGCATTTACATTAAACCATATCGATGCTAATATCTTTTTGTTTCACGTTAACCTTTTCAATAGACTCGATTGCGGAAGAATAGAAGGTCTACGGGCTCACTGGCATGATCCATTTGAAAATCTATCATTCTTCTCATCTGATCGTGTTGAAGAATTAGCCAATAATGTGCCATGGTTTTAAGATTTTAGCTAATTTTATTCGAAACCTGAAAAATAAAATGCGAGGAACCGGATTATGGAAGATTCATTCGAACGTACATATCGATTAACAGGTTACATATTATAAAATTATAATAATCATAAGGAGAACTGGCAGTTTCGGTGCTTTAATAGTTGCCGTAAATTCTGTTTATATAATACAGAAGTTTTAGAAGAGTAAAGATTAACAACATAGTCACAGTAAGTGTAATAACAGTACAAAATAATAACAATAGCAGAGGTTTTGTGCATTGACGAAAGTATTGGCACTTTGGAAATATTCGTACGTTATACAATATAACTATGCAGATGATATGCGAAAAAATATAAATAGATGGCTCGCATTAATAATTAACTCATTGAAAAATAGCCACTAGCGTCAAATACTCGCAAAGCTTGGCGTCATTTAGCGAAGTATCGCCAAACTTGGTAATATATCATGTCAATTCTCAAATTTGGCGACAAAAATGTTTTCTTTATTCCGACATCATAATGATGCATATGTATTATGTATTATACACATACTTATAATATGTATGATGCAAATGTATTACGTATTATATGCATATGTATAATATGTATGATGCATATGCATAAAGTTCATAACATCACTAAAGCGCACTTAACGGAATAGTGCTCCATAAATAGTACGGATATTTGCCAGATTGACCAGAGTGCTATTGAGATTGATTCCGATATTTATAACAGACCGGGAGGCGTCTTCACACACCATCACCTCATCGAGTTTACACCTGAAATTTTAGGAGTAGTCAAAACTAGATTAGCATATTAATATGCAACTGGCCTGTTAAGTCATATCTTGGTAGAAACTACCTGAAGACCTAATTTTAGTGGTTGACTGATAGGTTTACTATTGTATTTTCCTTCATCCAAAAGTATGGAAACATGGAGGAATGGGTGCAGGAAAACACAATGGAAAATCCACCAATTAACTGGTAAAATCGGGTCTGTAGATGGTTTCCACAAAGATATGGCTTGGCAGGCGAGTTACATTTCAATACGCTAATCGATTTTTAACTAATTCTAAAATTTCAGCCGTCAACTCGATGGGGTGATGATCTGTGCAGACGCCTCCCGGTCTTTAATAAAATTTGTTTTAAGGATGTAAGAAGATAGAAAGATGGACAGATAAACTGAAAGATTTGCCTAATTAAGATTTTTGTAAAAGCATATAAAAATTCATTCAGCTTGAAATCTTGTAACACCTTTATAACTCAGGTTAATTTTCTGTAATAGGGTTTTGGCGACCAACATATCTTATCTATATCTGTAATCTTTCTTTTATAGTTTTAAAATTAACAATAAATTAACAGTAAGTAGGCTAATAATGCAATATAATAACATTAGCAGCGGACTTCGGACGCCGCATCTGTCGCACATCGTTAAAGACAGTTTATTAGTTACACATTTCATTTAATTAAAAGGAGATTTTTAAACTTTCATATGGAATTAGGATATTTTTCCACTATAGGGGACTTGGCATTTAAAAAAATCTTGGCGCAATTCGGACTTCAGAAACTGAGATATGTTACCAAATGATATAAACAACTACGAAAACAAATCTGATGAAGTTTTATGCTATTGTAGCCGTCTGCTATTTCTCTCTCTCTCGCACGCGAGGAGCCAGCCAATAGCAATGAGGCGCATTTCCTCCCCCCGCGTTTTCTGCGGAGAGCTTTTGAAGTCACGTGACGCAGTAACATTCGAACTCTGCAGAGAGCGGCAGATTATTCTGTCAGTGACGATGGCGAATATTTGACTATGTGTTGTTATGTTAATAAAGTTTATTTTTCTACAAAACCTTCTGATTATTTGAGTCACCGAGATATTTTTATCATCTCCCTTCAATCCATTCTCTAAAATGGTGACCGCGGATTTTTGAACCTTCAACTATTTCATAGAACGTCGAACTATTCAACTGTTCATGGAACGTTTTGTTTAACTAGCAAAATGGCAACTGCTGAAACATCTGCCGTAGTCATTCCACCCTATATCCCTGTGGACCCTACATTATGGTTTCATATGCTGGAAAGCACATTCGAATTAGCTACTCCTAAAGCTATCACTGAGTCGAAAACAAAATATAATTATGTTGTAGCGCATCTACCGCCTGCTACTGCTACTATGGTTCGAGATATAATTATGAGTCCTGATCCTACTGATCCTTATCAGATTTTGAAGGCAAAAGTTATCGAACGTTGCGGAGAAAGTCGAACTTTAGAAATACGGAAACTGCTAGCTGGAGAAAGCCTGGGTGACAGAAAACCAACTGAATTACTTCGATTAATGAAAAGACGGGCTGAAAGCCATAATATCAGTAACGATCTTCTTCTAGAACTGTTTACTCAACAAATGCCAACCACCGTGCAAATGATTCTAGCTTCCATTGAAAAAATTACTCCAGATAAAGCGGCGGATATTGCTGATAGAATAATTGAATTAACGCCTTCCAACATTAGTTCTGTTTCGATTCGAACACCAACAACTGAATCTCAGACACCACCAGCCATTGATATGCTCGTAAAAGAAATCCAAGCATTACGCCAAGAGGTCGCTCATCTTCGTCGTTCAAGAAGTGTATCTAGAAGTGATAACCATCAGCGAAATCGTTCTCAGTCCCGCCATAGGGATGCAACATTGTGTTGGTATCACCAAAAATATCAAGAAAAAGCAAAAAAGTGCCTAGCGCCTTGTTCTTATTCGAAAACCAGAAGCGGGAAGAGTAGCGGCGACGGACTTCTCCCCAGCACCTTCTCGTCGCCTTTTCGTTAGAGACAGAAATACAGGTATGTGTTTTCCAGTCGATTCTGGATCTGATGCCTCACTTGTGGCCGCGAATAAAAATGACAAAACTAAGCCTGTTCTTCAAACCTTTCGTGCTGCTAATGGCACAAAAATTAATGTGTATGGTCGTTAATGTATTAATATCAACTTAGGCCTACGCCGAAATTTTACATATTCTTTTTATATTTGTGATGTTTCATGTGCTATTTTAGGAGCTGATTTTTTTGCATAATTTTAATTTAAAACTTGATTTACGGAATCGTCGTCTTATTGATTCCACTACTAATTTAAAAGCTCCTGCTATATTAAGTACTTGTAATATATTTTCTGTGAAACCCAATGTTGTAAATGATATATATGGTAAATTATTATTTAAATTTCCTGAAATCACGAAATTACCGGATCCCAACCAACCGGTTAAGCATAATACTGTGCATTATATAAACACTAAGGGGCCTCCAGTCACTGCTAAGCCTAGACGGCTAGCTCCAGATCGGTTAAAAATTGCCAAAGCTGAATTTCAGCACATGCTACAACTCGGTCATATGAGACCTTCTAAAAGTAATTACTCTTCGCCTTTGCACCTGGTGCCGAAGAAAGGATCTGTCGATTGGAGACCTGTTGGTTATTATCGTGCTCTAAATGCACAAACTGTTAAAGAAAAATATCCTATCCCTTGTATCGCAGATTTCACTGCTGAATTACATGGTAAACAAATCTTCAGTCACATTGATCTAGTAAAAGCCTACCATCAAATTCCCATAAATCCTGATGATGTACATAAAACTGCGATTTGCACTCCATTCGGACTTTTCGAAAGCACTCGTATGCAATTCGGCCTTTGTAACGCTTTAGGATTTGTTTACGCATTCCTTGATGATTTTCTAATTGCATCAAATAATGAAACTGAACATTTAGAACACCTTGAGTTGTTGTTTTCTAGACTTAAAGAGTATGGTCTGTGTATTAATGTTGATAAATGTAAATTTGGCCAATCCACTATCGATTTTTTAGGATTCAAACTTTCAGCTGAAGGAATTGAACCCTTACCTGATCGTGTAAAATGCATCCTAGATTTCCCCCAGCCCTCTACCTTAACTCAACTAAGACGCTACTTAGGTCTTTTCAATTTTTATCGACGGTGCATTCCCAAAGCTGCCGATATTTTAGCTCCACTCGTTAAATTCTTAGAAGGACACAAAAATAAGAAAAAACATCCCCGTTCCAATGCTAACAAAACTGAGCAATTACAATGGAACGATGAAGCCATTCTTTCTTTCACTGCTTCAAAAGAAGCTATAGCTCGAGCTACATTATTACGACATCCAATTCCTGGCGCCCAGCTAAGCTTATGGGTCGATGCCAGCAATGTCGCAATTGGTGGATCTTTAATGCAACTCTCCGAAAACCAACGGGAACCAATAGCATTTTATTCCTGTAAATTAAATAAATCTCAAAGAAATTGGTCTACTTATGATCGTGAATTATTTGCTATTTATTGTTCTATAAAAAAATTCAGACACATGCTAGAAGGTCGGAATTTCATTATTTATACAGACCAAAAACCCCTTACATTCGCATTTCAACAAAACCCTGATAAATGTAGCCCACGTCAATTAAGACATTTAGACTATATTTCACAGTTTTCTACTGATATTAGATATACTAAAGGCTCTGACAACATTGTAGCCGATGCATTATCTCGAATTGAGATAGATTCAATTTCTCCTAATGTGTTAGATTTTAAAGAGTTTGCCACTGCTCAGACAAATGATGAAGAGCTAAAACAACTTCTCGAATTTGACACCACTTCATTAAAATTAGAAAAACATTATTTTCCACTCGAAGATGTACATTTATATTGCGATATGTCACAAAAACATCCTCGACCATTTGTTCCTAAAAGTATGCGACAATCAGTTTTTTCAACCTTGCATTATTTCTCACATCCTGGTATCTCAGCTTCATTAGATTTAATTTCCAAACGATTTATATGGCCTCGCATGCGTAAGGACATAAAATCTATGGCTCGCAGCTGTACGAAATGTCAAAAAGCTAAAATCTTTCAACACACCAAATCACCAATTGGTACATTCTCTGAACCTGATGCTCGTTTTGCCCATATTCATATTGATTTTATCGGACCTTTACCATCATCCGATGGCAATCAGTATTGCATGACCATCATTGATAGGTTCACGAGATGGCACGAAGTTATACCCACATCTGATATGACTGCAGAAACAACTGCTCGTACATTGATACACAGTTGGATCTCCAGATTTGGAACCCCTGTTACCATCACTACTGATCAGGGTAGAAACTTTGAGTCCACTCTTTTCAAAGAGCTTACAGATAGATTAGGATGTAAACGCATCAGAACTACAGCATACCATCCACAGTCTAACGGTTTTATTGAAAGATTCCATCGCCATCTTAAGAGTTCTCTTAAAGCTCACAATCAAATTCAATGGACTGAAATCCTCCCCATTGTCTTACTTGGTTTACGCACTGCTCTTAAAAATGATATCCAAGCGACCTGTGCTCAACTTGTTTATGGCACAAATATCAGACTACCCTCTGATCTCATAAACACTGAAACTATAAATCAACCACCTACTCTTACATACGTCACTGAGTTAACTGAAAAAATGAGAAAGTTAAATCCCATTGCCACTGCAATGCACGGCAATCCTAAAATTTATGTCAATCCCTCATTAAAAACCTGTTCACACGTGTTTCTTAGATCAGATAAAGTCAATCCTCCCTTATCACCCCCTTATACAGGACCTCATCGAGTGATTGACAGGTCTGAGAAAACGTTTGACTTGGAATTAAACGGGAAGCGCTGTACTGTATCTATTGATCGCATTAAGCCTGCGTATCAATTAGCAGATTCTGTTTCACCTTCCCAATCTCAAAAACAAAATGAGCCCATAAATTTTCCAACTACTCCTGTCGACCACCCTACCACCAAATCTGGTCGTAAAGTTCGTTTTCCGAAACATCTCGTTACGGATTATATTGTTTAAAACATTTGATGTATATAGTGTGCATATTATTTCTTTCTCAAAAGTATTGTTTTTCATGTAATGCATAATGTATTTTCTATTTTTTTTTTATCATATGTACTTTAATTTTACTCAAGACCTTTCTTATGTATCTTATTAATTGCTACCTTTTTGTAATCGCGACTTCGTCACTGGGGGCATACTCTGTAGCCATCTGCTATTTCTCTCTCTCTCGCACGCGAGGAGCCAGCCAATAGCAATGAGGCGCATTTCCTCCCCCCGCGTTTTCTGCGGAGAGCTTTTGAAGTCACGTGACGCAGTAACATTCGAACTCTGCAGAGAGCGGCAGATTATTCTGTCAGTGACGATGGCGAATATTTGACTATGTGTTGTTATGTTAATAAAGTTTATTTTTCTACAAAACCTTCTGATTATTTGAGTCACCGAGATATTTTTATCATCTCCCTTCAATCCATTCTCTAAACTATTTACATATGTATTTATACGTATACATGTAAACATTTTATTTATACATGTATAAAATATTGTTTTTTATATACAAATTATTTATGTTGGTATATAAAAATAAATAAACGGGTTCCTTAGATTAAATAAATTGTATACATATGAAAAAAATTGCTTGTGTATATGACACAGTAAATAGGTTGCCAGAAAATACGTTATTATCAAATTTATTTTCTCTATTTCGCCAAGACTACTATATCGCAAACGTACCGAATTGCGGTTATATTTTGTTAAATGTTTTATTGTTTTAATATCGTAAATATATCATAACCTATACTGGTTACAATTTTTAGGTGTATTCATTTTTTCTATTTAACAAACATCTTTGGAAAAGCATATATAGTATAAAATGTTATTCTACTTGAAATCACGTGACTCCCTTCAAAACTCTGTAATCGAGTTTTGGCGACCAACATTGGCACAATTGAATGTGTAAAGGAACTGTTTACGGCCAAATGAACACCCTCTGTTTCAAGGGTTTAGAGGCGGAAATTCTGTGTTTTCAGATTTTTCTGGTTAATTGTGCTACAACCCCGACTTGCTTGTGAAATTTCAATATTCTACGACTTTTAGAAGTACATTAGTTATTTGATGATGCGAAGTGACTCAGTGACAAAAAAGCGCTTTTTCGGAATTTAATATTTCGAAAACTACTAAATATAGAAATATGAAATCGTGGAACCTTAGTTCCGTTTGATCATACGAACATGTGTATAAAAGAAAAAATTCTATATCTCTCCCTAAAACGACGTTATGAAGAGGTGAAAAGTATGCCAAAATGGTTCAGGAAAAGGTAGCTTACGGCTTGTGCGAACTTGGCGGACGCACTGCCGTGCTCCCAGATGGTAATGTATTTCCTGATTTAGAGAAACGATGTAAACGATGTATCATTGCAGTATTATATTTACTAATGTGTTGGGAAAAAATTTGAATTATTAAGCACCAACTACTATTTTAGTTTATCAATTACAGTTTGATCCAGCAGGAAAATATAGCCGTTATGGCTACAGGAATCAAAATGTCCTTTTATAGCTACACTACTGAAATGAAGTGCATTACAATGATTGCAGAGATTGTCCGTCGCATCGAAATAATGTTCAGGTGATTTATTCTCATTTGTTATCTTTTAAATGCCGAGCTTCTCGGTTTTGCGCCATGTGGAATACTGGAAATTTAAATGCTATATCGCTCTATGTTCTGTTATTATTTCGTAAAATGGAATTCTGCCACAGTTTTGCATATTTCCATTTTAGTAGAAAAAAATCATACTGTATGCAAAGAATAATACTGTAGCTTCCATCATCAGTTAAAATGCAGCACTCTTTTCAATACGTCACGAAAAGCTCTCTCAAAAAGAAAAATCTTATTTAATTCATGAAATTCTTAAAGAAGGTAATCTTTAATAATCGGGTTCACTGAATTAAGAAATTTCTCCGTTTCTTCCTATAACTAAGCGTTGTAGAACAATGTATTGTATACCTGATTCCAAAAACTAACATTGTAATTTCTATCAACATAATATAAACCGTTCGGTTGAAATGGAAATGAACGTGGTAAAAGATGATATAATTTTCTGTAATGCAATACAACATGAAGGTTTTACTTCAAACAAAAACGATGCTTTCAAAATCATATTTAAACATCAATTTGCGAGATATCCAGCTACGAAATATTAGCCCGAAATGCTATGAACGGTAGTATTTGGTTATCCCGTCCACCAAAAGCTATTGCCAAACTGTAAGATTAAATGCCAATAATGGATGATCGTAAATGCCACACTTACTTGACATTAAACACGATACACGTGTTTGTTACGTCATCAAGTCTTTTTAATACGACGTTTTACATGCATTATTATTTTTTTTTTTTTACCAATTTATTTGTTCTTTCGTATTTAAAATAACTGCATATTTTTATTTTTTTTTTCTTCAATTCTATATCTAATATTTACATGTATTTTTTAGCTATATCCATCTATATTTTTTGACTAAATAAAGAGCATTAGTTTCGTTATAGCGCCTAGAATATATAGTGTGGAAATCGTCTCATGTAATACTTAAAAAAGCGCTAAAATATTGTATAACTTAAATGTGCAATGATACGGCTGCAATATGCAGATCGCAGCGACATCTGCAGCATATTTTCTACAACTGCAAGAAATTGCTAGGCTATACAATGCAATACAAGTAATACGAAAATCCCGCAGATGTCGCCGCGATCGACACTTGGGATTTTAGCAGTATCGTCGCACATTTAAGGGATACAAATTTTTAGCACTGTTTGGATAGCATATTTCCACACTAGGTATTCTAGGCGCTGTAGTTATCATTGATATTTACTGTAGTTTTTAATAAATTCGATTGTTACATTTAAGTTACTTAAATTTTATTCAAAAATATAATATCTTAAAATTATCGCTTTGTTTATGGTTTAATTCAATAATTATGCGTTTAAATAGGTAAACTGTTAGCATTCTTTTGTCGAAAATTGTCTAAATAAATCAAATTTTATATTTGGTATATTGCTATGCTATAAGTGAACGTCATTATTAAAGTAACCCTATTCTTTATTATATTTTTTTTAATTTAAATACATTAATTTTCCTATCTTAAAATTTTAGAATGGCAGCATTCTTCCATTTGTATAATTTTGCTAAATAATTTGGTGATTTTTATAACTTGGCGAAATTGGTCTGCGGAATAATCAAGTGGATTCTAATAAAGAGGTGATCTAAGCTTTCTTTTATGAATCATATTTTGTTTTTCCAGAATAGCAATATTTATGCAAATGATATTAATACATAATTACATAAATATCCGTAAGAATAATTTCGGATTCCGAATTCCTGAGATGGTAATACTAACATAAAACTAAAAAAATCCCTGCCGGCTCGGGCCTACAGGCGGGAGTAGATTTCGAAGTTAAGTACCAAATTCACCAACAAAACTTAAATCAAGATTAGAGATAAACTCAGTTCCTTCACTAAAAATGAGCTCTAGGGAGCTAAACATTTTGTGAAAATTTTAATATACACGAATACACACGCGCATGTATGGAATAGGTTTAAAAATGGCTAAAACAAATTCAGAAAACCTCAAAGTGTTAAAATATGTTAATATTTCCATAGTCGGGTTTTTATCATGTTTTAATACGTTCTTCAAACTCACATGATGTTACATATTCACCAGCTGAGGTCCATTATATTTTCAATATCACGCAATATTTTTTTTTATTTTTTTTTTATTTATTTATTTATTTTTTTTTAATTTGTCAAACAATTTATTTCATTTTGAGTTTTCATGCTGAAATCTTGCTCTAGAAAATTTATGACGTAATATTCAATTTGTTTTCAATTTGTCAAACAATTTATTTAATTTATTTTTTTTCACGTGGAAAATATTGCAATAGAAAAGCAATTGTTGTGGTGAGAATTTTATTGTTTTTTTTATTGTTGGCAACTGCTATAACGAAAATATTTATTTTTACCTGTCATTGTTGTGTAAAAGCTGGTTTTGTCAGAATCTTGTTAAGACGGTATTCAAAATTTTTAACCCTCCCCATTTCCATTCCCTTGGGCCGATTTTGCCCATTTTCAATCCCCGCCGAGATATTAGCCATCTCAAAGTTGTTGGTGAGTTTGAAGACGATCCGTGCATAATTGCGACTTTTATCGTGCGGACAAAATTTAGTACATACATACATACATATATATCTATATATATTAAACAAAAACCTAATTTGCAGAACAAGTTAAAAAAACAAAATTTATTTCCTAAATTTTTTAAGCCCGAGAAGGGGCAGATATTAAGATATTTCATTCAATTCGTTCTACATTTAATGCTAAATTTTTGTAACAAATAAGTTAAACCAATTGAACATTAAAAAATAAAAATGAAATTCATACAACATGATACTTTAAACACCTATATACCTAGATTCAGTTCAAATGAAATCGAAATAAATCTTTGACTTTTTTAAAGTTTTGTATTTTGCATGTATCTTATCATATTATGTACATTGTACAATCGTCATAAACATAATGCGAAATCTGCAGTACAAATATTTACAACTTAAAAATGGAAAAAGTCTAAGATTTATTTCGATTTCATTTGAACGGAATCTAAGTATATAGGTGTTTAAAGTATTATATTGTATGAATTTCATTTTTATTTTTTATTGTTCAATTGGTTTAACTTATTTGTTACAAAAATTTAACATTATATGTAGAACGAATTGAAAGAAATATCTTAATATCTGCCCCTTCTCGCGCTTAAAAAATTTAGGAAATAAATTTGGTTTTTTTAATTTGTTCTGCAAATTAGGTTTTTGTTTAATATGTCAAGTTTTTTAATAACTACTGAATTCAGACGAACACATTTCAAAATTAATGGAGGGTATATTATCATCAGGCTTTGATTTGTGCGATATCGCATCACAATTTGTGATGCAATTTACCTATGTATAATTCAAAATGTTTCACCAGTGCAGTAATGCAGGTTGCTGTAGTTTGGTCGAAAAATTACAATCTGAACTTAAAAAAATCTGCTTGAAAATGTCATTTTTATTTCCACTATGACGCCATATTCATCTTCTTTTTAATTCTTAAAAAAAAAAAAAACTATTTCAGTTTCATGTTTCACGTGAAAATCATTCATCTAAATATAGGCAAATTATTATTACTGCTTTTGAATTATTTACAACGAGGGGAAAAAAGTTAAATTTTATTAGAAATGTCCGTTGATTCTCAATGAAAAAAGCGAAATTTGGAATTATTAAGAAAAATATTTGAATAATGTAAATAAAAATTAGCCCATGTCACTCTCTAGATTATAATCCACATATATGCAAAGGCATTTTATGATCCGTTTTGACCCTGACGTCAGGCAAATGTTTTTACCCTTTGAATATATAATATTATTAGAATTAGCAAAGAATTAAAAATGAGTGGCATCAGGGACAAAAAGGTGGGAAGAAAAAATTAAAAAGTTATCATCTCCATAGTCTTTTCTATGTTAAATTAACATTGAGAAGTGACACTGGAAATAAATAAGTATTGCGCTGCCGCGCAATACTTAAATATATATATGTATATATAAACTTTTTAGGTGGGGGTGGTTTTGGGTTCCTGGGGTCATATAATGAAAAGTTATGAAGGAATTTTTCAAAAGTCGCACCATGGTAACGAATGCAATAGGTAGTATTTCTTACGAAATCTACCTAAAATATTTAAAGAAAATAAAAATAAAAGGCAAGAAAGATTGTATATTTTAAGAAGAGTTTCGTATCTTGTCTCGGTTGCTGCGATTGGCGAAGGAATGCAAAATGGCACCATTAGGATTAATTTTCAAGATGGCGGAAAAACATGTTTTTTAAATATTTATAAATATTTATAAATATTTATTTATTTTTAAATTGTAAATAATATATATATGTATTAGGTTTATGTATATTTACATAATATTGCATATACAGAAAAATATTGTTTAAAAAATCTCCCGAAAATTATAAATTAAAAAATATATATATTAACGAAATTAATTATAACAAAGTATTCAAAATTGTTACTTATCCATCAGTAGCATTCAAGTAATTAAAAAAAGCAATCCCAAATGTTGGAGATCGTAACAACCATATCGAAAAATTCATCGCCAAAATGTGCTCGCCATAAAAACGGGAAAAGAGAAAAAAAAAGCAAATTTTATTACCTAAAATCATAATTATATATATTCGAACCAGCGAATAACGGCCTAAGCGTCTCCATTTTTCACTCTCAGCGATACTGTTCATTACTGCATTGAATGTCTCAGTGTGAAAACTGACTAAGTGAAAAAACAAAAAATTCTAAATAATCACTAATTGTGAAATCGGATCATCTTTTGTAATTGGATTCATCCTGAAGAATTCTCTTCAAACATGAAAAATGCTTCCAATAACATAATTTGGTACTTATCGGTTAGCCGGGCGCCAGTGTTATATATATATATTTATATACATACATATATGTATATATACATATGATTTACATATATATATATGTGTGTATATATATACAATATGTGTATGTGTATATATATATGTATATTTACATATATCCTTCTATATATATAAAAAAGTTTTGATTTGGAAATGGACCAATGAAAATCAGCATAGATATTCCCGGCAGATCGGCATCCAATTTGAATGCCTTTCTTCGTTAATATTAAAAAAACTGTTGCATACAAAAATATGAAAATCGGTAGTATTATAGAGAAATGTTTGATAAACACGCTGATGCAGACAGTTTTCAAATCAAAGAATTATTTTAAGAGATATTTAATGCCAAAGTTGGACAAAATCGTTCCATTAAAAAAGTTTTACAGGGGCAAAAACTGTACATAGAAATTTAAGCGTTTTAGATCATTTTATGCGTCAGAATTTCCCGGGGTGCAGACTGCATATAGTGTTTTAATTTGACTCATTTTTTGAGGTTTTATTTCTATTTTAAATTCAAATTTTCAGCATTTCGAATGATATTTTTTACAAAATTTAGAAAATTGCATTAATTTAAACTCTCGCCAACTGTATAAACAGCGCAAACAATAATGTTTGCTTCAAATGAAAAATTTATTTTACACGTGACTATTATAAACAGAAATATAAAAAGCAGGAACTCATTGAAAATTACGGCATAAAAACTATACTTACACGTGAATTTTAAAAGGGAAACAAATTGTAAAATAATAAATTCATTAACATGTGTTAGAAGTTTTAAATAGGAGAATTTACGTCACATTTACGTCATATTACACTTATTACGTAAAAGGAACAAAAAATAATATTGCAAAACTGTTTAAATTTAAAAATTGCGCGAGACATTTATTTGATATTTTAAGATGATAATAAAATTTCATTTCTAACAAAAGTATTTTTACGTGAATATTAAAAAGAGAAAGAAACGTTTGGTGAAAATTACGTCAAATTATAATTGTCAGATTCAAATTATAATTCAATCCTCCGAAATATTTTTAAAGCCGATCAAATTATCGTGCTGTTAGAGTCTGCGGTGTCTGAACGGGGGTTGACGAGCGTAGCTCGTAGGGGGCAGAGCCCCCTAGTGTATGTACAGTGGCATTCAAAAGTTTCCGGCCAGTTAGTTTTTTTGCCAGATCGTTCGAGCGAAGAAGAAGCGCAATCACTCCAAAAGTTAGGAATATGCAAATGACCTCTGACCACGTGATCATTTTGATTGGATACTGGAGACATTTGATGCAAAGGGGAGGAGTTCGAAATTCGCGTGTGCAAAAGTTTCCGGCCATTCGTCATTCGTTAGTTTTTGCTATCGGTATAGTGTCTTTTTGGCCGCGTTTGTTAATTAATCAACGTGAATAGTGTAATTAAAATAAAAAAAATGAAAAGTTCAACAATTATTATTCGTAAGCGAGTGATTTGTTTGTCGCTAAAGGGCCAATCCTCTCGTGAGATTGCAGCAAAGTTATCAATCGGAAAATCTACTGTGAACGATATTTTAAAAAAATATATAAAGATGGCCATGACCTTCAGGACTTGCCACGGTCCGGTAGACCCCGTAAAATGACTATCCGTGTGGACAGAATTATCAGGAGGAAAGCAGTTGATAACCCTCATAAAAATGCCGCTGTAATATCCCCTGATTTATGGAGTGAAAATATTGCTGAAATAAGTCGGTCTACCGTGTCAAGACGCTTAGGTGACGTAGGACTTTATGGAAGAGTCGGTGTTAAAAAATCCTTCACAAGTAAAAAAAATCAGAGCGCCAGACTGGCGTTTGCCAAGGAACACAAAGACTGGACAAGTGAAAACTGGAAAAAAGTATTATTTTCCGATGAATCTAAGTTCAACCTGTTTGGTAGTAATGCAGACACTACGTCAGTCGACCTAAAAACAAAAGATATGATTCGAGATGTGTTATTCCTACAATGAAGCATGGCGGAGGACACGTTATGCTGTGGAGAGCATTTTCTGGGAAAGGCGTCGGTCCGTTAGTTGAAATCTGTGGCATGATTAACGGTGAAATGTATAAGGATATCTTGCAAGATCATTTGCTGCATTATTGGAGAAAAAATTGTGGTCGCAACTATTTGTTTCAGCATGATAACGACCCAAAGCATGCATGCAAGCTCGTCAAACAGTGGCTTTTGCACAAAAAAATTCCCCTTTTGAAATGGCCAGCCCAATCACCCGATCTGAATCCAATAGAAAATCTTTGGAACGAGCTTGACAAACGTGTCCGGAATTATAACTATTCCAATTCAGCAGAATTTTCCCAAAAATTGCAAGAAGAATGGGAAAAACTTACTATAGACAATCTTCAGCCGGTCATTGAATCGCTGCCACGTCGCTGCGCCGCAGTACTTATTTCTAAAGGAATGACGACAAAATACTAACTGTAAATATTGATGATTACTGTTATTTTCTATTATAACGCCAATTTTTTCCAAACTTGCCAAGATGGCCGGAAACTTTTGAGAACATTCGTTTTCCTTTGCAATTAATTTTGTCAATTAAATTTATTGATATTTATTTGTTATACCATAAATAAGTTCCTAACTATTATGTCAATAAAGTCCTTCCGGCCAGTGCCGGGAGGAAGAGGTAGCTTTCATATTCCTTATTTTAAAAAAGCCAACTTATATTATTCAAACACACGAAGCTCAATTAAGTGGAAACCGAATGTAGGAGATTCAATACTAATTTTTATCAATACTAAATCATTATGGATGAGAATTTCGCGAAATTAGTCAGCTTTACCCAAGCTGCTTTTATTTAAAGTAACTTATATTTGGCTGCCAAATTCGGCGATTTCTTAAAGTGCCTGCCATTTTAAGACAACGTGGTGGATGAGGCTAACCAGTGAACTTGGTCGAGACCTTAGTAATTGCTGTGCACATGCTCACTCACATCGGAATCGGTTGATATATACGAGTGCTGTCGCAGGCGAAAAATCAGATTTTTCAAAATGTCACCCACGTTAGAAATTGAAACTGCTATATCCGAGCCATTTTTTAAGATAAAGACAAACAAAAAATGCTCCTGAATCCTTATATCAAGGTCAAATACTTAAGAAAGAAACCTTCTTCAATTTCTAATTTTTTTGCACCTCACTTTAAATATATATATTTTTTAATTTAATGGCCGCCATTTTGAAACAAGATGGCTGATGAAGCTGGCCAGCGAACTTGGTCGAGATATTGATGTATACTATCCACATGCCTTCTTCCATCGAAATAGGCGAATACGTGTGGTGTCGCGAGACAAATACAAGATCGTTTCAAAGTGTTAACCATGATAGAAATTCAAAGTGCTATAATTCAACCACTTTTTAAGATATAAACAAAAGAACAAATTTTCAGAAACAAAAACTGCTCCAGAATCTTTGTATCAAGGCCAAACACATAAAAAAAATCTTTTTCATTTTCCAATTTTTTAATACCTCATTTTAAATTTTAAATTACATTTTTTTTTAAAAATGGCAACCCTTTTGAAACAAGATGGCGAATGAAGCTGGCCAACGAACTCGGTCGAGACATTGGTATGTACTATGTACAGACCAAGTTACATCCAAATCGGTTCATAAATACGCCTGTTATCGCGTGACAAAAATCAGGTCGTTTTAAAATGTCAGCCACAATAGAAATTCAAAATGTTATAACTCAGCCATTTTTTTTAGATATAGACAAAACAAAACCTGTTCCGGAATCTTTGTATTAAGGTCAAACACATACGAAAAACACTTTTTCATTTTCCAATTTTTTGGTATCTCATTTTAAATTTAATTTTTTAAAATTTTTTTTAAATGGCCGCCATTTTGAAACAAGATGGCGGATGAAGCTGGCCAACGAACTCGGTTGAGTTATTTGTATGCACTATGTACACACCAAGGTACATCCAAATCGGTTCATAAATACGTGTGTTATCACGTGGCAAAAATCAGGGCGTTTCAAAATGTCAGCCACACTAGAAATTCAAAATGCTATAACTCAGCCATTTTTTAAGATATAGACGAAACAAAAACTGCTGCCGAATCTTTTTATCGAGGTCAAACACATAAGGAAAAAATAATTTTTCAATTTTCAACTTTTTGGTACCACATTTCAAATTTAAATTTTTCTTAAAATTTTAAATGGCCGCCATTTTTAAAAAAAATGGCGGATGAAGCTGGCCAACGAACTCGGTCGAGACATTGGTCTGTACTATGTATAAAAGAAGTTACATCCAAATCGGTTCATAAATACGCCTTTTATCGCGTGACAAAATTCAGGACGTTTCAAACTGTCAGCTTCGCTAGAAATTCAAAATGCTATAACTCAGCCATTTTTTAAGATATAGACGAAACAAAAACTGCTACGGAGTCTTTGTATAAAGGTCAAATACATAAGAAAAAAATATTTTTCCATTTTCAATTATTTAGTACCACATTTCAAATTTAAATTTTTTAAGAAAATTTTAAATGGCCGCCATTTTGAAACAAAATAGCGGACGAAGCTGGCCAACGAACTCGGTCGAGACATTGGTATGTACTATGTACATACCGAATTACATCCAAATCGGTTCATAAATTCGAGAGTTACAGTATGACAAAAGTCAGATATATATATATATATATATATATGGATATATATATATATATATATATATATCAACTTTTGAACGGAGGGTGGTTTCGGTGTCTGGGGGTCATGATCGATGAAAATATACCAATATTTTTTGAAATCGCTTTTCTCCGAACGGCTGCAATAGGTAGCTTTTTGTAATGAAAGCTACAATATTAATTTTTACACCGTCGTATAGAGAAAAAAATGTACTTTTAAATGCAATTTGTTTGAAAGCTGTATCTCAATTTGTTTCTGAGTTATTAATTTTTTTTTGTAGTTTTATTACTTTTTTGTCATAGTGGCAACAGAAGTATCCATCTCTGTTGAAAATAAAGGGAAAATACAAATTACTGTATAGACCAATCAGAAAACGAATAAAATGCTGATTAAACCAATAAAACGCTTCAGGTATGGTTTTGATTTCCTACCATGACAGAGGACAATAACCATTTTTCCAAATGGTTAATACAATTGCAATCATTATAAAGCAATTTTGGCTGATGCACAGCCCGAGCAACTGATCGTAGTCACAAATTAACGTTTCTAGTTTTATTTAGGCAACAGACTAATCACCGCCCCCTGAATACTAGGCCTGAACGCTGACACAAAATGGCGGCTGCCGAAGGCGGATGTATTTTAATGTATGTATGGTCTCTTAAATATTGACATCAGTATTATGTAACAGATTTCTTTCTCTTGTTTAATCTCAGAAAATTAAAGCGGGAAAAACTAAAAAGAATTATTGGTGTCAAAATTCAAGGGACCGTACACATTTTGAAAATAATCCGGCTTCGGAAACCGCCATTTTTGTGTCAGCGCTCAGGCCTACTATTCAGGGGGCGGTGGACTGATGAATAATGATGTCTTGAAAATAACAAGCATGTTTATTTTCCCGTCTTGTTACGCGAGAGAAATGTGAAAAAAATCTCCGGTTTGCCAAAAAGATCATTACTGACAATTTTGCATAACTAACTTTATTTATCATTCGGAGTTTTGATAGTGAAAGATCTAAAATTCAACCAACAGTAATTTGAGATTATTCATTGGAATGCAGTTTGTCACGTAATTAACTCTGTTTTGTAACTAATTCTGGCACATATGTAGCCATATCGTTACGAACATTTCTAACGTTTCACATCAAACTTGGTTGTGAATCCGATTACGGATGATTGGGAAGATTTTATTGAATGAAAACTAGAGGTTTAGTTTTCTATTTGAATCTGTTATCGAGGTTATTTTCGGTATTACTTAGTTATCAAGTCGAGCAAAAATCGATCGCCAAACTATAAGATTAAATGCCAATAATGGTTGATCGTAAATCTCACGTTCACTTGTCTTTAAGCAAGTTACATACGTTTACGCCATCAAGTGATTTTTATTTCAAAGTTTTATTTATATTTTTATTAATGTTACACTAATTTATTTGCTCTTTCGTTATTTAAAATAAAAATTATGTCAATTTGTATAATTTGGCGAAATTGGTCATCGGGATATCTAAGTAGTACTACTTTATTTTCCTAGGTTAATAGTTGCATGATTAAAACTGGTATATGAAAAGAAATGGCAGTTAAAATGACATTGTTTTAAACTTATTCACACAATTCAGCTATATCCACTTTTACATGATTCACATTTTTTTTAAATATAAAAGTTAAATACTGTTTTCACTGTATTTACTCTACTGGAATTCGAAGATAAGAAACTGTAGAAAACCTGCCAAAAGGAGACGTATATTACCAAATATAATGTAACGTAGAGAGAGATTGTATTTATGTTATCAGATCCACACATAGCACCAAGCTGAGAAGCCCGGTGTAAAAGAACTAACAAATGAAAGTGAATAATACGAACATTCATTAAGTTAAATGGTCAATCTCTGCAATCATTGTAATTCTATCTTTTATAGTAGCGTGGTGATTAGAGAACATTTTAATTTCTGATGATCGTAATGGCCGCATTCCCCCCCCCCCCCCAAACTCTACATGATGTACTAAAGTGTTGCTTCTGAATTGCCCGAATTTCATCTAACGCGTCAGATAATATAATAGCACAGTGGCGTCCGATGCGTATTCAGAAAATGCGGAAGGCATTTCCAGGTGAAGGTCCATATTAATTTCAAATACAGGGTCGAATTCTCCCTTTCGTTTGATTTAAGGTTTATTTGAGAAATGGACCAATGCCACGGGCTCAGCCTTCTAGTGAAGTAAAAAATATAAAAAAAAAAAAAACTATTTCACCTGAATTTCTTTTTAATAATTCGTAATTGCACAAATCTTCGTGAAAATAATTCTAAGTTCCCTTAATTTCCTTTTTTTTTATTATATATTTTAAATAATGATTACAAACAGTTTTCCCATGCTGTTCTTTTTTTTTGCTAAATAATATAGCCGTTTCAATTCCTCTTTGCGCCCCCCCCCCCCACCTCCGAAAAAAAAGAGAAACACCAAATTTTAATTAAATAATAATAATAATAATAGTTATGTAGGTAAATCCTGTATATAAATGATTCCGAAAATTTATCCACTGGTGTAAATGATAAACAAAATGCATCCTGTATTTTGAAATCAATCCTGACAAACTTAAGGGAAAGAAAATGCTATTTTATCTATCAATCTATTAAACAAAAACATAATTTGAAGAACAAATTAAAAAAACAAAATTTATTTCCTACATTGTTTAAGCCCGAGAAGGGACAGATATTAAGATATTTCATTCAATTAGTTTTACATTTAATGTTAAATTTTTGTAAGAAATTAGTTAAGCCAATTGAAGATTAAAAAATAAAAATAAAATTCATACAATATGATACTTAAAACACCCTAAAAAATTAGATTCCGTTCAAATGAAATCGAAATAAATCTTAGACATCTTCCATTTTTAATTGAAAATATTTGTATTGCATATTTTGCATTATGTTTATGACAATTGTGCATAAAATGATAAGATGCATGCAAAATACAAAACTTAACAAAAAAAAGTCTAAGATTTATTTCGATTTCATTTGAACGGAATCTAATTTTTTAGGTTGTTTTAAGTATCATATTGTATGAATTTTATTTTTATTTTTTAATCTTCAATTGGCTTAACTAATTTCTTACAAAAATTCAACATTAAATGTAAAACTAACTGAATGAAATATCTTAATATCTGTCCCTTCTCGGGCTTAAACAGAGAAGGAAATAAATTTTGTTTTTTTAATTTGTTCTTCAAATTATGTTTTTGTTTAATATGTCAAGTTTTTTAATAACTACTGCACTCAGACGAACTCATTTCAAAAGTAATGGAGAGTATCATCATCAGGCGTTGATGTATGCGGTATTACATCACAATGTGGGATGCAGTTTACCAATGTGTAATTCAAAATGTTTCACTACTGTAGTAATGCAGGTTGCGGTAGTTTGGACAAAAACTTAAAATCTGAACGTAAAAAATCTATAATCAAAACATAAAAAATTAACTTAATTTAAATTTAGATACCCTACTTCCCACTCAGGAGCGCTATGAATGTAAATGTAAATTGTGTTGAATCCTTACTGATAATATTCAACAATATTATAGCAGTGATACAGTAAAAAATAAAATAAATAAAAGTTTTACTTAAATTTTTAAACCCTATTCTCGCCCAAAGGGCGATGTAAACACATCAGAAAATTATTACCTAAGTTTAACTTGGGATATAAATAGTTCTCATCTCAGAAATAAAAATACATTTTAAAATTTAAGTTATGTAATTCCCCACTAAGTTCGCTACCTTGCGTAAAAATAGCTATCCATTAGAAACTTTTTACTAAAATATAAACTTGACCAAAGCAAAAACTTATTCTGAAATATCCTTTTTATTTCCACTATGATTCACCTTTTTAATTTTTGAAAAAAAAAAAAAAACTTGCTCAATTTAATATTTCTCGTGAAAACCTTTCAACTAAAAAGAAATAAATTATTATTACGGCTTTTGAAATTTTTGCAAGAATGAAGTAAAAATGTTACATATTCTATGAAAAATGTCCGTTGATTTTCAATGAAAAAAGCGAAAATTGGAATTATTAAGAAAAATAATTGAATAATGTAAAAATAAATTGGCCCATGTTTCTCTTTGGGTTATAATTCACCCATATGCAAAGACATTTTACCATTCGTTTTACCCTGACGTCAGGCAATCGTTTATACACTTTAAATTTATAATATCATTAAAATTAGTAAAGAATAAAAAATGAGTGGCATCAGGAACAAAAAGGTGGGAAGAAAAAATGAAAAAGTTATGATGTCCATAGGCTTTTATATGTTAAATTAACATTGAGAAATGACACTGGAAATAAATAAGTATTGCGCTGCCGCGCAATACTTAAATATTATAAAGGACAAACATACCTGTACGTAATACATGCGTCATTTTGCGAATGGCAACACTTTGAAATTTGGGATAAAATTTTGGTTTTGCAATTTGCTCTACTGCAAATTTCTAAACTTCTAAACATCGCACAATTTTTACACCATCGTATAAGGAAAAAAAATCTCTTTTAAATGCAATTTGTTTGAAAGCTGTATTTCAATTTAATTTAAAGACATTATTTTTGTTATAATTTTTATTACTTTTTTTGTAATTGTGGAAACTGAAGTACTCCATTTCTGTTGAAAGTACAGAAAACTAGTCGTTGGGGGCCACCGTAATACTTACCCATCATGGATATAGATAATATGAAATATGAAAATAAAACATGTGATATTTGCTAAGCATTCTACCATGTTACTTTTATTCAAAATTTAATTTATTTGGACTCCCTTAAATATAATTAAAGCACAGATGTCATATACATATTGGCGCGATTTTTTTATGACGCCAATGTCATATGCGCAACGGGTACTTCACTGGCGCCAAAGTGTCGTTATTTTGCTTGATATGGTAACCCGGATGATGTTGTTTATGCTTTTTAAGTTTTCGCCTATTTGGCAATCGCGCCAATATGGAGCATATATGACATCGTGCCATAATTAATATAACCCCTTAAGCTAGTATTACTTTTTGTTGCATTAAAATATCTCAATTTGTTGATTTTCTGTAAGCAAGTATTGGGTTACAATGGAAGTCTATGGGAATTTGGCGAAATATTAGAGATACCACCAATTTGGCGACTCATTCTGGCCGGCAAATTTGGCGATATACCGCCGATTTGGCGACAAACTTGGCGGTATTTGGCGACAGAACAGGGTCCCCCCCCTATTGTAAACCCCCTTATAAGTATGGAGAGGCATTAAATGCTTGGCATTTACGATAAGCCATTATTGGCATGTAATCTTTTAGTTTCGCGATAGTTTTTTGGTCGGCGGGATAATCGAACAGTACCGAATTGCGTAAAAGAAGCATCCTTATAACTCGAAAAATTATAATAGTATTAACTAACAGTTTACTGCGTCGGATTAAGCATCTCATTTCCAATTAAAATATATCTTTGAATTGAAATTTGAATGAAATACAGGGTCATGAAAAATCGAAGAGTGTGAAAAATAGAATTACAAATATCTCGGCAACTCATTATCCGATCGAGTTCATTCATGATGCAAAATTTATGTTTTTTTATTGTCTTTTATATTCACGCCTTCAAATAAATAATTTCGAAAATTTTTGTATACTTTTTATCAGAACGAATATTTCTAGAGTCCGAAAAAATTGTTCCGGTTAATCGAGGTTCAATAGGCTTCTTCCCATTATTACTCCCTAAGTACACACCGAATTTCAAGTCTCTATCTCCATGTGTTCGGGAGATAGAACGATTACAGACGCACACACATACAGACGGACGGACAATTTTTTTTTTTCTAAAAATATGTTTTTCGGAATCTCTAGTGTCTGAAACGTGTAAATACGTCAAAAAAATTTTTTTCGATTTTCAAAACGATTACAAGACTTACCCTACGTATGATGGGTAAGTAAAAAAGGAAAATAGTAGATTGCTGTATCTTTTAGTTGCCATTTTATCATAAAAACTGAAAAAAAAAAATTAAATTAAAATACGTCCTATGTCAAGAATATTATCAGTTATGAATTCGGTGAGTTCGGGCTTTATTTCGTTTTTTTTTTTTTTTGTCACTTAAATGATTTTTAGTTTATTGCAATTCAACTTCACAAGCGATACAACACTTTCTCTTTACAAAAATGTATTTTAAAGAATAATTGTCTGACTTATTTTCTCCGCATTTATTTATTTCGTATCAAAAATCTGAAAGAATTCAATTTTAATAATCCGTGTCTAATTACATTTTCCTAATTTCGAAAAAATATGAATGAATGACTTCTGATAAAACATTGAGCTATTATAAAGAAAAAAAAAATGAAGTCATATAAATCATTAGATACTCGAGATTGTTTTGCCGAGCTGTTTAAATAATGTCATTGCTTTCTGCTGGGTTTGTGTATTATTCCGTGATAACGATGTAATTTACATACCGTTCTGTTGTTATAGATGTATTTTAAGACGGGATCATAAAAGTGGGATGCTTTAACGGATGCAATTGACGACATTATTAAAAAAAAAAAAAGGGTATTTTAATTCTTAAAATTGAAATATGTTTTTTAGAAGTGCGTCATTTTTTCCCTAGCCGCTTTGAAATTCTTCACAGGTGGAAATTCTTTATCTTTGTAAATAATGTAATCGAAATCACACACTCATAAAACGCAATGTTTTACAATACAAACATTCGAGTGACCTCGTGGAAGCGCAGTAAAATACAGTGTGCATGCTCTTTGTCCGAAGAATAGCGATTTATATTACAGAACTTCATCATTCTCTCTTGGATGAATTTGCTTCGCCGAGTTAGACAAGCAATCAAATTAGATCTTGGCAATAATTCGAGGTTTAAAGTAATATCAGGCACACCAAGTTTTTGTCCAAAATTCTCTGTATTAATAAAATTTTATTGCTATTCTATAAGACATGTTACAATAATCTTATCAGAATAACATAATTTGCTTAATTTAATTTTTCATAATTTTATATAATCTATATATTTAAAACACAAGAATGTGTTTTAGTCATCTGCCCTGAGCTTTCTGCTGAAAGAAATTTACTAATATTTTTTTTTATCTTAAAGCGCTTTAAGATAAAAAAAATTATGGACAATACAATAAGATTAAGATACAAACAATTAAGATAAAAAAAATAATGGACAGCGCTGTCCATTTGTAGATGTGCCCGCAGTAACTGTTTTTTTTTTTTTTTTTTTTTTTTTTTTTTTTTTTTTTTTATCCTATTAAAATAAAGGGTGTCCCAAAAGTCTCCGTACAACTTCAAAAATTGATTAAAAAAAAAAATAATAGGCCTACACCAAAAATAATTACAACAGCGTATAGAGCAACTCAAAAAGTTTTTTTCTACTACCTTAGTATACTTCTACATGAGATCCTTTTGTTGCACGCGACGTTTCCATGCGATGAAACATTTCAACTGCAAATTCGAAGCGTTTCGCATAATCATCCGTTTGTAACGCCTGCACAATCTGAATTTTGTAGGCTGGAAGTTGTAATCGTTTATGAAGCACTCTGTGTGTTGCGATTTTCTTGACGTAATAAGACTATGCTTTTCGAATTGATTTTACAGGGCTCCTAGAAAAAGTTTCACGTACTCGTTCCGCACTTGTTGAACTTCTTCATAGCATGGAAACGTCGCGTGCAACGAAAAGATCTCACGTAAAAGTATACTAAGATAGTAAAAAAAAACTTTTTGAGTTACTCTGTGTACCGTTGTAATTATTTTTGCTGTAGGTCGATTATTTTTTTTTAATAAATTTTTGAAGTTGTACGGAGACTTTTGGGACACCCTTTATTTTAATTTTAAAAGTATTCTGTGAAACTTTTTCAAAGTTATGGTAATGAGATACTTCCATTATTTCAGAGAAGGGATAAATAATGATGTTTATTTATATTTGTTCATGTGATTAGATGATAAAGAATCAAAATTGTTGATAAAAATTGGTATATAGGGTTTAATGGCACAAAATCTCATTAGAGACATAATATTTTGAACGGAAAATTACGTACTGCTTTTGAAAATACACATTTTCCTCATAAAGTTTCCATTTTTTTTTTCCTTCTGTATGTGTACTAAGTTTCAGACACTAAGTGAAATGCTTAAGTAAGTGAAAATGACGTCTTATTGAAAAAAAAAAAACGGTGGTTTTCTTAGATAAAACTAAATTTTTTTATACAAATGCGCCAAAAATAAATAAATAAACATAAATTACGGCAATTTTTACTCTCCGGTACTGCGATTAGAATCTCGAGTTAAGTGTGCGACTGTCCACATGCAAAGATTTTGCTGACAATCGTGACTTCACGTTTTGAGTTAAAGTGATTTTAAAATGATCAAATTAAAATTCCAATTTTTAAAAAGGGTGATTGCAGTTATGAGGGGTTAATTTTTTAATTTATCTCTATCGCGTGAAGCTCGATTAAGAAAGATTAATCCGTTTGTCCTTAAAACAACATAAAGAGTTCATCATTTTCTTACGACAAATATTGCGTAAACAAAAATAAAAATTTCTCGATGAATAAATAAATAAAATAATATAGATAAAATACAAATTTAAAAGACATGTAATTGAACTACGCGCTTAAAACTCGGAAAGTATCAGAAAATAAAAGGATGCCATAAGCAGCAAGATCTTGAGCTAATAACTCTTTGCCAGCGGCTAATGCGAAAAAATCGCTTTTGATAAATTTCAAAAGTTTATTTGATTGTATAAATTAGATTTTTCATATGAAAAACTCTTTTTATTTTTAGTGGGCAATCTAAAAAATATATTGCATGCTAAAAAAAAAAGAAAGAAAAAATCCCTGCCGGCTCGGGCTTACAGGCGGAGGTAGATTTCGATGTGAAGCACTAAATTCTCCAACAAAACTTAAATCAAGATTAGAGATAAAACCCAGTTTCTTCAGAAAGAGTGAGCTGTAGGGAGCTAAACTTTTTGTGAAAATTATAATATACACGAATACACACACACATGTATATGGGATAGGTTTAAAAAATGGCTACAAAAAATTCAGAGAACCTTAAATTGTTAAAATATGTTAATATCTCCATAGTCGGGTTTTTATCATGTTTTAATACGTTTCTTCAAACTCACATGACGTTACATATTCACCTGCTGAAGTCCATTATATTTCCAATATGACGCAATGTACATATTTTTTAATTCGTCAAACTGTTTATTTTATTTTGAGTTTTCATGCTAAAATCTTGCTCTAGAAAACTTATGACGTAATATTCAATTTGTTTTCAATTTGTCAAAATATTTAATTTTACACGTGAAAATTTTGCAAAAGAAAAGTAATTGTTGGGGTGAAAATTTTATTGGTTTTTTTTTTAATTGTTGGCAACTGGTATAACGAAAAACTTTCATTTTTTTCCTGCCATTGTTGTGTAAGAGCTGGTTTTATCAGATTCATGTTAAGACAGTATTCAAAATTTTGAACCCTCCCCATTTCCATCCTCTTGGGCCGATTTCGCCCATTTTCAATCCCCGCCGAGATATTAGCCATATCAAAGTTGTTGGCGAGTTTGAGGACAATCCGTGCATAATTGCGACTTTTATCGTGCGGACAAAATTTAGTACATACATACATACATATATATATATATATATATATAAACTTTTTAGGTGGGGGTGGTTTTGGGTTCCTGGGGTCCTATAATGAAAAGTTATGAAGGAATTTTTCAAAAGTCGCACCATGGTAACGACTGCAATAGGTAGTATTTCTTACGAAATCTACCTAAAAAAGTTACTTTTCAATTAAAAAAATTGGTTTTCACCTATATTCTGTAACCCGGGAAGCCCGGGTACGATCGCCTAGTTTAAATAAAACTTCAATAAATATTTTCATCGCCAGGTGCCAAATATGAACCACAAAAATATTAAATCGCCAAGTATTGTTTCAATGGATCGACATTGAAAACAAATCTCCTTTTAAGCCATACAAACACATTTCTTTCATATTTAAATTTAATATTTTCTTTTTATACTATTATTTCTCATTAAAACTGTATTTCTTTGCATTTTTAATAAAATCAGTAATAGTTTTTTTCGAGCTGTTTACATATTTTAATTTAAAAATGATATAGACGTTGCAATTTTTTAACAAAAAGATAGCTTAATATGCCAAGATGAAAATCATATGCCAATAGCAATCTTTTGTCCAGAATAACAGAACTTTCCATCATAATTCTGTAACTAACCTACGTAGAACGATGCGTTATAGCTTAAAACCTTCCCTGAAATGATATGTATCTAACAGTGTAAGTTCCGTCAAAATCCATGCAGTAGAACTCGAAATATAGAGGTTCGGAAAGAAATTTCCGTTTGTATTTTATATATATAAGTAGAAGTAGACAACATATAGAATATATGTTCCTGGTAATATATCAAAATATCTAAAAAGTTTTCCTTATTACAAACATGCAATTTAAACCTAGATTATGTGGTTTAGTACTGAAAAAAGGGCAATATATGCTAATCCGCTCCTCCAGGATTTTCTCTAAAATTTTATACAAAAGTCAGCCTATTGCATTATAACTAAATATCATATTTCGTCAAAAAATATTCATAAATTCCTTACTTAAACTGCAAAAAATCGAGAATATCGCACAAAAATTGCTGCCACAGAGATGTTTCTGGTAACTCATCCCCATTTTCAATTGTGACCTGATGTCCCTAGTAAAAAACATATATAAGAAGTTTATTCCAATTCTATGCATAACTTCGTACACTTTCCAATCATACAATAAGTAAATGGCACAAAATTCGATGTCAAAGCACCCCTACCGACGGAATATCCCCAATTTCTACTGATAGCCGCTGGCCGTAGCCAAAAACATATATATGAAGCTTTTATCAAATCTATGCATAACTTCACACACTTTGCAATGATATAAAAAGGACATAGACACACGGACAGACAGCCATTTTGTAAAAACGTGTTTTTCGGGTTCTTTGACCTCTAAAACGGAGAACTCTGTCGGAAAATCGGAAGTCGAAAAAATTTTCGAATATTGTACTTTCTTCTATTATAGGTAGAAAAAAATAGAAAAGAACAGTCTGTTTGCCTGTCTGTCTTTCCACTCTCTAACTCGTGTAAATATATACTTGGATTTCCATGCAGTTGATATATGTTGATGATTTTACCATGGCATGTTCGGTATTGAAACTGAAGTGTGTAGCATTAATACTTCATTTAAACGGGCACTCGAAAGAATGCAGTAGCATTATGGTCAAGAGGGAAAAAATGTTTGCAGTTATTTTAATGAAGTTTCGCTATTTCAAATGTATTGTAATTGATGTAAATCACTGAAGTTTTCTACAAGATTCTTACTGTAGAATAGTGTTTTCATAGCATTTATTGCTCATTTACAGGGACACGCAAAAAATATCAGTAATTCTTTGAGCCATAATTGCTGGAAGTGCGTTTTCAATTTCGGTTTGCGCTTTTAACTTAAACAAACTTTTTGAATGTTACTCATTTGCGTATAAATTTTACGTAGAATGCGTATAAATTCTACAGGTCGCATACAAAAGAAACTGCACGAAAGAATCAACGTACATTTCACCTTATTAGCGAAAAATGCAGAAGGGGAATTTCGCATTGTAATAAGTATTTCACAACTGCACTTAATTTTTGTATATATATACTTTATAGATACAAGGCAATATATCATATACAGCGCTGCGCAAAAGAATTCGTACAATTTCCCGATTGTAGATCAGAATTTCTGAAATTGTATTTCCAAAGGTCTTATGCTTTTCAAAATTATTCAGTTAGACATGGTTGGTGCTAATAGATCTTTATCCCTTGGGTAGGGCCTTTCCAGCTAGTTGAACTTGTTTAAGTAGACATCATATTACAACTTATTAAATATTGAAGATATTTACATTTTTCTCAATGGGATGGAAAATGTTTCATAATCTATGCTTGACGCACGATTTTTCTTTCTCGCTTTTAATAAATGTAGAAATTAATGTGATAATCTCTAATCTAAAGGTTTCTGTAAAAGCCCGTGATTAGCTGCAAATGTAAATTCCTGTGACAAAAAAAAAAAAAAAAAAAAAAAAAAATCTGTTTTGAAAAACTTTTGTAATAAATTGTATGTCTGTTTTCTATTGTGCACTGCAGAAAAGACACAAATCAAAGTACATAAAAACAGTATAGAATTAAATTAAATTCTACTATTGTAAGAAAAATGAGCGACATAAATTTTTAATAGAGGATTCGGTAAAGTAAAATTTATGTCTCAAAACAATAAAAGTCAACTTTTTTTACAAATGGAAAGAAATGTTATTTCGCCTTTCCCTTACATTATTTTTTTTCTTGTTAAGAAACAAATGAAAAGAGGAAAATATAAATTTTAATATCGTTCCCTTTTTATGTATTGCCCGGAAACTTTTATCTGTCGTTAAACTCAGATTTCGGAATTATTTAAAATGAGAAAGATTATTTGTTGCTTAGAAATGCCATTAAACATAAAAAAAAAGTCATTTTCTTACATTTTAAAGATAATTGTAGAAGGTTTTGTTTTTAAAGAATAAATTTATTAAAAAAATAAACTGTTATTTACATATTTTATTTATTGTGCTTTACGGTTACAAAAAATGATAATTATATTTCACTTTGTAAATCAACTCCCTACTTTTAATTTTCCATATTTCTTTAATATTTTTTAGTCCTTATAATATATACATATTTTTTCGTATTTACTTAAGTTTTTATTTACGCGATTACATAAGTTCATTTTATTACAATAAAAACTCTATAACGGCAGTCCCGAATAGCAGACCTTTTTCGACAGACAGCACGTAGATATTTGTATATTTTACCGAAAAGTGCACTCCTCCTAATAGCCGGCACATTCCGCGGTTTAAAAAGTAAACAGCTACTTATTGCAGCCGTCCGATCGAAAGCACTTCCGGAAATTTTTGGTATATTTTCATCGATCATGACCCCCAGATCCCAAAACCACCCTCCGTTCAAATGTGACATATATATATATATATATATTCTAGTTATGTAATTTATATGTATTTTATATTGTTGGTTTGTGGCACTTGTTGTCAATCATTCACAATATTGCGGTTTTTGATGATGGTCGGTAATGTTTAATTAATGGTTATATATATATATATCTGATTTTTGTCATGCGATAACTCTCGTATTTATAAACCGATTTGGATGAAATTAATTGCATACATAGTACATACCAGTGTCTCGACCGAGTTCGTTAGCTTCATCCGCCATCTTATTTCAAAATGGCGGCCATTTAAAAAAATTAAAAATCTAAAAAGCGGTGGAAATAAATTAAAAACTGAAAAATGTTTTTTCTTAAGAGTTTGGCCTTAATAGAAGTATTTCGAAGCATGTTTTTTTTTCGTTTTTATCTTAAAAAAGTCCTTTCGGCATGTGCCGGGACGAAGAGGTAGCTTTCATATATCTTGGTTTTAAAATTTTGCAAGTTTAACTCGAAGCTAATTTTACTCAAATTTTAAGAAGCTAAAATGCGAAGAACCCGATAAGAGAATATTCGTCAATACTGAATTTGAATGGAAAACATATAGTTCATTTGTAAGTTTAATGGCAGTAATTACCGTCCACAGCCTGAAAATTATTCGAATTATTTTTCGAAGCGAAGTATATACTCTATAGATTTGTATATATACTGCATAGTATGATAGATTTAGTTCAGTTTGGTAACACATAACAATTAAAAATTTCCTTTCAGGAATTTCTGTCAATAAACGGAAATGCACTCAAATTCTAGCCTGTAACCCTGTATACGATCTACAGAATTTGTACGCACCAAGGTAATATGTAACAAATTAATTAATTTTAAAAACGCATACCACAACTGAAAACACAGTTCCAGCACTTATCGCCCATTGTCCGTAAGGTACCAGAATTATTTTGTGTGTACCTGAAAATGAGGGATAAAATGCTATACTAACGCTATTCTACAATAAGCTTCTTGTAGTGCACCTCAGTGATACATATCAATTTCAATGTGTTTGGAACACAGTAACGTCATCAAAATACATATGAGGCGATTTTTTCTTATAGAGCATAATGCAGCGGAATTCTTTTGAATTGCCTGTAAACGAACTTAATTGCTACGCGCTTCATTTTCAATATTGATACTTCCATGGTAAACGTTAATAACATATACAAATTACCCGGCAATCCGAGTATATTTACGCGAGTTAGAGCTTGAACAGACAAACTGATTTTATAAACACTTTTCATCATATACATTAGTCTGGAGAAAGAAAACTGAGTGCAGCAAATTTTAAATAAACTTCAAGAAGAATTTATTTGTGTCTCGGACAAGAAAAAAAAAACGTCATTATAGATGGCAGAAAACTACAGTTCGTGACAGTATAATATTTGTTTTGCACGAAACAATTCAAAAGAGGAAAAGCTTCTCATAAATTTTAATAACTTTGTTTTTTATATCAGCTTAAAAAATTTGTCTTTACACGAGTCTTTCACATTTTTTTAGAACGGTAAAAGGTTATTTGTTGATTTAAAATGCCATTAAAACAGTATAAAATGTTTTTTTGTATTACTGCATATTTTAAACATAAGTGTGAGGGGATTTTCCAGTCAACAAATGGAAAAATAAATAAAAAATTATATATGATATTAAATTTTATTTTCAATCAAATGTTCTCATACTTTATTATGCATCTAACCCATAAAAACTCCGACGGTACTTTTAAGTACTATTAAAGAAAATACATTACAAAATATATTTAATTCGCCCACTGATAAAAGTAGATTATACTTTTCATACAAAATACCTTGCTCGATTACATTTAGAAAGTACAGCGAAATAGTCAAAGCTAATTATTTTATAAAGTGGTTGTTTTCTCGAACATTTACATAGATTTAGCTTTTATCTTATTAAAAAATGTTATACGAAAAATTTACAACTACAAAACACTTCCCAGTTACAAATAAGATCAAAATAAATTTATTTACATTCTTCTAATAAAAATTGCTAGATTTCCATAACAGAAATTTTTTTGTGAATTAATCTAATTATTCTTTTAAAGATTTTATAAAAAATAGCTCTAACTACCGATTTCTCAAATCAGTTTCAATTAAAAGAATTGTTTAAAAATCAAATTATTATTGTATAATAAAGATATTATCAAAGATAATTATTCAGGTAGAGTATATATTTTTTAAATTCATAATTCGAGACTTAAAGAGTTAACCAAATTGGTGCAACTCGTTTCCAGGTTTATTTACATATTCTTCTCATTAGAAAAATATAAATGAAGCTATATGCCTTCGCTTCTATTTAAATTAATTTTTAATGTGCAAACAAGAGTTTCTATGCAATAATAAATTCACAGTTGAATCACGAAATCAACTTGTAAAAATCGTTCTTCATTCACTGCGTCAAAGAGGTCATAGTTAGGAAATAAAAGAAAGCACTCATGAAGAAAAGTTTATTTAATAAAAATCAGTAACCCAATACGTCGATTCTGATGTCAATGAAAAATCAATTTCTTTACCATGCGATTTGCTTAGCATAAAAAATAAATTATTTTTTACGCTTTTGTTATGTGAAAATTTTCCTTGATTTTGCATGAATAAACATTCTTTCAGAAGTCAAGTGCTCAATTTTACAATGAGTCTGAAATGTCATGAAAGAGGAAATGCTAAAGGTGTGTTGACTTCAATTTTTAACATTTTCCAACATAGTTAAAAAATGGTTATGAAATCCATTTTTCTGTCTGTGTCCGTTTGTCTGTCTGACTGTGCCCATTTGTCCGTTTGTCTGCCGTCTTTCCATATGCTCTAACTCACATAAATATACTCAAATTGCCATAAAACTGATAAAAAGAAAAAAAAGAGAGAGAGATGGTTTTTTGAATGTATCGTCGCGCAGAAGATTTCCACATCGACCGAAATTACACCATTACCTTAAGATCTCCAAGATGTGAAAATATGAGACAAGCGATCAAAATTATTTATACAATCCGTTCCGTTTCCTTGTTTGGATTTTAATTAATCTGTTTTGTCCGTAATTTTTGCACACCAGTGTATATATATATATATATATATATATATATATATACTAGGGGTTCTGCCCCCTGGCAAGCTACGCTCGCCAACCCCTGTTCAGACACCGTGGAATCTAAAAGCACGCACTGTGACTTAGGCGCTGGGGCAAGGAGCCTCCACGCGACAGGCAGCAGGTGGAAAAGGAGGGGTTTCTACTGCTATTGCAATGCTGCGTGTGCTGGAGCACACTGTAAGTCCAGAAAGTCCAGATTTGGAGTGTTGAGCTGATACTTTGTTTCCTTTCGACGCATGATCGCTAGGAAGTGAGAACACAAATTTCTTTTTGAAATTGATAAATGTACTTTAATTTTGCCAACAGTGCCGACCTTGAGAGTATGTTCAATAGCCAGGATTTGGGGGATGAGCTGAGATATTTGATATGCCAGGTTTCCGTTACAGTACAGTGATAGTAGCTATGCTCCAGTGTGCCTAATTCTACACTTTCCCAGAGAGGCGAGAAAGTGCAGTGGAATTTTTTGGGGTAAGTTTTGAATGGGCTGTGACGGTGGATATTGATAGATAATATAGGTTCCTAGAGACTTTAGGTATGAGGTTGTGTGTGTAGCGTCCCTTGTCAGAGTCGTCCCACATAGCCTGCCAGGCTGAAAGGATTCTGTCTTATAGGACTCGGCTGACATGGGACGGGGGAACCGTGAGTTCAAAAGCTATTGCCTGTTTTTTGTTGTTGTTGTTGTTGCTGCCTTGGCCATAGCATCGGCCCGTTCATTGCCCTCAATGCCAATGTAGGCCGATAAGTGACCAAGGGATGTTTTATGGATTTGTAATAAGAGTTGTTGCTTTATTTTTAAGACTACTGGGTTCTTGGTGCGGTGTGCGAATATTGCCTGTATGCTGGACTGTTATATGAGTTTGAAGAAACGCATTGAAACATGATAAAAATCCGGCTATGGAAATATTGGCATATTTTAACATTTTCAGGTTCTAATTTTGAATACCTCCTTAACATGATTCTGATAAAACCAGCTCATATATAAAAATTAAATTAAAAACTGGTCAAAAACAGTAGATAAAATTGTTAAACTGTGTTTATCTCTAATCTTGATTTATTTTTTGTTGGTGAAATTAGTACTTAACTTCAAAATCTACCTCCGCCTGTAGGCTGAGTTTGGAGGGATTTTTTTGCTTAGATTTTATTTTTTTATTGAACGCCTTCACTCTTTGCAATAACGTGTTCTGTTTAGTAGATTTCAGTAGTTGATAATTTCCTTCATTATTGTAGGTTTTCCTTAGAATATCTCCATATATTTTTTTCATATTATAGCATAGTTGATGTTTGCTTTATCCACATATGTAATGATAAAATTATCCTGGAGATTTTTTACTGATCTGATCAAATTTTTGTAAAATTCTCCAGAGACACCCTCAAAATCTTTATGGTAAAAGAGTTGAAATTCTTTCAAAATATAATATCTCCATTCTTTCATTATCAAAAATCTTCTCATCAACAAAAGCACTTTTTGATAAACCATATTTGTATATTAATTTTTGAATGAACATATCTATATTATTGGAGAAACGTATATATATATATATATATATATACTACATTTTGTCCGCACGATAAAAGTCGCAATTATGCACGGATCGTCTTCAAACTCACCAAAAGCATTGAGATGGCTAATATCTTAGCGGGGATTGCAAATGAGCAAAATGGGTCCATGGGGGTAGAAATGGGGAGGGTTTAAATTTTTTAATATCGCCTTAACATGATTCTGATAAAACCAGCTCCTTATGTAAAAAAAAAAAAATGACCGGAAAATTTAATCATTTTTCGTTATAGCCATTGCCAACAATTAAAAAATCACAATAAAATTCTTGCCACAACAATAACTTTTATATTGCAAGATTTCCACGTGAAAAATGAAAATAAAATAAATAGTTTGACGAATTTAAAAAAAAAAAAAAGTTAATATTACGTGATAACTTTTCGATAGCAAGATTTCCACGTGAAAAATGAAAATGAAATAAATAGTTTGACGAATTAAAAAGAAGTTAATATTACGTCATATTGGAAATATAATGGACGTTAGCAGGTGAATATGTAACGTCATGTGAGTTTTAAAAAAACGTATTGAAATATGATAAAAACCAGATTATGGAAATATTGGCATATTTTAACATTCTGAAGTTATCTGAATTTATTTTCGCCATTTTTAAATATACTCCATACATATACGTGTGTGTGTGTAAGTATATTAGAAAAATAAAATTAAAAACTCGTCAATAGCGGCCACATAAAATTTTTCAACTGTGTTTATTTCTAATTTTGATTAATTTTTGCTGGTGAAATTAGTATACTTAACTTCTAAATCTACCTCCGTCTGTAGGCCGAGCCGGCAGGTATTTTTGTTTTCTTTTTATTATTTATACGAGACAAAAATAAATTTTTCTTGATGTTTTATTTGAAATTTGCTGCACTCAGTTTTCTTTCTTAGACTAATGTATATACGTTGCAGCGTGTTTATGAATTCAGACTGTCTGCCCCAGATCGAACTCTCGTAAATATACTCGGACTGCCAGGTAATTTATATATGTTCATAAAAAATGAAGTTTAATTACCGTACTCTGATTGTGTTGGAAAGTGTTTTATTACGTATGTTGAATACATGATTTTTCGTTTTACCATTAAACAGGAAAGAATTTTTACATTTTAAGTCGTGGAACTAACGATTAAAATGATTCGAATATTGTATAATATGTATAAATGAATGTGATATATGTGATGAGATATTTTTCTTATATAAATTCAGTGTTTCTGAGGACCTTAACATGAAAAGAAACATTAACATACACACATGCATATATGCATACATGCAAAATAGTTATAAAAATAACAAAAGCAGATTCTAAAGATCAGAATATACATAAAATTTTCATTGTATTTTTTTTTATTATGATTACGATATTTCCCTTAAACTATGCGTTCAAAATTAATTATGTAATAAAAACATCTTTTAATTTTTGCAATGAATTACTTAAGATATTTTACTCATTTTATTTAAAATACAAAATCAATTATCAGAATAAGATATTTTCTAAGTAATAATTTCTTTTACAATGAATAACTAATTAAACAAGGCAATTTCTAAAGAATGATTCTAGAATCCTTAATGGAATGAGAAGATCAAAAGCAGGTTAATGGATTAGTCTTGAGCATCTTTTATCATTACACTAATGAAAAATGTTTCTCTATAAAAATATTGTGAAAGAAATGTGATTATCAAGCAACTGAAATATCCGCTTTCATTAAAAGCGTTGGTACTTCTGATAAGAAAATCTTTATTTTAATTTCTTTTCTCATGGGTAAAGGAAGAACATCTTTTTCATTAATGCAATGAAATCCGAATATTTTAACATTTTCTATCATTTTTCTAAACTTTCTCTTTTAGAAAGTACAGAACTTAAGGGGTAACTTTATAAATATAGTCTCTGCTCATAATTCGGTAGTAATTACTATTTAAAAATCCAGGAATATGGAATTTTTTAAAAAAAATTAAGAGATCTATCATTTAATAAATGTTTCACACAAGTATTTTTTACTTTGTTAATGCCTGAAGATAAAAAAGTAGCCCAACCATTATAATAAATAAATGAAAAAAAAATGCCTGTTAAATTTACATACATTTATAGTTAAACTAGCAAACCCCGCGGCTTTGCTCGCGTAATATTTGAAATATGCCAAGTGATATTTATATGTCTAATTTTTATTAAAAGGTACTAACTAAATTTTTACTTATTACTTTTAAGAATAATTCAAAAATTACTATTTAAAACACAGTTTGATTAAACATTATTACGCTGCATTAGGCAGAAATGAGACTAAAATTAATAAAACTAAATAAATGATAATTTAAAAAATATTTTGAAACCTTTATGCTCATTTAATACGCTCATTTCAGTATTCATTTGAAATTTTGAATTTTTTTAGAAACCATCTTCTTACATCTTAAAATTAACTATCATGTCAAATTCCAAGTCCTACCATCTCTCTCAACAGAAAGGGCTATGTTGAATTAGAAACTATCACCATTAATTTGCCAACATTAATTTTGAAATCAGTTTGTTATTTTTAATATTCCACAGAAACGTAATTTAGAAAGCTTTTAAAGGTCTTTAATAGAATGTTTGTTGTTCCCATAAACCCCAGGTGGTAGAATCATCGGCCTGTGTAGGATCAGAGACTGTTACCATTGATTCGCAACTATTACTTTTATAATCGGTTTATATTCCCTGAAATTGCATAGAAATCGTAATTTAATACTTTTTAGAATGCTTTTTGCAACCCCCCTTCGCTTCACCCCTTTTTAATTCGAATTTATTTTTGACAGTCCTTCGAGGGCATTTATATTTTATAAATAACTACGATGCCATATTTAAAGTTTCTAGTGTTATCAGTATCACAGAAATCTCAATTTAGAAAGTTTTTAGCTCCTGCAACCCTCTGGTGGTAGTGGCACATATATAAAATATAGCTTATGTTTGAGCAGGTTCTAACACCAACAATTTGTCATCATTATTTTTTTAATTGGTTTATTATTTGATAAGATTGCATAAAAATTGTAATTTATAACGCTTTTCGCTTACTTCATCTTTTTAAATTTCGAATTTTCTTTCGACTATTCTCAGAAAGCAGTTGCATCTTGTAAGTAAATACCATGCCATACTTCAAAGTGTTAGACACCTCAGTTGTGCAAAAAACGCAAATTAGAACATGTTTTGCTTTTGTAACCCTCAGATGGTAGTAATAGCAGGGACTATCACCAATGATTTGCAACCATTACTTTTGCAATAGCTTTGGTATTTCCTGAGATTGAGTATAAATCGCAATTTATAACGTTTTTAGAACGGTTTTTGCGCATTTTCACCCCTTTATAAATTTATTTTTTCCAAACTGTTCTTAAAGATCATTTATATCTAATAAATATGTACCTTGCCTAATTTTAAGTTGCTAGCCCGTACCGATCACAAAAATCGAAATTTAGAACGCTTTTTTGCTCCTGCAACGTTTAAGTGTTAGTGATACCGACATAAAACAGCGTCTATGTTATATAGCAGAGTCTGTCAGCATCAATTTCTTACCATTTCTTTTGAAATCAGTTTGATTCTTCCTGAGATATCGCTGACAAATCGGCATTTAGAACGTTTTTAGAACGCTTTTCGCGCATTTTGCTCCTGCATCTCCTCTGGGGTAGTGGAAACAGATATAAAATATAGCCTAACTTGGAGCGAGATCTATCAGCATAATTTTTACACAATTATATTTGAAATCGGTTCAGTACTTCCTAAGGTTGCATAGAAATTGCAATTTAGAACGTTTTTCACAACGCTTTTTGCGCATTTTGACTCCCTTTTAAATATCGATTTTTTTAGGAAATGCTCTTAGAGATCATTGATATCTTATAACTAACTACCATTCCAAATTTCACGATTCTAGGCCCTTCCGTAACGCAAAAACGGCAATTTAGAACGTTTTTCCCCTGCACCCCCTTTGGGGTAGTGTCACCGACACAAAACATAGCCTGTGTTGGAGCAAGGGTTGTCACCGTCATTTTGACACCATTATTTTTTTTAAATCGGTTTGGTATTTCCTGAGATTGTGTAGAAACCACCATTTAGAACGTTTTTTAGAACGCTTTTCGCGCATTTTCACCCCTTTTAAATTTCGAATCGTTTAAAGACTGTTCTTAGAAATCCTTTATATCTAATAAGTAGGTAATATTTCAAATTTCATATTTCTAGGCCTTTCAGTAACACATAAATCGCATTTTTAGAACGTCACCCCCTTTGGGGTAGTGTCACCGACATAAAATATAGCCTATCTTTGGAGCAAGCGTTGTCACCATCATTTTGACACTAATATTTTTTAAATCGGTTTGGTATTTCCTGAGATTATGTAGAAACTACCATTTAGAACGTTTTTTAGAACGCTTTTTGTGCACTTTCACCCCTTTTAAATTTCGAATTGTTTAAGAACTGTTCTTAGACATCATTTATATCTTATAAGTAACTAATATTCCAAATTTCATATTTCTAGGCCCTTCAGTAACGCAAAAATCGCGTTTTTAGTACGTTTTTTGCTCCTGCACCCCCTTTGGGGTAGTGGCACCGACATAAAATATAGCCTATGTTCTAAGTTGGACTGACACAATCATTTTGACACCATTACTTTTGGAATCGGTTCGGTAGTTCTAGAGCTTACCTCCTACAAATAAACAATTTTTACCTCTTTATAATATGAAGTATAGATGAGTATAGATTGTGTTCTAGTTAACTTTTGAAAAACACTTTCTTAACATAGATGTTAGGCAAATGATTTTCAATATCATTTGAATCATCTTGTATTTTCATAAGCAGAAACTATTCATTTAAACAACTGAATTAAAATTAGTTCATATATTCATTTTTACGAACATAGATTCACCCAGCACAGATGTAGATTTATCAGTGATTTATAATTATAAATAATTCAATGACGTTCGTAGATCACTGGACTGCAAAATTTGACGTATAAAGAGTGTTTATTAATCTAATGTATAAAACACTAGCAAACCCCGCGGCTTTGCTCGCGTAATATTTGAAATATGCCAAGTGATATTTATATGTCTAATTTTTATTAAAAGGTACTAACTAAATTTTTATTTTATTAAAAGGTAATATTTTATTTTATTAAAAGGTACTTAATACTTTTAGGAATAATTAAAAAAATTACTATTTAAAACACAGTTTGATTAAGCATCCTTATTACACTGCATTAGGCAGAAATGAGACTTAAAATAATAAAACGAAATAAAAATAAATAAATGATAATTTAGAAAATATTTTGAAACTTTTACGCTCAATTAATACGCTCATTTCAGTATTCATTTGAAGATTTGAATTTTTTAGAAACCATCTTCTTACATCTTAAAATTAACCATCATGTCAAATTCCAAGTCCTACCACCTCTCTCAACATAAAGGGCTATGTTGAAACAGGAACTGTCACCATTAATTTGCCAGCATTAATTTTGAAATCGGTTTGTTATTTCCTAATATTCCACAGAAACGTAATTTAAAAAGCTTTTAAAGCCCTTTTTTAGAACGTTTGTTGTTCCTGTGAACCCCAGGTGGTAGAATCACCGGCATAAAGTATAGCCTGGGTAGGATCAGAGACTGTTACCATTGATTCGTAACTATTACTTTTATAATCGGTTTATATATTCTGAAATTGAGTAGAAATCGTAATTTAGGACTTTTTTAGAATGCTTTTCGCACCCCCCCTTCACTTCACCCCTTTTTAATTCGAATTTATTTTCAACAGTCCTTCGAGGGCCGTTATATTTTATAATTACCATGCCATATTTAAAGTTTCTAGCCTTTTCAGTATCACAGCAATCGCAATTTAGAAAGTTTTTAGCTACTACAACCCCCTGGTGGTAGTGGCACAGACATAAAATATAGCTTATGTTTGAGCAGGTTCTATCACCAACAATTTGTCATCATTATTTTTTTAATCGGTTTGGTATTTGATAAGATTACATAAAAAATGTAATTTATAACGCTTTTCGCTCACTTCATCGTTTTAAATTTGAAATTTTCTTTCGACAGTTCTTAGAAAGCAGTTGCATCTTGTAAGTAAATACCATGGCATACTTCAAAGTGTTAGACCCTTCAGTTATGCAAAAAACACAAATTAGAAAATGTTTTTCTTTTGCAACACTCAGATGGTACGACAGCAACATAAAATATAACCTATGTTATAGCACGGACTGTCACCATTGATTTGCAACCATTACTTTTGAAATAGCTTTGGAATTCCCTGAGATTGAGTAGAAATCGCAATTTAGAACGTTTTTAGAACGCTTTTCGCGCATTTTCACCCCTTTTTAAATGTCCAATTTTTTCGAAACTGTTCTTAAAGATCATTTATATGTAATAAATATGTACCTTGCCTAATTTTAAGTTGCTACCCCTACCGATCACAAAAATCCAAATTTGGAACGCTTTTTTGCTCCTGCAACGTCTAGGTGATAGTGATACCGACTTAAAATAGCGTCTGTGTTAGAACAGAGGCTGTCAGCATCAATTTCTTACCATTACTTTTGAAATCAGTAGATTCTTCCTGAGATATTGGTGACAAATCGGCATTTAGAATGTTTTTATAACGCTTTTCGCTCATTTTGCTCCTGCATCTCCTCGGGGGTGGAGGAAACAGATATAAAATATAGCCTATCTTGGAGCAAGATTTGTCCCCATCATTTTTACACCATTATATTTGAAATCGGTTCAATATTTCCTGAGATTGCTAGAAATCGCAATTTAGAACGTTTTTTACAACGCTTTTTTGCGCATTTTGACTCCCCCTTTTAAATTTCGAGTTTTTTAGGAAATGTCCTTAGAGATCATTGATATCTTATAACTAACTACCATTCTAAATTTCACGATTCAAGGCCCTTCCGTCACGCAAAAACCGCAATTTAGAACGTTTTTCTCCTGCACTGCACCCCCTTTGGGGTAGAGGCACCGACATAAAATAAAATGCCTATGTTGGAGCAAGGGTTTTCAATATCATTTTGACGCCATTATTTTTTTTAATCGGTTTGGTATTTCCTGAGATTGTGCAGAAATCCCCATTTAGAACGTTTTTTAGAACGCTTTTTGCGCATTTTCACCCCTTTAAAATTTCGAATTGTTTAAGAACGGTTCTTAGAAATCCTTTATATCTAATAAGTAGCTGATACTTCAAATTTCATATTTCTAGGCCCTTCAGTAACACATAAATAGCATTTTTAGAACGTTTTTTTGCTCCTACACCCCCTTTGGGGTAGTGGCACCGACATAAAACATAGCCTATCTTGGAGCAAACGTTGTCACTATCATTTTGACATCAATATTTTTTTAATAGGTTTGGTATTTCCTGAGATTATGTAGAAACTACCATTTAGAACGTTTTTTAGAACGCTTTTTGTGCATTTCCACCCCTTTTAAATTTCGAATTGTTTAAGAACTGTTCTTAGACATCATTTATATCTTATAAGTAACTAATATTCCAAATTTCATATTTCTAGGCCCTTCAGTAACGCAAAAATCGCATTTTTAGAACGTTTTTTGCTCCTGCACCCCGTTTTGGGGGGCGGGTGGCACCGACATAAGATATAGCCTATGTTCTAAGTTGGACTAACACCATCATTTTGATACCATTACTTTTGGAATCGGTTCGGTAGTTCCTGAGCTTACCTCCTACAAATAAACAATTTTTTCCTCTTTATAATAGGAGTATAGATTAACATGTAAACACGATATTTGGTCCGTGAGAACTTCATTATATAAAACATCATAGAGGAACACAACAAGATAAAAAACATTAATGTAATATACAGAGTGGATAAAAAATATCCAAAACACTGCGTACACTGTTAAACATCTACAGCAAACTGTCCAAGTTACTTGACTCTATAATGAAGGTACTATGGCCACATTATGGCCAGGGTCAGTTAAATTTACTTTTAAGTTACCTTTAGTTATAAAAACAGTCGAATGACTTGACAATTTGCGGCAAATTTTTAACAGTGTCGTACATCCCCAGAATATACTAGTTGTCATAGAATGCAGCCATTCCATATAACTATACAGTCCGTACAAATAAGTCCTTACACTGTTAATGAGGTTCTTGATGGCAATAAATCTCACTCCTATGTCCCGATATCACAATCATGTGCAAAGGTTTAAGACCAGCAGCAGAATTTTGGCATTTTAGCAGAAAGCATCATTAACGCCGAATATTACGCCACCTTAAGTTTAGATTACGGCAGACTCGTTCGCCTGCTATAAATAACTTCCCCCGTCTCATTCCCGCCAGTTGTTTTGTGGATTTAACCATAGACGGTGCTGTGTTTTAATCTTTGTAATGGATAAAAAATCGTCACTTTCAGTTGCAAAAAGAGCAAAAATAGTTGCCCTGCATAAAGTTGGCTTTTCTGAACGTGAAATAGCTCAGAAGGTACATGTGAGCAAGACAGCTATTCATCAAGCTGTCAGTAAATATTTCGGGAAAGTACATTGACCTGAAAGGAATCGATCGACCAAGAAAAACTAGTGCTCATGATGATCATGTGATCCGAAGTATAGTAACGCGATCTCCAACAGCCTCCTGCAAGAAGTGTAAACATACTCTGGCTTTAAAGGGACCGACGTCAGTTTGAGCACTATTTCAAGACCTTTGACCAAAGATTTTGATTTATTATACTGCAAAACTGCTAGGAAATAACATGATCATCTCGAACACTAGTTTTTCTTGGCCAACCGCTTCTCTTCAGGTCAGTGTACTTTCCCTAAATATTAAATTTACTGACAGCTTCATGAACAGCAGTCTTGCTCAGTTATACACTATGAGCTATTTCACGTTCAGAAAAGCCAACTTTATGCAGGGCAACTGTGTCTGCCCTTTTTGCAAATGAAAGTGACGATTTTTTATCCATTACAAAGATTAAAAAACAGCCCCGTTTACGGTTAAATGTTCAAAACAACTGGCGAGGAATGAGACGGGGGACGTTATTTATAGCAGGTGAACGAGTATGACGTAATCGACACATAAGATGGCGTAATATTCGGCATTAATGATGCTTCCTGTAAAAATGCCTAAATTCGGCTGCTGGTCTTAAACTTTTGCACACGACTGTAAGTACTGGAGGGGGTGGTCTGACGTCGTCTTTCCTCGGTTCTAACCACAGTATCACGAATAAACTCTATAGGATTAACCTTCGATGACCTCGTGGACTAATTTATTAAACAGTAATCTTCTAAAAAAAGCATGTACAAGTTGCGTTCTGTGTGACATCGCATTATAATTCTTAAAGACGAAGTCTGTACCGGCAACTTTCAAGCACCCGTTAGATTCATGGTTCTCATCTCATTCCCCTGCGCGGTCGCATTACCCGCATAGAATTTTGCATGAATAGTAAATTGTAACATTGTGCCCAAATAGAATACAGATTCAGGCAAGTATGTCACATTCAGAATACACGTAGCATTTTATTAAATTTATAATGCCAAGTAGAAGCAGAAAAATGTCGAATGTTATGCTTCCAACGCTTAACTAACTTGTTTTCAAAAAATTAAATAATCTGTAATCTAAACATTTTTGGCACATTTATGTAGTTAAAATTTAAGTGAAATATCCAAATTACCTAATTGTGACAATACATTTTATGTGTATCAGTTAATTTTACTTTTATTAATTTAATTGTTATACAATTATTACATACATGATATATTATGAATAAATAACATCTCATTTCACATTAATACTTTAAACATTTAAATCAATTAATAAATATGGAAAAACCATTAAATAACCAAAACGACATTAATTTTCAAGTTTTACCCAAGTTTTTTACAAACTAAAAGGTTTTTTTTGGAAATTAACTATTGCTGTAAATAAAAACTTCTTTAATTTTATGCAGTTAAATAGAATACTTTATTACACTCTTTTCACTTTCCATCTATGATTTAAGGTTTTCACTTTTGGTACCAGTAACGTTTTTCCGAACTGCGTTCTCATTTTTCTTTTCAATTTCTTCTTTCGGCATATGAGCTGAAATATCTCAGTTGAGACACGTGAGCTAATATCAAAAACATGGATTCCTTCCCTCTGATTTTATTAGTAAGGTCGCTGTGCCTAAATGCGACGCGATTCCCCATAGTTATGTCGCATTTAGGATAAATTTTGCGTTTTATATCTCTTTTATTAAGCAGAAAAATATTGGATAGTTTGCCTTTAGTTTAAAAATAACTTGTTTTGCAGAAATTAAATCATTATCTGTAATTTAAGCCAGCAATATCTAATTGTCGTATTTAGGCCATTTTTGTCGCATTTACGGTAGTTAAAACATAAATGATGTGTCCAAAGGCCTAAATGTGACAAAGCGTTTCATAAATGTCAATTCACCTTAAAATATTCATTTAATTGCTACAATTTTTTGAATTAATAAATAGTTGAAATACATAAAATTGAAAATTGCATAGCTTATCATTGAGCTACTTAATAGATCAATATCTGAATTCAGTAATAACTTAAATAGTAAAAAGATAACTTTGAGATACATTATCTAGAATATGCTATAATTAAATAACGCATTCTTTACAAATTTTTTACTATGGCCATGGGAAAAAACAAGAAGCAAATAATGAACGACTCAAACAACAAGTTTGACCAAATCTCTTGATTTTCGGTTTACTTTTAATTTATTTTTGTTTTTCATCTTGCGTGTAGGCCTCATTTTTTTTTCTTTTTGTTTTCTGAATGGTATGGATCTAGATAAGTTTGAGGTTTGAGTTTCTTCCTAACTACTATTTCTGCTGCACCTTTACTTCCAGATTGTTTTAGCAACTGACTTAGTTTTTGCCTTTTTTTATTTTTTTATTTTTTTGAAATGCTGCTTTTGCTTTTCTAAGCTTTAAATGTTCTCTATTTTCCAGTTTTGTCTTTGCTTTTCACTTATTCGTAATGTTTTTTTTTTTTTTTTTTTCATACATGCTTCAGTTGTTAAGCATTCAGCAAAGTTTGACCCTACAGCTTTTCGCTTTTTGGCTGGATTTTGATTTGTTGGTGAAACTGTTTTTAACAAACAGCTTTCAAAAGCATGAGATGGATTAGCTTCAGGAAGAGATATTTGGGAATTTGATTAGGACTGCATTCCTGACTGTTCTTGAATATAATCTGATCTGTTGCACGTTAGTTTTATGAAATGTGCGTTCATTGTTTTGGTAAAATTAAAAATCTTTATCACGTATATTTCCATGCAATGTTACATTTGTTTGAACAGACAATTTAAACATTATTGGAGAAGTTTTACCTTCGTGGTGCTCCAGTTGAAAACTTGAATTAATTTGACAGACTTGAATAGATTTTAAAATAAAATACAAGAAATGTTTTAAAATAATTAAAAACATTAAATATGCATATAGTATACGTTTCGCCAAGCAACCGCAAGGCCTCATCAGTACAAATTAACCATTGTAAAACAAACATCATGACACTTCAAGTACAGTTAAAGTTAAAGTTATTTTTGTAGTAACAGACTACTCACCAGGAATGGAACAGGCTTCATTCAAAGTCGGCAATCGCATCTGAGTATCTGGGAAGAATTTACTATGGTACTTCTACAACTGTTACATCCAGATTTCAAAATGGAAGCACTCGCAAACAGCGGGATGCTATATGTATACTAAATGTATTTTTATTGTTTTTAATATTTGTCAAAAAAAATTATATATTTTATTTTAAAATGTATTCAAGTCTCTCTTACTTTATTTATTTTCTTTAGTCATTTAAAATTTTGAGATACAGACGTTAAATGTGAATATATTGCAAATCCGGTTAGCATTAGTTGTTAAGTCCGCATTCACCATTTTTATAAAATGATCTCTAATTTCAAAATCAGGAAACATATTGTCATCTTCAGCAGAAAGATCATTACTAATACTTGATTCATTAACAAGGAAATCATCAGTGAAAATTGATTTATTGGCAGGAAACAGGCGGGTGCACAAATCACTGCTGCTAACAGCTAAATTCTTATCAGCCGAGTCATTGGTGGGTGTGTTACTACATTTAATTAATTTTATTCAATTTTCTGATTTTCTAAATTTTTATAGCGCTGAATAGCATTGGGTTCAAAAGATGAATCTGGACCAGCACACCGATTGAATGACCAAATACCAGTTTTTTTTATATTAAAATTTTTAAAAACATGTATTCTTCTATTTTAATCATTTGAATTATATATTTAAGTACTCGGGCAAAGGAAAACGCTGTTGGAGGATTATATCGAAATATAATAATTTATTAACTAAATAACAGTTTAATTAAATACAATAACGTCTTTAAATATCATTTAAATACAATATATGAAAATACCACACAAACGTATCTCAGGTAATCTTATAAAAGTCTTTCCGCATTTAGGGCATTCAGTTCGTCACTACACTGCAAAAAAATTATGTAACATTACTCCATAACATTGCTTGTAGCCTTGCTGCCTAAATTATTTTGACTGATTTGATCGATATAGCTGGTGTTAGGTTACACTAATGTGTAATATTACACAAGTTATATCAGTTTAAATTACAACATTATATGTTACATTATTCCATAAAATTGGAGGAAGTATCTTGCCACCAATTTTCTGAAGTAAAGTTACACAACTTTTTTATAGTGTAATAGGTCTCTGACGAAAAGTAGTCTCCAAATTTTGTAGAATAGTTTAAAATTCAAGAAAACTTGTCGCCTTTTCACGAACTTACACTTTAGGTAAATGTCATTGATGTCAATAAGGTTATTTGAACTTCAAAGTTAAAAAAGAGAAACAGTGAACCATTTTCGTGATTTATCGCCGCATTTCGGGAATATGGGGGAGCTTTATAGTGAACGATGCGTATTGTAATCGGAAATTTGTTTTTAAAGAAAACATTTTACTTAAATTTTTTTCTTTAGTTCTTCTGTTCCTGAAACAAGAATGTTTCAGAATGCTTCGCGTTTTGTTCCTGAAGTTCTGATGTCTGATTATGCAGAATTTATATATTATTCCGACAGTAAGATTTTAAGTACAAAAACATTGTCGCATTTACAGGTCATCACATTTAGGCACAATGACCTTATACGAATAATGTAATGTTACTCAAAACTTTGTATATTTATTCCTTGAATAACTAAATTAACATTTTTAATGTACTAAAAATCGAAGATTAATTATCATAAAAATAATTATCATAAAACAACTTTTTTTTAAATATAAGTTTTTGCAGTTAATAAATTATTAAACAAAAGATTATTTCAGTAATATGATTTAAGAATCTTTAATTGAACTAGACAAATAAAAGCTAAGTATGTTAGAACATCTTTTTATCACTACTTTAATAAAGGATATTTTTCATAAGACGATTACGAAAGAAGTATGATCATCAAGCAAGTAAAATAACCATTTCCATTACGTGCTGATGTTCTGCTGCAGAAAATCTCATTTACTTTAATCTATTTTCTCATCGGTGAAGAATGAACTCTTTTATTAATACAAAGAAACGGGATATCTCAATATTTTCTACGTAAGGCTCGGAAAGATTACTTTTCTGGAACTGCGTTGTTTATTGGACTAATATAAAGTAAGTCCAATAGTAAAATGTGCTGATAAACTAAAGTAGGTGTTAGATAGCTGATTTTAACACTTTCCAACAAAGTTGAAAAGTGTTTATGACTTCGGTTTGCCTGTCCGTCTGTCCACGCTCTAACTCTCGTAAATACTCTCGGATTACCCTCAATTTTTTAATGTTCTTGATGTTTGCCATAGCACGATCCCTATTCAAATGAAGTTTGCTGCATGTTTAGTTCCTTACAGGGACAGTCAAAAGTATTCCGTTACTTTACAGCCAATGGAAAAAATAGTTTCAAATGATTTTTAATGATCTTACACCCATTCAAACATAATAAATTGATATGTATTTACGAAGTGCACTAAAATATTCATTCTGTAGAATATGCGGTGTAAAGAATAGTTATTATTCATTTACAGGGCCACACAAAAGAATTTCGTTACATAATGGTATAGGCGGGTAATTGTTTGCGGCGTATTTCAATTATGTTAAACAATTTCATATATAATGAAATTGATATAAGCCACTAAGGTTTGCTATAAGTTATTTCATGTACAATATGAAGTGTATAACATTTACAGGGACACGGGAAAGATTTCAGATACTATATAGTACCCGAAGTACTGTATATTAGCGGTGATTGCTGGAAATGCATTTTTAATTATGATATGCGCTTCTAAGTTTCACTACATTTAATCATCCTATATGGTGTGTAAAAATTCTATAGTTCATAAACAGACCTACACAAAAGAATTCGTAAGGGTTACTGAATATGGGCGTAAATTGCTTAAATTTGGTTTTTAAATGAGTTAGGCCTTTTTACTCTGAACTGCATATAGTTTATTAAGAACTGTTTGTCGAATATAGATAAAATGGTATACAGGGCCACGCAAAGAACTGGATACATGGCTGTTTATGGATGATAATTTCTGAAAATGTGATTTCAGTGGTTTTAAGAGTGTGTTAGTTTCAATTAAATTTCAGCTAAATATTGGTGTTTAATAAAGATACTAGGAAAACTATAGCGCTGTACAAAAGTATTCAAGTAGATTTCCCTCTATTAGTGTAAAATGCTGAAAGAGAAATTTCAATCTGTTATGAGTTTTCTTCCTAAACTAAATTTTCCCATTATACAGTATATATATCAACCTACAAGTCAAATACAGGGCTCTACAGAAGAATCGGAATACATATTTGGATATGGACAGTAACTGCTGGAATAACTTTTTCAAATGTTTTATGCTTTTATAAAATGTTTACTTAGTTACTTTATTCACCTTATTTCTCTAAATAACGAAGATTTGTTAACGCATTCAAGAAGTGTTTGCAAGTGTTTCATAATCTATGCTGAACGCATGAATTTCCTTTCTTGTTTATACATCATTTGAATATTTTTAACTATTTAACATTATTAACTCTATTAACAATAAATTTGTCTATCTAACAAGCACCATTCTTGTTTTTGACTGTTAATATTCAAGAAATAAGGATAAAAAGGAAATTTTCTGTTTATTCTGGGAAAATATACAATTTCCACTGAATATAAAAATGACAGATTCTCTGTTATTATCAAATGACAGACTGGGTGAATAGTGTGAGCTTTGATATAGTTTCACTTAGCTCATTTGGAAGAGCAATGGCAATTAATGCCAAAACTCGCTTAGTTGGAAAAATTATTGCTCGTATGTTTTATTTACCAATCAGTTTGATTGTGTTAAAATGCTATATTAATCCTACTTATAGCTGAAAACTTTTGTTAGAAAATACAGTGTTTTGGGAAAAATACATCTTTATGATTAATAAAAATATAAGCAGGATTCTTCATTAAGTATGATTTAAAAATAAATGCGAAAACTAATAGTAATGTAATAGAATATGCTTAAATATTTTTTTGATATTTCTATGGGAAATTGGAGCAAAATCGGATACCTTATTATTATTTCGTAAAGCCAGAATTTCGACCAAATTGAATGAAACTTTGCTAAATATTTTCTAATTATTTTTTATTAATAAATGCTTTCCAGAAAAGTCATCCGGTCTTACTCCGCAAGTAGCGAAAGAGAAATGCACATATTAGTAGTGCGGGAGGGGTGAAAGAGTTTAGATTTTGTTGTAAAAAAATCCTTTTTCAAGTTTAACTGAGAAACTTAACTAATAATGTTTCAAATATAAGAATAATTATGTAGTATTTAAGAACAAAAGAATATTTATCTTCATTACAATTTGACAAATTGCAGAAAAAGAGTTCCGCAATTATCATCTGTAGAAAAATCCTATTCACCTAAATGTTAATTTGCATAGAATACTTGATGCAATGACATTATTAAGTATTTATATGCATGGAGTCTAAATACATTGGTAGCGTTTTCAATCTATTTAAAACAGAAATTCGATTACATATTTACCAATGTTCTTCATTTGGCTAAGTTCGATTTACGCAATCTCGATAAAATTGGCTGATTATTTCTTCTTTTTTTTAATGTGAGCAAACGAACATGGAATCTACCATAAAATATGTATTGTTAGAGAAAGTGTAATAGAAATCGCAATCATCTTTACTAATTAAATTTTGAGATTACCTTTTCGTTCTATTAAAAACAAAAAATAACTTATTTGAAAATACTGCACTCTTCTAAACAAAACATTAATGAGGTAGAAAACTACTACTACTAATAAAAAAGAAAACTTTACGAAGTACGTTACTGTAATCATTTAAAAGAACATGTAATAGAATTTATAATTATCTTTACTAATTATATTACTTAGACAAACATTTTTTTCTATTAAAAACAAAATATCAATTATCTGGAAATTAAATACGTTGCTAAACGAAACATTTTTGCTATAAAAGAAAAGGATGGAAGAAACACACCTTACGAAATGCATTACAAGGTGCTCTTAATGGAAAAAATAATATGTAAATGGGATTAATTCGATATGTTTTAACAAGATTTTATTATTACTCAAACGAAAACCATTTTCTGATAACTAATATTAAATAACTATGATAATGAAGCAAATGCAATATCCATATGCATTATCTGATGATGCTTTGGGAGAGAACATTTTCGTATAATTTGCTTTCGTCTGTTTTTACCTAGGTAAGGAAGAAACATTTTCATTTATTTTGAATTTACATTAAACCTGAATGGTTAGCTAACACCAATTTGACGTCAAAAAGTTAAGGCTTATTCCTTTTATTAAAGTAGAAACTGTTTTTATTTTAGTTAAATTATTTAAAAATGGCATCTTGACCTGAGCGAGGCCGCTTCGATAAAAGAGAGTCAAGGGATAGACAAGTAAACTCATTGTAGACTTACCTAAAACAATGAGATAAAAAATAGCTTTTTAGTACAAAAACTGGTGCAATACTTAGCCGTTTAAAACAAAAAAAGCATTTTTAGAGAAAAGGCATCAATTCGAAGTAGAATGTGAATTTTCGACAAAAAATGTCGTTACTCGAAGTTAACCCTACACTGTACGACTTTTCTTTGGGAAATGTGTTTTTTCATATTCATATTAAGGATTAGATACCTGAAATCTTAAAGAGTAGATTAAGTAAAACATTTTAGGTTTCTGTATCCATGAATAAGAGTAAAGGGGCCCAGTTAAGCAAAATTTGGGAAAAAATCGATTTTTACTTTTCTATATCATTAAATAGTTTAAAATTTTATCTTTCCAACGATGTGTCACACATGTTTATATATTAAAAAAAGAAGTGTTGTAATTATTCATTCTTTCTAAGAGTACTTCACAGCTTAATGGCCATTTAAATCTTTAATTGACTTTTTCTCAAAACTTAAATTTTTCATGTTAGTGTTCCTTTTTTTCAATATCTATTAAACTTAAGAACTCAATGTTTTTTAATATTTTTATTATGTTATGTTGTATACTTTAACACAGGGATTTAATGATTTGTTAAGAATTATTGAATTATTCATTTTATGCAGTGAAATCTTACCGAAAATGCTAATTTAAAAAGGCCTTTCAATAAAAAATTAATAATTAATTTTCAGATTCACTAAGAAAATGGTCTGTTAAAATACGTAAAGCATGTTACTCAAACTACTCTAAAAATTCTAAACCGCTATATTTCATCACTTCTGAGAAAAAGGTACATAAATTTGGTATATTCTAACATGGCGGAGACGGAGCTTACCCGGTCCCCTTAAACCCTTTAACGGGCCGTGGTAATATACTTACCACTTAGTTTTTATAGAAAACTGATCAATTCGCACCGGAATTTTTAGTAAAATATTTTGTTTTTACAATGCTTGCGATGGAAAGCCTCTTTGTATCGCAAATATTGTAAAAACAAAACATTTTACTAAAAATTCCCGTGCGAATTCATCCATTTTCAATAAAAACTAAGTGGTAAGTATATTACCACGGCCCGTTAAAGGGAAATAATCGAGAATAGGATTCCAAACGTTTCGGGGGTAAAAGCACTGTTTTATTATACGCGCTGCTGGCATATTCACAATACTTACTCGGTTGAGATTCGACAATTATATTTCTCAGTATATTTTTCTGGTATAAAATTTTGAGTATTTTAAATTCTTGGTTTTGTTATTACCTTCATGTAGTAATAAAATTATCCTAATAATATTATCAATGTGAAGGCGTGAATAAGTTTGGTTAAAGCCAGAATCAAAACGGATAATAATTTTTTTTTTCATTATTCATTACATAATTTGTTTTTCCAATATTTAAATTTTTCCTTAAGTTAATAAAATTTAAATATTTTATTTGTTTATTTTATACATAAAATAAGAGTTTTAAAACTAAAACCTACTTTTACTCAAGTGTAACCATAGAATATTCTATTGCGTTCGTAATATTGCGGCATTTCAAAGAAAAAAAATATGAAAATTGATTTGACACAAAAGTAATAATAGGTAAGCAATGTTATCATGCGTATTGAATTTTCCCCAACTGAGCGAAAAAATGCCCAAGCCAATAGAACCCAGATCCTTAGCTTGTTGGGCATTTTTTTCGCTCAGTTGGAAAAATTCAATACGTATGATAACTTTACCAATCAGTATGTGTTAAAAATAACAGTACAGCAAGGTTAACCTTACTAAAAAGGCACTTTATGCGAAAATCCACGAGTAATTGTGTTTCTGGATCTTTTATAACTACTATTTCTTTCTAATAGAAATATTCGCCTTAAAAATTACGAGATTGAAAAATGCAAAGGTTACTATTTGGAAATAGAGATAAAAAATATTATGAAACACAATTTGCCAGAGAACCAGTATTATTTATGTTGGTTTAAATTGTGATAATATTTACAATTCAATCATCTCTAACAGTGTTGCCAATTTAGCGGAACTCTGAATTCAAAATCTCTACCAGTGTTTTTAAACAGTATTTTCACTTTATTTAATCGACGAAAGTCTCTCATTAAAAAAAAATGAAAAGTAATATTAAAAATTTCTGATATATATTTTGAATGCAAAATACGTTTAATTTCTAGAACAGATCGCTATCCCTGATACGTGAATTATAATACCAATACTTGTAAAATATTGGATTTGCATTGGAAATATTTATAATAAAATGCCAACACTTTAAATTGTAACTATATTCAACAAAATGTTAATATTGCGAAAATATTTATTTTATGTCAGAAATATTAATAGTGAAATTGCAAAATATTTTTTTCCAGTTTGCATTTTACACATATTTGTGCAATATTGCAATATTGCAAAAAAAAGAAAAATACTTTGCAATTTCATTATTAATATTTACATTATAGAGTGATTATTTTTTCAATTTGCTTGAAACTTTTATTATTTATCTATACCAATATTATAAAGAAGTAAAGTTTGTTTCTAGGAGGTAATCTCTGGAACTACCGAACCGATTTCAAAAGTGATGGTATCAAAATGATGGCGTTAGTCCCCGTTCGAACATAGGCTATATATCATGTCCATGCCAGTAACCAGAGGAGGCTGCAGGAGAAAAAAAAACGTTCTAAAAATGGGATTTCTGTGTTACGGAAGGGAATAGAAACATGCAATTTGGAATAATAGTTACTTATGAGATATAAATAAGCTTTAAGAACATTTCTTAAAAAATTAAAAATTTTAAAAATGTGAAAATGCACGAAAAGCGTTATAAAAAACGTTCTAAATGGTGATTTCTACGCAATCTCAGGAAGTAGCGAACTGATTTAAAAATAATCGTGACAAAATGATGGTGACAGCCCTTCCTCCAACATAGGCTATATTTTACGTCGGTGCCACTTCCCCAAAGGGGAGGCACTCGCGCACAGTGGGTGCCGTAGAATAAATATATGAATTTGTAATTGTATTATTAAAAAAAAAAACCGTTGCTCAACGTAGGGTTGGGTATAACTGTATATATTAGAAAAGTGTAAATGGATATATCATGAAAGTTCAAAGATATATGGAACCAAAATAATCTTTTTTAACCATTTGGAAAAATGGTTATTGTCCTCTGTCAGGGTAGGAAATCAAAAGGATATCTGAAGGTTTTTATTGGTTTAATCCGCTTTTTATTCGTGTTCTGATTGGTCTATACAATAATTTGTATTTTCCTTTACATTCAATAATGATGGATACTTTCTGTTGCCACTATGACAAAAAAGTAATAAAAACTACAAAAAAAAATAATAACTCAGAAACAAATTGAGATACAGCTTTCAAACAAATTGCATTTAAAAGTACATTTTTTTCTCTATCCGACGGTGTAAAAAGTAATATTGTCGGATGTTTAGAAATTTAAGAATGAAATTTCATTTAAAATGTGTCGTCAGATTTCTTGGAAATCTGACGATGGAAAAGCCTTTTCCCGAACAGCTTGGATCCCGAACAGCTTTCCCGAACAGCTCCCGAACAGCTTGGATAATTCGTAAGTTTCAAGTGGATAACACGTAGTAATAACACTATTAATGTTTAATTCATGGCGTACGTAATGTAGGATCAACTCGGCGCGATTTTTTATGTCTTAAATTTTAGTCTTTGAAAAAGCATTTTCCAAATGGTCGTTGTAAATTGTTAAATTGCTTTTTTTTTGTTTTTATTTAATGTTATCCTAATCTGTTTATGATGAACTTAATTCGGTACTGACAATAAAAGCAGTGTATATTTAAACTTCATTTGGCATTTCATAAAACTAAATTCAGCGTAGTAATAACATTTATTTCTACAGTGTAGCTAAAACAAAACCTTTGTGCTAAGCGCGCTTCGAAAGGAGGTCTCAAAGTTGCAACGCCGCCTTGGTCAGTGCCGCGCTTTTCCAGATAGGTTTTTAATTAACTTTTAAAGTTACTAGAGGTGTAATGAGAGATACACTCAATGCAAACTAGTCGCGAATCCCACAGTATTTATGCGATTCATTCTAATTAAAACTTTCGAGGGCGGTGCCCTTAAAAAAGAACACCTAATTTTAATTCCAAAACAGACAAACGGCGCCAAGAATATTTAATTAAAATTTTCCTTTTATCATGTACGTGAAAATAAGCAAGTTTGTATTTTCTAATAAATCTATACTAATATTATAAAGAAGTAAAAACTGTTTGTTTGTTAGAGGTAATCTCTGGAGCTACCAAACCGATTTCAAAAGTAATGGTATCAAAATGATGCTGTTAGTCCAACTTAGAACATAGGCTATATTTTATGTCGGTGCCACTACCCCAAAGGGGGTGCAGGAGCAAAAAACGTTCTAAAAATGCGATTTTTGCGTTACTGAAGGGCCTAGAAATATGAAATTTGGAATATTACTTACTTATAAGATATAAATGATGTCTAAGAACAGTTCTTAAACAATTCGAAATTTAAAAGGGGTGAAAATGCACTAAAAGAGTTCTAAAAAGCGTTCTAAATGGTGGTTTCTACACAATCTCAAGAAATACCAAACCAATTTCAAAAATAATGGCGTCAAAATGACGGTGACAACCCTTGCTCCAACATAGGCTATGTTTTATGTCGGTGCCATAACTGAAGTGCAGGACAAAAACGTTCTAAATTTCGGCTTTTGCGTTACGGAAGGGCCTAGAATCGTGAAATTTGGAATGATAGTTAGTTATAAGATATCAATGATGTCTAAAGATATTTCCTAACAAAATCGAAATTTAAAAAGAGGTCAAAATGCGCAAAAAGCGTTGTAAGAAACGTTCTAAATTGCAATTTCTATGCAATCTCAGGAAGTACTGAACCGATTTCAAATATAATGGTGTAAAAATGATGATAATAGATCTTGCTCCAAGATAGGCTATATTTTATATCTGTTTCCTCTACCCCAGAGGAGATGCAGGAGCAAAATGCGCGAAAAGCGTTCCCAAAAAGGTTCTAAATGCCGATTTGTCAGCAATATCTCAGGAAGAATCAAACTGATTTCAAAATTAATGGTAGGAAATCGATGCTGACAGCCTCTGCTCTAACATAGACGCTATTTTATGTCGGTATCACTATCACCTAGACGTTGCAGGAGCAAAAAAGCGTTCTAAATTTCGATTTTTGCGATCGGTAGGGGCTAGCAACTTAAAATTAGGTAAGGTACATATTTATTAGATATAAATGATCATTAAGAACAGTTTGGAAAAAAATTGGAAATTTAAAAAGGGGTGAAAATGCGCGAAAAGTGTTCTAAAAACGTTCTAAATTGCGATTTCTACTCAATCTCAGGATAGCAAAGCTATTTCAAAAGTAATGGTTGCAAATCAATGGTGACAGTCCCTGCTATAACATAGGTTATATTTTATGTTGCTGTCCCTACCATCTGAGGGTTGCAAAAGCAAAACATGTTCTAATTTGCGTTTTTTGCGCAACTGAGGGGTCTAACACTTTGAATTATGGCCACTTTGAATTATGGCATGGTATTTACTTACAAGATGCAACTGCTTTCTAAGAACAGTCGAACGAAAATTTCAAATTTCAAAAGATGAACTGAGCGAAAAGCGTTATAAATTACAATTTTTATACAATCTTATCAAATACCAAACCGATTAAAAAATAATGATGACAAATTGTTGGTGATAGAGCCTGTCAAATATAAGCTATATTTTATGTCTGTGCCACTACCACCAGAGTGTTGCAGGAGCTAAAATCTTTCTAAATTGGGATTTCTGTGATACTGATAATACTAGAAACTTTAAATATGGCATAGTAGTTACTTATAAAATATAAATGCCTTCAAAGGACTGTCAAAAATAAATTATAATAATTAAAAATAAATAAATTATAATAATAATTAAAAAGGGGTGAAGCGAAGGGGAGGTGTGAAAAGCATTCTAAAAAGTACAAAATTACGATTTCTATGCAATTTCAGAGAATATAAACCGATTACAAAAGTAATAGTTGCGAATCAGTGGCAACAGTCTCTGATCCTACACAGTCTATATTTTATGCTGATGATTCTACCATCTGGAGTTCACTGGAACAACAAACGTTCTAAAAAAGGCATTTAAAAGCTTTCGAAATTACGTTTCTGTAAAATATTAGGAAATAACAAACCGATTTCAAAATTAATGTTGTCAAATGAATGGTGACAGTTCAACATAGCCCTTTATGTGGAGAGAGGTGGTAGGACTTGGAATTTGACACGATAGTTAATTTTAAGATGTAAGAAGATGGTTTCTAAAAATTTCAAAACTTCAAATGAACACTGAAATGAGCGTATTAATTGAGCATAAAAGTTTCCGAATATTTTGTAAATTATCACTTATTTAGTTTTATTTCGTTTTATTAATTTAAGTCTCATTTCTGCCTAATGCAGTGTAATAATGATGTTTAATCAAACTGTGTTTTAAATAGTAATTTTTGAATTATTCCTAAAAGTAATAAGTACCTTTTACTAAAAAAACCTTTTAATAAAATAAAATATTACCTTTTAACAAAATAAAAATTTAGTTAGTACCTTTTAATAAAAATTAGACATATAAATATCACTTGGCATATTTAAATATAAAGCGAGCAAAGCCGCGGTGTTTGCTAGTTCGTTTATAAATTCTGGTGTCAGCCCATTATTTCATAAGTTTATAAATAGAATTACTCCGCGTTGGAAAGGGTTAAGTGGTAGCAAGACTCTTAAAGCTTCAAAATTTAAAAAAAAAATTCATTTTTTTAGATGTTAAACTCCTATCTTTTCAGAACATTTTGATATAATTGTTTCCTTGAAATTCTCATTAGAGCAGAAGTTATGCCTTTTAGAATTATACTCGCTCAATAGCTGAAGTTGCATTTCCGAAACTTTGAAGTCATTTTTCTCCAAATGACGTTTTTTGAGCATAACGCGGAAGATTCCTCAAAAACTTCTGAATATTTTTTCATGAAATTTTCAAAACATATATTTCATGTTAGTCTGTATAAACTGAACCTAAAATTTCCTTCTTATTGTTCAATGAAATTTTCAAAATTTTGTACTAGCTAATTGGAACATTGCATTAAAAATATAAAAATGCTTTAAATACAAATTTATTTAAGTTCAGGGACATTATTTTAATCTGAAGTATAAGTAATCACCGAAATTTTCATTCTAGTTGCAATATTTATTTTGTAATCCTGTGCGTAAATTGTTATACCAATTTTCTGATCAACAAATTTCTAACAGTTTTGAGCTTCCTATAAATACTACTTGTGCATCTTGCAATTTTTTAAATACATGAAATGAAAGAACATACTTATATCTTTCATCCCAATTAAAATTGTATTTTAAAATTATATACATTTTAAGACATTAAACGGTCTTTTTTTCATTTTTTCAAATTTTTAGAGTCCTGAGACTCCTTAAATCAGCATGTTTTAACAATTTGACGTTTATTGCTTTTATACTGTTACTGGGCATTAGATTCCACATATATATCATTAAAAGTTGTTAACTAGGCATAGAGTACGCCGCCCCTGTCCTTGTGTATGTTCAAACTGGCCGTATCTTTAAGGGTTAATATAACGGCTAATTACCGATGATTTTTTTTCGAAAATCGTTATCAACAATGCTTTATACTTCTGCTACGATAGGTACATCCAGCGATGTCCAACAATTTTTCTGAATGCCCGTAAATCTAAATTTGTGTATAACAGAAAAATGCTTATTTCTCAAAAACTATGTGACCTAGGGTAATCTCTATAATTTTCCGGCGAGGTTTAAATTAACGTCTATTACCTCTCATTATTGCATAATTTTAGTTTCAGTAGATTCGGAATGAGATGGGGCAGGGAACATATTTTTGCGCTACATTTTCGACAATATCTTTGAAAATATAATACCTAAAATTAAAGGGAATGTATTTTTGAGTTCAGCATTACGAAAGCTTTCACAGGATATCCAACATGATATACAAAGAAAAGATTTTTTTTTCAAGTAGCATAATTAGCCCCGCTACATTTTTACTAAATATATTTATGAATGTTTATTAATCTTAAAATATGTGGGTCAACGGTCTTTATTACTGCCCCGAATTTGAACTTTCCACGTTCCATAGTTTACGAGTAAAATGGCTGTGACAGACAGACACAGGAGTGATCTTATAATGGTTCCGTTTTTACTTTTTATGTACGGAACCCTAAAAACGTTCTAAAAATGCGATTTATTTTTTGTTTCTGAAGAGCCTAGCTACATGAAATTAGGCATGGTAGTTACTTATTAGATATAAATGATCTCTTAGAGCATTTTCTAAAACATTCGAAATTTAAAAGGGGTATGATAATGTTCTAAAACTGTTCTAAAAAAACGTTCTAAATGGCAATTTCTACGCAATATCCGGAAGTATCAAACCGTAATTTCAAAAGTAAGGGTTGGAAATTGATGATGATAGCCCTTGATCTAACATAGACTCCATTTTATGTCGGTGTCACTACCACCTTGGGGTTGCAGGGGCAAAAAATTTCAAAATTCAGATTTTTCTGTTACTGAAGGGCCTAGAAACATGAAATGTGGCATATAGTTACTTATAAGATATAAATTATCTCTAAGAACATTTCCTAAAAATTTTGAAATTTAAAAGGGGTGAAAATGGGCAAAAACCATTCTAAAACCGTTCTAAATTGCGAGTTCTACGCAATCTGAGGAAGTACCAAACTAATTTCAAAAGTAATGGTTCGAAATTGATGGTGATAGCCCTTGCTCCAACATAGAGTCTATTTCATTTTGGTGTCACTACCATCTGGGGTTTGCAGAAGCAAAAAAAACGCTCTAAGTTTGTGATTTGTGACACTGCAGGAGCTAGCATCTTAAAATTTGGCATATTAATTATTTATAAGATTTAAATGTACTACAAACTGGGGTTGACAGGAACAACAAACGTTCGAAAAAAGCCTTTATAAACTGTTTTAAATTACGTTTTCTTTGGAATATTAGGAAATACCAAATCAATTTCAAAATTAACGCTGGCAAATTAATGGTGGCAGCCTCTGTTTCCAAATAGGCATTTTTTATTAGTGCCACTACCACCAGAGATGTGGCAGACCATTTGACAAGAAGATTGGAATTTGACATGATGATTATTTTTAAGATCTAAATGAGTACTAAGAACGGTTTCTAAAAACTTCAAAACTTTAACCCCTTCGGGACGGGAGCCTTTTACAAAATTTTTAATCTTTCGTCACCGTTTTTTAAAAACAGAAATTTGTGTCTTCTTGAATCGACAAAATGCGCTGATTAAATAAGGCAAATTTTATAGTAAAATTTTACTGGTGAGAAAAAACAAGGATTCTGAGCGCTTCACACGGCACGTATACGTGTCGCTCGTCCCCAAGGGGTTAAATGAATACAGAAATAAGTGTATGAAATGAGCATAAAAGCTTCAAAATACTTTCTAAGTTATTATTTATTCAGAACTAGTTTTAGTTCTTCTTCTAATTTAAGACTCATTTCTGCATAATGCAGTGTAACAACGAAGTTTAGCCAAACTGTGTCTTAATTAGTAATTTTTAAATTATTCCTAAAAGTATAATTTCTATTAATAAAAATTAAACATACAAATATCACATGGCATATTTCAACTATTACGTGAGCAAAACATATAAATACCCTCTACGAACTGTCAAAAATGAATTCGAAATTTAAAAGGGGTGAAGCGAAGGGAAGGAGCGAAAAGCATTCTAAAAACGTCCTAAATTACGATTTCTAAGCTATCTCTGGAAATAACAAAACTGATTACAAAAATAATGGTTGCGAATCCATAGTGAAAGTCTTTGATCCTACCCATAGGCTATATTTTATGCCGGTGCCACAATCACCTAAGTTGGCAAGGACAACAATTTTTTTACATAAGAAAGCCTTTAAAAACATTCTAAATTACGTTTTCCATGGAATATTGGGAAATACCAAACTGATTTCAAAATTAATGGTAGCAAATTAATGGTGATAGTTTTTGTTTCAACATAGGCATTTTATGTTAGCGCTACTACCACCAGAGCAGTGGTAGACCGTTAGACGAGAAACTTGGAATTTGACATAAGTGACTTTCTAATTTGACTTTCAAAGAAGGGTTTCTAAAAAGTTCAAAATTTCAAATGAATACTGTAATAAGCGGACGAAATAAGCATGAAAGCCTCAAAATACTTTCTAAATTATCATTTATTTAGAATTATTTTTAGTTCTTCTTATTAATTTTATTCTCATTTCTGTCCAATGCAGTGTAATAATGAAGTTTAGTCAAACTGTGGCTTAATTGGTAACTTTTTAATTATTCCAAAAAGTATATCTTCTTCTAATAAAACTAATGCATACAAATATCACTTCTTCCCCTAAATTATTTCTTCCCCTGCCTCTCCCTCTCACTTGGATTTTCATGAAGCATATTTTATTTCTAAAAATTCTGCTAATCTTGTCAATGATCTCCCATCATCTTCTTTCCTATCTCCAGCGTGGAAATTACTTTTGTAATTCTTTTCCCTTTTCTCTTGTTTCTTTTCTTTTTATTTTGCTTAAAAAGAAAAAAAAAGATCTTTTGGTTTTTTTCTTGTTTTAGTCTTTTATATTTCTTTATTTATATTTTTAAATTTACTTCTTTTATTTTATTTTAATTCTTTTATTTTATTTTAATTCTTTTATTTTATTTTAATTCTTTTATTTTCATTTTTCCCTATCAATTTCTCTTCTATCTTTTTGGCAACACCTTTCTCTTCTGCATGTTCCCCTTTCAGCTAGCGCCATCTGTCGGATTCTTTGCAACATTCTTTACCTTCAATTCATTTTTGACCTTGTTCGCTTGCGGACACGTGTTTGTTGTAGCTGATGACAAGCTGTTATGTTTTTAGCTCGAAACGCGTCCTGTGTATTGTTTTATTTTATGGTGATTTTTTACAAAGTTTTATTATTTTAATTACTTCAAATCGCCAGTTTTCGGTGCTGTTTCGCTGAGTAATGTATAGATTTTCCCTTATATCTCAGTAAATATTTATGACACAGTTAAGAGATTGGTATCAACTTATTCAGAATACAATAACCTGTCTAAAGATGTAAAAATCAAAAGATCGATTTTTTGACCATTTGAAAAGTGTACTGTCCCATTAATAAAGTATGATTTAAGAATTTCTTTCTGGATAAAGGAAGACAGAAATGTAAAAATTTGCGAATATTTGAACAACAGTTTATTTTTAAAAAATACAAGAGAATTTTATTTAATCGTATAAAAATTATAATGATGTATGAATCGCATAAATAATAAATAAGTAAAGTTTTATTGCCAATGGTACGCATGACAACCAATGGAACACATGTGAATTATTCATGATAATTAGAGCCAATTACTTTTGTATTAGACTTGCTACCCCTATTACGAACCAATTATTTTCATTGTAAATTTCTTTTAGATCAACGTCATGAAAATTATTTTATAGCAATAGAGGTAGGCAAAACAATAAAAAACAACAGTTACCTGCGACAAATCTATGCAAACTAATGTAAATAATTTGTATTCTGGTTTGAGGGTATGTGCGTAAGTGATAAATAGGTTTTTTTTAAAATAAATTTATACTTTTAAAATGAATTTAACAAATTTCGTTAAAATTAGTTCAATATTTTCCAATATGCTGAAAGTAAAAATAGGCCTCAACCACCTACCTATAGATTTCTTAACACAATACCGGTGGTATGTTTATGTAAAATCTGGGTTTTAAAACAGTAGAAGCACCTCCTTTTTCTGAAAGTCTTTTATTATCCGGTTTCTCGAGTTTTTGTAAGTCAGAAAATATCTTCTTTGAATGTACGGATATAATATGAAATGACTTACAATTAAAAAAAAAATATGGTTAATAAGATATAAATGCATTTTCTGTAAGGTAGAATTCACATCCTTAGTGAATGATTTTTCTTTCTCTTTCTAACTCTTTCCAACAATAGTTGAAAAGTGTTTATTAATTAGGCTTGTCTATCTGTCTGTCTATCCATATTCTAACTCATGTAAATATAGTCCTATTGCCATGGAATTCATAGATATTATTGGGTATCACTAAAACCTATTCTGTATTGAAAATGAAGTGTTTAGCATTTAAGGTTCATTTATAGGGGCACTCAAAAGTATGCCATTACATTACGCTATGGGGAAAAAATCGTTTGTGGTGCATTTTAATGACATTACACATGTGGTGCATTTTAATGACATCTATTTTAAGCAGACTTAAATTTATATATATATATATATATCAATGAAGTGTACTACATGGTGCATACAGTAGAATGTGATGTGCAATTTATCGCTCATTTACAGTAACACACAAAAGAAATTAGTTACAGATAAAATTTAACAATGGTTGAACTAATAGAACAATAATTGCGGGAACTGCGTTTTCAGTTGTGGTACGCGTTTTTACATTGAATATATTTTTTAATATTACCATGTGTGTATAAATTCTATAGGTCATATACAAGGCTACACAAAATGTCTCAAGTACATTTCGTTTATTCACAGATATTTCTGAATGGTAAATTTGAAATCTACTATTCGTTTAACTGAACTAACTTTTAGCCTATGTAGTATACGTAAAAATCTAGAGATCATATACAGGACGCCCCAAGAAAATAGGGAATATTTCCGACTGTTGATACTAACAGCAGAAACTTGGTTTTCAAATGCGTTATGCATTTTCCAAATTATTTATTTAGACATCATTTCTCACCTTAATAAACTGTGACGTTTTGTTACAGTATTCTGAATGTTTTGGAAAGTATTTCATAATCTATGTTGGACACATGATTTTTCTTTATTTCTTATATATATATAAGACATTTTTGTTTGCCGTCGGTAATGTTGTAATATGGATAATGCACTGAATATTCTTAAGTATGCATATTTACTCAATAAAAAAAAAGGTACCAAATTTATTTTAGTTAAAACAAAACAGGGCTTATCAGAACATTCTTATTCAACCAACATATTTTTATATTTACATATCTAAAAAATATTTTCTCTGAAATATTGTTTAAGAAGGTTTAATGGAATAGGAAAGTGAAACGAAATTAAAAGAATATGTTTTAACATCTTTTTGGCATACTAATGAAATACAATTTTCTATGAAAATATTATGAAAGAAATGTGATTATCAAGCAAAGGAAATATTCACTTCCATTAAAAGTGTAGGTACTTCTAATAAAGAAATCTTTTATCTCTTATTTTTCAACGCACTTGTAAAGAAGGAACATCTTTTCCATTAATGCAAAGAAATGGTATATTTTATCATTTTCTGTCGAAGGATTGTAAGTAGTTTTTTTTCGGGGGGTGGGGGGACATTATTTAAAAGTTGATAATTTATGATTAAGTGAAATTGTGAAATAAGTTTTTAAAGCATTTTTTTTTTTTTTTTTTTTTTGAGTCGGGATTGCACTAAAACTGTAAAGCGAAAGCTGAGTTCCCGAGGTGGTCATCGCTGTCATCGCTGTTCATTTTTTGAAGTATTTTGAAATAAAACCCCTTTCTATTTCAATAACAGAAATTATTTCATTAAGAGGTGTCATGACTCTTAAAATTGGAAAAAATGAAGAAAAAGACCATTTTCAACATTTAATATCTTAAAATGTATGTAATTTTAAAACATGATTTTTATTGGACTGAAAGATATGTGTTTTCTTTCATTTCACGTATTTAAATAATTGCAAGATGCAGAATTAGCCTTTATAGGTGGCTCCAAACTGTCAGACATTTGACGAGCAGAAAATTGGTACAACAGCTTACGCGCAGGATTACAAAATAAATATTACAACTAGAATGAAAATTTTTATGCTTACTTATACTTCATATTGTAATAATTACCCTGAACGTAAATAAATTTGTATTTAAAACATTTTTATAATTTTAATATAAAGTTGTATTTAGCTAATAAAACATTTTGAAAATGTCAACAATGTAATCCCCTAAAAAAATATTTTTTGAACAATAAACTAGTCGTTGGGGGCCACCGTAATACTTAACCATCATGGATATGCATAATATAAAATATGAAAATAAAACATGAGTGTCAACTATTAATAAGATACATTGCAATTCCAAAATAAAATTTAAACGTATATTTAAATATTTTTAACAAAACAGGACGCTGCTTGTATCACAATGGCAGTCGATGGAAATTTGGCGAAATACCGAAGATAGCGCCAAGTTGGTGTCACTTTTGACGAAATTTTTTTATCGCCAGATTTGGCGATAAACTTGGCGGCATTTAGCGATAGTTTGGCGATAGCTTGGCGATAGTTTTTTAGTCGACGGGATAACCGAGTAGTACTGAATTGCGTAAAAGAAACATCCTTATAATACCGAAAAGTATAAACATACTAGAAAGATAGCCCGTCAAAAATGACGGAAAATGAGATAGAAAGATATATAAACCTTTAAGACCTGAAGAGTTTTGGTAGAAATTAAAAGTCTTGGCTTTTAACCCAAATTAATAAGATCATATTTAATTGAAAAAATATATTTTATTTTTTTTTTCGATCTCAGGTGGCGTCAAGGGAGGATCCACACAATTGTGTCGTGCAGGCTCTGCTTTAATGCCAGAAACAGAGGAAATTGTTTTTCCTTTTGCCTTAGGATCGCCTGCATAGTTGTGTAGGTCAGGTCTTAAAGGGATAAAAGACATGTGCAAAAATATGAGTTTTCCTCTCTTGTTACGCAGAAATAGATGAAAATAACACAATTTAAAAACAAAACGAATTTATGAAAAACTATATAATAAAGAATACAGAAAATATGTAATTAAAATTTGTTCACAAAACTTCAGGATATACGATGTTTTTTGTAAAAACTCTTTCATTATTTAAAAGCCGACCTTGCTCTTCAGTCTTCAGTATCTTCTACATAAGTTTTTAACTGCTCTTCCTCTTTACATCTTGAAATACTTACATATCCATGTCCATGAGAAAAAACCGGTTCTTTTAAATATATTCGAACTGTAGAAAATATTTGTCCTTGTGACTTATTTATCGTCATTGCAAATGACAGTATAATTGGAAATTGGTGGCGTTTAAGAATGAAAGGTAGAGAAGTTTCACTTGGTGGCAAACCAATTCTTGGTATGTGAACTTTATCATTTTGATTTGTTCCGATTGAAATGAAAGCATCAATAAAATGGTTGTGGAGAGAGTGCACAATTAATCTGGTTCTATTGCACAATCCTTTTTTTTTTTGGATTCATGTTTCTGAGAAGCATGATGATACTTCCTTTTTCAGAGTAAGCTTATGAGGAGGCATAACAGATGGAGTTTGTTCATGCAAGAACTCAGGTGAATAATTATTAACATTTTCTTGGTTGTCAGACACGACTGAATCTGCACTATAATAAGTTCTCCCACCTTCAGGCAGCAAATTCAAAATTTTGTTATTTAATGATAACGCATGTTTGTTTTTTGTTGTCAAAATTACTTTTTGTTCAAGTTGTTCAAAATCGGTATAGTTTATATGATCTCCATATACACTTGCAATAATTGAATCTTTGCAAACCATTGATGGTGGAATTTCTATTGTACCTGTAGGTAAATTTGATATATCAGTTGTTTTTCCTTCACCAATTTTAAGCTGCCACTCATTAAAGGAATTTTGCCCTTCAGATCTCATATTTTCAGATAGTCTAAGTTGTATAAATTCTTGGCAAAGTGGGCTTGATTTCAAGCATATTTCAATAATTTCTGTTCTGTTTCCTCTTATAACAACTGGCAATGTCTGGCGAAAGTTTCCACCTAATAACATAACCTTGCCTCCAAAAGGCACGTCATTCAACATTATTTCCCGCAGTAAGACATCTATACAACGAAGAGCATGACATCATTGTCACTTCATCAATTATATTTAATTTTGTTTCACGTAATATTTGAGCTTCACTTGAAGACGTTCGAATGGAAGATGTGGAAGTTTCTAAAATCGGCACTGGTAATTTGAAGCCAGAATGGACAGTTTTGCCACCCTTTAATACAATTGGTGGAATTCCTGTTGTTGCATGTGGAAGTACTACTTGGCATTTCCCTCTAACAAAATGCATGAGTACGTTGTACAAATATGTTTTACCAGATCCTCCAGGACCATCTAAGTAAAAGCAACGTCTCGTAACAGAATCACTTTCAAGTGCTGATTTTATTTGGTTGAAAGCTTCTCGTTGTAAGAAATTTAAAGTTGCTATTTGTTCAACAGCTACTTCAGCTTCATTGTTGTTTTTTCTGCATTTTGTTTTAAATACTAAAAAAATGATTCTTTGAACATTTTATAAAAAAAAACTTAATAACGAATATGAATGCAATCCTTGGAAGTATTAATCATTGTTCAATGTATTAAAAATACATTAAATCAATAGAATTATATTACTTTAAATATTGTTTGTATTGCAGTGAAACCTGGAGCATAGTGAACGTATTAACACGGGATTGTCAGTGAGGGGGTTAAAATGATCGAATTCTTCATTTTGAATTTCCTGCAGTATATCGGGTGTAGGAAGATTAAATGATGAACAGTTTAATCCATGAGATTCCAACATGCAATTAATATCTTGCAAAGCTCAGTTCTGAGCAGCTGATTCATTATAAGGTCTTGAGTAATCTTCGCTCATTGAATTTTTATATTTTTCCCACAAATTAGCTGCATTTGTTGGATTACAAAATATACAAATAAATGCAAGAGTTTGACGCATTTGTAATGGCATTGCAGTTAAAGTAGCCTCTTCTAAGCATTGATCCCATTCATTATCTTCAGCAAGAAGACAACGTGCACATGCGGCTTCTTGAAATGTGTTGTACAGATCTCCATCAAATGTTCGTAAATCTTCAAAGCATGTAGCACCAGGAACATAAAGGAGAAGTAACCAAAGGCAGAAACGTTCAATATCTTTTGGATTAACATTATATAATCTTGTAACAATTTTATCGCCTCCTCTTTGTCGTTTTTTCCAAGCATTTTTCTCGTATACATAATGATATGGTATATCAACATAAAGATATCGTTTTGCTTCATTATATGTTCTATTCAACTTGAACCAAGCAGTCAGCATTGTTTCGCGGTTGGCAGCTTGTTCCAGAGCAGCATTTTCACCACCAGCATGAAAATAAACCTGTTGTCATAAAGGCAAATGAATGGCAAGACGAATTATTGCATGAGAACGATCATGCATTTCATTTTCCAGTAACCGCCACACTGCCTCTGGTGCACTCACATATCGAGAATCAACATGCAACGACAGTTCATCATACACAAACTCGTTACTTTCATTATTTCCAGCATGAACTACTACATTTGCAGCATCATAACCTTTATATATGTACTTGTAAATGTATTTAATAGATTTGATGGACGTGCAGGCTTCAATGTTGATGTGCGCGTCATATTTAAGCAGTAAATATGCATTATATGGTACGATGTAGCGATTATCTATCTGTTTTCCGCAAACTATAGCAGTTGGGCCTTGTCGTCTTTGATAGAGTGGATAAGCATTCAGATTGACTTTAGTTGTTTCTTGAAACTCTTTTGGAAAATCTTTTGTGCATTTATTACCATCCATGCAGGGAGAATTCGGATTCAAAGTTCCGCATTGCCCGTGGACCATAGTACGAAGAACAATTTCTGATAATCGTGGATAAGTTTCAGGATCTGGCAACTCCGAAGATATACAACGGTCAACTTGAGCAGCATTACGAAATTTATAGGTCTCTGCTAGAATTAAAAGAATATGAGCATGTGGAAGACCTCTTTTTTGAAATTCAATAGTATATACAAAGGCCACAGCTTTACCAAATATTTCCCCATTTGTTATATCATTCATTAATGCTGATAGTTTGATTTTAAACACTCTCGCTACTAAATCAGGTCTGTCTGATGACGTTTGTCCGGGCAGTAGATTGTTTACTATCTCTGGCCATTGTGGATTGCACGTGAATGTACAAAACACATATGGTTTTCCAAACTTTGCAACAATGGACATAGCATCATTGTATCTCTCTCTCATATTTCTAGGAGACTCTTGAAATGAAGAAAGTAGAATTATGGTTTTTCCAGCAGTAACACCTGCATTAGCGGCTCCTTGGGCTACAAAGTCCCTGAGGCCAGAATAATCATCTGCACGAAGTTGTTTTTGCTTCTGTCTTATGAAATTGAGATTATTAGCTTCCACTTGTTAGTGAGAGTCTATTATCCACTGTTGAGTAAGTTTTCCACCATGCAATATTGGATTAAACTCATTATCACGAATCGCTGTTTGAGCAACTCTGAACTGAAGCATTGATATATTACTTCGAACACCAGGTGAAAATCCTGGATAAGGTGATAGTGATAAATTTGTTGTCCAGCCAGGCTCTCCGTTTGGGTAGAATATCAGATAAGTCATTGGATCTAAATTAGGACTTAAAATATTAAAGTTTACAAAAGGTTGGTCAGTATTTCTTGGATAAATTCTGATATCGCGTTGAAAGGGTGGTTCACCATCCTCATTTAGAAAAACCATAGCTACTTCGTTTGATGTCGACAAATTATATCGTCTGTTGTCTGAATGGCGATCTCGACGCAATACCATATTAACTCTTGGCATTTGTAAATTGTATCTTTGTGCATGTTGTTGCTGCTTAGTCTCCACCTCACTCAATTTCTTGAAAACTTGAGCATAAGGGTTTTGCCGCATAAGTAAATGAAGTTCACGCAAAACATTTGGTAAACAGTTGTCATTTTCGGGAATGTTAAGACGCTCTTTGACAGATTGTGTTGTATCCAAAACATACAGTTGAGCAAATTTTCTTTGTTGGTCATTAGGAGGATGCAAATGGGAAGTTCGGTGATATATTTGGCCTTGAACTTTAAAACAATAAGCGCCGTGTCACGGAGCATTTCCAGCAAGTTTAGCACCCATAGAAGCAAATGAAATGGCTCTATTGTATGAGCGAATATTTCCTTTGAAATTACGATAATTAAGTGCATTTGAATTGCTCATCAAGTCTTGGAGACATGGTTGAAATCGATGACGTTGTGGAAGCCTAACTTTACCTTTATGGCAACAACTGTTAAATTTTCCATCTCTGGGTTTTTCAGCTTCAAACAGACGCGCTTTGCAAAATTGGCAGAGAATGTTTAATTGGGCGTAGATGCTGTATATTCCCGCGGCCGCCATCTCGGATTTCTTGGCGATATTTTGTTGGCGTTTATTGATAAGGCAACCTGATATATATATGTTATTGCTGTGGCAACACTACTTTTACGAATAGAGATTTGGCAACCAGACTGTATTGTATGTTTTTGTATGCTCTGTTCTATGCTGATTAAAGCCTAAGTTATCTTTTAAGGTTTATAATGTTTCGTATTCTTTTATTCCATTACAATTTAATCAGCATAGAACAGAGCATACAAAAACATACAGTCTCGTTGCCAAATCGCTATTCGTAAAAGTAGTGTTGCCACAGCAATAACATATATATATCATTCACCCCAACCAAAGAGTTAGTTTACAACATAATCCGACAGATAGGCAGGTTTACGTTTCAGTCTACAAGGACGCAGACGCAGCTGTTCATCATCAGTTTTCTGTTCAGGTAGAACACTCTCATCAGGAAATGTACATTCTTCAGGATTCCTTTCGATTTCCTCCAAAGCCTCTGTTGATTGTGTTTCATTGGTTGCTGTGCATAAGAGAGAACGAACAGGATGTAGTGCTGATTGTAGGACCCCTTCCCACAGCTCAATTTTCTTGTTCTTAGTTTTCAAAGCCAATTGAATTGTTTTCCAAATGATACCATTGTAGCGTTCGACCTATCCGTTTCCTCGTGGATTATAGGCAGTGGTACGACTAGTTGCTATACCAAGTGCTGTAAGAAACATTTTTAATTCTTTAGACATGAGAGACGGCCCCCTGTCTGTATGGATGTATGCTGGCATACCAAATATCGAGAAGATGTTACTTAAATGCTTAATCACAGTAGCTGAGGAGACATCTGTGCAGGAAATGGCAAAAGGAAACCTTGAGTACTCATCAACCACAGTGAGGAGGAAGCGATTTCTAGAATTTGATGGCAAGGGACCCTTAAAATCTATGTTCAGTCTTTCAAATGAAGACATTGCTTTAATTAATTTTCCTTGATTTTTAATGAATCTAGGTTTTACTTCACAGCAGACAGGACAGGCAATTATGAGCCTTTTCACTTCTTCCTGGGAAAAGGGTAAGTTTTTGGATCTAATCCAGTGATGCATTCTAATAATACCAGGATGGCATAAGTCTTCATGCAGCTGTTTCAAATTCACTTCTGGATTAATTGTAGCGGTTATTCTTGAAAATGCATCTGCATTAGCATTTTTACTACCATTTTTACTACTTGTAATTTTAAAGCTGTGACGGCCGATCAGTACAAGGGTGAATACATCAGAGACTCGTTTATCCGAGGTTTAAGGAATCCTCGCATCAGAGAGCGTTTGTTGGAAAACTCCACTATTACCTTAGAAAATGCTTTTGATCAAGCTAGGGCGTTGGAACTAGCTGAATTTCACTCAGCTTCGTATTTGAAAATTTCAGATCGTATGCCTGTGGCTGCCACAGATCTTTCTGGTAATATTACTGAGGATAAAATTTCTTCTGCAGCTACCCGGCTTCAATCGGGAAAGTGCTTCTTTTGCGGAAATGACGCGCATTCAAGAAATCTATGTCCTGCAAAAGAGGTAGTGTGTAGAAAGTGTGGAAAAAGGGGGCACTATCAAAGAGTATGCCGATCGAAACCACAGCGTGTCTCGCATAACACTGCTGCGTCAGTTCACACCTTAGCTTCAGTACCAATTTTACCTAGATGCCTTCAAAAATCCATTACAATTTAATCAGCATAGATAATTACTATTCCTAAATACCGTACGATGGATCAACTTTTGAAACCTGAAAAGTTTGACGTCGATCCTACGTGTATTGGCGCGGAGGCGAAATGGAAACACTGGAAACGAACTTTTACAAATTTTTTAAGTGAAATTCAAAATATAACTGAAGCAAACAAGTTACCGTTTCTATGCAACTATGTTTCTGCTAGTGTTTTCCTACACATTAATGATGCCGAGAACTATGATACTGCTATTACCATTTTGGACTCTATCTATGTTACCAAACGAAATGAAATTTTTGCCAGACATTGTCTAGCCTCTAGAATACAAGAAAGTGGTGAGTCCGTTACTGAATTCTTACAAACACTTAAGCAACTAAGCAAAGACTGTATGTTTTTGTATGCTCTGTTCTATGCTGATTAAATCCTAAGTTATCTTTTAAGGTTTATAATGTTTCGTATTCTTTTATTCCATTACAATTTAATCAGCATAGAACAGAGCATACAAAAACATACAGTCTGGTTGCCAAATCGCTATTCGTAAAAGTAGTGTTGCCACAACAATAACATATATATATCATTTACCCCAACCAAAGAGTTAGTTTACAACATAATCTGACAGATAGGCAGGTTTACGGATCAACCCCAAGGTTTATATTTTATTATTTACATTTTATTTTCGTTAAGCCTGATATGCGCATAAATCGCTGCTTGGCGACATTTACTACTCGGCGGAAAAGGGGTTTTCACACTAAAAAAAATCCAAGATGGGAATATACAGCATCTGTTCCTTTAATTGTCCACACGTATGAGGCTCAACAGCTTGAGACTGATAGGCTTCAGAAATTAATTGTTGCTGATTTTCGTATTAGTTTTGCCGTTGAGTCAAAAATTGCCGAGAATGACGTTCAGCATCATGACTACGTCTGATTAACATTTGGTTTTTATTTTCACTTGAACGCTGTGTAGAAGTACGCACAGAGTTATGAGATAATCTCACAGATCGATCACTATGGCTTTCATTAGCTCTTTGATTTCAATGCCATAATCTATTTTCTTCTCGGATAGAATTTAATGTTTCTTGCGACTGCCGAGCTAGCCATCGGGCTCTACGTTCTCTGTCAGAACGCCGTTTACGTTCGGATGCAGTTTCATTTATTTCAAATGAAAAATACAATGAATTGTTGAACAAAATATTCTATATTACATTTTTACTTCATTATTCTTTTTTCACTCAAAAAACAAAATAAACGTAAAAAAAAACAGTTGCCACTTTGAGTTGCCATTATCGTACACATTATTTTAATTTAACACGCACATTTAATTTTATTATAAAACACCAAGTTTTCATTCAAAGCAAAAATTTGCAGGTTACCACGCCAGGCAAAAAATCGCCCTTTTGGTGCTAAAAAGAAATCCCGGTGCGTCTGCGACACCTGTACCTATTTTTATTTAATACACATTTAATGCAACGTTAAAAGATAAAAAAAAAGTAGATAAAACTATAAAAACAATTGGGGTAATTCACTGTTGGATGAAAGCTAACATCGGTTCACTTTTTCTCATGCAGGCTATTTCGTGGCGCTGGGATAGATATTCAATGCGTGATTTTTTGCCAAACTATTCCCCAAATTATACAAATCGACATAATTTTTATTTTAAATAACGAAAGAACAAATAAATTATAAAACATTAATAAAAATACAACTAAAAAGTTGAAGCAATAATCACTTGATCACGTAACAAACACGTGCACCGTGTTTAATGTCAAGTGAATGTGACATTTACGATCATCCATTATTGGCATCCATCTTATAATTTGGTGATAGTTTTCTGGTCAACGGGATAATCAAGTAGTACCGCAAAATTAAACACGGTTTTTGAAATAGTTTTAACGATAGCGCAAAACATTAAACTTTTCCAATTTTGAATATTTTATAGACGTGATTTCAGATAGAAGAAATTATACATTGGATTTTTAGGTACTACTTAGTTATCTCGTCGACCAATTTCGCCAAATTATATAAATCGCCAAACCACTCGCGAAGTTATACAAATTGACTTAATTTTTTATTTTAAATAACGAAAGAACAAATAAATTAGTATAACATTAATAAAAATATAAATAAAACGTCGAAATAAAAATCACGATGACGTAAACACGTCTAACTTGCTTAAAGTAAAGTGAATATGACATTTACGATCAACCAGTATTGGCATTTAATCTTATAGTTTGGCGATAGATTTTTGGTCGACGGGATAACTAAGTAGTACCGATTTTCGTAAGTTGAACGAAGCCTAACATTGCCGCGATCAATGAGGCAGTCCAGTCGGAATTGTGAGGGACACACAGACTTGGATTTTATATAAATAGATTTAAAATTTAATATTTAAACTTTTCGCACTCACCGCCTTGCATATATTACAAATTATGGTGCAAAATAAGAGAGAATTTGGTATTTTTCCACTATAGGAGCCTTGGCGGTTTTTTAAAAAACTTCAGGGAATTCGGGCATCAGAAAATAAGATTTGTTGCCACATGTTAAAAACAGCTATGAAAACAAACTTGATGAAATTTTTTGTTTGTTTATGTAAATTTGTTTATATTTTAATTAAATGTATATATTATTGTTGTTTTTTATACACAAATAACTTCTGTTTCTGAATAAAATTAGACAAATGGCTTCTTTATGTTAAATACATTATATAAATATTGAAAAAAAATCCATGTGTATATGGAATAAAATAGTGAATAGGTTGCCAGAAAATATGTTGCCAAATTTCCTTCTTCGCCAAGGCAGATTTCACTATTTCGCCAAGGTCCCCTATGCTGGAAAACTACCGACAATTTAATTTCTGTATCCGGCTATGTAAAGCCCATTAAAATCGGACAGTTAGGAGCTCAGATAGTACAGCGCGTCATATTTTATTTGTAGCATAGGGATGACGATGTAAAGACGTATATTTTCGTATATTACACTTTAAATTCTCACCCATACATTTTGGAAAAAAAAACCCTTAGAAGCCGGAGTTTAAATTAAATTGCGGTGACCTCGTATGGAATATTAATGGTTTTAAGTGGGAACTTCGAGAAATTAGCTAGCTATCGCCAAGTTGGCTTCATATATGACAACTTATTTTTGTCGCCAAATATTTCATAAAATTTGGCCATAATCCGCCAAGTTGTTCAACATTTGGCACTACTGTGGTAATCCTACATTAGTATTTTTCAACAATTATTCATTACAATGAGGCGGTCCTACCGGAATCGTGAGGGACACACAGAGACTTGGATTTTATATAAATAGAAGACTAGCAAACCCCGCGGCTTTGCTCACGTAATAGTTGAAATATACAAGTGACATTTGCATGGCTATTTTTTATTAGAAAAACACTTTTTGAAATAATTCAAAAATTACAAATTAAGACACAGTTTGCCTAAACTTCATTATAAAAGTGCAATAGACAAAAATGAGATTTTAATTAATAAGAACTAAAACTATTTCCAATCGAATGATAATTTAGAAAGTATTTTGACACTTTTATGCTTATTTCATACGCTCATTTCAGTATTCATTTGAAGTTTTGGATTTTTTAGAAGGCATCTTAACACATTTACATCTTAAAATTAACCAACATGTCAAATTCAAAGCTTCTTTTCTAATAGTCTACCACCTCTCTGGTGTTAGTGGCACCAACATAAAATGCCGAAACAGAGTTGAAATAGAATGTCTCAAAAAATGATGAAACAGAGACTGTCACCATTAATTTGCCAACATTAACCTTGAAATCGGTTTGTATTTCCTAATATTCTATAGAAAACGGAATTTAGATGTTTTTAAAGGCTTTCTTGTTGTTGCTGCCAACCAGGTGTTAGTGACACCGGCATAAAATATAGCCCGTATAGGATCAGGGACTATGACTTTTGATTCGCAACGAATAAATTCTGTATTCGGTTTATTATTTCCTGAGATTCCATGTAAATCGTAATTTAGGACTCTTTTAGAATGCTTTTCTCTCCTTCCCTTCGCTTCACCTTTTTTTAATTTCTAATTTATTGTCGACTGTTCTTAGAAAACATTTATATTTTATAAGTAACTACCGTGCTATATTTAAAGTTTCTAGCCTCTTCAGTACAGCAGAAATCGCAATTTAGAAAGTTTTTTGCTCCAGCAACCCTGTACATAAAATATAGCTTATGTTTGAGCAGGTTCTATCTCCATCAATGTGCAACCATTATGGAATTCGGTTTCTTATTTCATACGATTGCATAAAAATCGTAATTTAGAATGCTTATAAAACGCTTTTCGCTCACTTCATCCTTTTAAATTTGGAATTTTCTTTCGACAATTCTTAGAAAGCATTTGCATCTTTGAAGTAATTACCATTCCAAATTTAAAATGTTAGACCACCTCTGTAACAGACAAAACGCAATTCAGAACATTTTTTGCTCCTGTAACCCCCAGGTGGTAGTGACAACAATGTAAAATATAGGCTATGTTGGAGCGGGGACTGTCACCATTAATTCGAAACCATTACTTCTGAAATCGGTTTATATTTCCTAAGATTGTGTAGAACTCGCTATTTAGAACGTTTTTAGAACTCTTTTCGTTCATTTCCATCCCTTGTAAATTTCAAATATTTCAGGAACTCTTCTCAGAGAGTATTTAGATCTTGTAAGTAATTACTATGCCAAATTTCAAGTTGCTAGTCCCTTCAATATCACACAAAACACAATTTAGAACGTTTTTTAAAATGCAACCGCAAGGTGGTAGTGCCGCTGACATGATAGATCCTAGGGTAATTCCGGGATTTATGCCGCACATTTTTTTGAAGTTGTGTATAAAGTCCCATGGTGGACATAAAACAAAAAAAAAATCATGCTGTGCTATTCAATGTTAAATATACAAAGCGTGTACTGCGACAAAAAATTTCAAAACAAATTATTAATATATTTTAATAATTTTTTTCTAAAACATTACACTGCGGCGCGTCACCCGTACATTCAGGCTGAGACGCCGCACTGGTGCGGTAGTTATGCCGCGCTTGTAATAAGAACAGAATGAAATTATAAATAAAAATATTTAAAAAAAATATTCATATCTGGACTATAATTAACGATGTAATAACAAAATGAAACTAAATGAGTACAATGAAGCGTATTAGTAGATTCAAATTAATAATTGTTGCTTACTTTCACTATTAAAATTATCGAATTTTTTTTTACATTAAATTTTAATTGTTATTTCAGCAACAACGTAACATCAGTGTATTAGAAATTGAAACGAAAAAGTAAAATTGTGTTTAAATAATTTATTTGTTAACATAATCGGAATCCGTGGCTTTTACACAAATTTTTTTCGGTTGGCAACACTTTTTTAAAAGAAGTTACCTTTACTTAAATAATCATGAAAATGATTTAATTAAAGAAAGCAAATATTAATTTTCTTTTCTACTGGTGCCAAAAACAAATTTTTTATGCCCTTTATGAAGGTGCTTATATGCACCTATGATCCCGAATGGGTTAAGAGACCTGTTTTTTCGACTACAGTCTGCAGAAAAATGTAGTCTTTATGTAACTATATTTGGCACATGATGCAACGAATCCAGTTACAATTCCTCTTTTTTGTAGTAGTTTTTCCTAGCAAAGAACGTTTGCGTTACGCGTAATCCAATTGTTCATTATTATCATCTTGACTTGCATCTTTCTTGCCCTTCTTACTTTTATTTTTCCCTTTTTCTTCTTTGGTTTTAGTGAACTTCATAACATGCCTAACATGGTTAGTCTGTGCAAAAGAAAAAGGAAAAGTTAATAACACTTAATCATCCCGTACAAAAGAAACTGCGGCATGTATACCGGAATAGAAGTGCGGCATGTATCCCATTTTGCATGGTGCAGACGTCGGCCATCACAGTTACCTGCCATCGCAAAGGGGAATGGCGTAACCATACACACAGTACTCTATACAAACTCTACGCTTAGTTTTGACTTCGAAATCATGCATGCATTTAGTAATTAGTGTATGAAAAGTATTTAAACATAACGTGCTTAAAAGTTTGAGCAGTGAAATCATGCACTTACGTCAAATTAAGGATTGTACTTCTACAAGTAAACATCGAAATGGGATTCACGCTATACACTGGTTAAAATATTCTCATTGCGCACCTATACAACCATCGATGATGACCATCTATCGATAATTCCAAAAAATACAACTGGTGCGGCATCTATCCCGTATGCGGCGACTCTCCCGGAGTTACCCTATATTGGAGCAAGGGCTGTCATCATCAATTTACAACCATTATTTTGAAATCGTTGGGTACTTTCTGAGATTGCGTAGAAATCGCAATTTAGAACGTTTTTGTTCATTTTCACCCCTTTTAAATTTCGAATAATTTAGGAAATGTTCTTAGAGATCATTTATATCTTATAAGTAACTACCATGCCAAATTTCATGTTTCTAGTCCCTTCAGTAACACAAAAATCTCAATTTGGAACGTTTTTTGCTCCTGCAGCCCCCAGGTGGTAACGACACCGACATAAAATAGAGCCTCTGTTATATATCTAAAGTATCTATCATGCCGAGTTTCAAGCTGCTAGCCCCTGTAGTACTACAAAAAAAAAACTAGTATGTTGTGGCCATCACAAAACTTTCTTCTACATAAATCACGTCAATTAAATCATTTAAATAGTAAAAGAAATTACATCAATTTAATCATATAAAAGTATACCTGAATTTGAAGTTTGATGAAAATTCGTGCATTAGTTATTGAGATAAAGCTATAGGGGAAATTCTGAAAAATGCAGCATAGTAGCGCCACCTGTTGAGCGATTTGCACCAAAACACAAACAGCACTAATTCATATTAAGGTATATCGGAATCTGAAGTTTGATGAAAATCCGTGTATTAGTTCTGGAGCTAGAGCTACTGTGGAAATCACAAAAATGCAGCACAGCAGCTCCACCTGTTGAGCGATTTACACCAAAAGGTACAAAACATCAATTCATGTCAAGGACTAACTGAATCTGAAGTTTGATAAAAATTCGTGCATTAGTTCTGGACATTGAGCTATTGAGGAAATCGAGAAAAATGCTGCATAGCAGCGCCACCTGTTGAGCGATTTACAGCAAAACATAAACAGCAGTAATTCATATCCAGGTATACATGAATCTGAAGTTTGTTGAAAACCCAAGCATTAGTTCTTGAGATAGAGCTATTGCGGAAATCATAAAAAATGCAGCATAGCAGCGCCACCTGTAGAGCGATTTACACCACAAGGTGCAAAACGTCAACTCATGTCAAGCACTTACAGAAACTGAAGTTTGATGAAAATCCGTGCATTATTTCTTGAGATAGAGCTATTACGAAAATCGTGTAAATGCTGCAAAATGCAGCATAGCAGCGCCATCTGTTGGGCGATTTGCACCAAAACGTTTCAGCACCAATTCATATCGAGGATTAACTGAATCTGATGTTTGATGAAAATCCGTGCATTAGTTCTTGAGATAGAGCTAGTGCAGAAATCGCGAAAAGTGCAGCATAGCAGCGCCACCTGTTGGGCGATTTACACCAAAAACTAATCAGCACTAATTTATATTAGAGATTACTTGAATATAAATTTTTATTAAATTCCGCGCATTAGTTCTTGAGATAGAGCGCCCACAAAATTTGTGTCACATACACACAGACAGACAGACAGACTCACAGAGTCACAGACAGACATTTTGTAAAAACATGTTTTTTGGAATCTCTGACCTCTAAAACGTGTAAATCCGTCGAAAACCGGAAGTCGAAAATTTTTACGAATCCAATACTTTCTTCTTGTAAAGATAGAAGAAAGTAAAAAAAAAACGCAATTTAGATCGTTTTTTGCTCCTTTACGACCTTTGAGATAGTGACACCGACATGAAATACAGACAACGTTAGAGCGAGGGCTGTCACCATCGTTTTCACATCATTATTTTTTAAATCGGCTCGGTACTTCCTGAAAACCTGCGTAGAAATCACGTTTAGAAAATTTTTTAGAACGCTTTTCGTTCATGCCCCCCCCCCCCTTTTAAATTTCGATTTTTTAGGAAATATGCTTACAGATCATTTGTATCTTATAAATAACTGTCCTGCCTAATTTCAGGATTCTAGGCCCAAAAATTGCAATTTAGAAAGTTTTTTGCCTCTGCAACCGCTAGGTGGTAGTTACACCGACATGAAATAGATTCTACGTTGAAGCAAGTGCTGTCATTATTAATTTCCAGCTATTACTTTTCAAATAGGTTGAGTACTTTCTGAGATTGCGTAAAAATCGTCATTTAGAACGTTTTTTAGAATGCTTTTTGCGCATTTTCACCCCTTTTAAATTTCGATTTTTTTTTAAAGAAATGTTCTTAGAGAGCATTTATATCTAATAAGCAACTACTATGCCAAATGCCATGTATCTGGACCCTTCAGTAACACAAAAATCCCAATTTCGAACGTTTTTTTTTCGCTCCTGCACCCTCTTTAGGGGTAGTGGCACCGACATAAAATGCAGCCTATGTAGGAGCAAGTTTTGTCACAATCATTTTAACACCATTATTTTTTAAATCGGTTTGGTGCTTCCTGAAATTGCGTAAAAATCGCCATTTAGAATGTTTTTTAGAACACTTTTCGCGCATTTTCACCCCTTTTTAATTTCGATTTTTTTAAGAAATGTCCTTAGAGATCATTAGTATCTTAAAAGTAACTACCATTCTAAATTTCATTATCTAGGCCCTCCAGCAACACAAAAATCGCATTTTTAGAAAGTTTTTTGTTCCTGCACCCCCTTTTGGCCAGTGGCACGGACATAAGATATAGCCTATGTTCTAAGTTGGACTAACACCATCATTTTGATACCGTTACTTTTGGAACCGGTTCGGAAGTTCCAGAGTTTACCTCCTACAAATAAACAATTTTTACTTCCTTATAATATTAGTATAGATTAACTAACAGTTAAATGCGTCGGATTAAGCGTCTTATTTCCAATTAAAATACACCTTTGAATAGAAATTCTAATGAAATACAGGGTCATGAAAAAGCAAGAGTGTAAAAAATAGGATTACATATATCTCGGCAACTAATTATCCGAGCGATTTCACCTTTTCTGCAAAATTTATGTTTTTATTATTGTCTTTTACATTCACTCCTTAAAATAAACAATTTCGAAATTTTTTATTTATCTTTTATCAGAATGACTATTTCGAGTGTCCGAAAAAAATAGTCCGGGATAATCGAGGTTAGTGGCATGCAATAGATTTCTTTCCATTATTACATACTAAGTACACACCAAATTTCAAGTCCCTATCTCAATTTGTTCGGGAGATAGAGCGTTTACAGACACATAGACATACACACACACACACACAGACAGACGGCAAATTTTTGTTTCTAAAAATATGTTTTTCGGAATCTCCGGTGTCTGAGACGTGTAAATCCGGCAAAAAAAGTTCGATTTTAAAAACGATTACAAGTCTTACCCTATACTACGTATGATGGGTAAGTAAAATGAAATTTTATGTTCAGTTTATACGGACTAAAATGTTTTGAAAATTTCACGATAAAATATTCAGAAGTTTTTGAGATATCCTATGCATTATGCCCCAAAATGTCATTTGGCGAAAAATGACTTCAAAGTTTCGAAAACGCTGCTTCAGCTATTGATCGAGTATAATTCTAAAAGCAGTAACTTCAGTTCTAATAGAAATTTTAAGGAAACAATTATATCAAAATGTTGAGAAAAGATAGAAGATTAAAATCTAGAAAAATTAAAATTCCAGAAATTTTGAAACTTTAAAAGTCTGGAGACCCCTTAAATAAATAAACACTTACAATTCCAAATTTACTGGATGGAACAATTAAGAATTGTACGCACGCTAAGCGTCGGTCATTTATAACACAACGCTCTTTGCGAGACATATAATATTTTAAAAATAACTTTAATACTAATAATTTTATTTTTTGTTAATTATCCAGATAAGTATGTAATTAGTAAGAATGTAAAGATTCAAAAGTCCTGAATATAAAAACATAAAATCAAGATTCGGATAATTTTATTCTAAACTTAATGAAAGCACAGTCGTGGAAAAAAAAGTAAACACCCCCTACTAACTCTCCAACAAATTATCGCAGAAGAAAGTTACTGGTACCGAACGATTGGAAATAAAGTTTACTTTTAAATGATGTATATAAAATTTGCTTAGGGGGTCATCTACATATTAAAACGAACCATAACTTTGTTTTTTTCAATAGCAGTATACAATTCTGACAGCATAAATGAACTCTACACTCTTCAATTAGCCTAGAAACAAATTTTTATGCAATTCGTATGATAAGTGTCCGAAAAATTAATTATTTTAAAACGAGCGTATTTTAAGGGCTGTATCCAAATTGAAGTTCAGTACACAATTGTTAACCGAGAGAGCCCTCTTCTTGATCAAGGCAGTTTCAGCGCCACTCACGCAGTCAATGAAGCTTGCTAGATTACAGGATAGCATTAGAAATTTCAAAATATCTAGTCACTTCTATTATAGACGGCCCCTTATACCATCATTTTGCCGTGTTTTAAGCATAATTTGAAAACTACTTGGAAGAAAAATGTGAAATTTTGGATTTCCATAAAGCAGGACTTAATAAATCTAGATCCATCAAAAAAATGTAGGTTGCAATTCATAATTTTTTCGAATATTAATTTCATAATTCATAATTTATATCATGAAATTATAAAAATTGCAAATTCAGCATATATATGTTTGGGTATATTAGTATTATTGCTACACAAAAAAATTAGCACATTAGAAGCATAATTTCAGGAGATATAAATAAAAATATGAAAATGTAATTTAACATTAGAAGCACTAAATTTTGTATTTTTATAATTCAAAAACTTATCATTGAAATGACATAAAATTTGGTGTATAGGCATAGTTTGAACCAAAGATTTGAAATATCCCGTTAAAATTGGGTATTGCCATTGAAAAAAAATGAAGTTTAGATTCGTTTTAATATGTAGATGGCCTCCTAAGCAAATTTTATATAAATCATGGAAAAGTAGACTTTATTTCCAATCTTTCGGTGCCAATAACTTTCGTGTAAGATAATTTGTTGAGTATAGGATGTTTACTTTTTTTTTCCACGACTGTACATCAAAGACAGGCTTTACAGCTTAATTTATGCCGTTACGTCAGCTAAATCATTGTGGAAGCTGATTCAAGTAAATAAGTTTTTCTAACTGCATTTCTGCGTGCATACATGGACAAAATTAAAATATTAACTGGCGTGGAGGATTCATTTCATTATGTTGTTGAAATGACAGTTTTAAGGTTGTGACGTATTTTAAGGTTAAGTAGTTAATAAATTATTCTTTAAAGCTGCGTTCGTAATTATATAAATACGCAGCACCTATAGTCGTCGTTCAGTCCGTCTGTCTGTCCGTCTGTCTGTCCGTCTGTCTGTCTGTCCGTCTATCTGTCTGTCTGTCCGTCCACATAAAACAGCGCAAAAACTATCCGACCGAACCGTTTGAAATTTAAAATATATAATTTCTGCATAATTTTGTCAAGTCACTTCAAATTTTATGAAAATCGGATGAATAGTTTATTTACAGGAACAGTCAAAAGTTTCCGTTACATTACGGCTAATTTGAAATAATCATTTGAAGTGCATTTTAATGATGTTACAGCCTTTCGAACAGAATGAAATTGATATGCACTTATTAAGTGCACTAAAATATACATTCAGTACAATATGCAGTGCAACCAATATTTATAAAATTAGTTACAGTACGAACGCACCTCATTTGCCACGTTTGACGTGCAATTTCCTACTTGTTTTATGTGGAAACTTATAAAGGTCGTCGACTCGTATCCCGATACATCGAAAAAGGAAATTGATTAAAATCGAATCTAATGTTTAAGATTCCGTACTTAAAAAGTAAAAACGGAATCATTATACGATCACTCTTGTGTCTGTCTGTCCGTCTGTCACAGAACATTTTACTCGTAAACTATGGAACGTGGATAGATCATATTGGCTGAAGTAATAAAGTCTATTGATCCATGTATTTATAGATTGTTAACTATTCATAAATATATTTAGTAAAAATGTAGAGGAGCTAATTAAGTTACTTGAAAAAAAAAAAAATCTTTGTATATCGTGTGGGGTATCGTGTGAAACCTTTCGTAACGCCGAACTCAAAAATACATTTCTTTTAATTTTAGGTATTATATTTTCAGAGATATCATCGAAAATGTAGAGCAAAAATATGTTCCCCCTTCTCTATTTCCGAATCTACTGAAAATACAATTCTGAAAAAACTAGGGGTTGTAGAAGTTAATTTAAACATTGCAGGAAAATTATAGCGATTACCCTAGATCACATAGTTTTTGAGAAAATCGCATTTTTACGTTACACACAAATTTCGATTTACAGTTCAGCAAAGGAGTTGAGGAGCGCTCGAAGAAATCGTCGCAGAAGTATTAAAAAAATGTAGATAATGAATTTCGAAAAAAAAATTGTGAGTAATTAGCCGAGATATTACCCCTTAAAGACACGGACGGTTTGGACATACATACAGACACGAGCGCCTAGATAACAACTTTAAATTATACATTTGGGTAATATAATTACAATTCCCAGTAGTAATATAAAAGCAATAAACATAAAAATGTTAAAACAGACTAACTTAATTAGAATCGATCACATAATCACTATAGGGTTCGCAACTATTTTCCATTGAATGATTCTCTCAATACGCCAACCGTGTTTTTACAGGTTAATTAAAAACCTATCTGGAAAAACGCTGCATGGACGAAGTCATGTTGCAACTTTGCGACCTGGTTTCGAAGCGCGCTTAGCACAATGCCAAGTTTAATCCTTTATGTACTGAAATATGAATTCATGAAAATTTTATCTTCTAAAGCATTTTTCGTGAATTTTTGAAACTACATTAGAAGATTTACATAATCCGTTAATAAGTTTAAGAAGGATTTTAAAAGGATTGAAGGATTTAGAAGGATTGATTAAATTTGAATTTATAGGGATTTTGTGCAATATTTATAACCCCACTCAAATCTTTTATTTTAAATATTTTTCTTAGTATTTTGTAGAATTAGGAAATGTACAAATATAATGTTCTTACAATAGAAATATAGAAATATTTCCGAATTGAAAAATCCCTCCCCCCCCCCCCCTTCTGACCGCAAAGAAATCTGAAAAGATGCAAAGGCAAAAGAAAACATCCTTTTAGAAATATTTTTGTTTTGTGTAACCCATAATGCTTTTGGAACAAGATAAAGTAATGCACCTATAACTCATTCTAAACTGTGTTACAACTAATCGATGCATTAATTGAATTTTATAACAAGTTATTTTAATGGTACTTATAAGTACCGTCAGTAGATAAAGGGTTAACTTTGAACAAGGGTTTCGTTTTAGGTACACTGTAAAAAGAAAAGATTATTACTACGATGAATTTGGATTTATGAAATGCCAAATAAAGTTTAAATATACATTACATTTATTGTCAGCACCGAATTAAGTTCATTATAAACAGATTATGGTAAGATTAAAAAGAGGGTTTTACAAAACAGCAACATATGATATTATTTAGGCTTCATATCTCTCTACACTTTTATGGTATATCCATTTATACTTTTCTACTATATACAGCTATACCCAACTTTACATTGTACAATTTTTTACAAAGTCTTGTTATTCTTTTAGCAAAGATTCTTTTATATAATATAGTAACTAATTGATTTATTGTACTCTCTGTACGCTAGTAATACTCGAACTTGTCCGTTTATTTTTTAATTATCCCAATTGCATTTTCAACTAAAAAAACTTATTTAAAGCGCTGTTTCCAAAGCTATTATTCTAAAACAAAAATAAGGTACTTGTACCAAATATGGACAGTGCTCTCAATATTGACACCCGTAATATCTTTAAAAGTAACAATTTTGATCGAGAGATGGCGCTACATGTCCGTGAAGAAAAGCAGTTGAAAAGATAATTAAGCCTGAAAAGTGGAAAAAAAGAGCGCTGTTCACCATTTGGAAGGAAACTTGAGGTTTCGTGGTGTGCTGATAGTAGTTACAGGTAAGTTTAAATTTTTATTAGATATGGTATTATTACTTTAATTACTAAAGAGGGGAGTGTTTTAGAAAGCTGATAAAACATATTTTCGATTGCAATTGCATATATTGCTTAAAAATGTTTTATTTGTTTATTTATTACACGATTTAGTAAAACTATGCCCGATTCCCAATATGGACACCTTATGTCCACATTAGAAATACAGCAAGTGAATCTTCAGATTCACAAATTTGTAAAATATATGTTTAATGTCATCTGAACAATCCTCCAAGAAACCTCCTTCAAGAAAAAAATCCTCCAAAAAGCCCTTGCAAAAAAAATTAAAAGAAACTCCCCTCAGTAGGGTATCTGTTGGCGAAATCGCAGGTACCAGCGGTATGATTTCCTCAACAAAGGAGAGCTGGTACTACTTCTTTTGCAGTATTGGTGCTGTTGCAGACATGCGGCTATGCGGTAGATATGTCCATGAGGATTGTATGGGACTTACCGCCCATGATGAAGAAGTTTTTATTTGCCATCCTATGAGGACTGAGTAATAACAGATGTAAATTCTGCAGACATATGCAATAAAGCTAAGCAAGACCAACTATATTATTTCATAATATTTTATAGTAGATGAGGTGCTTTGCATGGGTCTTCGAAGAACCACAACCGAAAATGAACCCCACCCCCCCTTTCTAAAGTGCATGTTTTGAAGATACTTAATGTGTCCTCCCTCCCCCGCAATACTTTAGGATATATTTCGTTTATCCCCTCTCCTCTAAAATCCCTTAGAAGAGTGGCTCTTCCATACACCCTGTGTAGTAGGTCAATAAGGAGCCACCTGTCTCTAATATGGACACTTGTAAACATTTCTTGTTTTTATCATTAAAATTAAACCAGATTAATTAGAAGGTCGCTAATTTTATAATGATAGTCAACAGTCCAGGGATAGTGGTCATATATTTTTGTAGTCCGATGACGTGTACACGGGGGTTAAAAAAATCAATTTTCCTTAGGGTGTCCATATTGGGTACAGGTACCTTATTAGTTCAACCAAAAGAAATAATTTGCAGTCCTAAATAAGAATCAAACTAAACTGACTAATCTACAACAAACAACAAACACTATTTAAAATACATTTTAAAATGGCGAGAACCTCAAATGTTAAAATGTGCCAATAGTTCCATAATCGGTTTTTTATCATGTTTCAATACGTTTTTTTCAAACTCATATAACATATATTCACCTGCTGGTGTCTAATATATTTCCAATATGACGTAATATTCACTTTTTTTAAATTCGCCAAATTGTTTCATTTTCCTTTTTCATGTGGAAATCTTGCAATAAAAAGTTATGACGTAATATTCACTTTTTTTAATAGGCGCTTTCAGTCGTGACGTCAGACATGACGTTTTGGCTGGAAACTGACTGCTAACGAATGGTTGCTATGTTGTATTTTCTAATTTGTTTGTGTATTATAACTATATATTCCAGCTATACATCACAGATAACTCTTTTAATACTTTATATTCAGTAGTACACATTTTCTACGATTTATATTTAATAAGAAATGAAATATAGCAACCGTTTGTTTGGAGTCAGTTTCCAACCAAAACGTCATGATTCACGTCACACTGAAATCGTGCATTCGTCACATTATTTCATTTTTCACGTAGAATCTTGCAATAGAAAAGTAATTGTTGTGGTAAGAATTTTATTGTGGATTTTTAATAGTTGGCAACTGCTATAACGAAAAATATTTAAATTTGATAAGAAATCACTGTTAAATTGCCGGTTTTTATTAATTAAAATTTAGCTATAAATTATTTCGATTCTGGATTACTTCAGTTGCCTCGACTGTACTTTAATACACATGTACGTAACATTTCATTATTTTGGCTTCCACCTTGTGTATTTGTATAGAATTATAGACAGTCAAATTTTCATTTGTATGTATTAGATTTAGAATGACTAAAATTGAAACTTAAAGGAATTGCTATTCAATATATTTCTCACGCCAGCCGCCACGAACGTTGCGGTCGTGTGCTTTGACCTTTCTCTGCGACCTTGCGATCACTTGCTCCGTTGCAGTGTCCACGCTTACTATACGCTCAGCTTTATATGCGTCTTTTGTGTAAGGAATCAACCAAATAACGACGATAATCATTTGCATAAGCACATGCAATTAAATCTTACCCACAAAAACTTTCAAGTGAAAAATTAAAATAAGTTTTGAAAAGAACACGAAATAACTAAAAATGTGTTAAAGAAGCTAAACCTTAATAAAGCTCATTCGCAACACTTCAAAGTTACTGTTTTTACCAAAATCAGCATGTTATTAAAAATGCCGCAAGTCCATTTCCGAAAACCAATTAGTCTTTACCCTTCAACTATCGATAAGTCAAAAATATTGTAGTTTACCTTTATAATAGTGAGGAATTACATTATAAACTAAATAGCTCCACTTTCTCCAAATAAAAAATATCATAACTCACTGATGATGAATCAACAACTTAGCAAACTATAAGCTTATCTAATCTCATTAAATTTCACTCATTATTTACCAAATGCGTAAATGAGCATAGTAACTCTCGCCTCCCATCTGAAGATTCATTAACGTAGTTTATGCAATGGCAGTAGTGATTCTCTTTACTAATTGCATAAACTACGACACCCACTTCATTGTGCTTAAAATAGATAATTAATTATGTGAAAACAAAGCATGATTCCAAATAAAGCACTTTTTAAATAAAGAAATAACTAATCAAGCACTTTTTAGAAAGGCCGATTAAAGGATTTGTTCATGGAAAAAGAAGACAAAGCGTAATTAACTTAATATGTGCAAATAACATTCCATTATTACTGAAATTGCATTCCATTACATTCTACGAAGGTATTATTAAAGAACTATGAGCATCAGGAAATTGAAATATTCATTTCTATTAAATGGTAGCGCTTTTTAAAGGAAAATATCATTTACATAAACCTATTATCTCATTAGTAAAAGAAGAGTATCTTCCTTTATTACAAATTTTCATTAATGTAAGAAACAGAAAATTTCATCATTTTATTTTGAAGCATTGGGGATATTTCTTTTTTAACATTTTTATTTAACTTGGTTCATTGATGCAAAGATCGAATTTTGTTATCGATTTTTTACTCAGTTTCTGATGTGGTAGTGTCCTGACGTTATATTCAGTTGTGTGTTCCCGTTATCAATATAATATTTTAATATTTCCAGAACTTAATTGAAGATCTGAGTGGATGAACGTGTTATGCTACATTTTCTAATTATTATTATTTTTTTTTTATCTTTTGGATGAAAGCGTTATGAGGTGTCCTATCACATGGTGAAGCTAAAATACTAAGATTCTATTTAGTCTTGAAGATTTAAGAGATTATTCATTAAATATTTAATATTTTAATATTTAATAATGTCAATAGTATTAATAATTTTTAATATTTGAAAAATATGAATAAGTTACTCTGAGAGAGTTTAGTACCATACCTGTTAATATTTTAAACACATGGTATCAAACAGAAAATAAATCATTAAAATTTGCAACAAAAACTTTCACATCAAATTTCTTGAAATGTAATTTTTTTACTTAACATGTTCTTCCACTTAGCTTTTCAATTATAAATGAATTGATTAATTTAATTCTGTTAATCGTTAATAATTGAATTCAGCAATGGAAAAAAATAAAACAAGTCGAAAATTGTACGCCAAATGTCGCAAATGAGGTTCGTTTGCACTATAACGAAATTTTAACTTTACGAACTCTGACAAATTCGTTTGTGTAGCCGAGTATATTGTCTACAACATTTATACACACGACGTAATATGTAAAAATTAGTTAAACTTAAAAACTCATTATCACACATAAAAATTAATTTCCAGCAATCATCGCAAATATACAGTATTTCGGATACAGTATAGAGCCCGAAATCTTTTGCATGTCCTTGTAAATACTATACACTTTCATTATACAGGAAGAAACTTGTACTAAACTTCAGCAACGTATATATATATATATATATATATATATTTCATTGCATGTGAAATATTTTAACATAATTAAAATACTCCCCAAACTAATGTTTCCCTCTTCTGTTTCCGCATTATGTAACGGAATACTTTTGTGCGACCCTCTAAATGTAGGTATTCTTTGTAGGTAGGTAAAAAATAGGTATTCTTTGTACCGCATATTCTACAAAATGTATATTTTAGTGCACTACAGGAATGTATATAAATTCCATTATGCTCGAAAGAGTGTAACATCATTAAACGTCACTTGAAACTATTTTTTCCCACTGGCCGTAATGTAGCTGAATACTTTTGACTGTCCCTGTAATTTAACAATACATCCAGTTTTCTTAAAATTTGAAATGACCCGACAAAATAATAGAAAAATTACATCTTTTAAATTTCAAACTATTCGGTTGGGTAGTTTTTGCGCTGTTATACGCAGGCGGACGGACAGACAGGCAAACCAGACGTCGACTATAGGTGCTACGTATTACGAATGCACCTAAAAAGCGATAACGTAACAATGAATGTTTTCATTTTAACAATGTAAAGCTCCTATTAATTTAACTTTTTGAAGAAATTAATGATGGAAATGTTGAATGAGCAAATGATTACAATAACAATTAAATCCTAGAAAGAGTTCTCAATTCAGTTTTCTCGAATTTTTTTATCTGTGCCAGCAAGCCATGCGCGACAAGCTGAAATGCAGGACCCTAAAACAGATTTTTTTTCGAATAAACAAATGTAAGAACCTTGCCATTCTGAATTTTTAAACAGTTGACAGATTGAAAAATTAAGGAATTTAAAGCTAAATCTCTCTGGAGAATATAGTATCCTTGTGTGAGTAAGGACATGCCAGATATAAAATTTGATTCGTTCAGACGATTTTGGAAAAAGAATGCTGAGTATAATTTAAGAATTTTAATGCAGAATTACTAAAAAACAATCTAAACAACAGATTAGTTTTTAGGGTTTCGTTTATTAGTCCAGGCAAATTAAAGTAAATACACCTTCAACCTGAGCAAAATTGCAATAGAAGCTCTGTTAACTGATTTTTAATCCGTAACCATTACTGAGAAATATAACCAAAATCAGACAAAATCTGATCACGGGAACACCCTTAAAAACGGATTTCAAAACGGACAGAATCAAATGCCGTTTTGCGTTGTTGTGCTGTTGTATAGCTTTTAGTTGAGACGGAAGAGGGCAGCACTAAACAATTTGGACTGCAAATATTCATTTTTTATCGAACAACTGACAACCAATAATGCTTTTGGAACAAGATAAAGTAAAGTATCTATAACTCATTCTAAACTGTATTACTACTAGGCCGATCTCCTAACAGTCATCCGGTATGCGATGAGTTTTTCAAGCTCCGGCGATGGGGAGATATATCTCCGGCCTCAGGCAAGCCCTATACTATATTTTCTTTCTACATATTAAGTCTTCCTGAACATTTTAAGCCCTACCGCATCAAAATCGGTCCAGTGGTTCGCGATATATAGTTCTTTTAAATTTCTCTACTTTCTGTTAATCCCGTTCCTCTATCTCATGTATCCACAATTGCAACTGGCTCCGAATCGATTCCAGTGCTTATAAATGCTAGTTGTGCATAACTTTCTCAGGCATCGGAACATTTTTAATAATATGCTTTAGGGAATTTTTCAGGGCAAATATCAGTATTTTTTAAATATAGAAGAATAAATCTAGCTTAAACGCGCGAAATTTCGCCTTATTTAAGAAGTAATTTTCTTTAAGAAAATACTGGTACCGAAAAATTTCCTGGCTATAAAATTTCCGGACGCGCAAGACCCCTGCATTTATGGACATTTCATCACCAATTTACTTTGTTAAGGAGACTTTAAGCAAAGGTATCGATATTTTTTATACATGCTGTGCTGTGATTGTGATCTGACGAGAGTAGTTTGTCATGTCAGTGTTTTTCAAGATTATATTTATGGTGTTAAATGATTATTTAACAGCGGATTGCTACATTATTTGTGTAATTTGAAGCTTATACAATACTAGTGAGTGAGTTTTAGATTCTTTTTATAAATTTTAGTATTTTAACGAGCCTCTGAAAAGTACTTGCTTTACCATTGGCGGCCATTTAATAATGCATCTCTGTGGAGATTATTGTAATGTTAACTTTTTTAATTAATCTCTAACCTCTAACGTACATAATAAATGCTATAAACAGCTCCATACTGTGCTTTTTATTAACGTAAGTGTATATACTTTGCTCTGTTGCCAGTTTCAATTCAAAATATTAATTTTAAGTGTACTAAATGATGTTTTGAAAATAGTTAAAAATTGTGTTCTATGCTAACTTTTAGCTTCAAACTCCCATAGGAATAACATTGGGAGTGTGTAACTTTTATAAAATTATCAAAAATACATATAAGAGACAGCAGACAGAAGAGGAGCAGCAATGACATTTAAAAAGTGGCCGATGTACTGGAACACATATCGCCATTTCATTCTGATTCTACTCTACGCAAAATTGTTACAGGCGTAACAGCTAAAAAAGAAGTTAATGTTGATGAGTTGCACTTATTTGGTATGATCATCATCTCCAAAATGATAGGGAAGGATATATTTAGGTATTCGGCTAAAAGGTCAAAGAAAGTGAAAACTCTAGGATCTGCTGCCGCCATTTGTAGTTATAAAGATGACTTAGATATACAAATAGATCCAGCGCTCCTCTTCCAAAGAATGATGATTACTGGCGCTTGTGGTAAAATGAATCTCGGAGATGTCATGCGTTATGAACTGTGTGCGTACTCTGCAGCATTATTTGAATTACCTAGTATGATGAGGAATTCAGACAAATCTCAGTTAGCTCAAGCACTAGTCAAACACATTAAAAATTTACACAATGAAAAATATGACAACGTGGAAAGTACAGAAAGGTACATATTGGATGGAGGATCTTTCTTGCGTCGCATTTCCTGGTGTAAAAAAATGATACATATGAAAACATTGCTATATCTTACGCTGATTTTATTGTTAGACAATATGGAAAACCTATCATGGTTTTTGATAATTACATTGGGTATCCAACAATCAATGATGTGGCTCACAGATGACGCTACAAAAAAAAAAAAAAACAGTAGAGATATTAATTTCAGCCCATACGTGAAATTTATTGAAAAAAAAGGAAGAGTTTCTGGACAATGAAAAAACAAGCAAGCAATGACTTCCCTCATAGGCAAATTGCTTAAGAAACAAGGCTGTACTGTTCCCAACACAGATGGGGATGCCAATATAGACATTGTTCGTGCTCATCTTCAGAACATGCACATGCACATACCACAGTAATAGGTGAAGATACCGACTTGCTGATTCTCCTTCTTTAACAGGCAAAGGATAATGGCTTCAAGCTATATGATCGCAGTGACATAAGACGAGGATCATGTTCCAAACCAGTCTATCATATCCTCAACATGCAATCTCTGTTAGGTCGTGAAAATTGCAACTTCCTTCTGTTTCTGCATGCTTTCACGGGCTGCGATACAACATCCAGAATTTTTTCGATTGGGAAATCCTCATCATTTCTCAAACAGATGAACAAGACAGAGCTCCATTCTATTGCAAAAATATTTTGTTCAAATTCAAGCCTACATTCAGATATGGCTGAGGCTGGAAGAAAAGCAATGCTTCTGTTTTATGACTGCAAGGCACTGGATTCTATAGACAAACTACGTCACCAAATGTTGGTAAGGAAAGTAACTACAGTAAAATCATTTATTATACCTGAACGTTTCCCTCCGACCGATTCTTCTACAAAATATCATAGCTATCACACTTACTTACAAATAAATATCGGAAGAAAGAACCAAGCCAGAAGAATGGGGCTGGTATGTAAAAAAGCACTCGTGCTACCCAATACTCTGCGAGTGACTACCAGCTACAGATTATTTACTTAATATGATTCCATGCTCTTGAAAGACAAACTGTGCTACTTTACGATGCTGATGCAAGCGTAATTGATTGCCCTGTACTACAGCTTCTGGGGTGTGCCAAGTCAATGGATGTAACAAGAACTACCTAACTTCTAACTATACGTATGATGAAAACTATTGATACGTTTTTTTCTTCACTGGAACATTTCTGTAAAAATGAACTTAAGCAGTAATTTGTCAGAAATAGTAGACTTTTGCGTACTGTTTATCGTTTTTGACTATACTTCAAAGTTAAATTGTGAAAATAAAGCGATATATTTCCGTAAGCGATATATTCTCTGCCTTAGTTCCAGAAAATCCCCTCCGCCATTTTGAAATCCGTATATAGGGGTGTTCCCGTGCTCAAATTTTGTCTGATTTTTAGTATGCTATTAAGCAGTAGTTCCTGATTAAAAAATTCTGTAAAAAGCTTCTATTGCAATTTTGCCCATGTTCAATCACAAAATGCCTGGACTACATCTGACGAAACCCTATTCGTCTCGCTCCTCTGTCTGTCTGTCCGTCACAGAGCCCATTCTCAGAAACTATACATATTGGAGACTTGAAATTTTGCATACTTATAGTTGAATACCACACATCAAACGACAAATCATAAAATTTTGAAAAAGTCGTACATTTAACCCTTCGGGCTCCCAAATGTGTATTTTAAACAGTTCTTTCTAAGTGAGCCCCTAATTAAGTTGAAGGCGTGAAATTTTGCGTACTTATAGCTGGACACCTCAGACCAAACCACAAATCATGAAATTTTGAAAAAGTTGTACATTTAACCCTTTGAGCTCCTCCATGTGTATTTTAAAGAATTCTTTCAAAGTGAGCCCCTAATTAGGTTGGAGCGTGAAATTTTCCATATTTATAGATGAACACCTCACATCAAACGACAAATAATAAAATTTTCAAAAAGTCGTACATTTAACCCTTTGGGCTCCCACATGTGTATTTTAAACAATTCTTTCTAAGTGAGCCACTAATTCAGTTGAAGGCGTGAAATTTTGCGTACTTATAGCTGGACACCTCAGACCAAACGACAGATCATAAAGTTTTGAAAAAAGTCGTACATTTAACCCTTTGGGCTCCCACATGTGTACTTTAAACAATTCTTTCTAAGTGAGCGCATAATTAGGTTGGAGGAGTGACATTTTGCATACTTATAACTGAACACCTCACATCAAACGAAAAATCATAAAATTTTGATAAAGTCGTACATTTAACCCTTTGGGCTCCCACATGTGTATTTTAAACAATTCTTTCTAAGTGAGCCCTAATTAGGTTGGAGGCGTGAAATTTTGCATACTTATAGCTGAACACCTCACATCAAACGACAAATCATGAAATTTTGAAAAAGTTGTACATTTAACCCTTTGGGCTCCCCCATGTGTATTTAAACAATTCTTTCAAAGTGAGCCCCTAATTAGGTTGGTGGAGTAAAATTTTGAATACTTATAGCTGAACACCTCATATCAAACGACAAATAATAAAATTTTCAAAAAGTCGTACATTTAACCCTTTGGGCTCCCACATGTGTCTTTTAAACAATTCTTTCTAAGTGAGCCCCTATTTAGGTTGGACGCGTGAAATTTTGCCTACATATAGCTGAACATCTCACATCAAATGACAAACCATAAAATTTTGAAAAAGTCGTACAATGATGGCCCAAAGGCTTAAGCCTTTGGGCTCCCACATATGTATTTTAAATAATTCTTTCTAAGTTAGCCCCTAATTAGGTTGGAGGCGTGAAATTTTGCATACTTATAGCTGAGCACCTCACATCAAACGACAAATCATAAAATTTTGAAAAAGTCGTACATTTAACCTTTTGGGTTCCCACATGTGTATTTTAAACAATTCTTTCTAAGTGAGACCATATTTAGGTTGGAGGCGTGAAATTTTTGCATACTTATAGCTGAACACCATCATGCGACAAATCATAAAATTTTGAAAAAGTCGTACACTTAACCCTTTGGGCTCCCACATGCGTATTTTAAGCAATTCTTTCTAACTGATCCCTTTATTAAACTGGAGATTTGAAATTTTACATACTTATAGCAGAACACCTGAGGCGAGGCGACAAATGATAAAATCTTGAAAAAGTCTTACGTTTAACCCTTTGAGCTAACACTTATGTATTTTAAGGAATTCTTTCTAAGAGAGCCCTTAATTAAGTTGGAGACATGAATTTTTGCATACGACCTCAGACTTCTCAACTGAAAACATCAGACTACACGACAAATCATAAAATTTTCAAAAAGTCTTATATTATTAATCCTCCGGGCTCTAACTTGTGTATTTTAAGCAATTTTTCTAACCTCCGCCCTTTTCACCCGGGGTGCACTTTTCCAACTTTTGCCGACACCCCTTTGACCATTCTTTCATATTATGCACCATAATATTACATATTTTAGTTCCACTTTTTACCACCAGGGGCGCCTACTTATCTCGGGTGCTATGGGCCCAATCCCCTCGACTAATATATCTACGGATAGTATGTAAAACGGAGTTTCGTTCGGATAGAGATTTGTTTAGAATAGAGTGCGCCCCTGGTTTCGAAATGTGGAACTAACAGATTTTTCAAAAGGATACAGCGTTTTGAAAGGAATATTAAACGAAACCTTCTGTGCGATCTGTGATCACACTTACCCACTTGTTTAAATATTGCATTTATAAATAAAACATAAACATCTTATTTCACAAATTTAATGAGATACATATAAAGAAGTTAATGCAAGCAGTAAGGAACAACGGCTTAATGCACATTTCATAATATTATAAAAAATATTAACGATCATTGCCAAATTTAAAACATAAATATATAGAATTTCTTAATGTCACGATAGCCCAGTGGTAGGGGTAGGAACAAAGGCCGAATTCGGAATTAATTAGGGGAAAGCTTGAAGTTGTTTTAATCCATTTAGTTTAGATCTAGAATGAATATGCTATGTTTTCCCCCTCGTAATAGGTGAGCGTTAGACAATATGTACAGATTTATAGTAAAAAAAACACGTTTTTTTTAAATACCATAACAATATCTCAAGACCCGTGCTCAGGAGATTGAACTCAGAATTAATTTAGTGAAAACTGAAAATTATTTTAATCATTTCAGTTTAGGTCTAAAATGAACGTACACTGTAAAAAAAAATCTGTAAAGTTACTAAACAATTTCTAGGAAACTGGGATTCCAGGAGCTTTTTATGTAACGGCAACAGCAAAAATTTCTGTAACAGAATCTGTTACAGGAATTTTTCTTGTTGCCGTTACATAAAATGTTCCTGGAATCCCAGTTTCCTACAAAAATTTTAGTAACTTTACAATTTTTTTTTTACAGTGTACTATGTTTTTCCTCGTACTTGTGTAAATGTTAGAAAATATGTACATATTTATTTTCGAAAAACACGTTTATTTTAATTACCTTAACATTATCTCAAAACAGCTAACTCTATAAAAAACATTGTCAGTACAAATGTTGTAGAGCTTAAAATTTTGAATAAAATGAGAACCCTCATTAATATTTTTTTTTCAACATTAAGGTTGCAATTCTATATCAAAAATTTTCAAATCAAGATCTTGAATTCAGGAGAGACAAAGTTAACGTAACAATATCTCAAAAATCCGGCCTTAATATTGAACAAAAATATTAAGTGTAGGTACTCATTTTATTCAGAATTTTAGGCTCTACAACTTTTGTAGTGAGATTGTTATTGATGGAGTTAGCTATTTTGAGATAGTGTTAAGTTAAATTGGTCTCTCCTGGTTTCAAGCTCTTGATTAGCGATTAAGGGGACACAGTATCTTTTAAACCAATTTTTCGATTTTGAATAATACTGTGATACACATAAATATAATGTCACTACAGATATTAGGTACAATAAAGCAAATATAATTTCATATAATTTCAAAAAAAAAAAAATCTTGTAGAACAGCCTATTTAACTAAAATTTAAATTTTAAAAAAATAAAAAATTAAAATTAAAATCCCTACTACTTTTTTAAATATGAATATTTTTGCTTCAAAATTTTTTTCCATATTCCTTATATTATGCTACATAAAACTGTGCATGGATTTTTAGATGTGTGGAATATTACATTTAATATCAATTTTTTTCTGTTTTGTATAGTAAAAAACCAAGAAAAAATAATTTAAATCCTTAAAAAAAATAACTATAACCTTGAATATTAAAAAGCAGTAAACCAACGTTTAAAATGCACAAATAATGCATGAAAAGCAGCAAACAGCTGTTTCGGATCTACAGCGAGATTCTTCTTCAGTGCAAGATAGGGAAAAAGGAACAGCGTGCTAGAAAAAGCAAGGCTGAAAAAAGGATAGACAGAGACGCGCTGCCTTATACACCCTATGCGGGTAGCGAAAGCGCCAGAAACAACCAATGAGAGAGAAGCAGTGGAAACGACTGGGTGGACAAGTAGCGACATCTACCAGAGAAGGAGAGAAAAAGAAACCAAAAAAGAGGAAATTAAATTAATTCTTTCCAAATACTTGGAAAATAAGGAGTACTAGATAAGTCATTGGCTAAAGAGTGAGAATTTTTAATGATGTGGTAAGCTTCCCAAAAATCAAGATCAAGGTTAGAAGAACATTTTTGGATAACGGTGGCTGAGGAAAAATCGAACCTATGTTGAGAAGACCAAGAATGTTGAGCAATAGAAGAACGTTTGAGCTCCTGATTTTTAACATAACCTTCATGCTCTTTTAAACGAAATCTAAGAGCACGTTTAGTCTGACCAATATAAGAAAGGCCACACTGGCAAGAGATTTGGTAAATACCCCAGTTATCTAGGCGATCAACGGGGTATTTGAGATTTGAAAAGTGATTTTATTAACAGGAGAAAAAATAACATTAAAATCAAACCTTCTTAAGATTTTAGCAACTTGCTGACTGATTTTAGGAAAAAATGGTAACACAACTGAAGTATTAGAGTTGGAATTAGAATGCTTTTCAGAATGGACGGATTTCGTCAATTTCTTATAAATAGAATCAATAATGTTAGAGGAATAACCACGATCAACAGCAATAGCTTTGAGGTAATTAAGTTCAGCACTAAGTAACTGAGGAGTGGAACAAATATTGGTTGCCCGAAAAACAAAAGTATTGAAAGCAGCGAATTTCTGGTTAGGGGGAGGAGAAGAATGCCTGTGAGGTGGGAGACTGACAGCAAAAAGTTTACGAAAGAAGGTAGTCTGAAAGCCATTTTCACAACGAATAACAAGGACATCGAGGAAAGAAAGACAGTTATTGGTCTCAATTTCAGAGGTAAATTGAATGCAGGGATCAATGGAATTCATAATAGAGAGAATATGATTAATATCCGAATTTATTTCAACCAAGACATAAACATCATCAACATAATGAACATAGAACGGAAATTTTAAAATTTCAAAAAGTTTGACCTCAAAATAGTGCATATAAATATCGCATAAAATTGGACTAAGAGGATTGCCCATACCCAAACCATCAATCATGCGGAAGGAATTACCATTGAAAACAAAAGTATTTTGCGACAAGCAAGCGCGAGTGAGAAGGATAAGTTCCTCGATTTCAAAATAAGAGAAATGGAATTCACAAAGCCTGTTCTTGAGGCAATCTAAAGCTCCCTCAACCGGAACGTATGTAAATAATGATTTAACATCAAAAGAAACCATCAGAAGACACAGCCCGAGAATATGACGGGAGCGAGAATTAAGGGGTTAAAGCGATTTGGGTCAAGAAAAACATTTATAAAAAAATTACGAAATTTAAATTTTTATACGGTCCCCCGGTCCTATAAGTGATATTTACTAAAAATTTACTGTGACACTAACAAGTAAGACAAAAAAAAGTCCCATTCATCTAACATTAAAATTGACCGAGTTATGAAACTTTGAAATGCATGACTTATACCACTTTTTTGCGAATCAAAACAGATGATTTCAGCCATGCTTTCAGGGGTCGTGTATAACGTACTTAAACTTATTTCAAGGTATCTGCGCTTTGAAAGAAATCGTACAAATATTACTATTAACTTTTATTAGTTAAGTTTCAGATTAGTTAAAATAATTGTATTTTAACATATGTTTTATTTTGTAAAAATTTGAGGCTATGATTTCTTTTAACTAAAATTATGTTATTTTAGGAAGGTTTTATTTAACTTGCAATGATCGTATTTCAAATTTAAAATTTGTACTCGAACTTTAACTTACTTTTAAATGTCCGATCAAAGTTAAATTTCACATACTGACTTAAATCCAATGACAATACAATATTATTATGATATTTGACTTTCACCATCTTATACATACTTATATTAGAGGATAACACAAAAAAATTCGGATAGATTACCGTCAAGAAGTTCAAGAAAGAGTTTTAGATTAGATAACATAAACCTGCGATGGTTGTGCTTTTTAACTTTTAGAATTACATTTTATGTATTTTTTAACACTGAATCAAAAAATTACCTTCACTTTTACCCATCATGTCAAGATTTTTCGCAAATCGTAAATTTCAACGTTAAAAAATAGCGAAAAATCTGATACTATAAAATAGATGTTAGACTTTTTTATTCAGTTTAATTTTATTTAATTCAATAATTGGTTAGATTTTTTTGGCTTATACTGGGTTTCTTACAGCTAAACAGCTCGGAGGTCCGATGAGGTTGGGAGGGGAGGTGGATATCAATTTTAACTTTTAGCTTTTTAACTTTGAAATTTGCGATTTGAGAAAGTTCCTGACGTGATGATTTAAAATGAAGGTCATTTTCGGATTCAGTGCTAAAAAATACATAAGAATCAATTTTCAAAAGCTAAAAAACATGCCACAACCCATAATTTGAAAGACAGTGTAATCTAACAGCATTTAAAAATATGTATCATTTTGAAAAGATATCTGAAGATATAGAAAGATTCTGTTGTTTTTCATCCTTTTATTTAACAAAAAATCTGTTATTTTTATCCTCTTATAATGCTCAGTACAAATTGTACATTTTGCAGTAATATGTCCGAATTATTAAAGATTTCAAATTTATATTGCAATGCTAATTTTACTCCCAACCATTTCTTTAATATATCTGACGAAATTATATTTCTACTAAATGTATGAATGACCCCTAATATGCAGCAAAAAATATACTCCAACTCTAAACAGCTATTATTCGGTCAATTTTAATCGGATAATAACGGGACTTTTTTGCCTTACTTGCCAGTGTAACAGGGAAATTTTACTAAATATAACTTATAGGACCGGGGGACCGTATAAAAATTTAGATTCTGTAATTCTTCACTAAATTGTTTTTTCGCTTCAAACTTTTTTTATCTTAACCCTGCACCTAATTTTGACCATTTTTGTAATTGGAAGTATGCATCTATGACCAACGGTTGCGAAGATAAAGGTCGGTGAGGTTATACGTGGACACACTGTATATGAGTAATATTGTTTGGATAATACGCAATGGTTAATTTTTTTTAAAAAGGGGTGGGTAGGGGCATTTGATTTATAACTACGTTGCTAATACACATTTTATAATGGATGTTGAATCGATACTTTTCTATGTATAATGGTGTAGTTATATTTATATATTTATCAATTCATATTAAATTTATTCATATCCATTAATATTTAATAAAGTTAACGATTAACTTGTGTTTAAATTTTAGCCTACTCAGTACAATATCATATTAATTTCTAATAGTATACTATCTTAAATGAGAATAAAATGCGTAATGAGTGTATTTGTTATACCTAATGCTATGACAGTATGGATTTTAATTTGGAAATTTGTGTTTTTTTTTCCTCTATCCTTTTTAATCTTGTTTCATTTTGAACTTAATTGGTGTTCAATGGTTTATTTCTGGGTTTTGTATGTGTGGTAGTCCCAAATTCATATTCTTTAGCTAATTTATGACTAATATGAAGATGAAACCACACATTTTATTTGTGGTACTTAAGGCATTTGGGACCCGATGATTCTGTCTAAGTTCTACAAATTCACATCATTCCATTTATGTTATTTAATTTCTGCTGTTTTTTTGCTATCTTTTTGGAATCTATGTTAAGTGTGTTGGGGGGAACTGTATTTGTTAATGTCATTTTATTCATAATTTTACAGTTTTTGTTGGTGGTTGTTATTGTTTATTTAATGGTTATATATATATTTATAATTTAAGTCTTCAAACCAGTAGTTTCTAGACTTTTTGTTTACCCACAACCCACCTAAATATCTCTAAAATCATGATTTTCCTCCCAACACTCCATAGTATAATGAATAATCTTCATGTTTTCCACGAGTTTCACGTTATTCTGAATTAAATCACAGTTGGGAGAGCAAAGTTAAAGATTTTGAATTTATATCATTTTAAAGTCAGCATATTTCACGACTGAAAGTTTTACGCTGGTGTTGTTCAATATAAATAAGCACAGGAGGTTTAAAAACTTTGATAATTCTATTTTTACACTTTTAAATATTTACAGCGAAACATTTGATTAATACGTGTTAAATATATATATATATTCCTCACTGGGAATCTAAGATAATATCTTATTAAAATTTCAGCAATTATTTTCTTCTATAAAGAAGCCAAGAAACAATAGCATGGTTTCATATTCGATTTCATGCTCGAGATAAATTTCATTTTTTAAATTAAAACAACATTTCTTCTATTTTCCAAAGACCAAGAAAAACAATGCAGTCTACTTACTGCGTTCAAATTTTACATTACTACTAAACTAAAAGAACAAGAAAAAATGTTTTTTAATATTAATTCTCTGGAAGGTCATGTGATATCTGGCGCCTCCCGTCGGCTGAAGGAGGCTCGCTCAAATCGTTTGCGAAATATTCCACATAGCACATACTGCTTACTATTTTAAAAAATGAACAGTTATGGAGTGCGCCTAAAAAACATTAACAAGAACAAGAAATTTCAAAATTTTAACTTATAAAAGAGCTTACATTTTCGCACAATTATGTTTTTATGTTGCATGTAACTTTATAAATGCAACATGGTCGCATATCTTCACCTTTATGCATAGAAGAGTTTTGTTGTTCCTCGTCGGCTTAACTTTATGTGAAACAAACGTATTATATGGTCTGCATTTTGTCAAATTTTACATTAAATTTAACATCATTGATACATTTTACAATCTGCAACAAAATAACGCCAAATTCAATTTTAAATTATAATGATAACAAAAAAAACTATTCCTATTAAATTGCTAGTCGACAAAGCGTTGACATAATAAAACATCTTAAATATTTTGTATAATCATGTGCACATTTGCAATTAAAGATATTCTGTGGAGCTTCGGAAATGTGTTCTACTTACCATGAGAATAACCATGTAGCAAATGAATATTAACTTTCATTCTATTATTAAGTTTGTGAAGAAAATCTCATTTATTAAAATCACCTTTCTAACTAATGAAAGCAAAGAACACGTTCTTTCGTTGATGTGAAAAATAAGTTATTTATTCACTTTCCATAGGTGCGAAGAATTGGGGATTTTGTATTGCACTTTTATGTATTGCTATGCTGTAATTATGTTTTTGCAATTTTAAACGCGTTTAACCTTTTTTTTTTTTTTTTTTTTTTTTTTGCTGAAACGGTATTTTCTAAAGATTATTGGAAAAATGTTCTATGGTATACATGTTAATTATTTACAATTTCAATAATTTCATTAACGTATTTCTGTTATTGTCTTAAAATACAAAGCATATTATATGCGATTTGGATTCAACTGTTATATAAAATCTTTGTGAGTTAAAAATAATTTTTTGTGATTTATTTAGATTTCAATTTTTATTTCTATCTAGTATTTACTTATTCATACGGTTAGATGGAGCTTATGTAATATTTTATTTGGTTGAATATATTTTAAACATGTGACGGATAATTATAATAGGCTTAATGAACTATATTATTTTATTAGATATAAATTTTGAGTTTGTGTAGCATTCTTCTATTATCTCATCATATAATACATTCAACACACTACGTCAGTTCCACAGTCATATGGTACTATATATGTTGAGTTTCAGAAGAATCAGTTAGTATATATTTTGCATCGACTTCTGCTGGTTTCTCAGGCTCAGTTTCTATGGTTTAAACTGAAGATCTTTGTTAATAGTACTGATGGTATTCTAACTACATACAGTCAAAAACCGGTGCTAGTGTATAGAGATATTTGGACATACACTTAACTTTCGTTTAGTTTCCATTGGACCCTAGTGTAATGGACATTTCAACTGGTGTTTGTGAACTGTTTTGTAGCATTGTTGTATTTATGAAATTTGGAGTTTTACTTTCGTTATATAAGCATTGTAATGTCATTGTGACTCCCTGGCTGGGAAGCCTGTTACTTTCTCTTTTAATTAATTTATGTTTTATTTCTATCAATTACAGATTTAATTTTACCACTTGCTACGATGCTCTGTAATGGTTGATATTATAGCTTGGTTAGTTACATTTTAGTTAATTATAATCAGCCAATTGCTTCTCATTTTAGCCATTAGTTTTGTGGATTTGGCATTATCTTATTTGGCCACTAGTTTGGTAATAGTTAAATTTGTCTAACTAGGGGCCGTTGTCCTTTGGTTACGTTTTATTAGTGTTACTCTTTGCGTGGAGTTTTTGTTCTCACACTTTCGTGAAATTTGTGGGATTTGTATACATGTCTTTTTGTAAGCTACCATCTGTTGTTTGGCATGTTCTTGCTGAATGGTAGAGGGGAAATTTTTACCGGAGAAATAATTCATAAACCTTTGGGTTGGTGCTCTGGCTGAGTGTTCCTTGTTCCTAGTACCTACTTATTTAACATTTTGTAACCATTTATATAAATATTAATATTCTACGGCATATGAAGTGTTTTTATATACGCTTTTTACATAGTTAAATTTTACCGCATTTAAAATTTAATGCACATTTGTGGGGTTTTTTTTTTTTTTTCTGAACACCCTTGGTCTATTTTCAAACTATTTTTAGCCTTGAGCACCTCTCACAACTTATACTCATGATTTGAAATTCAAAATGCGTTTGTTATCTATTAAAAAAACCCATGTTCAGGTATGACTTAAAAAGAATGTATGGCATAATGCAAATGTCACCATTATGCAGTTTTTGCAATTAATATTGAAAGTTTTTAAAATTAATATCATGTATAAATTACACGAAAGTTTACACGATAATTATTTTACACGATAATTATTTACACGATAAGTTTATAAGTAAAGATAAATAAAAGTACATTTTAGTTTATGAAAATCAATAATAATAAATCCTAGAAAAAGCTAACAGAATGTATTTTATTTATCAAAAAATATAACAAGAAGTCATATTTTTCTATTATTAAATTTACTGTCATTTGGTCCATATAAGCAATTAGTCGGATGTCGCAATCCTAAAACTTTCTTTTACCTCATACATGTTTAAACATCAAAATTCGCTATCACAGAGCCAAAATTCAATCACAATCTATACTTATCGTGAGGACTCAAAAGGTGTGAAATTCCGTGCATTAGTTCTTGAAATAAGACTATTGCGGATATCGGGGAAAATGCAGCGTAAAACGCCACCTATTGGGCGATTTACACGAAAACATAATCAGCCATAACATTTATCAAGGAATACCTGAATCTGAAATTTGATGAAAATTCATGAATTAGTTTTTGAGATAGAGCTATAGCGGGAATCGGGGAAAATTCAGTATAGCAGTGCCACCTCTTTGACGATTGACATCAAAATGCAAACAGAACCAACCCATATCAAGGATTAACTGAATTTGAAATTTGATGAAAATCCGTGCGATTCCGCGAATCCGTGCGAAATTCTTGCGATAGAGCTATTTCGGAAATCGTGAAAAAGGCAGCATAGCAACGCCACCTGTCGAGCGATTTACACCAAAATGTAAGCAGCATCAGACCATGTCAAGGACCAGCTGAATCTGAATTTAAATGTAAATCCGTGCTTTAGTTCTTGAGATAGAGCTGTTTCAGAAACTGTAAAAAATGCACCATAGCAGCGTCACCTGTTGAGCGATTTATGCCAAAATCTAATCAGCATCAATTTATATCAGGTACTACCTGAATATAATTTTTTATTAAATTCCGTGCATTAGTTTTTGAGATAGGGCACCCACAAAATTTATGTCACATACAGACAGACAGACAGAGTCGCAGACTCACAGACGGACATTTTGTAAAAAAATGTTTTTTGGAATCCCTGATCCCTCAAACGTGTAAAAAGCCGGAATTCGAAAATTTTCACGAATCCAATACTTTCTTCTTGTAAAGAAAGAAGTAAGTAAAAATGGAATTTTGCAAACTATTTTTCACTCTCGTCCTGATATGCTAGAATGATAAAAATTGCGTATGCAGGTGTGTTTCTGATGACAATACAACATTTTAATATTTATAGACCTTAATTTTAAATTAATTCATTAATTTACAGGCATATTCCGGTTAAACAGGCGCAAGTGATCAGTCACCAAATATTCCTTATGGGTACAATCGCATATGAATTACAACAACAATAGAATTACAGATGAACCAAACCGCGCTTGCTAAAGCAAGCCAAATGGATGTTAAAACTGCATAAACCAAATAATTTAAACATAAAAAGTCCTTCCGGCCAGTGCCGGGAGGAAGAGGTAGCTTTCAAATACCTTATTTTAAAAAAGCCAACTTATATTATTCAAACACACGAAGCTCAATTTAGTGGAAACCGAATATAGGAGATTCAATACTAATTTTTATCAATACTAAATCATTATGAATGAGAATTTCACGAAATTAGTCAGCTTTATCCAAGCTGCTTTTATTTAAAGTAACTTATATTTGGCTGAGATGTTGATGTATACTATCCACATGCTTTCTCACATGGAAATAGGCGAATACGTGAGTTATCGCGTGACAAATACAAGATCGTTTCAAAATGTTAGCCATGCTAGAAATTCAAAGTGCTATAATTCAACCATTTTTTAAGATATAAACAAAAGAACAAATTTTCAGAAACAAAATCTGCTCCGGAATCTTTGTATCAAGGCCAAACACATAAAAAAATCTTTTCATTTTCCAATTTTTTAATACCTCATTTTAAATTTTAAATTTAATTTTTTTAAATGGCAACCCTTTTGAAACAAGATGGCGAATAAAGCTGGCCAACGAACTCGGTCGAGACATTGGTATGTACTATGTACAGACCAAGTAACATCCAAATCGGTTCATAAATACGCTTGTTATCGCGTGACAAAAATCAGGTCGTTTTAAAATGTCAGCCACAATAGAAATTCAAAACGCTATAACTCAGCCATTTTTTTAGATATACACGAAACAAAAACTGTTCCGGGATCTTTGTATTAAGGTCAAACACATAAAAAAAAAATCTTTTTCATTTTCTAATATTTTGGTATCTCATTTTAAATTTTAAATTTTTTAAATGGCCGCCATTTTGAAACAAGATGGCGGATGAAGCTGGCCAACGAACTCGGTCGAGATATTTGTATGTACTATGTACACACCAAAGTACATCCAAATAGGTTCATAAATACGCCTGTTATTACGTGACAAATATCAGACGTTTCAAAATGTCAGCCACGCTAGAAATTCAAAATGCTATAACTCAGCCATTTTAGGTAGCTTTCTTTACAAAAAAGCTACCTATTGCAGCCGTTCGGAGGAAAGCGATTTCAAAAAATTTTGGTATATTTTCATCGATCATGACCCCCAGACCCCGAAACCACCCTCCGTTCAAAATTGATATATATATATATATATATATATATATATATATATCTGACATATGTCACACTGTAACTCCCGTAATTATGAACCGATTTCGATGTAATTCGGTGTGTACATAGTACATACCAATGTCTCGACCGAGTTCATTGGCCAGCTTCATCCGCCGTTTTGTTTCAAAATGGCGGCCATTTAAAATTTTTAAAAAAATTTAAAACTTGAAATTTGGTACCAAAAAATTAAAAATGGAAAAATATTTTTTTCTTATGTATTTGACCTTTATACAAAGATTTCGGAGCAGCTTTTGTTTCGTCTATATCTTAAAAAATGGCTGAGTTACAGCATTTTGAATTTCTAGCGTGGCTGACATTTTGAAACGTCCTGAATTTTGTCACGCGATAAAAGGCGTATTTATGAACCGATTTGGATGTAACTTCGTTTATACATAGTACATGCCAATGTCTCGACCGGGTTCGTTGGCCAGCTTCACCCGCCATCTTGTTTAAAAATGGTGGCCATTCAAATTTTTAAGAAAAATTTAAATTTGAAATGTGGTACCAAAAATTGAAAATTGAAAAAATATTTTTTTCTTATGTGTTTGACCTTGATAAAAAGATTCGGGACCAGTTTTCGTTTCGTCTATATCTTAAGAAATGGCTGAGTTATAGCATTTTGAATTTCTAGCGTGGCTGACATTTTGAAACGTCCTGATTTTTCTCACGTAATAACGGGCGTATTTATAAACCGACTTGGATGTACCTTGGTGTGTACATAGTACATACAAATATCTCGACCGAGTTCGTTGGCCAACTTCATCCGCCATCTTGTTTCAAAATGGCGGCTATTTAAAAAAATTAAAAAATAAAAATATTTAAATGAGATACCAAAAAATTGGAAAATGAAAAAGATTTTTTTTTTGTATGTGTTTGACCTTAATACAAAGATTCCGGAACAGTTTTTCTTTCGTCTATATCTAAAAAAAAATGGCTGAGTAATAGCATTTTGAATTTCTCTTGTGGCTGACATTTTAAAACGACCTGATTTTTGTCACGCGATAACAGGCGTATTTATGAACCTATTTGGATGTAACTTGGTCTGTACACAGTACATACCAATGTCTCAACCGAGTTCGTTGTCCAGCTTCATTCGCGATCTTGTTTCAAAAGGGTTGCCATTAAAAAAAATTTAATTTAAAATTTAAAATTTAAAATGAGGTATTGAAATATTGGAAAATGAAAAAGGTTTTTTTTATGTGTTTGGCCTTGATACAAAGATTCCGGAGCAGTTTTTGTTTCTGAAAATTTGTTCTTTTGTTGATATCTTAAAAAATGGTTGATTTATAGCACTTTGAATTTCTAGCATGGCTAACATTTTGAAACCATCTTGTATTTGTCACGCGATAACACACGTATTCGCCTATTTCGATGTAAGAAGGCATGTGGATAGTATACATCAACACCTCGACCAAGTTCGCTGGCCAGATTCATCAGCCATCTTGTTTCAAAATGGCGGCCATTAAATTAAAAAAAATATATATATATTTAAAGTGAGGTGCAAAAAAATTAGAAATTGAAAAAGGTTTCTTTCTTAAGTATTTGATCTTGATATAAGGATTCTGGAGCATTTTTTGTTTGTCTTTACCTTAAAAAATGGCTCAGATATAGCAGTTTCAATTTCTATTGTGGGTGACATTTTGAAAAATCTGATTTTTTGCATGCGACAGCACTCCTATATATTAACCGATTCCGATGTGAGTGAGCATGTGCACAGCAATTACTAAGGTCTCGACCAAGTTCACTGCTTAGCCTCATCCACCACGTTGTCTTAAAATGACAGGCACTTTAAGAAATTGCCGAATTTGGCAAACAAATATAAGTTACTTTAAAGAAAAGCAGCTTGGATAAAGCTGACTAATTTCGCGAAATTCTCATTCATTATATTGATAAAAATTAGTATTGAATCTCCTATATTCGGTTTCCACTAAATTGAGCTTCGTGTGTTTGCATGATATAAGTTGGCTTTTTTTAAATAAGGATTATGAAAGCTACCTCTTCCTCCCGGCACTGGCCGGAAGGACTTTTTTGAGATATAGACGAAACAAAAACTGCTCCCGAATCTTTGTATCAAGGTCAAATACATAAAAAAAAATATTTTTTCAATTTTAAATTTTTTGGTACCACATTTCAAATTAAAATTTTTCTTAAAAATTTAAATGGCTGCCATTTTTAAACAAGATGGAGGATGAAGGTGGCCAACGAACTCGGTCGAGACATTGGTATGTGCTATGTACAAACGAAGTTACATCCAAATCGGTTCATAAATACGCCTTTTATCGCGTGACAAATTTCAGGACGTTTCAAAATGTCAACCACGCTAGAAATTCAAAATGCTATAACTTAGCCATTTTTTAAGATATAGACGAAACAAAAACTGCTCCGGAATCTTTGTATAAAGGTCAAATACATAAGAAAAAAATATTTTTCCATTTTCAATTATTTAGTACCACATTTCAAATTTAAATTTTTTAAGAAAATTTTAAATGGCCGCCATTTTGAAACAAAATAGCGGACGAAGCTGGCCAACGAACTCGGTCGAGACATTGGTATGTACTATGTACATACCGAATTACATCCAAATCGGTTCATAAATTCGAGAGTTACAGTATGACAAAGGTCAGATATATATATATATATATATATGGATATATATATATATATATATATATATATATATATATATATATATATATATATATATATATATATATATATATATATATATCAACTTTTGAACGGAGGGTGGTTTCGGTGTCTGGGGGTCATGATCGATGAAAATATACCAATATTTTTTGAAATCGCTTTTCTCCGAACGGCTGCAATAGGTAGCTTTTTGTAATGAAAGCTACCTAAAAATAAAGAAATAAAATATATATTTAAAAAATCCCTGCCGACTCGGCTTAAAGGTGGAGGTAGATTTCGAAGTTAAGTACTAATTTCACCAACAAAAATTGAAGATTAGAGATAAACACAGTTTAACAATTTTATCTGGCTGTTTCTGACGAGTTTTTTATTTCATTTTTCTAATATACATGCGTACACACACGTATATATATGGAATATATTTAAAAATGGCAGAAACAAATTCAGAGAATCTCAAAATGTTAAAATATGCCAGTATTTCCATAATCGGGTTTTTATCGTGTTTCAATACGTTTTTAAAGTTCCGTACTTAAAAAGTGCAAACGGAACCATTATAAGATCACTCCTGTGTCTGTCTGTCACAGCCATTTTACTCATAAAATATGGACCGTGGAAAGTTCAAATTGGGAGAAGTGATAAAGACTATTGACCCACATATTTACTGATTATTAAACATTCACATATATATTTAGGAAAAATGAAGAGGGGCTAATTAAGTTACTTGAAAAAAAAAATCTTTTCTTTGTATATCGTGTGAAAATTTTCGTAATGCTGAACTCAAAAATACATTTCTTTTAATTTTAGGTATTATATTTTCAAAGGTATCGTCGAAAATGTAGGGCAAAAATATGTTTCTCCCCATCTATTTCCGAATTTACTGAAACTAAAATTATGAAAAAAATAGAGGGAGTAGGCGGTAATTTAAAACTTGCAGGAAAATTATAGCGCAATTTATTGCCCTAGGTCACATAGTGTTTGGGAAAAGTGCATTTTTCCGTTACACACAAATTTCGATTTGCGGGTATCCAGCAAACGTGTTGAGGAGAGCTGGAGGTACCTATCGTAGCAGAAGTGTAAAAGAATTCTTAATAAAGATTTTCGAAAAAATTCGTCGGTAATTAGCAACGATATTAACCCTTAAATTTACGAACGGTTTGGACATACATAAATGACAGGGGCGGCGTACTCTATGTACCATCAGCTTTTAAAGCCTAGATAACAACTTTTAATGATATATTTGTGTAATGCTATTCCCAGTAGCAGTATAAAAGTAATAAATGTCAAATTGTTAATAACAGATTAATTTAATTAGAATCAATCACATAAATACTATGCGATTCGTGATTACGTCCCATCGAGTAGATCTCTCAATACGCCTCCTGTGTCTTTAAAAGTTAATTAATAACCTATCTGGAAAAAAGCGGAGCGGGCCAAGGCAGCGTTGCAACTTTGCGACCTCCTTTCGAAGCGCGCTTAGCGCAATGCCACGTTTAAACTTTGAACAAGGGCTTTTAGCTACACTGTAAAAAGAAAAGTTTATTACCACGCTAAATTTAGTTATATGAAATTCCAAATGAAGTTTAAATATACACTACTTTTATTGTCAGTACCGAATTAAGTTCACAAAAATAAATAAATAAGTAAGTAAAAGAGATTAGGATAAGATTTTAAAAATATTTATACAGAATAGCAATATTTGGTATTATTTAGACTTCATATCTCTTTGAACTTTTATGGTATACCCATTCATTCTTTGGGGCTATTACATATTTAACGTTATGAACATTTTGCTAATTTTGGACCCCCCTTCCTTACGATATCATACGTTATCATTCTTGACCCCCCTCCCCCGACATCCGATGATATCGTTATCAATGTCAAAAAATTATTTTATTTTTAGATTCTTTTTCTTTCTTTTTATACACTTACAGTGATATACAAATATGATTGTACATTTATTAGTTGCATACTTTACGGATTCAAGAAGTCAATAAAATATCAAAAAATGAAATAAATTTATATCAAATAACATCTAAAAGAGTTAGTTACTATTTAAAAGTATTTAATAATAGCATATTGTTACATAGAGTATTCAAAAGTAATATAATCTTCTTTCACTAGCCCCTTGCCCAAGGAGGTTAAAAGCTGAACTTATCAATACAAGGCTGCCACAGGCGGTGCGAACAGCATAGAAAAATAGTCGATAAAACAGTGGACAACATTCTTTGTATTTCTTTACTGGTAAACGTAAGTATCATGACCTACACATTATGTTCCTGATTTCTCTAACAACGAATTATATAAGCATATGGCGGAAGAACAGGAATGCCAAACGTTGGCGTATTCCAAATTTTGGAATTAAATGATTTTATAAACATGTAATGGCTTTAATAATAGCTTTGTATTTTCATAAAAGCACATAAAAAATAATAAAGATAACAGACTATTTGGATGTAAAGAAGAAGTTTCTGAAAAAAGAAAAGTTTGGTTGGATCAAAAATGATAACGATATCAAAAATCAATCTCCCCCCCCCCCCCCCCAGAGATATCTTACGAAAACAAATGCTAGACCTCTTCCCCCTAAAGTGATAATTTTACATATGCACACTCCCCTTTCTAGCATATACAGCTACAGTCTATAACCAATCCTGCATTGTATAGTTTTATACGAAATCTTATTCTTTTAGCAACGATTTTTTTAATAATACAGTTAATAATTCAGATATTTATTGTACGGAACACTCTCAGCGCGAGTAATACTCGTACTTGACCGTTTTTTTAAACTCACATGACGTTACATATTCACCTGCTGACTTCCATTATATTTCCAACATGATATAATATTCACCTTTTTTTAGGTGCGTTCGTAATTATATAAATACGTAGCACCTATAGTCGTCGTTCAGTCCGTCTGTCTGTCCTTCTGTATGTCCGTCCGTCCGCATATAACAGAGCAAAAACTAACCTGCCGAATGGTCTGAAATTTTAATTATATAATTGTTGCAAAATTTTATCGAGTAATTTCAAATTTTATGAAAATCGGATGCATAGTTTAATTACAGGGACAGTCAAAAGTTTTCCCGTTACATGACGGCCAATAGGAAAAAATTATTGCAAGTGCATTTTAATGATATTACAGACTATGCACTTATGAAGTGCAAAAGATATACATTCAGTACAATATGGGGTGTAAAATATATTTATAAGACTAATAGTACGAACGCACCTCATTTGCCACGTTTGACGAGCAATTTCCAACTTGTTTAAATTCGTCAAACTATTTATTTCGTTTTCATTTTTCATGTGGAAATAGAAAAGTAATTGATGTAGTAAGAATTTTACTGGGGTTTTTTAATTATTGGCAAATGCTATAACGAATTTTTTTTTTAATTTTCCTTTCATTTTTCAGTAACAGCTGGTTTTATCAGAACCATGTTAAGGCAGTATTAAAAAATTTTAACCCTCCCATTTCCACCCCCTTTGGCCCGATTTTGACCATTTACAATCGCCCAGATATTAGCCATCTCAATATTTTTGGTGAGTTTGAAGACGATCCGTGCATAATTGCGGCTTTTATTGTGTGGACAAAATTTAGCACATATATATAAATTTTTTAGGTGGAGGTGCTTTTGGGTTTCTTGGGTCATATAATGAAAAATTATGAAAGAATTTTTCAGAGTCGCGCCATGGTAATGACTGCAATAGCTAGTATTTCTTATGAAATCTACCCAAACATTCCTACCAACTCGTACTACAGGCACAGGTAGCTTTCGAAGTTAAGTTCTAATTTCACCAACAAAAACTAAATCAAGATTAAAGATAAACTTAGAAAATTTTTGGTCATTTTTTGAGAAATAATAACATTTTGAAAAAGAATCGATATGTTTCATAAATAAGAAGTTATTGTGGTTTTAATGTTTTTGTAAATCCTCCCACCTTAATTTTTTCCTGTAAGAGTTCATCCCATCAAAATGTTGTTACTACGAAAGTTATAGATAATATTAAAAAGATTTATATTATAAATTTAAACCGTGTGGTGATTGTTTCATTAAATGAACCACACACTATATTTTAAATTATGATGTTCTTTTTTTTTCAGACACGCGCGCGTTTAACAATACAGCCCTAAATACAGCATCACTAGGGTTCATAGTTAGTGTAGATCTGCAAAATATTTTCAGAAATTCTTTCTAAAAGAAAAAGCCGCTTATGCCTATTTCCCAAAGAAAAAGTTATATACAGAATCGGTCGCTATTGACATATATGCTTTCTTTCGATACCTGGGAGAATTTATTTTTCAGAAAATATTTTATGTATTTGACTTCTTATGCATGACAAAATAAGTAATACATGAGTTGACTACAGCGACAATACACACATCAATTCACGTTTGATGTCTAAATAGAAAAGTACTTGAATGTAATTTTCATCATGAAGGTTGGTTTATCGTATCGAAAGTGTTATCAATGCAGTGCTCCAACATAGTCGAAAAGTATTTTATGAATTCGGTTTGTCTGCGTGTCGTCTGTCTAACCGTGCTCTAACTAACGTAAATATACTCGGATTTTTCATAAAATTTAGTTATGTTCCTGAGTTTTACTATAAATTGATTAGTATTTAAAATGAAGTGCGTAGCATTTATGATTCGTTTACAAAGACTTGGAATAGAATTCCGTTACATTATGGTCTATGGTGGAAAAATCATTTGCAGTGCATTTTATTGATGTTACGATATTTCAAACATAATGATATTGATATCCATCATTGAGATGAACTCCAACACATATTCTCGGGAGTACAGAATAAGTAACATTTACAATTCGTTTACAGTGTTGTACAAAAATTTCCATTTCATTATATTTATGGAGAAAAATCATTGACCGTGCATTTTAATAATATTATGATACTCCAAAAATAGTGAAATCACTGAACTGCACTACGGCATGTTTTCTACAGATTATGAAGTGCATAGCATTTATTGCTCACTGTGTTAACCCTTTGCGATCGAAGTAAAATTTAATCCGTATCGCACCACTTCTTTTAAGAAACATTTTTGCTTGTACTTTGACGAAATTGCAAAAAAAAAAAAAAAAAAAAAAAAAAAAAAAATTACTAAAAAATGTACCTTTAAAATATAGTGGTGCGAATAGAATATAAAAATAAAATCGTGTATATAAAGTTTGGGTGGCTATTTGCTGACATTCGACCGAAAGGGGTTAAAGCTAATTTTATAATAAATTTTCAATTATTGTACTTGTGCAATAGAAAAATATTCGAAGCATGATGTAAAAGCTGTTAAGTATAGGAAACAGAAAACAAATCAAAACAAATGTATTAGCGTAATTAAGCATAGTAAATCTTATAATTAATTAACTTCACGTTCATAATAAAAGAGATATTCTGTTAAGTTTACGCGTAATTATGAAGCAAATGACTATTAACATCCATTACATGATTATGCTTTTACAGAGAAAATCTGATCTAATAAAATCACTTTTCTAACTGCTGAAAAAAACAATCTCATTAACGTGAGAAACTAGATAATCAATCACTTCTCCTGAAGCCTATACTAGGAGAATATTTTTTGCAGAAATTTTTTGAACTTTTTACCAGATATCTAAGCAGATTTGTTGCTTTGCATTGCATGAGGTCTTCCAATTTTTTGGGGGTTAAGAAATTTTATTTTATTTTAAATTTATAATATATATATATATAATAGTATATATATAATATAAATTTCATTAAATTTCTTACTATAAGTAATATATAATATTTACATAGTAGATAAACTGAAAAGAACATTTTTGTGAATTATGATATTTTGATGTAATTATAGTAGAGTTTCTTTATAAGGGACTGGCAACATAAAAGGAAAAAAAAAAGAATAAAAGAAAAATAAAAGAGACAGAGACAGAGATTGGCGACAATAAAATTTGATTTGTTAAGAGGATTTTGGAAAATAATTTATAAATTTGGTACTGTATTACATTTGGCGAGTCTGTCGTTATCATCACGCTAATGTTATGTTACTTGTTTTACTCGCCGCAATGAACCCGTTCAACAAAGTATCGCCATATTCTGTGATTTGGCTAACGATAAGTTTTTATTTTCTTTCTTTCTTTCTTTTTTTTCGGATCTCGGGTCCGACCCTTTTGATTTTGAAAATGTTTGAAGAAGTCTAAATAGAAGTCTGAAATTAAACCTCTCGGCACTGAATTTTTTTTGCCAATTTTGGAAAAAAATACTTTTATGCTAACAAAATTAAAAGTAGCTATCGAAATCACACAAGTTACAGTTTACTGAAATTTAACGAATGTGCTCTTTACAGAAACCTAACAAATGCAGTTATGTTCGTGCAGTCGTGTTTTTCATATAAAAATAGTCTAAGGAAGAATTTTTTAAGACGTTTAAAAAAATGTCGTATTACAACCAGATTAAACAAACATAAAACATTAAGTAGTATTTTTTTTTTATCACAAATTACTAATTTGGAGAAGGAGTCCCTAATTTAAATTTAAAGAGTGAAACATATATTTGCATTAAAAGAAACGCCAAAGATTTACTAATAATTAATAAAACTTTTATTAATATTACTATTATTAAATGATGAAACATAAGTAAAGTCATATTAGTAAACGTATCGACATATGCTATCACTATTAGGTGCTGGAATTAACAAAAACAATTTTTTTCTTTCAAATATTGCATTTCGAAGTAGGAGCCTCATATGAGGCTCAGGGTGACCAGAGGGTTAATTTTAATGCTGAAGGTTGCTTTGTTATCGTAAATAAATAGTAATAATTTTTGTTAAGTGTCTATGTATTTGCACGCTTCTTTCTGCTTTATAGAAAGATTTCTCCCAGTTCTCCGTTTCTAATAAGCTTGTAAATTTCATTTTTAAATATTTTTTTGGAAAATTATTTTAAACTTTCAGCTATTTTTTTTCTTTTTTTGTCCTTGAAAAGTTTTTTATCATTATATTTTTTAAGATTTTTTTAAAGATTTTTTTAAAGATTTTTTTTTTTTTTTTTTTTTTTTAACTGAAAAAAAAATGTCAGAAGTGGAACTTCCACAAAAAGAAGCAAATATTTAATTTATTATAATTATACCAGAGTCATACTAATAAATAAATTTTTCTGATGATTACATTTGCAGAAAGAACAGAGTAATTATTTTAAACGTTGTATATTGTTAAGTTCATCAAAAGTAGAATTAAATATTTTTTTGCAGCCATTGAATGAACTAAAAAGCTTTTTGCATATTGCTTACTTTATTAAAATTAGCTAGTTTTACTAGCTAATAAAAAACAAAATAAATTTATAAATATTGCAAATTTTCAAAAAATAAATAATGAAATATTCAAATCATGGAAATGGGATGTAAAAGTCGTTAAGTATACGAAACGAAAAAAGATTAATTTAATATAATTAAGCGTCGTCAATCTTACATTGAAGTACCTTCACATTTTCAATAAAAGATATTCTGTGATGATTAAAGAGTAAATAAGAAGCAAATGAATATGAACTTTCATTATGTGACGAAGTTGCTATGGAGAAAATCTTATTTAGCAAAATCAATTTTTCCATCCTTTAAAGAAAAACATTACTTTATTAAAGAGAGAAACAAGATATTCAATCTGCTTCTACCAAAATGTATTTAAAAAATGTTTTCAAGTAAAAATGCATATTAATTAGATTATACTTCTCTTGTAGAAATAAGTAATTATGCGATGACAATATCAATAAATGTCATTAAGTTTTAAGATGTTGAAAAATATTTTTTAAATTTAATTTGGTATTGAAGGCTGTTTTGTGTAGACAAATATATTTCAAAAATGATTAAAAATTTTCTTTAAGTTAATTCCTTTTGTATTCGTTTTATATATTTATTTGTATACGCTTTCTCTTTTACGGAAGAGATTTTCTCTATTTTTAAGATTCATTTAACCCTTTGCGCTCCAATGCCGTGTCTGATTCGACACTATCTTTCTTTGCAAAATTTTGTTTTTTGGCACTGGTAATGAAGAAAAGATAGAAGATAGTTAGCAGTTTAAAGTTAGCGATAGTCATATCTTAAGAACTGATGCACAAAATTTCATCAAACTTCATATTCTGTTAGACCTTGATATAAGTTGATGCTGATTAGCTTTTCATGTAACTCAATACAGCAGGTGGCACTTTTATGCTGCATTCTTCACGATTTTCACGATAGCTATATCTAAAATACTAATGGACGGAATTTTCTGAAACTTCATATTCTGTTACACTTACTTATAAATAGATAGGTGTAAACGTAAACTGCCCAACAGGTGTCGCTTTCATGCTCTTTGGGTTCGGAATTTTGGTTGCAGATATATAGGGTGGGTGCCGAAATTGAATGATTTGTTTGAAAGATGTGATGCTTATAACTCCTTTTTAGAAGCGAAACTCTACCTTTAGAATCCTCAAGATGGGCATAGATTGTCATTTACTTTTGTCACTGTGATAGCGAATTTTGAAATACTAGGGGGCTCAGCCCCCTGCTTGCTAACGCTCGTCTACCCCCATGAATTGCTACGCAATTCATACTGGGATCGCTAGCTATCCCAGCTCGCTCGCCACTATTTATGTCAACTCTAGCCAGAATGAGTGCTATCATAAATCATTACAACGTATTAAATTTACAAATATTTTTAATGTGTAAAAAAGTAATGGAAAACTTTGTTGAAAATGTAAATAAAAATGTACCTTGGAAACAGGATTAATTTAAAACCTTAGTGAAAACGCAATAAAAAATATTTTTAGTTGGGCCGCTATGCGATCCGAGCAAACATATGCAATTTACAAATATTTTAATTCCTAAAAAAAGCAATTGAAAATTTTGTTGTAAATATAAATTAAAATGCATTTATCAAAAGTTTGGCGCTGATTAATCATCATTGAGAAAGCTAAGCGAAGAGGAAATTGACGCGTATAAATTTAAATGACATGTCAGATGAAGTCCTTCTCCTTTCATTTTGCCTATAGTATTGAAAATCAAGGCTTAAATTATTTTAAAACTATAATAAGACGCTATAAAAGACGCTGCGTATCACGCTATCGAACCGTAAACAAAACGTTTTCGCCTGTGTCTAATACAACCTTGGATCAAAAAGCTGATTCGCTGAATTCCTCACGTCACCGTAAAATGGACCAATAGCAATTGTCATTCCTGTATTGGTCAAACGGTTTGCGTTAAAAGTTAGATCATGTCTGGATTTTGATTTGCTGAGTGGGTTGGGACATGTGACCGTAACTTAACCACTTAGAATCAACGCTTTGGCTGTTGCCAAATAGCAAGCTTCAAATACAGCCCTTTTTTAGCGCAAAGTAAGAAAAATATATGTATAGATTAACATGCACAAGGTAGACGAAAGTATTGGGATTGGTAGATCCTACTAGTTTCTAAAATGTCCGACAGTTTTCAGTCCGCTTCTGGCTGCCATGCATGGTAGTCGAAAATGGACTGAAAAATTTTTTAATTCAATAATAAATCAATAGTTGCAGTTATTGAAGGTATTCTTCTAGGAGTGTAAATCGTAAAGTCGGAAATGTCTTTACTGCGCTTCTTTGTTGCAATTAAAATTTTCCACATAGAAGGTGCTGGTAAATCTCAAACTTTTAGAACGCGTTATCTCACGCATAAAAAAGAACCAAAAGTCTGTCAGCTTCATTATGTTAAGTTGAGTTGATCAAAAGAGTTAGTTTTTGAAGTTGAAAGGTCACCTTAAACAGTATTAAGTTTCCTACAACGTAGCGCTATCTATCGGTAATACTTCGAAGCAAAGACGTGGAAGCGTATGACTGCATTCTACACGTCATATTTTATTTCCCTTCTAGATTAATCTCAATAGCTGGTGTCATTTATTTGTTATTATAAAAACGTTGAGTCCGTTTCCCTGTTTTATCATTTAAGGGAACAGTTTATCTTTTCAACAATTTTGTTTATTTAAAAAATATATGGTTTAAATTGTGAACTCACTGCATTTCAATGTTCAAGTACATTTTGAAAAAAAAATTATCTGCATATTTAATTAAAATTTGTAAAAATTTGAATTTTGTAAAATCCTTACTAATTTTTTAAAAATTCATATTTTTGCCCAATTTTTTATTTTAAGATTTTCAAATGTATATTACACAAGACTGCGCGTGGATTTTTAGATACATATAACGTAAAGCGAGGAGAGTCTGCGCACATTTCAAAAGAATAATAATAAAAAATATAAATATAAATATTTTGCTAAACTATGCATGTATAATTTTGATTTCATTTGTTTTTTATGCATTTTCATAGTTATTTTGTTGTTATACTGTAATGTAATAGAACAGCAGAAATAAAACCACGAAAACTATTTTGCGTAATCTCTCCTTACAGGGTAGGAGAGAATGCGCACATGGGTAGGAGAGATTGCACATATAGGTAGAAGAGATTGTTATTAATAATAACTACAATTAAATTGTTAACAATAATAATTACACTTAATCGACATTGTTGAAATGTTTTTGTGAGTAAATATTATTGTATTAGGAGTGAATATTTCAACCAAATGTTTAAATAATAAATAAAAGAAAGAATTTTAACAACAGTTAAAAATTTTAATTTAAATACATTAAAATATCAGAAAAAGCAAGCCCTACTAAGATTACAAAATAACATTAATCTAGTTGATAGCATGTTTAACTTGAAAATTACTTCATTTCCATTTCCACAGTTTCATTGTATTTTGTGTGCTAACCGAAGTTGTCGTCACCCACAATCTATCCACTTATTGTTGTAAATCGTGCATATTTCGTGGAATCACCTGCAACAAGCAATACATTGAATCCAGTCAGTTGTCGAAGTTGTCTCCTGGTACAGTTCCAGACATTCAGTGCACTCATCCTCATTGACCTTAGGGTTTTTTTCCTTGATTTTTTTATCAAACTTTTTGTAGAAGCACCTTATCTTCAGCTGTTCTTTTTTAGCGGTATCCTTCTTAAGTCTTTTTTCATGTATATTTTGTGGATCAGCACTCTGTTTCTTTTGATTTCGATGGCATTACACTACTTGGAATGGATGAAAGCTTTTCCAAAACATTGTATTAGAAAATGTATTTTAGTTAACAAAATTAATTTATTAGCAAATTAATTGTTCATAAATTAAAAAAAAATATATAAATATATAATTAAATTATTAACAAATATATTATTAATTTATTAACAAAAATAATTACATAAAATTAATTTAATAACAACTGTATTACTAATTTATTAATAAAATTTTTATCTGAAAAAGTAAGCACTTAAACTTGTGGGGAAATGCGCCATCTCTCCTAATTAGCAGATGCGCAAACTCTCTATTTTGGTAGGAGAGATTGCGCGACCTTTTATTTAAATATGGCCACTTCTAAAACGAATTGTTGATGTTCGCATACTTAGTCCAGGTTAGTAGTTCATAAGAAATTGTTTAAGTTCAAAATATTTTCTATTACTGACGTTCTATAAAAATTCTGACGAACAGTTATGAAAATTCAAGCACTTACTTTGGAAAAACAAAACAAAATAGCACTGCTTTATCCAAGACGCTTGGAACAATCAATATGAACATTCATGTACACACTGCACTAATGCTGCTGTACAATTACCTGGAGTCACTGCGCGCGCACTCTACTCCTTCCCGTCGAATCTCTTTGTGCGCAATCTCTCCTACCGTGCGAACTCTCCTCGCTTTTCGTTAATATTACATTTAATATAATTTTTTTACTGATACATATTCTATAAAACGGGGAAATCTATCTTCATATACTTTTATTTTTTTTTAAATAACAAAAATCCTGAAAGCTAATTCCATGAGCAGATCTATCACATATATAATAAAGAACAGTTATAAAAAAGTTTAAATCTTTATCTCAAATACAAAAGAAGCTTCAGCATTTTCAAAACATGAAAGTGAAGAAAATACGAACATGGAGAAAAGCAGTTTAAAGTTTTAATTTGTGTGGGTAGTTGCGCTAAGTGTATTAACAAAATTTATAAAATCTTGCAATATAATTACCGTATGGGTAAAACAGAGGTGTCAAAATATTCACAATTAAACAGGCTTTCATTTAATATGAAAAACGAAAAATCGATTTTTTGAAGAATTTTAAGGTAAATTGTCCCCTTAAAAAGAAATTTAAATTTATTCGCAGTCATTTTATCAGAAAACAAAAACTGTTTAAAAAATCAATCTGAAAAAACAAAGTATAACCAGTTTTTTTCTATGCTTTGAGAAAATTTCTGTTGAGAAAATGTATATTATTTGTGTTCTAATTTTTATACTTTTCTCGCAAAACTGAGTAAGCATATGATTTCAGAGTCGTTAAATAAAACTATTTATGTTTGGAAAAATCTGGATGAAAAGCGTATTTGAATGCACTTAGTGATTTGTCAGATTGAGGGTTCTTTGTTTTGCCAAATAGGTTTTCATTTGTAGGTTTCCTTTGAATAAATTAATTTTATTAGGTTGAATTCGAGCTACTGCAATCCACTTGCATTTTGTAATGTTTATTTTTAATCAAACATTTTAACTTTTGTAACTTTTGCCATAGCTTTATATTGATAGATATTTTATGCTTTCAGTTTCTCGTTATAATTTGATTATTTCTATTTCTTGGGCATTATACAACTTTCTCATTTTGGGTATTAATTTGGAATGTTTCTAATATTTTTTTTAGGACTGATACACTCTGGGCCACTTACGAGATTCTAAAAGATAGTCACGTTTTAGCATTATTGGCTTTTGCTGCGTTCTCATTCGCTATTATCAGTCACGTGTCATGTATGTTGTTGGCGCCTGGCGCTTTTAGATTTGGCGCATTCTTATATGTGTTGGAAAGTCTGTTTTGAGTTACCAGTTAGTACAACATACGCGTTATCGGACGTATGGATGCGAGCTTTGTAAAAAGAAGATAAAGCTTTTTAAAATAGAAGTTTTAAAATGATTTGTAACGTGTGTTTGTTTACTACAGACAAAAAAATGTGGGAGGGGGTTAATTCTTCATTATTTTATGTTTGATCAAGATACATCATAAATTAAGAGATGTCATTCATTTGTTATGAAATTGCGAGATTTATGTATCCTAATACAAATATAAATGAATGGCGTATTAAAAATCGGACTTTCTGTTTAAAATGCTGTTTAAAGTGACAATAATACACAGTAATACAAACAGATGTTTTCCCTGATTATTGCATTTTAATTCCTTTCTTCGAAAATTGTTTCTATATATATTAAATATTATTTTAATTCATTTATTCTAAAATTGTTGCTATATATATATCGTAAGCTAATTGAAAAAACCGGCTCTTTACAAACAGCCTAGGCTGTTAATAACTATGTTTCCTACCAGAAATTTTATTTAACAAAATGTAACTTATTTTCAATTGGTATTTATTTGCCGTTATTTATTAAGTAAAGTTTCTGGTTTAGAACAGATTTATTTTAGCCGCGGTTTATACGCAAGTAATTAAAGTACATTTTTATTTTTAGGGTACATTTTTCGCAAACACCACATGTAGACAATCAACAAAATTTTGAGATGGGGCTCATTTTTTATGTTTTCTGAGCAATACATAAAGTAGATATGATGCAGCATGGTAATATTTATAAAGGTTATGTAAGAAAAATTGATGTTTCAATTGAACCTGCAGATAACGCAGATTTTTAGTATTTTCACAACATTAAGTAGAGAAAATGGTTGATTATAAGAATGACTAGTATCCGTCAGGCCAAAATGTCGGAGCTTGGAGGCGCGTAAACTTAAAAGATATTATTTTAAAAAATGTTTTATTTTCTAGATTGCTATTTAATAGTATAAAAGTAAGTTTGAAATAACAATCGTCGGTACCTCATTTTAAAGTGTTTAACTCAGTCGTCAGTTGCCTCGGGTAATGCACAAATTCTAATCTGTCAGCAAGTTCTCCCATACTTCTAATTTGGGTAAGGCCTGTCTTTAGCGAAAATTGCCTCCATTAGAACTTTCTCTAAATGACAAACTACGGTAAAAATGACGTAAGTTGTTTTATGTGACAACACCTTTAGATGGATATCCACAGCAATTTTTGACAATGTTAAACTCGAGGATCTATGTATGGTGGCAAGGTATGCAACAGTTAAAAGTAACTAACTTCGTGTGAATGAGGCTTTTTCTTCTTTCCAATATTTACAAATAGGTTTGATAAAAAAAAAAATTACAGTTAGAAATGGCTCATGATACTCAACAAAATGAACTATTATGGCCTGTGGCAAACCTCGAGGTTGAAAACGTGGGCCATAGGAAATATCATTTATCGTACTTACGTTTACCAATTCTCACTCCGTTCAGATATTGGTATGTAGCATAATGCATAGCTCTGCATCCACCTGCTAAGGAAAGTCTAGGTTGAAGTCCAGACGTGTGATCATCTTCACTCCATCTTGCTATTTAATCATTGTGATCTGCTAAAATTCTTGTTTATTGGTCCCCGCTTTGATTTAAGAAGTACTTCTTGATTATGTTCTTTAGCTTGCTTGGTTTTGAGAAAAAGACATATGGCACCTTCAAATCATTCAAGTTAGCCGAAAGCAGTTTATCTTTGCGCCGTTGCATAAGGGGTGAGAGGTAGTCAAAAACTTGATTCACGCAAAGTGAGTTCAGAGTCTTTCGGAACTGTGTCTGCTGATCGTCGTTTTGTCTCAATGAGTTTGTTAATGTGAAACATTTTTTAAAAGCTCTACGCATTTTTTGTCTGCGAAGAATCAAAATGACTTTTAAAGAATGTCTCTTATATAGAGGGATGTCTTTTACGCAATGTAACTACTTAATACGTCCAAGGATTTAAGCAAATAAGCCTCTAAAAGGCTAAATGCTATCTATTTTACCTTTGCGATATCTTTGTTCAAGGTCAGCCATAAGACGACATCCTATCATTGAAAATTGGTCAATAATGAGAAATAACACTGTATCCATTCTGAGTTGTAGATGTATTGCTGACTTTTTAAATTAGCGAACTATTTAAAACACATTGGTTCATTAAGCACTGAGTGAGTTACTTTGTCTTTGACATTAAATGCAGCAGTACCTGTTAGTGCCAAACGAATGATAGCTTCTGAATCTAACTACTCTATGATTGCTTTACTAATTTCTTTGATTTTTGTACATTTGACAGCTCTTCCTTTTCCAATAATAAAAGTTGATTTAGTGAAATTTGTAACCTTTGTTTGCAAAGACAAAAGCTGTTCAGTGCATAACTGAAGGCAGCATAATTTGTTGTTCTTTATAATAATTAATAAATGCTAAAAGTAAAGAGAAACCATTGGATAAGAGAATCTATGGTAAAGATAAAGAATTACCCCGGATGTATTTGAAAGATTTCGATTTTTTAAATTTAGCTCCGATCTTTGAGAACTTGATCCATCGAGTTAGCGGCAGAAAACTTCAAAGCTCCTTCAAAGACTTGCTCGTCTAGCACAGCCCATACTTATTTAATATGGCAACAGGTAAAGGTTTGTAACACGTATGTAACACACACTCATAGATAGTCTGCTATACTCTTCTATCAAACTTGATACCTTTATTCATCTAAGTTGTTGTTATATCGTTATTATGAAAATATTAGGAAGCATCTGGGTTATTTTTATGCGACTTTTTCCACATAGAATTAAAAGCTGAATAACTCTATACATTTGAATTACTTTCTTTTAACTGTCATTTTCGAAACTTCTGTGTATAACGTTGCACATATAAAATATGTATATTTCTTAAAATGTACACTAAATCTAGGCAGCAGATTAAAAAAAATCAGGGATTAATTTATGACTTTTAGTGAACATGATTTCTCACGAGATATCTTTCATTGTTGTATCCACTTCTCCGATCATAAGCATAAGCGATCATAGTCATGTACATTAACGTTGCATTTATCGCTAAGCTTCGCGACATTTGGACGAAATATAGCCAAATTTGCTGACCAAAAATATGTCGTCACAAATTAAGCCAATTTGGCTGTATCTGACTAATTTGGCGAAATTTCCATTGAAATTCAGTACTGATGATTCTTCTCTAACCGGGTTCTTCGCATTTTAACTTCCTATTCTCCAGTAAAATTAGCTAAAATCTTAAAACCGAGAAATAGGGAAGCTACCTTTTCCAACCCGTACAGAAATTTTTTTATTTTGTAATCTACATATTTCTGTTTTCTAGTGTACATCTTGACAAAAAAAAATGCTTTTCTCATTTATTTCAGAATGTTCACTTGCATTTCAGTTGAAATATATTCACTTACGATGAATTAAAAAAAAAGTGAGTAATCGTCAGTAATTGGGACAGCTACCAAATTGTTAAATTTGCGCATCAAGCAATGCTCAGTAAATTATGAATTTGTCTACAAACCCGATTACGAAAATTTCCCAATAGAAACATACATTCGTCTGAATACAAACATACATACATAAGAATACATACATATAAGTAATGCATACATGACATTATATTTTTCTCGATTTCTTTGCGTATCACTCGTAGCCGTTCGACTAATGCCCAAAATCGTATTTTCCGTATTCGATTTTCTTTTCGTTTCTCTTAATTTAAAATTCAAAATGAATTGCATCAATTTGGATGCTTACAAAGAATGAAAAGTTCGAAACAAATATTGGTTGTTACATACGTAGAACGTAAAACTTCTGAAAGGGGGGGGGGTGTAATCTATATCTCAGGTCACCAATGTATGAACATCGACTTCAACATTCGACTCCATAATAATCCGTATGAGGTTAAAATGCATAATTTACAGCAATGGAGCTAATGTTTTAATTAATAACGGGATGAATCTCGTCGAATTTCGACGAAAGAAATTGTTTAAAAACGAACTCATACATGGGTTACTACTTAGTCTCTTAAAACAAATATTATTTTTAACTTAAAGTTATCAAAATACTAATTCCATACACTTCGACTGTTCAAAATATTAAAAAATTACAGTGCATTATTTATTATACCTAATCAAGATATGTAATTTTGATGAAATTAGCCATTGAGACTGTTATGTTTAAAAGACACAGATGTCATCATAATGGCGCGATTTTTTTCCCACGCCAATTCGGGGAAAACTTCAACAGCACAAACAATAACATCTATGTTACCATATCAAGCAAAATAACGACACTTTGGCGCCAGTTAAGTACCCGTTGCGTATATGACATTGGCGTCAGAAAAAAATCGCGCTAATATGGGGCGTATATGACATCTGTGCCGTTTAAAATTGCCGATTGAAAATTTAAAAGGTACTTCTTAGTTACCCCGTCAACGAAATTACTGTCGCCAAATTGCAAGATTAAATGCCAATAATGGTTGCCATTAATTAATTAATTGTAAGATTAAATGCCAATAATGGCCAATAAAACCATTAATTTGACGTTTTATTTGTATTTTTATTAATGTTTTACTAATTTATTTGTTCTTTCGTTATTTAAAATAAAAATTATGTCAATGTGTATAATTTGGCGAAATTGGTCGACGGGATAACTAAGAAGTACCATTTAAAAAAATGAAGTTAAGCATGGAATTATTTTTCGCGTAAAATCTAAACTTTATGTTATTTTCACTGTCTCATAATTTGCATACGCATCTCTTATATTTGCATTCACCATTTCAAAAATATTACAATGCGCAATATGTGATTAATACATATATTTCTAAACTTGAAATCAAGTTTGTCAACTACGACTTTGCATGTGAACATTCGCACTCTCCAATTCCTAACATTTTGAAAGAAATTCATAGAATTTTTTTTAATTTTTAAATTTAAATATAAAAATGGGAATATTTTAAAAAAATAGCTAGTGCGGGCCAATCTACAAAGAAACAGCTTTCATTAAAAAAAAATAAATAAAAAAATAAGAATTATTAAAATTGGTGCAAAAAAAAAAAGCTCAATGTACATGACTAAAAAAAGAAAGCCTTATCTTTCAAATGTATAGAATTAAACTCGCAATGTTATCTCTATGGGAAAATTTTGAGCCGACATTTCAGGCTGTTAGGGTTGACGAATATTTATGATTTTCAATACGCGCCGAGATTTTGGCCCTACCAACGTCCAGGTCATTTTCTGTGTCGATGCGTCAAATATTTTGGACGCTATCGTGTTAACAATAAGTGTAATTTTTGCAGGGAAGCCGGAGCTGTGCTTCGACAACGAGATTTTGACCCTACCAACGTCCAGCTCATTTTCTGTGTCGATGCGTCAAATCTTTTGGACGCTATCGTGTTAACAATAAGTGTAATTGTTGCAGGGAAGCCGGAGCTGTGCTTCGACAATAAAGAGGGAGGGCTCGAATTCCAAAAAATGTTAGATTACGTATACATATATTCATAGGTACATACAGCTTAATGCATATATGAATACAATACACTAAAAGAAAATGTTTAAAAAAATTATATATTTAATGGTATAGGTTCAGTCGTGGATAAAAAGTAAACATCCCCTACTAACTCTGCAGCTAATTATAATAGAAGGAGGTTACTGGTGCCAAAGAATTGGAAATAAAGTCTACTTTTAAATGATTTACATAAAATTTGCTTAGGGGACCACCTACAAATCAAAACCAAACCAAGATTTGTTTTTTTTTCAATGGCAACACCCAGTTTAGACAATATTTTAAATCCTCGGTTCAAACTGTGCCTATAAACGAAGTTTCAAGTCACTTGCATGATAAGTTTTTGCATTATAAACATTGAAAATTTAGAGTTTCTAATGTTAAGTTACATTTTCATATTTTATTAATAACTCCTGAAATTATAATCCTAATGTAATAATATTTTGTATGGTTATAATACTAAAAACCCAAACATAAATGCACTGAATTTATAATTAAAAAAAATTATAATATGATTTATGAAATTAATATTCGAAAAAAATATTAATTGTAGTCTACAATTTCGATAAATTTATATTTATTAGGTCCTGCTTTATGCGAATTCTCAATTTAAAATTTTTCTCTCAACTAGTTTTCAAACTATGCTTAAAAAACATCAAAATGATTGTTTATGGGGGCCGTCTATGATGTGCAGAAAAGCATAATTTGAAAAAATATATTTTACTCATTTTATTGAGACACTAGCAAACCCCGCGACTTTGCTCGCGTAATAGTTGAAATATGCCAAGTGATATTTGCATGACTATTTTTTATTAGAAGAATACTTTTTGAAATAATTAAAAAATTACAAATTAAGCCACAGTTTGTCTAAACTTCATTATAAAAGTGTAATAGATAGAAATCAGATTTTAATTAATAAGAAGAACTAAAAGTAATTCCAATTAAATGATAATTTAGAAAATATTTTGAGCCTTTTATGCTCATTTCATACGCTCATTTCAGTATTCATCTGAAGTTGAAATTTTAAAAAGCCATCTTAACACATTTACATCTTAAAATTAACCATCCATTCCAAGCTTCTTGTCTAACAGTCTACCACCTCTCTGGTGTTCGTGTCCCCAACATAAAATGTCGAAACACAGTAGACATAGAATGTCTCGAAAAATGTTGAAACAGAGACTGTCACCATTAATTTGCCAACATTAACCTTGAAATCGGTTGGTATTTCCTAATATTCTTTAGAAAACGGAATTTAGATGTTTTTAAAGGCTTTCTTGTTGTTCCTGCCAATCAGGTGGTAGTGAAACCGGCATAAAATATAGCCCGTATAGGATCAGGGACTATCACTCTTGATTCGCATCCAATAACTTCTGTAATCGGTTTATTATTTCCTGCGATCCCATAGAAATCGTAATTTAGGACTCTTTTAGAATGCTTTTCGCTACTTGCCTTACCTTTGGCCCTTTTTAATTTCCAATTTATTTTAGACTGTTCTTAGAGGGCATTATATTTTATAAGTAACTACCGTGCTATATTTAAAGTTTCTAGCCTCTTCAGTACCGCAGAAATCGCAATTTAGAAAGTTTTTTGCTCCTGCAACACTCTAGGGGTTGTGGCACTGACATAAAATATAGCCTATGTTGGAGCAGGTTCTATCAGCATCAATTTGCAACCATCATGTTTGAAATCGGTTTCGTATTTCGTACGATTGCATCGTAATTTAGAACTCTTATAGAACGCTTTTCGCTCACTTCATCCTTTTAAATTTGGAATTTTCTTTCGACAATTCTTAGAAAGCATTTGCATCTTTGAAGTAATTATCAATCCAAATTTAAAATGTTAGACTCCCTCAGTAACACAAAAAACGCAGTTTAGATCATTTTCTGCCCCTGTGACCTCCAGGTGGTAGTGACAACAACGTAAAATATAGGCTATGTTGGAGCAAGGACTGTCGCCATCAATTTGAAACCATTACTTCTGAAATTGGTTTATATTTCCTGAGATTGTGGAGAAACCGCTATTTAGAACGTTTCTAAAACGCTTTTCGTTCATTTTCACCCCTTTTAAACTTCAAATTTTTAAGGAACTCTTCTCAGATTGCATTTACATCTCATAAGTAATTTCCATATCAAATTTCAAGTTGTTAGCCCTGCAGTATCACAAAAATCACAATTTAGGACGTTTTTAAAGATGCAACAGGAAGGTGGTAGTGATGCCGACATGAAATAGATCGTATGTTGGAGTGAGGCGTGTCACCATCGTTTTTACACCTTTATTTTTTAAACCGGTTTTGTACTTCCTGAGATTGCGTAGAAATCGCAATTTAGAAAGTTTTTTAGAACGCTTTTCGCTCATTTTCACTCCTTTTAAATTTCGAATTTTTTAAGAAATGTTCTCAGAGTTGATTTATATCTTATAAGTAGTTACCATTCCAAATTTCATGTTTCTAGGCCCTTCAGTAACACAAAAATCGCATTTTCGAACGTTTTTTTGCTCCTGCACTCCCTTTGGGTGAAATGGCACGGACATAAAATGTAGCCTATGTTGGAGCAATGGTTGTCATCATCATTTTGACACCATTATTTTTGAAATCGGTTTGGTACTTCTTGAGATTGCGTTAAAATCACCATTTAGAACGTTTTATAGGACGCTTTTTGCGCGTTTTCAAAGAAATTACGCAAAGCACTTTTAAATTTTATAATTTTATAAGAAATGTTGTTAGAGATTATTTATATATAATAAGTAACTACCGTGCTAAATTCCATGTATCTGGGGCCTTCAGTAACACAAAAATCGCATTTTCGAACGTTTGTTTTGCTCCTGCACCCCCTTTGGAGGTAATGGCATCGACATAAAAGTAGCCTATGTTAGAGCAAGGATTGTAACCATCATTTTGACACCATTAGTTTTGAAATCGGATTGGTACTTCCTGAAATTACGTAAAAAACGCCATTTAGAACGTTTTTTAGAACGCCTTTCGCGCATTTTCACTCCTTTTTAATTTCGATTTTTTAAAGAAATGTCCTTAGAAATTATTAGTATCTTATAAATAACTACTATTCCAAATTTTATGTTTCTAGGCCCTTCAGTAACACAAAAATCGCATTTTTAGAACGCTTTTTGCTCCTGCACCCCCTTTTTGCGTGTGGCACGGACATAAGATATAGCCTATGTTCTAAGTTGGGCTAACACCATCATTTTGATACCTTTACTTTTGGAATCGGTTCGGTAATTCCAGAGCTTACCTCCTACAAATAAACAATTTTTACCTCTTTATAATATGACTAGCAAACCCCGCGGCTTTGCTCGCGTAATATTTGAAATATGCCAAGTGATATTTATATGTCTAATTTTTATTAAAAGGTACTAACTAAATTTTTATTTTATTAAAAGGTAATATTTTATTTTATTAAAAGGTACTTATTACTTTTAGGAATACTTAAAAAATTTACTATTTAAAACACAGTTTGATTAAACATCATTGTTACACTGCATAAGGCAGAAATGAGACTTAAAGTAATAAAACGAAATAAAACTAAATAAATAATAATTTAGAAAATATTTTGAAACTTTTATACTCAATTAAAATGCTTATTTCAGTATTCATTTGAAGTTTTGATTTTTTTTAGAAACCATCTTCTTACATCTTAAAATTAACCATCATGTCAAATTCCAAGTCCTACCACCTCTCTCAACATAAAGGGCTATGTTGAAACAGGAACTGTCATCATTAATTTGCCAACATTAATTTTGAAATCGGTTTATTATTTCCTAATATTCCACAGAAACGTAATTTAAAAAGCTTTTAAAGCCCTTTGTTAGAACGTTTGTTGTTCCTGTGAACCCCAGGTGGTAGAATCATCGGCATAAAATATAGCCTGTGCAGGGTCAGAGACTGTTACCATTGATACGCAACTATTACTTTTATAATCGGTTTATATTCCCTGAGATTGCATAGAATCGTAATTAAAACTTTTTTAGAATGCTTTTCGCACCTCCCCTTCGCTTCACCCTTTTTTAATTCGAATTTATTTTCGAAGTTCCTTCGAGGGCATTTATATAAGTAACTACCATGTCATATTTAAAGATTCTAGCCTTTTCAGTATCACAGAAATCGCAATTTAGAAAGTTTTTAGCTCCTGAAACCCTCTGGTGGTAGTGGAACAGACATAAAATATAGCTTATATTTGAGCAGGTTCTATCACCAAAATTTGTCATCATTATTTTTTTAATCTGTTTGGTAATTTATAAGTTTGCTTAAAAATTGTAATTTATAATGCTTTTCACTCACTTCAGTTTTTTAAATTTGGAATTTTCTTTCGACTGTTCTTAGAAAGCAGTTGCATCTTGTAAGTAAATACCATGCCATACTTCAAAGTGTTAGACCCCTCAGTTGTGCAAAAAACGAAAATATGTTTTGCTTTTCCAAACCTCAGATGGTAGTGACAGCAACATAAAATATAACCTATGTTATAGCAGGGACTGTCAGCATTGATTTGCAACCATTACTTTTGAAATAGCTTTGGTATTTCCGTAGATTGAGTGGAAATCGCAATTTAGAACGTTTTTAGGACTCTTTTCGCGTATTTTCACCCCTTTTTAAATTTCCAATTTTTTTGAAACTGTTCTTAAAGATAATTTATATCTAATAAATATGTACCTTGCCTAATTTTAAGTTGCTAACACCTACCGATCACAAAAATTGAAATTTAGAACGCTTTTTCGCTCCTGCAACGTCTTAGTGATAGTGATACCGACATAAAATAGCGTCTATGTTAGAGCAGAGGCTGTTCGCATCAATTTCCTACTATTACGTTTGAAATCATATTCATTCTTCCTGAGATATTGCCGACAAATCGGCATTTAGAAAGTTTTTAGAACGGTTTTCACGCATTTTGCTCCTGCATCTCCTCTGGGGTAGTGGAAGATATAAAATATAGCCTATCTTGGAGCAAGATCTGTCACCATCATTTTTACACCATTATATTTGAAATCGGTTCAGTACTTCCTAAGATTGCATAGAAATTGCAATTTAGAAAGTTTTTTACAACGCTTTTTGCGCATTTTGACCCCCTCTTAAATTTCGATTTTTTTAGGAAATGTCCTTAGAGATCATTGATATCTTATAACTACCATTCCAAATTTCACGATTCTAGGCCCTTCCGTAACGCAAAAGCCGCAATTTAGAACGTTTTTCTCCTGCACCCATTTTGGGTTAGTGGCACCGACATAAAGCATCGCCTATGTTGGAGCAAGGGTTGTCACCATCATTTTGTGGCCATTATTTTTTAGGTCTGTTTGGTATTTCCTGAGATTGTGTAGAAACCACCATTAGAACGTTTTTTTAGAACGCTTTTCGCGCATTTTCACCCCTTTTAAATTTCGAATTGTTTAAGAACTGTTCTTAGAAATCCTTTATATCTAATAAGTAGCTAATATTTCAAATTTCATATTTCTAGGCCCTTCGGTAACGCAAAAATCGCATTTTTAGAACGTTTTTTGCTCCTGCACCACCTTTCGGGTAGTGGCACCGACATAAAACATAGGCTATGTTGGAGCAAGGGTTGTCACCGTCATTTTGACACCAATATTTTTTAAATCGGTTTGGTATTTCCTAAGATTGCGTAGAAACTACCATTTCGAACGTTTTTTAGAACGATTTTCGCGCATTTTCACCCCTTTCAAATTTCGAATTGTTTAAGAACTGTTCTTAGAAATCCTTTATATCTAATAAGTAGCTAATATTTCAAATTTCACATTTCTAGGCCCTTCAGTAACACATAAATCGCATTTTTAGAACGTTTTTGCTCCTGCAAACCCCTTTGGGGTAGTGACACCGACAAAAACATAGCCTATCTTGGAGCAAGCGTTGTCACCATCATTTTGACACCAATATTTTTTAAATCGGTTTGGTATTTCCTGAGATTGTGTGGAATCTACCATTTAGAACGTTTTTTAGAACGCTTTTTGTGCATTTTCACCTATTTTAAATTTCGAATTGTTTAAGAACTGTTTTTAGACCTAACTTATAACTTATAAGTAGCTAATATTCAAAATTTCATATTTCTAGGCCTTTCAGTAACGTTAAAATCGCATTTTTAGAACGTTTTTTGCTCCTACACCCCTTTTGGTGTAGTGGCACCGACATAAGATGTAGCCTATGTTCTAAGTTGGACTAACACCATCATTTTGATACCGTTACTTTTGGAATCGGTTCGGTAGTTCCAGAGCTTACCTCCGACAAATAAACAATTTTTTCCTCTTTATAATAGGAGTATAGACTAGCAAACACCGCGGCTTTGCTCGCGTAATATTTGAAATATGCCAAGTGATATTTATATGTCTAATTTTTATTAAAAGGTACTAACTAAATTTTTATTTTATTAAAAGGTAATATTTTATTTTATTAAAAGGTAATATTTTATTTTATTAAAAGGTTTTTTTTATTTTTATTAAAAGGTACATATTACTTTTAGGAATAATTCAAAAATTACTATTTAAAACACAGTTTGATTAAACATCATTATTACACTGCATTAGGCAGAAATGAGACTTAAATTAATAAAACGAAATAAAACTAAATAAATGATAATTTAGAAAATATTTTGAAACTTTTATGCTCAATTAATACGCTCATTTCAGTATTCATTTGAAGTTTTGAATTTTTTAGAAACCATCTTCTTACATCTTAAAATTAACCATCATGTCAAATTCCAAGTCCTACCACCTCTCTCAACATAAAGGGCTATGTTGAAATAGGAACTGCCACGATTAATTTGCCAACATTAATTTTGAAATCGGTTTGTTATTTCCTAACGTTCCACAGAAACGTAATTTAAAAAGCTTTTAAAGGCCTTTTTTAGAACGTTTGTTATTCCTGTGAACCCGAGTGGTAGAATCGCCGGCATAAAATATAGCCTGTGTAGGATCAGAGACTGTTACCATTGATTCGCAACTATTACTTTATAATTGGTTTATATTCCCTGAAATTGCATAGAATCGTAATTTAGAACTTTTTTCGAATGATTTTCGCATCTCCGCTTCGCTTCACCCCTTTTTAATTCGATTTTTTTTCGACGCTCCTTCGAGGGCATTTATATTTTAGAAGTAACTACCATTCCATATTTAAAGTTTCTAGCCTTTTCCGTATCACAGATACCGCAATTGAGAAAGTTTTTAGCTCCTGCAACCCTGTGGTTGTAGTGCAACAGACATAAAATATACTTATGTTTGAGCAGGTTCTATCACCAACAATTTGTCATCATTATTTTTTTAATCGGTTTGGTAATTTATAAGTTTGCTTAAAAATTGTAATTTATAACGATTTTCACTCACTTCATCTTTTTAAGTTTGGAATTTTCTTTCGACTGTTCTTAGAAAGCAGTTGCATCTTGTAAGTAAATACCATTCCATACTTCAAAGTGTTAGACACTTCAGTTGTGCAAAAAACGCAAATTAGAACATGTTTTGCTTTTGCAACCCTCAGATGGTAGTGACAGCAACATAAAATATAACCTATGTTATAGCAGGGACTGTCACCATTGATTTGCAACCATTACTTTTGAAATAGCTTTGGTATTTCCTTAGATTGAGTAGAAATCGCAATTTAGAACGTTTTTAGGACGCTTTTCGCGCATTTTCACCCCTTTTTAAATTTCTATTTTTTTCGAAACTGTTCTTAAAGATCATTTATATCTAATAAATATGTACCTTGCCTAATTTTAAGTTGCTAGCCCCTACCGATCACAAAAATCGAAATTTAGAACGCTTTTTTGCTCCTGCAAGGTCTTGGTGATAGTAATACCGACATAAAATAGTGTCTATGTTAGAGCAGAGGCTGTCAGCATCAATTTCCTACCATTACGTTTGAAATCAGGTTCATTCTTCCTGAGATATTGCCGACAAATCGGCATTTAGAACGTTTTTAGAACGCTTTTTGTGCATTTTGTTCCTGCATTTCCTCTGGGGTAGTGGAAGCAGATATAAAATATAGCCTATCTTGGAGCAAGATCTGTCACCATCATATTTGAAATCGGTTCAGTACTTCCTAAGATTGCATAGAAATCGCAATTTAGAACGTTTTTTACAACTCTTTTTGCGCATTTTGACCCCTTTTTAAATTTCGATTTTTTTTAGGAAAGGTCCTTAGAGATCATTGATATCTTATAACTAACTACCATTCCAAATTTCACGATTCTAGGCCCTTCCGTAACGCAAAAGCCGCAATTTAGAACGTTTTTCTCCTGCACACCCTTTAAGGTAGTGGCACCGACATAAAACATCGCCTAAGTTGGAGCACGGGTTGTCACCATCTTTTTGACGCCATTATTTTTTAGATCGGTTTGGTATTTCCTGAGATTGTATAGAAACCACCATTAGAACGTTTTTAGAACGCTTTTCGCGCATTTTCACCCCTTTTAAATTTCGAATTGTTTAAGAACTGTTCTTAGAAATCCTTTATATGTAATAAGTAGCTAATATTTCAAATTTCTAGGCCCTTCCGTAACGCAAAAATCGCATTTTTAGAACATTTTTTGCTCCTGCACCCCCTTTCTGGTAGTGCCACCGACATAAAACATAGCCTATGTTGGAGCAAGGGTTGTCACCGTCATTTTGACACCATTATTTTTTAAATCGGTTTGGTATTTCCTGAGATTGTGTAGAAACCCCCATTTAGAACGTTTTTAGAACGATTTTCGCACATTTTCACCCCTTTCAAATTTCGAATTGTTTAAGAACTGTTCTTAGAAATCCTTTATATCTAATAAGTAGCTAATATTTCAAATTTCATATTTCTAGGCCCTTCAGTAACACATAAATCGCATTTTTAGAACGTTTTTTGCTCCTGCACCCCCTTTGGGGTAGTGACATCGACATAAAACGTAGCCTATCTTGGAGCAAGCGTTGTCACCATCATTTTACACCAATATTTTTTTAATCGGTTTGGTATTTCCAGAGATTGTGTAGAAACTACCATTTAGAACGTTTTTTAGAACGCTTTTCGCGCATTTTCACCCCTTTTAAATTCCGAATTGTTTAAGAACTGTTCTTAGACATCATTTATATCTTATAAGTAACTAATATTCCAAATTTCATATTTCTAGGCCCTTCAGTAACGCTAAAATCGCATTTTTAGAAAGTTTTTTGCTCCTGCACCCCCTTTGGGGTAGTGATATCGACATAAAACATAGCCTATCTTGGAGCAAGCGTTGTCACCATCATTTTGACACCAATATTTTTTAAATCAGTTTGGTATTTCCTGAGATTGTGTAGAAACTACCATTTAGAACGTTTTTTAGAACGCTTTTCGTGCATTTTCACCCCTTTTAAATTTCGAATTGTTTAAGAACTGTTCTTAGACATCATTTATATCTTATTAGTAGCTAATATTCAAAATTTCATATTTCTAAGCTCTTCAGTAACGCTAAATTTGCATTTTTAGAACGTTTTTTGCTCCTACACCCCCTTTGGGGTAGTGGCACCGACATAAAACATAGCCTATCTTGGAGCAAGCGTTGTCACCATCATTTTGACACCAATATTTTTTAAATCGGTTTGGTATTTCCCGAGATTGTGTAGAAACTACCATTTAGAACGTTTTTTAGAACGCTTTTTGTGCATTTTCACCCTTTTTAAATTTCGAATTGTTTAAGAACTGTTCATAGACATCATTTATATCTTATAAGTAACTAATACTCAAAATTTCATATTTCTAGCCCCTTCAGTAACGCTAAAATCGCATTTTTATAACGTTTTTTGCTCCTACACCGCCTTTGAGGTAGTGGCATCGACATAAGATATAGCCTATGTTCTAAGTTGGACGAACACCATCATTTTGATACCATTACTTTTAGAATCGGTTCGGTATTTCCAGAGCTTACCTCCGACAAATAAACAATTTTTTCCTCTTTATAATAGGAGTATAGATGACTAGCAAACCCGGCGGCTTTGCTCGCGTAATATTTGAAATATGCCAAGTGATATTTATATGTCTAATTTTTATTAAAAGGTACTAACTAAATTTTTATTTTATTAAAAGGCAATATTTTATTTTATTAAAAGGTTTTTTTTATTTTTATTAAAAGGTACATATTACTTTTAGGAATAATTCAAAAATTACTATTTAAAACACAGTTTGATTAAACATCATTATTACACTGCATTAGGCAGAAATGAGACTTAAATTAATAAAACGAAATAAAACTAAATAAATGATAATTTAGAAAATATTTTGAAACTTTTATGCTCAATTAATACGCTCATTTCAGTATTCATTTGAAGTTTTGAATTTTTTAGAAACCATCTTCTTACATCTTAAAATTAACCATCATGTCAAATTCCAAGTCCTACCACCTCTCTCAACATAAAGGGCTATGTTGAAATAGGAACTGCCACGATTAATTTGCCAACATTAATTTTGAAATCGGTTTGTTATTTCCTAACGTTCCACAGAAACGTAATTTAAAAAGCTTTTAAAGGCCTTTTTTAGAACGTTTGTTATTCCTGTGAACCCGAGTGGTAGAATCGCCGGCATAAAATATAGCCTGTGTAGGATCAGAGACTGTTACCATTGATTCGCAACTATTACTTTATAATTGGTTTATATTCCCTGAAATTGCATAGAATCGTAATTTAGAACTTTTTTCGAATGATTTTCGCATCTCCGCTTCGCTTCACCCCTTTTTAATTCGATTTTTTTTCGACGCTCCTTCGAGGGCATTTATATTTTAGAAGTAACTACCATTCCATATTTAAAGTTTCTAGCCTTTTCCGTATCACAGATACCGCAATTGAGAAAGTTTTTAGCTCCTGCAACCCTGTGGTTGTAGTGCAACAGACATAAAATATACTTATGTTTGAGCAGGTTCTATCACCAACAATTTGTCATCATTATTTTTTTAATCGGTTTGGTAATTTATAAGTTTGCTTAAAAATTGTAATTTATAACGATTTTCACTCACTTCATCTTTTTAAGTTTGGAATTTTCTTTCGACTGTTCTTAGAAAGCAGTTGCATCTTGTAAGTAAATACCATTCCATACTTCAAAGTGTTAGACACTTCAGTTGTGCAAAAAACGCAAATTAGAACATGTTTTGCTTTTGCAACCCTCAGATGGTAGTGACAGCAACATAAAATATAACCTATGTTATAGCAGGGACTGTCACCATTGATTTGCAACCATTACTTTTGAAATAGCTTTGGTATTTCCTTAGATTGAGTAGAAATCGCAATTTAGAACGTTTTTAGGACGCTTTTCGCGCATTTTCACCCCTTTTTAAATTTCTATTTTTTTCGAAACTGTTCTTAAAGATCATTTATATCTAATAAATATGTACCTTGCCTAATTTTAAGTTGCTAGCCCCTACCGATCACAAAAATCGAAATTTAGAACGCTTTTTTGCTCCTGCAAGGTCTTGGTGATAGTAATACCGACATAAAATAGTGTCTATGTTAGAGCAGAGGCTGTCAGCATCAATTTCCTACCATTACGTTTGAAATCAGGTTCATTCTTCCTGAGATATTGCCGACAAATCGGCATTTAGAACGTTTTTAGAACGCTTTTTGTGCATTTTGTTCCTGCATTTCCTCTGGGGTAGTGGAAGCAGATATAAAATATAGCCTATCTTGGAGCAAGATCTGTCACCATCATATTTGAAATCGGTTCAGTACTTCCTAAGATTGCATAGAAATCGCAATTTAGAACGTTTTTTACAACTCTTTTTGCGCATTTTGACCCCTTTTTAAATTTCGATTTTTTTTAGGAAAGGTCCTTAGAGATCATTGATATCTTATAACTAACTACCATTCCAAATTTCACGATTCTAGGCCCTTCCGTAACGCAAAAGCCGCAATTTAGAACGTTTTTCTCCTGCACACCCTTTAAGGTAGTGGCACCGACATAAAACATCGCCTAAGTTGGAGCACGGGTTGTCACCATCTTTTTGACGCCATTATTTTTTAGATCGGTTTGGTATTTCCTGAGATTGTATAGAAACCACCATTAGAACGTTTTTAGAACGCTTTTCGCGCATTTTCACCCCTTTTAAATTTCGAATTGTTTAAGAACTGTTCTTAGAAATCCTTTATATGTAATAAGTAGCTAATATTTCAAATTTCTAGGCCCTTCCGTAACGCAAAAATCGCATTTTTAGAACATTTTTTGCTCCTGCACCCCCTTTCTGGTAGTGCCACCGACATAAAACATAGCCTATGTTGGAGCAAGGGTTGTCACCGTCATTTTGACACCATTATTTTTTAAATCGGTTTGGTATTTCCTGAGATTGTGTAGAAACCCCCATTTAGAACGTTTTTAGAACGATTTTCGCACATTTTCACCCCTTTCAAATTTCGAATTGTTTAAGAACTGTTCTTAGAAATCCTTTATATCTAATAAGTAGCTAATATTTCAAATTTCATATTTCTAGGCCCTTCAGTAACACATAAATCGCATTTTTAGAACGTTTTTTGCTCCTGCACCCCCTTTGGGGTAGTGACATCGACATAAAACGTAGCCTATCTTGGAGCAAGCGTTGTCACCATCATTTTACACCAATATTTTTTTAATCGGTTTGGTATTTCCAGAGATTGTGTAGAAACTACCATTTAGAACGTTTTTTAGAACGCTTTTCGCGCATTTTCACCCCTTTTAAATTCCGAATTGTTTAAGAACTGTTCTTAGACATCATTTATATCTTATAAGTAACTAATATTCCAAATTTCATATTTCTAGGCCCTTCAGTAACGCTAAAATCGCATTTTTAGAAAGTTTTTTGCTCCTGCACCCCCTTTGGGGTAGTGATATCGACATAAAACATAGACTATCTTGGAGCAAGCGTTGTCACCATCATTTTGACACCAATATTTTTTAAATCAGTTTGGTATTTCCTGAGATTGTGTAGAAACTACCATTTAGAACGTTTTTTAGAACGCTTTTCGTGCATTTTCACCCCTTTTAAATTTCGAATTGTTTAAGAACTGTTCTTAGACATCATTTATATCTTATTAGTAGCTAATATTCAAAATTTCATATTTCTAAGCTCTTCAGTAACGCTAAATTTGCATTTTTAGAACGTTTTTTGCTCCTACACCACCTTTGGGGTAGTGGCACCGACATAAAACATAGCCTATCTTGGAGCAAGCGTTGTCACCATCATTTTGACACCAATATTTTTTAAATCGGTTTGGTATTTCCCGAGATTGTGTAGAAACTACCATTTAGAACGTTTTTTAGAACGCTTTTTGTGCATTTTCACCCTTTTTAAATTTCGAATTGTTTAAGAACTGTTCATAGACATCATTTATATCTTATAAGTAACTAATACTCAAAATTTCATATTTCTAGCCCCTTCAGTAACGCTAAAATCGCATTTTTATAACGTTTTTTGCTCCTACACCGCCTTTGAGGTAGTGGCATCGACATAAGATATAGCCTATGTTCTAAGTTGGACGAACACCATCATTTTGATACCATTACTTTTAGAATCGGTTCGGTATTTCCAGAGCTTACCTCCGACAAATAAACAATTTTTTCCTCTTTATAATAGGAGTATAGATGACTAGCAAACCCGGCGGCTTTGCTCGCGTAATATTTGAAATATGCCAAGTGATATTTATATGTCTAATTTTTATTAAAAGGTACTAACTAAATTTTTATTTTATTAAAAGGCAATATTTTATTTTATTAAAAGGTACTTATTACTTTTAGGAATAATTAAAAAAATTATTATTTAAAACACAGTTTGATTAAACATCATTGTTACACTGCATAAGGCAGAAATGAGACTTAAATTAATAAAGCGAAATAAAACTAAATAAATAATAATTAAGAAAATATTTTGAAACTTTTATGCTCAATTAATACGCTCATTTCAGTATTCATTTGAAGTTTTGAATTTTTTAGAAACCATCTTCTTACATCTTAAAATTAACCATCATGTCAAATTCCAAGTCCTACCACCTCTCTCAACATAAAGAGCTATGATGAAATAGGAACTGTCACGATTAATTTGCCAACATTAATTTTGAAATCGGTTTGTTATTTCCTAATATTCCACAGAAACGTAACTTAAAAAGCGTTTAAAGGTCCTTTTTAGAACGTTTGTTATTCCTGTGAACCCCAGGTGGTAGAATCGCCGGCATAAAATATAGCCTGGGTAGGATCAGAGACTGTTACCATTGATTCGCAACTATTACTTTTATAATCAGTTTATATTCCCTGAAATTGCATAGAATCGTAATTTAGAACTTTTTTAGAATGCTTTTTTCGCACCTCCGCTTCACTTCAACCCTTTTTAATTCGAATTTATTTTCGACCTTCCTTCGAGGGCATTTATATTTTAGAAGTAACTACCATTCCATATTTAAAGTTTCTAGCCTTTTCCGTATCACGTAAATCGCAATTTAGAAAGTTTTTAGCTCCTGCAAGCCTGTGGTGGTAGTGGTAGAGACATAAAATATAGCTTATGTTTGAGCAGGTTCTATCACCAACAATTTGTCATCATTATTTTTTTAATCGGTTTGGTATTTGATAAGATTGCATAAAAATTGTAATTTATAACGCTTTTCGCTCACTTCATCTTTTTAAATTTGGAATTTTCTTTCGACTGTTCTTAGAAAGCAGTTGCATCTTTTACGTAAATACCATGCCATACTTCAAAGTGTTCCTCAGTTGTGCAAAAAACACAAATTAGAAAATGTTTTCCTTTTCAACCCTCAGATGGTAGTGACAGCAACATAAAATATAACCTATGTTATCGCAGGGACTGTCTCCATTGATTTGCAACCATTACTTTTGAAATAGCTTTGGTATTTCCTGAGATTGAGTAGAAATCGCAATTTAGAACGATTTTAGTTCGCTTTTCGCACATTTTCACCCCTTTTTTAAATTTCCAATTTTTTCAAAACTGTTCTTAAAGATCATTTGTATCTAATAAATATGTACCTTGCCAAATTTTAAGTTGCTAGCCCCTACCGATCACAAAAATCGAAATTTAGAACGCTTTTTTGCTCCTACAACGTCTAGGTGATAGTAATACTGACATAAAATAGCGTCTATATTAGAGCAGAGGCTGTCAGCATCAATTTCCTACGGTTACTTTTGAAATCAGTTTGATTCTTCCTGAGATATTGCTGACAAATCGGCATTTAGAACGCTTTTCGTGCATTTTTCTCCTGCATCTCCTCTCGGGTAGTGGAAACAGATATAAAATATAGCCTATCTTGGAGAAAGGTCTGCCATCATCATTTTTACACCATTACATTTGAAATCGCCTCAGTACTTCCCGAGATTGCATAGAAATCGCAATTTAAAACGTTTTTTACAACGCTTTTTGCGCATTTTGACCACCTTTTAAATTTCGATTTTTTTAGGAAATGCCCTTAGAGGTCATTGGTATCTTATAACTAACTACCATTCCAAATTTCACGATTCTAGGCCCTTCCGTAACGCAAAAACCGCAATCTAGAACGTTTTTCTCCTGCACCCCCTTTGGGGAAGTGGCTACGACATAAAACATAGCCTATGTTGGAGCAAGGGTTGTCACCATATGACGATATTTTTTTAAATCAGTTTGGTGTTTCCTGAGATTGTGTTGAAACCACCATCTAGAAGGTTTTTTAGAACGTTTTTCACGTATTTTCACCTCTTTTAAATTTCGAATTGTTTAGGAACTGTTCTTAGAAATCCTTTATATCTAATAAATAGCTAATATTTCAAATTTCATATTTCTAGGCCCTTCAGTAACACAAAAATCGCATTTTTAGAACTTTTTCCTCCTGCACTCCTTTTCGGGTAGTGGCTACGATATAAAACATAGCCTATGTTTGAGCAAGGGTAGTCACCATATGACGCCATTATTTTTTAAATCGGTTTGGTATTTCCTGAGATTGTGTAGAAATCGCCATTTAGAACGTTTTTTAGAACGCTTTTCGCACATTTTCACCCCTTTTAAGTTTCGAATTGTTTAAAAACGGTTCTTAGACATCATTTATAACTTATAAGTAACTAATATTCCAAATTTCATATTTCTAGGCCCTTCAGAAACCCAAAAATCGCATTTTTAGAACGTTTTTTGCTCCTGCACCCCCCTTTGGGGTAGTGGCACCGACATAAAATATAGCCTATCTTGGAGCAAGGGTTTTCACCAGTATTTTGACACCAATATTTTTTAAATCGGTGAGGTATTTTCTGAGATTATGTAGAAACTACCATTTAGAACGTTTTTTGGAACGCTTTTTGTGCATTTTCACCCCTTTTAAGTTTCGAATTGTTTAAAAACTGTTCTTAGACATCATTTATATCTTATAAGTAACTAATATTCCAAATTTCATATTTCTAGGCCCTTCAGTAACGCAAAAATCGCATTTTTAGAACGTTTTTTGCTCCTGCACCCCCTTTGGGGTAGTGGCACCGACATGAAATATAGCCTATCTTGGAGCAAGGGTTGTCACCATCATTTTGACGCCATTATTTTTTAAATCGGTTTGGTATTTTCTGAGATTATGCAGAAACTATCATTTAGAACGTTTTTTGGAACGCTTTTTGTGCATTTTCACCCCTTTTAAGTTTCGAATTGTTTAAAAACTGTTCTTAGACATCATTTATATCTTATAAGTAACTAATATTCCAAATTTCATATTTCTTGGCCCTTCAGTAATGCAAAAATCGCATTTTTAGAACGTTTTTTGCTCCTGCACCACCTTTGGGGTAGTGGCACCGACATAAGATATAGCCTATGTTCTAAGTTGGACTAACACCATCATTTTGATACCATCACTTTTAGAATCGGTTCGGTAGTTCCTGAGCTTACCTCCTACAAATAAACAATTTTTTCCTCTTTATAATAGGAAGTATAGATGAAGTATAGGTTTGAGCTTGGGCTGGCGATAGAACATATTAAGAGAGTGAAATGGTTATATTGGCAAGACATAATACATTAATAGAAGTGACATACTCATTCTGTAGCATTTCAACAATGTAGTACCGAACTTCAATTTGGATACAGTCCCTAAAATAGGGTCATTTTAAAATAATTAATTTCTCTGAAAGTAATCGCCTGAATTTCTTGAAATTTTTCATTTCGGTTTATTAAAAGGTGTAGAATTTTTTTATGGTGTCAGACTTGCGTATTTCTATTGAAAAAAACAGAAGTTTGGGTTCGTTTTGATATGTAGATGGCCCCCTAAGCAAATTTTGTATGCATCATTTAAAAATAGACTTTATATCCAATCGTTAGGTACAAGTCACTTTCTTCTATAATAATTTGTTGCAAAGTTAGTAGGGCATGATTACTTTTTTTTCCACGACTGTACATACATATAAATATAAAAAAATAAACCTGCATATCCCTATGTAAACATTTAAACAGATTAGAACATGTGATGAAAACTTCATTGTACAGTTAAAATACAGTTTTATACACTTACAAAACTAGTATGTTGTGGCCATCAGAAAACTTTCTTCTATATAAATCCCATAAACAACACTAATTGATATCAAGGTATACCTGAATCTGAAGTTTGATGAAAATTCGTGCATTAGTTCTTGAGATAGAGCTAAAGTGGAAATTCTGAAAAATGCTGCATAAGAACGCCACCTGTTGAGAAATTTGCACCAAAACATAAACAGCACTAATTCATATCAAGGTATACCTGATTCTGAAGTTTGTTGAAAATCCAAGCATTAGTTCTTGAGATAGAGCTACTGCGGAAATCGCAAAAAAGGCAGCATAGCAGCGCCACCTGTTGAGTGATTTACACCAAAATATATAAAATGTCAATTCATGTCAAAGACTCACTGAATCTGAAGTTTGATGAAAATCCGTGCATTAGTTCTGGAGATTGAGCTGTTGCGGAAATCGTGAAAAATGCTGCATAGCAGCGCCACCTGTTGAGCGATTTACACGAAAAATCAATCACCACCAATTTCTATCAGGCACTAACAGAATATAATTTTTTAATAAATTCCGTGCATTAGTTCTTGAGATAGAGCGGCCCCAAAATTTGTATCACATACCGACTGACAAACGGACAGGCAGACACAGTCGCAGACTCGCATACAGAGATTTTGTAAAAACATGTTTTTCGGAATCTCTGACCCCTAAAGCGTATAAATCCACCGAAAACCGAAAATTTTCACGAATCCAATACTTTCTTCTTGTAAAGGTAGAAGAAAGTAAAAAGCGTCTTTGGCTAGTGACCAATTTTAGCTCTAAATTTGAATTCTATCAACAGCTGTCACACTCGCAGGTTAAAAAATACTGACAAAAACTCATGTATGTATTTCCTTTCCAAGACATATAGGAGAGCGAAAAAGCTAAAATCGCCATACCTGTTTCTTTTAAAATTGATCTAATTAACCCTCTTTCTCCTACCCCCTCCGTTGCCATTGACTGGCCGAAGTTCACTCGTTTTCTTGAAAACATTGACCTCACTTATATTGAAATTAATAATAATGATGATATTGATTCTGCTGTTAATATTTTAAATACCCATATCACTAATGCTCAAAATTATGCTACTGTCCATTATTTCAAAAACAATAAATATTTCATACCTCCAAGGTACATTCATAACATGAGTAAAGAGAGGAACCGGTTCCGCCGTCTTTTTCAAAATTCTAGAGATCCCATCCTTACACCCATCATCAATAGACTTAATAATAATATCAAAAATGCAATCTTTAAAGAAAAGCAAAAAAACTGGAATAACTTTCTCAAAATATCTCTAGCGAGGATAATTCTCCTTGGATCATTAAACGCAAACTTAATAAGAACTTTACACCCATCCCCCCCCCCCTTACTGCTGATAACAAAACTGCTTATACTGACGAAGATAAAGCCAACATGCTTGCCAGTTCTTATGCTGAGCAATTTTCTCCGCATACTAACCTCGCTAGCCAGGATCATCTTTCCCGGGTCAGTGAAACTGTTCGCAATTTCCTGGCCAACCCCCCTGGTGACCCCCAATTACTATTCAGCCCATTATCATTCATAATATTATCAAAAAACTTAAAAAATCGCAAGGCCCCCCGGTATGATAAAATCTCTAATACTGCACTTAAAAACCTTCCTACTAACTGCATTCTCTATATAACTCATGTAACCAACTCCATTTTCAAATTTAACTACTTTCCAAAACCTTGGAAAATGTCTATTGTTTCTCCTATCCCCAAACCTGGCAATAATCTTTCTGATCCTACTAGTTATAAACCTATTTCTTTACTACCATCTCTTAGCAAGGTTGTTGAACGCGTCATTAGGACCCAGTTGCAACAGCACATTGATCAGAACAATATTCTTATGCCCGAGCAGTTTGGCTTTAGGCCCAAACACTCAACACAACACCAGCTGCTTCGTGTTGTAGAGTTTCTTAGTGAAAAGCTCAACGCGAAGATCCCAGCTGCGGCCACTTTTTTGGATGTCTCAAAAGCTTTCGACAAAGTCTGTCATTAAGGCCTTATTTACAAATTGATTCAGCTTGGATTCCCTGCTAGACTTATATTTTTAATCTTCTCATACCTTCGCGACCGCTCCTTCCGCGTCCGCATCAAAAATATCCTTTCTGCAATTTTCCTCATCCTTAGTGGGATATTTCAGGGCAGTGTCCTCGGCCCACTATTATTCAACCTATTCTTTAACGACATTCCACGCTCACTCTATACTTATTTAGTCCTCTATGCGGACGACACTGCAATTTACGCAGCAGCCCACCTCCCGTACACACTATACAGACACCTACAGGCTCACATCGACTTATTCATTAACTGGTGCAACCTATGGCGTGCTCGCATCAATGAAAGCAAAACCTCTGCTGTCTACTTTTCTAGAAAACTAACCTATCCTAATAGACTTACCATTAATAAAACCACCATTGAATGGACTAATAATGCTAAGTACCTGGGGGTTACCGTTGACCAACGTCTTACTTGGAAACAACACTTTCGTAACATCAGGGGGAAAGTCGCCGGGGCCTCCCAAGCACTCAAACCCCTCCTCAACATCTCTACCCTTGTCATCTACAACAAGTATATCCTTTATAATCCCTGTATTCTTCCCATTATGACATACGCCTGCCCCATCTGGGGATGCACTTGCAAATCTACTATGGACAGTCTCAGTCAACTTCACAACAAACACTTACGCATTGTACGTAATGCCTCACGTTACCTCCGTAACTCCACTATCCGTAGAGACCTTAATGCCCCTACCTTCAGGAAAAGAGTTGTTGACCTTTCCAAAAAATTTTATGGCAACCTATACAATCTCCCTAACGAAATTCTGGCTGAATTGCCGGACTATGACGCCCTCGAACCTGATCATAGAAAACGCCCCAGATATTCCATTATTATGGATGTTGAGGGACCTTGAGTTCTTCACAACTGTCAAAATTTATCTTTTTCCTATCATTATATTACCTTTTTCCTACTAAAAAAAAAAAAAAAAAAAAAAATCTATATCTTGCTATTATCTAGCATTTACGATCTTCTAGATCATTTTTACTGTTACCTAGTAACAAAAGAAAAAAAATGTATGGGCTCTGAAAAGTGCCTTTTTTTTATTTCCAGTGACATAACATCTGTCACACCCTTTACCCTGCCCATACATCCTGTCTGCGTAACTATCTTAACCGTGCTTAACATATTTTTTAACCTTAATCTTAACTTTTATTCCTTTTATTTATTTTTTTTTTCTTAATCAGTAAGATTCTTACTACTTAACTTTACAATACCACTTTTCTTTAACAGTATTTTTTTTTTGCATTTTTATCTTTATTATATTAAAATTTTATAGTAGTTTTTAAAACTACAGTTAGACTTTTTATCCCCAATGGCTCACATATAATAAGACAATCATACATAGCCTGGGCGTAAAGTTGATGTCAATTCGGAAGCCCCTCAAAGTGACAACACTGTTAAGCCACTGTTAAGCGTTCCCTCAGTCGGACTCCAGCTCCCACGCAGTGTACAGGGCGACAGGGCCGGTTCTTTTCAGGACCTACGGCATTGCCGAAGCGCTGCATCCGGCACTGCTGTGGCTTTCTCCTACATGACTCCAGTAGCTGCTTCCCATATGTCGGCGATGTAAATCCGGGAGGGAGGGCCCTTGTCAGGGCCACGCGAAAGCGTATCTTCGTTCACGGTATTGCCTCGACTCTTGGACGGCACCAGCTCTAGCAAAGGTACGGCACCCAGACCAGATCCAAATCACACTTTCACCGGCCGTTAGGCCTAGGCTACCCTTTTTCCCTTTTAATGCTAACAGTCACACTTTCTGTTGATTTTTCTACTTTTTATTATCAATTTATAAAAAAAATGTTATAAAAAATTTAAAAAATATTTGAAAAAACTTACAAAAAATTAAAAAATTTTAGAAAATACAAAAATATATATTATTGTTGTAATGTTATAGTTAATCTTTCTTCTAGACTCTTCCTTCTTTATTTTTACTTTTTATTTGAGCTCTTTTCCCATGCAATCCCAGTTAGATTTTTTACTTTTTATGCCCTCGTTGCTACCAGCTATGAATTTTGCCATTCCATTTAACTTGCACATCCTTATGTGACGGGGATGTGGGGCAAGCGGCTCCTCGACCAAATCATCTTCGAACCAGTAAGTACTTTATCGATTGCAGGACAATCGACAAATGAGAAGCTCTCAACGTAGAAGACCAAGTCCATAAAAGAAAAAAAAATGAGATGATCTATATAAAAGGTTCATAAAATATGTTTTATCTACCCCCACAGTGAACTAAGCTTGTTTCCACATACTTTCACATATATGCCATCTGTTTACACATTTGGTTCACTATGGGAGCGTAAAAAATAAATTTTATGCACCTTCCAAATCAGCGGTTCCCAATCTGAGGTACGTGGCGGCCCTGATGGGTGTACGTGAAAATAATATCGGTAATGGCGGAAATCACAAAAATGTTTTAACTAAAAGCACATAAAGGAAATTGATAGTTTTAGATTACAAAGTTAGTCTCATGCATAAATCCAAAATGTTACACTCAAAATGAGGAGAAGTTTACCTAATAATTCATTGATAATGCAATGTCAGTAGCTCCGCTCACTGCTAAGCATGAGAACTTATATGTTTTCTCCCATCTTTCCGAAAACTTCAATTAATCATTATACAACATTATTTTCTGTTTCCAATTTGATTTTTTGTATATTATTACGCAAAGTTGTTATCAATAATCATCATAAGATACTTACAATTTCTTTTAACGCTACATTGATTTCTTTTTAATGTTTGGCTGTAAAAAGCAATGATAACTTTAAAATGCACGATAAAAAAATAAAACGTTCGAAATGTCAGTGTAATTTGTATCGATTTATTATATGGTTGTGATAAGAAGATTACTAATTGAAAAAAGCATGTTTGTGTAATCCAGTTGAGTGGAGCTTGCTTATGGGAATGGAGCTACTCCGAAATGAAAAGCCTAAGAAAGGGTTATATGAAAGATAAAAGGTTGGGAAGCGCTGTTCTAAATGGACTATTTCATCTTTTTTTTTTTAATGGATTGTGAGCTTCTCAAATGATGTTTCAAGAAGTTAAAACAGAAAAAATTCTTAAATTTAACTTTGACAATAACTTTGTTTAATTAAATTTCTTTTTATTTACTTATTTATCTGTATCGATCTTTCACTATATTAAAAAATTGGATTATAGCAGGACTATAATTAACTCATGTTTTCTTTTAAATAATAAATATTAACATTTAGAAACGTTAAATTTTTGTTTTATTATAGGGACATCCTCAAAATTAAGATAAAACAGAAAAGTGTGTTAAAAAATGCAAATTTAAGTTCACTTTATAAGTCAGAATAAAAGTTACATTTCATCATTTCATCAATGAAACACAAAAATGCACTTGAAACTGGTTAAATCACTGCACAGCACATCCATTAATATGTCTTTAGTCCATAGAATTAATTGATCGAAGACATCTTTTAACAGAACTTATTGTAGTAATATTAATGTACACAAACAATGAATTCATTTTTAATTCAATTCTTTTGCAAAATAATAATAATAATAATAATAATAATAATAATAATAATAATAATAATAATAATAATAATAGGAATGTGTGTTAGAAAAATTGTAAACAAAAAACTAAAAACAAAAAAGTTATCTTACTAACTATTTTCTTCAATTCTACATTTAAGGATTTTCATAATTCTGTTTAAAGATATTCCACAAACCTTGTATGTAACAAGGGTAATTATGAAGCGAATGAAATACTCATATCTTATACTATAATGCGAGCAAAAATTGTGTGTGTATGTATGTGTGTGTCTGTGTGTGTATGTAAATTTTATCTTAAAAACGGCTCTAACGATTTTGACGAAATTTTGTATTTTACCATTTTCGGGCACAATAAGACCTTTGGGCTAGGTCGCGTGTTCGAGAAAATTCGATTAGTGGGTCATTTAGGGTCATAATTGGTCAAGGTCAAGCTAATTACATCTAAAAAACGGCTCAATCGATTTTGACTAAATTTTATATCCAACCGTTTTTCGGCGCGAGAAAACTATTGGGCTATGTCACATGTTCGAGAAATTTCGATTAGTGGGTCATTTTTGGGTCACTATGGGCCAAGCCAATTTTATCTAAAAAACGGCTCTAACGATTTTGACTAAATTTTGTATTCTGTCGTTTTGGATTACGAGAAGACCAATGGGCTAGGTCACATATTAGAGAAAATTTGATTAGTGGGTCATTTTTGGGTCACTGTGGGTAGAGCAAAGTGTATCTAGAAAACAACTCTGATTTTGACGAAATTTTGTATTTTACCATTTTCGGGCACGAGAATACCATTGGGCAAGGTCACGTGTTCGAGAAAATTCGATTAGTCGGACATTTTGGGTCATGATGGGTCAAGGTCAAGCTAATTATATCTAAGAAACGGCTCAATCGATGTTGACTAAATTTTATACCCAACCGTTTTTCGGCACCAGAAAACTATTGGGCTAGGTCACATGTTCGAGAAATTTCGATTAGTGGGTCATTTTTGGGTCACTGTGGGTCAAGCAAAGTTTATCTATAAAACGGCTCTCACGATTTTGACGAAGCTTTGTATTCTATCGTTTTCGGGCACGAGAATACCATTGCGCTTGATCGCATGTTCAAGAAAATTCGATAAGTGGGTCATTTTGGGTCTTAATGGGTCAAGGTCAAGCTAATTATATCTAAAAAACGGCTCAATCGATTTTGACTAAATTTTATATCCAACCGTTTTTCAGCTCGAGAAAACTATTGGACAAGGTCACATGTTCGAGAAATTTCGATCAGTGGGTCATTTTTGGGTCACTATGGGTCAAGCCAATTTTATCTAAAAAACAGCTATAACGATTTTGACTAAATTTTGCATTCTGTCGTTTTGGATCGCGAGAAGACCAATGGCCTAAGTCACATATTAGAGAAAACTCGATTAGCGAGTCATTTTTGGGTCACTGTGGGTCAAGCTAAGTTTACCTAGAAAACAACTCTGATTTTGACTAAATTATGTATTCTGTCGTTTTTGGGTTCGAGAAGTGCATTCGTTAGGTCGTCTGTTCGAAGAATTTCAGTCAGTGGGTCCCTATGGCTTAGGATTATGCAAATTTTATCTAAGCAGCAAGAATTATACAGTGAGAATGAAATATCGAATTGAACACAAGGGTAATTTTGACCGAGCTTAGCTCGGTCATGCCCGCTAGTTTCTATTATACGAAAACGATTCTGTAGTGAAGATATCATTTAATAAAATCGGCTTTCTTATTTCAAAAACATTTTTCATTAATGTGAAAGTCGAAGATATTTAACATTCTTCTTTCGAATCTTTAAAGAATTGATTTTTCAGAAAATATTTTGTTTATTTAACTTCTTTCTATTGTATGCATGATTATTGAAACAACCTCAGAACGATTATATTGTTTTGTTTCTTAAGGAATCTGGACGTAAGGTGTCCTTGAATGTAATTTTGGTATTACAGACTGCTTCGTTTCGTACAATTATATTTTTATCAATAAATGCATAATTCTTTAATTTTTTTTTTCGTTTATTTATAAATAAATCATTCTTTATCCTTTATAATAGACTTTTTTTTATTTTGCGGATTTTATTGTCCTACAAATCCCTCTTTTCTTTTTTAAAAAATATTATTTCATTTTACTGTAAAATTTAACAATTAGGTATTACAAGTTTATTTCGCTTTTTTGTTTTTCACTTTTATAATGATTTTTTAAAGGCACATACTTTGAAAAAACATTATTTTTGTGTCAATTTTCTTTTAGTTAATAACCAATTTATTAGTATAATCATTTATTAGTTAGAATTACAGTTGAAATTCATTAATATTATATAAGTTTGATATCGGAATACAGCAATTATTTTTAAACTCTGCACTTTTTGTGCTTAGAATTCTATAACAGCAGAACTGACGAGGAAGGTCTCCATACTGGGCATACTCAGAATATGTTGAAAAAAATGCTAGTGAAAGTACTCATGTATATGTAATAAAAGATCAGTTAAAATTAGCGGCGGAATTACAGTAGAAAATCTGTAAAAAAATAAAATACTTTCGAATAATTGGCGTGAAAAGACGAAAGCGGCACGCAATTTGGCGAGCAGCACTTTTCCTCACCAAAAGCAAACGATTTTAATGAATCTGAAAATTGTTTGTTAATTGATTTTGAGAATATGCGGTATTTAATGAATTTAAACGTAAACCATGAAAGAATTTTTTATTATTATTATTATTACATTTTGTATTATACTTGTTGCTTGTTGCCAATTTGAACGAAATTTTGCCATTGTTTTATTCTCCAATCCACAATTTTTTTTATTTTAAACGGCTTTATCGGTTATAAAAATAACTTTTAACGCCAGATGAATAATGCTGCTGTAATACTTTTCCATACCGAAGAAGTTGTTTCCATAGCAACAAAGTTGTATCGACAGTGATCGTTGGGGCATATTTTTGAGTTTGGAACAATTTTAATCAATTTAAATTTTGTTTTAAATCGTAAAATATGATAGTTAAAATTCGTTATAAGCACATATAAATATATATGACAAAACTATAGGTAAAACAAACTAAAAATGACAAAGCTAAAGTTATTTAAATTAAACTTATTTAAACAAACTCAACATAAAAGTTTTTTCTTTAAAGAGTATTCGACAAGCGTATTTTTTTTAACTTAATTTCTTCGCCAAACGGTGAAGAGTCGCCAAATAAGCGAAATTTTCATTATTTTTTTACGGACGTTCTACCGAGGTTCCGCCAAAAACTTTTTTATAAACATATATACCCATGGGAGAAGAACATTCTGTATTTTTTCAGATTTTTCTGAATATGCCCGTATGGAGACCATACTTATGAGTAAAGTTCATGCTTATTCACTGAATTAACTTATACAACATTTAAACAGTAATTAGTCAACTAGTATATGTATAGTTCGTATCCAGCGTTTTCTGGAGTTGCATTACCTGAAATTTATTCTGTTGAACTAAACCAGGTTTCAGACCAGATGCTATAATCATTAAGGTTAGCTGGGTGAGAAAGTTCCACCAGATTCGTCCGGGATAGCTCAGATGGCAGAGCGCTGTCAGCTTCAGCCAGGAGATCCCTGGTTCGAATCCTGGTCCGGACATTTTTCGCCTAGTTGGAAATTTACATCTAATATGATTTATTTACCAATTAGAATAATTCTGTTAAAATTAATCTAGTAGTGTATATATATATATATATATATATATGCAGGGTGCCCCGAAAGTTCCTGACAAATTCTAAATTTCAATATAAAATCAAGTAATTGTCTCGTACAGGAGTGTGGTTTGGCCTAAAATGTTTCTCACGATGAAAAGTTTTCTTCCAGCGAATGAAATAATTAATTTCAAACTTTGATCACAGATGACGTCATTTGTCCGTATGCTTATTTTCAAACATATGTTTTTTCTGGTATTCAGATTAGTTTAGAAGTTGTTACACAGAAATGACGACTGAGAAAGAGAATAAGAATGGGAGTCGTTATTTCTGTGTCACAGCGTCAAAACTAATATGAAAATAAGACGAAACGCATGTTGGAAATCCAAAATATGGACTAGCGGCACCATCTATGATTGAAGTTAAGAACCAATTATTTTGTTTCGCTTGAAGAAAACTTTTCATCGTGAGAAACATTTTAGTCCATACACCACTCCTGTGTGACAATTACTTGATTTTCTATTGAATTTTAAAATGTGTCAGGAGCTTTTGGGACACCCTGTATTATCGATGGAGTAGCTACTGTATTCTAGTGAGGAAAGCTTTCTTATGAAATGTTACGTGACATTGCGATTATGGGAGAGTCCTCGATTTAGAAACATATTTTTTAATTTTTAATTCAACGAAGATTATGCATTATTTCTTTGTTACTTATTATTTATTAAGAAGATAGAGACCCTATTACTTTTATTCCTTGAAGAAGCAGTGATGTAATGTATGTATCGTAAAACGTAAGTATTGCATATTCATATACATAAGTTATATATTTGGTATGTATTTCAATATGCATATATATATGCAAGATAGATGCATGTAAGCATGGGAGGAAAACATCAACCGTGAACGCTACACTAGAGCGAATTCGCACCGACCAAAATTTCAAATATCGGCGTTTTTTGAAAACAAGCTTTGATTAACTTGCATTTTTTTCCTTAATAAAATGAAATTTTTGATAATAATAAATACCGCAGTTCTATTCATCAATAAATTTCGTACAGGAAAAATGTGTTCAATGTCACTATAACCAACAAAGCGGACAAAGTTATACGCAATTGAAGTTACAGAATCACAAATCGCACTAATGTGGAGTGCGCGGGTGTGAACCGAAGTGTTAAGCAAACCTGTTAAATGTGAAGTTTTATATAACTTTATAAAAAAGTATGTACAGGGTGTCCAGCGAATAAGACCCTGATTTCAATATTAAATATCTCAAAAACAAAGATCAGTAGAATTATGCGGTAAACAGTTTGTTTATTAGCTAGGCTGTAAAAATGTTATACAGAAGTTTCAAAATTTAGTTGCAAAAACCGTTAATAGATGGCGCTGTATTCGCAATGCCTATAGATTGTACTTCCAAGCCCAGAACAGTAGCGTCTCATTCCTAGAGGGCTCTTTATGGAAGAACGAAAATTGGGAAAGCCCATTTTTTCGTTGGGGTGATGTGCAGAAGTGGAGACATCTGGTCACACAATTATTGCATAAACTTTTATTTTAGAGAATTTAAATTAATATAATTTTCAATAAAACGTTTAGAAATCATTATACAGGAACTTATTAAAATATTTTATTAAATTCAATTTTTAATGCCATATAAGTATTTAAATCAAAATGCATATGTTTAGAAAAATAATTTTTTACTTATTATTATTTTTTTTTATATATTTTTAAATCAAGGCATAATAATTTGAGCAAAAGTATTTTGGAGACTGCACTCCTTTCCAACACTTTGGATCATATCGCTGGAAGCTGCACCATACTTCTGTGCTCAATGATAAAAAAATGAAAATGAGTTTTTTAAATTAAAATGATTTTTTTAACTTAATTAAGTTTTAAAAAATAGAAAGTTCGTATTTTTTCATTCAAACTATTGTCTACAATTTAAAAAAAAATGATTTATGAATCATTATTATAAATGCTCAATGATTTAAAAAAGGGGGGCTTCAAGCTTTAAAACTAGAAATTTTGGATTTTTTTTTATTCAAACTTTTCTTCACAATTTAAATAAATATTAAAATGTAAAGATTTCCAATTTTTTCAAATCCTCCTCCGCTTGGATTCGATTCTACGATTTACCAATTAGGAGAGAAAAGACATAGCACAGAGGCACTGGTATTCTGACCAAAATAGCTTATAATAAAATTTGAAACAAATCTCAATTCTGTCAACACCTGGCTCTGTTCTGACATCACCCAAATAAAATATTTTAATAAGTTCTTATATAATGATTTCTAAACATTTTATTGAAAATTCTATTAATTGAATTCCTCCAAAATTAAAGATGATGCAATAATTCTATGACCAGATGCCCCCATTTCTGCATATCATCCCAACGATAAGCGACATTCCCAATTTTTGTTCTTCCATAGGGAGCCACCCAGGTATGAGATGCTACTGCTCTGGACTTCGAAGTACAATTTATAGGCATTGCGATTACAGCGCCATCTGTTAACGGTTTTCGATACTAAATTTTGAAACTTTTGTGTAACATTTTTACAGCATAGATAATAAACGAACCGTTTACCGCATAATTCTATTAATCTTTGTTTTTGAGATATTTAATTTTGAAATCAGGGTCTTATTCGCTGGACACCCTGTATGTGTAGAGGTAATTTAAAAAATAATGAAAATATTTATTAATTTCATAAAACTATAAAAATATATTGATACCTCTTATTCATTATTGGCAGTGGTCTAATGTGATTAACATAAGTATTTAGCGGTTTATTTTCTGTAGGTATGGGTTTCAGAAAACCTTCAGATTACCACGCTTCTTATTATGTTGAATACAATCGATGTAATTGTTCTTACTGTTTCAATTTTTTTTTTCGGTGTGTCAAATTGTTATATTCTTCTGTTTTGGCAATGGTAAAGTGCCATTTACTGAGCATTTTACGAATGATTTTTCCTTGCATTTCATCGGGTACTACCAGTTTATACCTTTAAACTTATACTACATACCATTTTGAATAATGTATTCATTTTCTTTGTCATTTTCATCTAAGGATTTCATTGTTTTAACAATTTTATCACTTTTTTATATTGTAGCTATTCTGGCTGTTATTTTATTCTGAGATCTGGTAACACGAGTTGTGTTTCTACTGAATGCATCCACATGTTTCATTTTACTTTCTACTCTTTTATTTCACAACCAAACTCTTCTATCAATAAAACTCACCTCGCAACTTTTCGATCTGGATCTTTTTTTTTTGTTTAATGTTTTTTTGGAATGCTGAATATTAAGCTCGAAGCCGCTGAGATCGTTCTATACTTTTAGACTTTAGAGCCACGGTCGGCAACTGGCGCGCCGCGTTCCACATCCGGATCGCCAAAAAAGGCATCGCAACTGAAGAATTTATTCATTTTTCAATAATTCTTGAATATAAAAATAATTCCGAAATACACACTGCAGCGTTCCTAAGCTTTATGTCAGATCTTGTGAAGGAATTTGAAGGAAGATTCCAAGACTTTGCAGAGATAGGTAAGTTGCCTCAATTCTTTAAATGACCTTATGGAGTTGCTACAGCTACAGAATGGACTAATGTCACTGCGGAGTTGTTCAGTCTTGAAAAACATTTATTTCAAATGGAGGTATTTGATTTGAAGAAGATATTTCCTTGCAATTATATAAAGCAGTATCCCCTGAAGAATTTTGGGGTAGATATGTCTCAGAAAAGTAGGAAAATTGCAAAAAAAAAAAGCAGCTATTAAGTCGGCTACTATGTTTGCTTCCACATATGTATTTGAAAGAACTTTCTCCAAAAAGAATTTTTTGAAGAGCAACTATCGTTCGAGATTAACGGCTTTTGTCGCATTAGCTGTTCACCTCGTGAACCAAACTTAAAAAGTATGCTCAAGACCGCAAGTGTAATTTTTTGCATGAATATTTCAACGAATATCTATTTTATTATGTGTATGTGAAGTTTTTAGAAAGTATACCAGTGTATGTAGTAATTTTTCAGAACGAATACCTCACTTTTCTATTTTATATAATATGTATGTGTATGTAAAAATAACGATTAAAAGTAATAAGTATTTATATCACGTGTTTTTTTTCTGGAACTCGATAAAATTTTTCAAAAGTATTCGGACCCCACTTAAAATTACTTGCCGACCTTTGTTTTAGAGCCTCAAGCACAACTCTTACCACTTTTCGATGTCTTTAATTTAAGTAATTTTTCTTTTAAATTTGTCCGGTTTCAATTTTTCATTTTTTCCCATTTCTTTTTGGCTTCTGCTAGAGAGTCTCGGAGAGTGAGTAGGGACGCTCGGAAACGCCGCGCTCTGAGAATTCTGCGGCGGTCAGTTTTTTTTTTTTTTTTCTAATTCCATAATTTTTTTTATCATTTTATTTTCATAAAAAAAAATCTTCAAGCGTTCGTTGTAACGACGCAAATGGAAATTAGCTTAATGTACCTTTCGCATCACCACTGCTACTTTAAATTATTTTAACGTTTTCATTAACAGATATATTATTATCTGAAATTTACTTACGTAGTACAATTCGTAAACAAATGAAACACATCCCTGTACAATTAGAGCGTATCCTAATAAGACGAAGCATCTTTCATAATGAAATACTTAGCATGCATGCCAATATCCCTTTAACTTTAATTTAATTCTAATATAACGAAATGACATTATAATGAATAAGTCGATTCGGCAGAGATTCACTTTAAAGTGACTCGGCTATAACCATCTTCCTTATGTGATGATGCTTTTGCAGAGAAAAAAAACTTCTCTTAATAAAAGCGCAATTCTTATCAATGTAAGTGCAACTAGTTTCAATGAGGGCACAAAGTATTCAATCACTGTCTTTCAAACCTTTGAAAGAATTTTATTTTCAGAAAATGCATTGTTTATCTAACGTTGCACTTTTTTTAAAATATAAAAATGAGTATTTGATTGATTGCAGAGTCATGTAATATAATAATCAGCAACAGAATCTTTTTGACGTAATTTTGATAGTGGAGGCTGCTTGTTTTGTTGTTGGGTTGTTTTTTTTTTTTTGTTTTTTGTTTTTTTTTTTTTCGTAATGGTTGTTGTTTTCAATCAAGGATGGGTCCAAATGATGCTCGCATTTTATTTTTTTTTTTTTTTTACGAAATTCAATGATGTTCTTTACTTTTAGAAGAATTTTTATTTGAATAGGTAATAAAAAGGCATAAAATCGTTAAAAATTGTTTGAATAGGTAATCGAAAGGCATAAAATCGTTAAAAATTGAAAAAGTTACAAAATGGGTAGGTGGAAATTATCAAATATGGAAAAATCCAAAGCCAAAGAGCGACGCCGAAATGATAATCGTCTTGCAAAGCAAAAATCGAGGTCTTCAACTAGTTATGTAGGCCATGAAAATCGAGGTCTTCAACTGATTATGCAGCCCATGAAAATCGAGGTCTTCAACTGATTATGTAGCCCATGAAAATCGAGGTCTTCAACTGATTATGTAGCCCATGAAAATCGATTACAGAATAAAAGAAGAACGCGAAAAAGGAAACAATCTAATGTTTGATCGATTGATAGTAAAAGGACATGTCTCGAGGGGCTCCAATCCACTAAGCTCGGCGTTTTACAATCGGTCGATTCTAACCGGGAAAAGTTGACATCAACGTAGGTAATTTGTCGCAATCTGTGGATGATTCGGTGGAACTGCTTTCGATTTCTAAACTGTTTTTCTTCTCGAAACGGGACTTGGAGAGTTTATCGATGAAGGTTTTGGTCGTCTGAAGTTTGATCTATGCGATCTGTTGTTGAAGAGGATGTGACGGAATTTGGCGGACAAAATTTAGATTTTTGGTTAAATTTTGTTACGAAGGTGATTTGTCTCGATCTGTGGATGATTCGGTGGAACTGCTTTCGATTTTTAACCTCTTATCTTTCTCGGCTTCTCTTGTCGAAATGACCCAAAATTAAAACTAAGTAAATATTAAGTAAAAAAAAAAAAAAAATCGAAATGGTCGTTGTAATCTATTAAATTACAATTTTTTTATATATATTTCCTTTAATATAGAATACATTTTCTCTACTTAAATTTATATATCTATTTATTTATCGGTATCATTATTAGTTTTATATGAGTTTTCTAATATCTGAAAAACAAAGCCTTATTGAACAAAACATCCATTATAATAACGAGTTGCAACCCGTCGAAATTCGACGTACTAAAATATTTGAAAGGAACTGTCATATCGAAATTATAATAAACCTACAAAAATAATTACAACAAAAAAATCATCTTAGATTGGTTGTCTAACTCTTAAAACAAATAATATTTTAAATCCAAAATTACCAAAATATTATTTCTACAAACTTCAACTGCTTAAATTATTGAAAAATTAAACTGTATTAGATTACGTAATCAAGATGAGTAATTATGATGAAGTTATCGATGGAGCTCTTATGTTTGTTTTTACGGGATGAAAAATCAGTAAAAAGGATTTCGCTTTGTCACATCATAAAATTTTCCCCCATAAAATCTAAACTGTACGTTATTTTCACATTCTCGTAATTTACATACGCACCACTCAAATTCATAATTTGAAAGTATTTTAACGCGCAAAACAATAGATTATTAATGAATGCATTTCCAAAGTTAAAGTCACGTTTGTCCGATACAACTTTTCATGTGAACATTCGCACAAACCTTAAGTTCTAATCTTAGTATCCGCGAAAAAAAAATTCAGAAATTTGACTTTAGTTGTCATAGTATTCGCCATTTGTAGTATAGGTCAAATATTTAGTTTTATCAAAAAAAATGATCGTTTTGTTTTAAATATATCACTTTTGCTCAATGAATCATTTTGCCGAGCGCCTCAAACTCATTTATCAGCGTAATGTAAAAATATTAAAATGTAGCTGATTTATGAAGAAGAATGCGTGTTTTATTTAATGTCTGACATCATTTTCTGTTCAAAAATTATAAAAAAGTTACTTTTATTTGTAATGTGAAAATGGCAATCAATAAGGATATAATGAATAAAAATAATAAACCATGAATATTTTCCCTTTACTTTCAGTATAAATGGAGTACTTCAGTTGCCACAATTACAAAATTTGTATTAAAAACTACAAAAAAATTAATATCTCAAAAGCAAATTGAGATACAGCTTTCAAACAAATAGTATTTAAAAGAGAATTTTTTTCCTTATACGACGGTGTAAAAAGTTAAAATGTGTGATGCATAGAAGTTTAAAAATTTGCAGTAAAGAAAATACAAAACCAAAATTTCATTTCAAATTTCAAAGTGTTGCCATTCGCAAAATGACGTATGCGTTACGCACAGATATGTTTGTCCTTTATAATATAGATTGTCCAATAGCATTATCGTTTCCCACAATCAAAAAACGAACATTTTTATCACTTACAGCAAAACATCTTATATTAAATGCAAGAACACAAAATATTCGATTATTATATTTCAAAGTTTGAGAGATCATTCTATATTAAGAAGTTTTATCTTCAGAAAATACATTATTTATTTGTGTTGCTTTATTATTTACTAGCAGGCTAAGCCCGCTGCGCTGGTCTATTTTTCAAAACAAATTATGATTAAAACGAAATCTTGAATTTGGCTTTGTATTTTAAAGAAACATGGACCTCGAATGCCCTTTTGCATTGATGAAAACGATATGAACGCCATTGAACTATTTATTATTTTATGCGTTGGACAAAATTTTGGCTTTTAACCTTCTCACCGTCGCGAACTGATATATCCGTCCACTAAGCTGTAGGTTTCACTGCAATAGAAGCATTATTTAAATTAACATAAATATACAGGTAAAACTCATTTTTGAAATATTAAGTAATGATTAATAAGGCTCAGGGCTCATATGCCTATACGTAACAAAAAAGATTATATCAAGTTGAGGAAAACACCTTTTTTTAGAATTTTTAATAAATGAAAGAGAAAAAAACTTTACAATTTTGCCCTTTTGCTCGGCGGTCAGGGGGTTAGGACATAAATCGTTTAGCTGATCGTTTATAGTAGAGTTTGGTAGAGAAATGAGGCAGTTATGACAACAGGAGTTTAAATATTCTCTAGTCACCACACAACTAAAATAGAGAATATTATAATGATTGCAGAGATTTACCATTGAATTTAAATAATTTTCAGGTGATTCATTTTCATTTGATAGTTTTTGAACTGCCTCTCAGCTTGATGATATGTGTGGCTCTAGCAACTCGAATACATCCTCACTCTACATTATATTACATTTCGCAATATACATATTCTCTTGACAGACCAATCAGAGTTCTTCATCTTTGGGTTCCAGCAGAATAAATAAAGTCAAAGACTAATAAATTATTTGCACACAAAGCACGGTGTTGAACTCCTGTATTTAAAAGAAAAATAAATCACAAAACTTGGATTTTTGAAGCTGAATTGTTTTCAAAAATTAAATGACGTCGTTTTCACTGGCTTTTCATTTTATAGATTAGTTGCAATCATTTAACCTTTAACCTGGAAAACTTCTGAATCTTCCTTAATTGATCAATAGCGAAATTTGATGTCAAGCATTAGAAGTATTTCTAACGTTATGGTTGCAAATGTAACAGAGTCTACGTTCCATTCAATTATGTCAAACAGCTATTAACACAGTTATTGATCTTTCACCAACAAAACTCCATACCTTAAATAAAACTGACAATTATTTACAGCATTAGTTATGCAAAAGTTTTAATAATAATACTTTTGGTAAATACTTGAACCGAAGATCTTTGAATTTTTCTAATGAACATAATAACACGGTGAGATAAATACACTTACTATTCCCTTCATATTTAAAATAAATTAAATTATTCATCGGTCTGTTACCTAAGAATTCCCGGTAATGAAAATAATTGTTGATTTGTCACTAAGTTTAGCTGATAGGGATGTACGTCAGCCGAAATTGCTTTATAACTAACGAAATTTTGTCCAATCGCCATTTTATTTATTTTTTCATATATTCGCTAACTGATAAATTGACAAATATTGTTCCATGCATTGGCATTACAAAGTTTTTGCCGTACATTGCAAGTATTGCTTGTATTGGAAGTATTGCAAGTATTCCATGTTTGATGAAAACAATAATCGGTATTTATACGACATGTTTCCCTGCTACAGTATAGTGAAAAAAAAATTAAATGTTTGCAATCAAATTATTTTACAATGTGTGCGCGTAATAGATGAAATATGCCAAGTGATATTTGTATGTTTATTTTTTATTAGAAGAAATTATACTTTTAGGAATAATTCAAAAATTACTAATTAAGATACAGTTTGACTAAACTTCATCATTGCACTGCACTTGACAGAAATAAGACTTAAATTATTAAGAACTAAAATTAGATCAGATTAAATGACAAATTAAAAAGTATTTTGAAGTTTTTATGCTCATTTCATACGCTCATTTCCGTATTCATTTGAAGTTTTGAATTTTTTAGAAACCGTTCTTAGTACGCATTTACATCTTACAATTAACCATCATGTCAAATTCAAAGCTACCACCTCTCTGGTGGTAGTGGCACTAACATAAAATCCCTATGTTGAAATAGAGGCTGTCACCATTAATTTGCCAACATTATTTTTGAAATCGGTTTGGCATTTCCTAACATTCCAGAGAAAACGTAATTTAGAAAGTTTTTAAAGGCTTTTTTCGAACGTTTGTTGTTCCTGCCAACCCCAGTTGGTAGTGTCACCGGCATAAAATATAGCCTGTGTAGTATCAGAAGCTGTTACCATTGATTCGCAACCCTTACTTTTGTAATCGGTTTATATTTCCAGAAATTGCATAGAAATCGTAATTTAAGATTTTTAGAATGTTTTTTGTTCCTCCCCTTCGCTTAACCCCTTTTAAATTTCGAATTTATTTTTGACTGTTCTTAGAGGGCATTTATATTTTCTAAGTAACTACCATGCCATATTTAAAGTTTCTAGCCTCTTCAGTATCACAGAAATCGCAATTTAGAACGTTTATTGCTCCTGCAACCCTCTGGTGGCACTGGCACCGACATAAAATATAGTTTACGTTTGAATAGTTTCTATCACAAGCAATTTGCAACCTTTATTTTTGAAATAGATTTGGCCTTTCATAAGATTGCATAAAAATCGTAATTTAGAACGGTTTTTGCTTACTTCTACTTTTAAATTTGGAATTTTCTTTCGGCGGTTCTTAGAAAGTATTTGCATCTTTTAATTAATTACCATGCCGAATTTCAAAATTTTAGACCCTCAGCAGTAGCGCCAATTTTTGAAATATATTGGGTGGGCTCAAAACTTTTTGAGTAAAATAACACACAATTTTTTCTCCGTTTAGTGCGTATTTGTGGGGACAGGGGCGAAAGAGGAGCGAATGACTAAAGAGAATAGTTAAGAAGTCAAATTATGGTTTTTCTCTGTAACATTATTATAATTTTATTAAATAATTATTCGCATAAGTTCTTCCTTATGAATGCATTCATATATATTATAAATAGCTTAAAAGTTGCTAACTATTGAAAGTGAAAAAAACTAAATGTCAAGGGGAAAAAAACTATATTTTAGTAACTAAGTGATTTATCGATTCAAGATAATAAAACAAATGGCAAAATATGCAGTAAATCTGTTTTTCAGAAAAATTTAACTACACATCCGCGAAAAGGGCTTTCAGTGATCCTGTAAGTGTAATTGTTGTCCTTAATATTTTGAGAACGTCAATATAACCTTATTTTATTTCAGTGATTAAATAAATTAATTAATGACGAAATAAATCAATGGAAATTGCATGGGCGGAGAGATCAAATTATTGGGTGAGCTCGGACCCCATGGGTCCAAGTTAGCACCACTGCCCCTCAATATCACAAAAACGCAATTTAGAACATTTTTTGCTCCTACAAGCCCCAGGTGGTAGTGACAACAACATAAAATAGTGCCTATGTTGGAGCAGGGGCTTTCACCGTCAATTTTCAACCATTACATTCGAAATCGATTTCACATTTCCTGAGATTGCGTAGAAATCACAATTTAGAACGTTTTTAGAACGCTTTTCGAGTATTTTCATCCCTTTTAAATTTCAAATTTTTTAGAAATTTTTCTTGGAGAGTGATATAATTAGAGCAGAGTTATAAATACGTAGGATGTAAAGGTCATTTGGTGTGGCGTTAAGTATAAATACCATCGATGAAACAGTTCATTTGAAAATAACAGTTCATTTTTTAAATTCGGCTTGAATTTTAAAATTTAAATAATAAAGATATATACATGTACCTCCAGCTTTTGCTGGGAACTTTGTTATATTGACATATTATAACTGTAGCAAGGAGTAAGTTTAAACTCCAGCTCCATCGTCTTCCATTACATCACCTCACACCACTACACATTCCATGGAACTTGAACTTGAAGGGGGGTGGGGCTTGAGGCCTAAAGCTGCACGGCTGTAGCCTCGAATGATCCACAACATAACAAACCAAAACACGGAAACCCCACCTGGGGAAGATACAGACCAACTAAAAACGATCAAAACTAAAAAGGTACCTCATCGTAGCCATACGAAAATTATCGGACGAAGCAAACTTGCTCACAAACCATTCAAAAGAACCAAAATACCCACTATTCAAAACACTGTTATCCCAGCAACGCCTGCGATGAGCGTGATACCTGGAGCATGTGAACAGAATGTGATCCAGGGAGTCCGTGACACCACATGTACTACACCTACCATCATCAAGCAAGTTGAACCTCGCCAGCATACCAAGAGTAATCAACATCCGACAAAGAAGTCGGGTAATCAAGACGTCTTCCCTTCTGTTCCGAGCCCATACCGAAGAATTCTTAATAGAAGGAATGTCACCATGTGAGGTACTGTATTTACTATTCCTATATGACTGATTAAAACATCCCCACACATCCTGCTTATAAGCATGGCTGATGTCCTCAGGAGAGATCCAATCTAACAAAACATCAGAAAAGGTCGCGCCTTTAGCAAGGCTGTCAGCTTTCTCATTTAAAGGGATTCCCCGGTGCCCCGGAACCCAATAGAGGTGAATGTTCGAGGCAAACCCTGCAACTCTACTGATCTTATTATGAAGCCAGATAATGACAGTTGGAGACTTTAAATTAACAGACTGTAAAGCAGATAGAACTGACAGGCTGTTGGTAAGAACGACGCTATGCATCCGCTGGTGGGCCAGCTCGTCCAGCGCTGTGCCGATCGCCAAGGCTTTTGCTGTAAAAATTGAGTTGGCTGAGTGGACTCTGTACACAAAATGGTTCGTTGAGGAGCAACCTGCTATTGAGGTAAAGGAATCCGTTTTTGATGCATCCGTACCAATGATGTTCCAAGAGTTAGAGTAATCCTGAATAAAATCAGCAAAATACTGCGGAACCATGCTCGCATCCAGGTCAGTGCTTTGGAAAGGGAGACCCCCAGTGACAAACCTGACAGCCTCCATGTTCATGGGAAGAGGAATTTGAAACCGAAGAAGGTGGTCTGGTGTACTGCCAAGCTTTCCGAGCCAATCTGCAACATAATGAATATCTGTAACCAACGGTTCCAGACCGTCTCCCCGGATGTCCCCGAGCAGAGACCAACTTCCCAGTGACAGGTGCTTTAGCCAGAAACTAACCGCAAGACAGCCAATTCTATCAGTCATGGGGATAGCGCCCGCGTGTTTCCATACGATGATGTTCGGTGTCCACTTCGGGAGACCCAAAGCAATTCTGATGGCACTGGTTTGAATGACCTCCAACTTTTGAAAAAGTGAGTTGCATGCCGAATTGAGTATCGCTGCCCCGTACTCGATACCGCTTCGAATCGAAGTGAAGGCCAGAGTGAGCAGATGGTGGGACCTGTACTAATATCCGCAGATATGATGATTGGGAAGTGATCACTGTCAAAGAGGTCCTCATCCACCTGTATGGCAGTCTTCGAGAACATATCCAAAGAGCAAATAGACATATCTATCAAGGAACAAGAGCCACTTGGGGAGACATGGGTAGGAGTATCTATATTCATCATACAGTACGAATTGTTTGCCATCCAGTCAATGAACGCTTCACCGTCACGCGAGGACACCAGGGAACCCCACAGGCGATGATGAAGATTAAAGTCTCCAAGTATGAGAGAAGACCCAGATATGTACTGCGTCACTTTGGCTAAATCCTCGACCACTGAGCCCGAAGAGGAGTAGAGATTGATGATATTAAGAGACATGTTACCAAAAAACACCTGAATGCCCAAGACCTCATTCGAGAAGTTTAGGGAACCAAGGTCAAGAAGATTAGAAGACCAAGTAGCCTTAATCGCAATCATCAGGCCACCCCCCGGGCGACCCATTCTGTCCAAACGATAAATTATTTTCCCAGGAATATCAACAGACTTTTCAGGGGTAAGGAAGGTCTCCTGAAGGACCAGGATATCAGCAGTAGAGAAGGGGGGGAAATAAAACCAGGGGAGCTTGTTTAACAGGCTGCGGCAATTCCATTGTAAAATAGTTATCCCCATCAAAAACAGCAAACCAGAAACAAAGACAAAACAGGCGCAACAAGTGAGACAAAAATAACAAGAACCAGATAACAAAAACAAACTGCCCGTAGCAGAGAACAATCCAAAAGCAAATCAAACAATAAAAACTTTTTTTTTTTTTTTTTTTAGGTCATGTGTCCTTGAGTCTTCGCATGCTTGTTAGGCCTATTACGCCTTTCCGGCGACTTGTCGCTCACTTTTGCAAAACAGTTCATAATGGTACTGCTTAGAGAAGCTATTGCTTCAACAATTTTCTCCGAGTGACTGGAGATATGGTCGATTATAATTTTTAACATCTTGTTTGTACAAGCTTCAAATGCTTTTTGTAACTGATCCAGATCAGTTGTCTGTTTACTAGTAATAGTCGCGTAGGATTTTTGTTCAGGTTTATACGTAAACTTCCAACGTGCTTCGATAAAAGTTAATAAATTTCTAGATTTAAATTCTAACAGTTCAGCCTCTTTAAGTCAAGCCGAACATTGATTATAATCTGATCTGTGTTCAGACCCGCAATTAGCACATTTAACTTGGTTTGTACAGGGACCAGCGTGTTGGAGACTGCAATTCACACATAACTGATCAGAACTACATTTTAGTTGGGAGTGGTTGTATTTAAAGCATTTCTTACACTGCCTGGGCTTGTCAATAAATTGTCGCACTCTCTGTATTGAGAGCCAAAACCTAACTTCAGGGGGGATAGAGGTGCCAAGAACCGTGACTAACACGGGAGAAACGTCATTTGTGCTCTCACGCTTTATAAATCTTCGCAGTTCCAAAATTTGAAGATTATTTTCCGTAGACAGCTCTTGCCCAATGTCAGCCAGAGAAATATTTACCGGCATGTTAAATAGCAAAAATCTATTACAAATATTCTCCCAACTCACTCTAGTCGAAACTTTAACTCCGAGAAAGGTGGCTATTTTAGCTATATCAACTGCACACTCTGGGTTTTTCGTGCTTACTATAAATGCACCCGTACGAGTAAATTTCACATTTTCAATCTTTTTGAAATGAACAGTTTTTGCTTGTAGTTCTATTTGAACAGCGCGTGGGTCCCTTTTAGGAACGTTCTTAGACTCATCACTTTTTATGAAGATATTAAAATTCCTTGCACCATTTTCTGCCGCCATCATTATTAATGTTTCAGCCGAAGCTGAATTGCGAGACACGTTTGGGTTGATATCAGTAAATAGCACATTATTTTCATATGTTTCCACCATTTCAATATTTGGTGACTCTGCTTCCGGAGTACTGTCTTCTACTATATTTATAACTGAGCTCGCCATACCGGCGAGATACACTATTTACAGACACAAAATACCATGCAACTATGGCTCAGCAAAATAACACAACACCAGGAAAACAGGGGAAACAAGAAGAAAAAAAACAAAAAAAAAACCCTTATCAAGAAACAATTCAGCAGACTTACCCCGTTGGAGACAAGAAATTACTACAAGACAAGAAAACGCAAACTTCAAAACATGGGAAAACACCAACACACCTAGCTACTATTCAGTACACGCCCCCCACGTTTTTCCGCAGAGACCGTCAACCGTGCAGCTCTCCACTTTTGAATCTCATTTCCCATTCCATGGAGTTGTTTCACACAGTGCATCAACCTGGAATAAAAATATGCATATGGTTACAGTTAAAAGAGACATTTACGACCGAAATGGAGAAAAAAAGACCGGTTCAGAGCGATTTAACTTCCGAACAAGCCACACTACAAATTGAGGGGGGCAAGATTTTGTCCAGATTTCCAACAGAGAGCATTTACGTCTTATAAATAATTAACATGCTAAATTTCGTGTTTCTAGGCCCTTCAGTAACACAAAAATCACAAAAATTAGAGCGTTCTTTTGCTTCTGCGCAACCCCCAAGTGGCAGTGACACCGACACGAAATAGAACCTATGTTAGAGCAAGGGCTATCACCATCAATTTCCAATCATTACTTTTGAAATTGGTTTGGTACTTCCTCAAATTGCGTAGAAATCGCAATTTAGAAAGTTTTTAGAACGCTTTTCGCCTCTTTTCACCCCTTTTAAATTTCAAAATTTTTAGGAAATGTTCTTAGAGATCATATATATCTTATAAGTAACTACCATGCCAAATTTCATGTTTCTAGTCCCTTCAGTAACACAAAAATCTCAATTTAGAACATTTTTTGCTCCTGCAGCCCCCGGGTGGTAACGACACCGACATAAAACAGAGCCTATGTTAGAGCAAGGGCTATCATCATCAATTTCCAACCATTACATTAGAATAATAAAGATATTCTGTAATCCTCTTGTGCTATAAGAATAATTGGAAAGAAAATTAAATATATACAGTGACCTCTCATTTATGCGCCTCTCAGTTATACGTGAATTTCGTAAGGGCCCGCCACGAGGAATAGGAAAATTAAGGGCCTACCACGAGGAATAGGAAAATAACGCTATAGATCTTTCATATATAAGCTTCACATTGAGTTGTCTCTCTCAGTTATACGCGGAAATAACAACGCAATTCATAAACTCTGAGTTAAGTGCGATTTTTTTATCTATAAAGAATTTTCTGTACGTGTCAACACCCACAGTGACGCAATGATTTTCTTAATTTTTGAAAATCATCACTGTCTGTCAACGAAGTGATGATTTTCTAAAATTAGGAAAATCATTGATTCACTGTGGTTTATATTTAACCCTGGTGCTCCCTTTACTTTATGGTGGTAACTTTATGTTTTTTGCACTTTCGATTTAGGTTTAACGGGGGTTGCGACCCACTGTAAGTACTCCTTAAGCACCTACGTTGACTTGACTGAGTTCGCAGAGCGTATGTTACAATTCAACTTTTCACCATCTAATCAATCCTGATGGTTCCTTCTTTTCTTTCTCTTTTATTTTTGTCAACACACGCGCGTGTTCCCTTCCCTCACCTTTACGGTAGCATGTGTTTTTTTCATAAAAATGTGCAAAAGAAAGTTAACACTTTCATTAAAAATGGAAGTCATACTATCAGAAGAAAATGATCCTAAACTGTCAAAAATAAATTTACCTCAAAAATTCGATTTGGCAGCATTAACGCTCAAAGGGATTTTAAAGAACAAGGACTCGATTAAAAAAAATTACAGGGTGTCTCAAAAGGTCGTTTAAAAACTTAACATGCTGGTCTGTCATATCATGATAAACAAGATTTACATAGTAACTTGTGTTCGAAAATGCAAGCTGCGACCGCTAGAGGGCGAGAGCGCAGGCTAACGAGAGAGTGGGAAGCGTAATCATTTCAGACGAGGACGTTGTAGGAGAAGGGTTAATCGGTTTAGTAACACTGAATTGGCCGATATGCATTGCGTATATGGCGTCGCGAATGAAAATGCACGAGCCCCGTTACGAATGTGCCTTGAGTGCTTCCCGAGCAGGCGTCAGCCATGTTTTGTTTTGACAATTGCACCGCAGATTGCGTGAAGCAGGAGCTTTCAAAGTACGTATCCAAATTGGTCGAGAACGCACTACATGCACGCCTATCGTAGAGGAAACCGTGCTACCGTAATTTGACAGGAACCTGCAAACAAGTCTCCGAGCAAGCGAACGCGTCTTGGGTGTACATCGTTCCAGCATTATGCGCATATTGCATGAGGACAAGCAACACCCCTATCACTTACAAAGAGTACAGGCATTGTGCGTTGACTATTATCCCTAACGCGTTGCTATTATCCCTAACGCGTTGCTATTTACGCTGTTTTGCTATTCATGCACGCTGCTATTTGTAACAAAAGGTCGCATAGCCGGATTTTCCATCGTGGATTTTGTTTTCGAATGAATCCTATTTTACACAGGACGGTGTCCTGAACCTGCACAACATCCGAATATGGGCGCATGAAAACCAAAGTTCTAGACGTGCCCATGCACGTCAACAATGTTTCGCCGTAATCATTTGGGCTGCTATTATCCGTGACATGTTAATTGGCCCTTTCCTACTACCTCAGCGCCTCGACGGGAATACCTATCGCATTTTCATAGAGTCTTGCCGGATCTGATGGATGACGTTCCAGCCGCTACACGCCAAAACATCTGGTCTCAGCATAATGGAGCGCCTGCTCATTTTTGCTACACTGTGCGAGAATACCTCGATAGGACGTATCCTAATCGCTGGATTGACAGAGGCGAATCAGTCGCATGGCCATCGAGATCCCTCGAACTAACTCCCCTGGATTTTTATCTTTGAGGACACATGAAGTCTATGGTGTATGAGACGCTCGTAATGTCGGACATGGATCTCTTCATCAGGATCGTGGAAGCGGTGGCACGGGTGCGTGACACACCTGCTCATTTTGAACGGTTCCGTGAATCAATGCGTCGACGTTGTGAAGCATGCATTGCGGCAAATGCAAGGAATTTTGACACCTTCTGTAAATTAAACCATGTTCTTTAATAAAAGTCATATTAATACTTCTTTCGGTATCCTTCCTTTCTTCCCCTCCACACCTGCGCTCATCGCCCTCTAGCGGTCGCAGTTTTCATTTTCGAACACAAGTTCCTATGTAAATCTTGTTCCTCGTGATATGACAGACCAGCATGTTAAGTTTGTAAACGACCTTTTGAGACACCCTGTATAGTGAATATTCTACGCAAGCGAAGAAACGATCAAGAATTTAGAATGGAAAATTTGAAATTTTAGAAACTACTTTAATTTAGTGGTTTAGAGAAGTGAGAGCTTCTAATTTACCCATTAGCTGTGAATTATTTAAAGAAAAGGCACTGACTTTGTCATCAAAAATGGGAATCGAAATTTTTTCGGCTTCTTGGGTATGGTACGTAAAACTTAAGAAAATACACGTTTAACAAATTATTGTCTGAGTTGTGAAACGCAACCATTTGGCAGATTCAACTGTTATTGAATGAATCGCAGATCTTTCAAATTTAACTCAAAACTTTGATGTGAAGAATATTTTTAATTGTGATGAATTAGGAAAGAGGTTTATCTTATCGTCTTTTGAAAACAAGAAGGTGGATTTTAAGGGAGAAACATGTCATGGGGCTAACACAGCAAAGAAAGAGTGACTGTTTTTATGTTGAAATGCAGACGGATCAAAACAGTTACTGCGAATAATGATTCGTAAATCCAAGAAACCACAGTGTTTAAAAAACGTGAAGAAACTGCCATGTTCTTATTTAAGTAGCACCGAAGGCTGGAAGACAAGGAAACAAGACTTTTTGAATTATTTTGATATGAAAATGGCTTAAAAAAAAAGAAAAGAAATAAAAAAGAAAAAAAAGTTCTGCTATTTCTGGATCAGTGTCCTCCCATCCTTCAGACCCCCATTACTGACACATACACTGGTTATATTTTTCGTTGCAAATTGTATTAGCAAACTCCAGTCATTAGATCTTGGTATAATAATGTCAGTTAAAGTGCAGTAAGGTCACTGTGCCTAAATGAGACGCAATTCCCCCATAGTTTTATCGCATTTAGGGTATATTTGGCTTTTTATTATATATATATATTATTAAGCAGCAAATTACTGAATGCCGTACCTATAGCTCAAAACTAACTTGTTTTGTATACACATAATTATTATCTGTACTATAAAACCACAATATACGATTGTCGCATTTAGGTAATTTTTGTCGCATTTACGGCAGTTAAAACTTAAATGAGATATCCATAGTCCTAAATATGATAATGCATTTTACACATGGAAATTCATCTGAAAAAGTTCGTTTAACTCTTAACTACTGTTGCAGAAAATTGCCACATAACAATTGTGAGCAGGCTGCGAAACCATTCGATTGAAAGATGAATAAAAGATGTGATTAATGATAAAATACTGTTTTTGCACTAAACTGTTTGTACAGTACTACTTCTAATAAATTTTCGATTTTTCAAACGTTTCAAACAATTGTACTTGGGCTCCAAATGAAACAAAATTTGACTGTATGGATAGTTAAACTTGAAATTACAAGTTAAACTTTGAAAATTAAAAAAAAAGCATTACTAACAGCAGTTAAGGGTTAATTGCAATTATTTTTTGAATTATTTAACGCTTAACTATTGTGATAGGAATTGTCGTATAACTACTGTGAGCGGTCTCCGAGACCGCTTGATTAAAAGAAATATGAAATGCTCTATTAATTCTCAGGGTATGTTTCTGTACTAATTTGTACAGGACTATTATAATTAAACTTCACATATTCAGAATCTCTAGCAATAGTTCTAGGACTCCAAATGAAAGAAAATTTCACTAGTATTTATAGCTTAACTGGAAATTAAAATTTTAACTGTGAAACTTGAAAAATGTAGTGGTCTTCGAAACCGCTAACAGCAGTTAAAGATTAATAAAGAGTTGAAATACATAAAAGTGAAAGATAAATAGCTAATTATTGAACTACTAAACAAACTTTATTTAATAGTTATTTAAGTAATAAAACATTAACTGATGCATAACATTAAATAAATTGTAATTAAACATCGCACATTTCAATATTCATATTTTATAACAGATCTGTTAGGTTTGAATTGTTTGTCACGGGGGGGAGGGGGGGGGAAGCACCGTTCTGTTTGCCAACTTTACACTGCTAATATGCAAAAGCTGTCCGTGTTGTTATTTGAATGTTGTGTATAATGCTTCTGTTTCTAATATAAATAATTCTCATCCCTCTTTCCCACAGAGATATGGTCATAACTGCAATTAAACGATTGTCGCGGAAAACTTCGTTTAAAATTCGCTGAATTCGCACGTGAATATTAACCCATAATTTCTACACTAATACGACTTGGGTTTCCGTAACTTCAACTCCGCATAATTTTGCTCACAATCTAGTGATAATGAGATATAACTACATGATTCATATACGAAATTTAATAAGAAATAGAAATGAGATATTGGATTTTATCAAAAGCATTATTTTGTTAATGAAAAATACGAATTAATTAAAGCATGTTTTAAATAACGCCGACATTTAGGTCGGTGCGAATTCGCATTATTGTGGAGTTTACGGGTTAAAAGAGTATTTAAAAGATATTAATAATATTGTTAACAAAAATATTTCTTACATATAACTTTATTTATTATAAAATGTCACCTAATAAATTTATCAGCGTTATAAATAGATAAAATCGTTCAATATTTCTGATAATTCTGATTAAGCCAAAGTGAAACCCTGTGCTTGACATTCAGTACCCCCACCCCATCACACCCCTCTTCATTTTTCTTACACTTAAAAAAAAATTAACATTTTCTGTACCTAAGAATACGTATATGGAAACAAATACTCATTTAGATGAACATAGTTTTATTTTATTATTTTTTTAACGTTTTCTAATTTAAAAGTAGAAAATGTCAATTACAACGAGTGAAAAGGGAAAACAGAACTAAGATATCAGATTTTTAAAAAGTGCTGACAAAAATTTTGGACTTCGAAACCAGGGCATAACTCAATTGCATCCTGTTTTAATCATAGTCAGTGTTTAAGCTATTGAATGTGATAATGTTGGTAAAATTAACTTACTTATCCGCATTAAAATAAAAGTTATTTAAGAGTTTTCAATTTACACAATATTTTCCAGAATTTCCATCATATAAAATTATTGCAAATTCCGTAATCATCTATATATATATTTCTCTTGCGTGGCGCTAAAATAGGGCTGAATTTGTAGCTTGCCGTTTGGCAACAGTCATAGTAGCACATTTAATTTTTCTTATTACATTCCACCAATCAGAAGAGTGATTTCACCACTTAAACTCGCGTCCTATTTAAAAGAAAATTTCAATGATTTTCATAAAATGTAAACATATTACAATGATTCTGTTTAATTATGCATTAATCGCGTAAGAGCAGAACATAGATTATTTATTGAGAAATAATATTAAGTAATCTGTGTAAATAAAATGACAATGAATAATCTTTCATAGTAAGCAATATGGAAAACGAAATGTTTCCGATGAAGATAATGACGTCATTCGGAAAACAAAAGACTCATTTTCATCCGTGAATTAAAATATTTTACTATAACTGTTTCAGTGATGACGTCATATTCCTAATACTTATTCCTACACATACAAAGACATGGACTCTGGCTGTTTATTTAAAGATCCTTGGTATACAAAAATAAAATATTTCTGAAAATTACATAATTTCCAATTAATTAAAATGAATATTTAATTAAACGCAGGAATTTTAAATCAATTGCTTAAATGACGCTTTAATCTCGGAAGTGATGAATGGTTCTGATAGTGACAATGATGTTATATTGAAAGAAAGGATTTATTCTCATATGGACTCCAAAAGTATTATGGCACACGCTAGAATTGTTTCAAACAAACAACCAATTTCTGGCAAAATTTTCCATAGTGTGAAGGAGATACCTGCCGGTAAAAAAGCAAATAAAACCAGGAAATGCACAGGAACGGTTTGTTAGGAATTGCCAATGACGTCATGAGCTTTAGAGTCTATGTAAAACTTAAATATTTTAGTATGATTTTGTCAGTATGACGTCGTATATACACTGGCCTTTACATCGAATTCAGAAAATTAAAATTCAGAGCAGGAGCTCTTTTTTAAGCACAGTATGAACTTTTTGTAGATGTAAGAATAACAATGGTCATTAGTTCGTTTTACGGTCACGTGATGCATTCAGAAAATCAGCTTTTTGATCAAAAGTTTCTTTTAGACACATCAGAAAACGTGTTGTTTACGTTTTGTTAACTTATCAAGTGTCCGAGAGATATTGTATTTACGTCGAACGAACTTTAGATAGTGTTTGTCGATTTATATTGAACTATCTTGGTATCAGATAGTGTTCTTCCAAGAGTTTTTCGAAATAATTTTAAGCCTTTATCTAGAATATTATGCGCAATAAGTTTTAAATTAATTGTGTTCCAAGGTAATTTTTTTCAGTTAATTATTTTACATTTCAAAAATTGGTAAATTTCATAATGTTAAAAGGATTTATGCCTACTGGTTAGCAGAACTAAATGCAATTTTAATTGTGATTTCAACGAAGTTTTCAATTACTGTTGTTTTACCTTACATTTTTTTTTTTGAAAATTTCATAAGTTAAATGGATTTATGACATTACTTATTATGGCTGGAATTGCTGGAAAAAATGTCGAGCAAGCGAAACGATGTGGGGGCGCGTAGCGATCCTAATGTGAATTGTGTCGCCATTAACAGGGGTTGGCGAACGTTAGTGAGAAGCGGGCAGAGCCCCCCGGTATATATTATAAATCGTTAGCGGCACTAAGTTTCAAATTTAGGCTTTTAGAGAATGATACAGATAAAAATAAAATTCATGGCAGCTTTTAATGGTCGTGCAGTTTAAAAAAATAAATATTGTAATTATATATATATATATAATGAGGCCGTAGTAAGTAATAATAAATTATCTACCCGATACTTTTAGGTAAATTTCTGATAAAAAGCAAGCATAATTGGTTGTAAAATATAAACTTAAAATTCTTTCACTCATTGAATAAGTTATACTGACAGAACCATCTATCGCCATAAAGAAATAGGAATCACTTATGCAATATATAAAATCGTCATTCAATAATTAATTTAAAAGCAACTAATTAAAAATGCAAGAATTTTTCTAATGACACATTCAAGTTATTTACCGTCAAATCTTGACGGGCACTACCTAGTGTTTCTACATTACGTTACTGGAATATATACCGCGTTTGTTATACCCTTTTTTAAATAAGCGTATTTTAATATTTTGATCATCTTAAAACACATTTTTAAATGCCTGGTTAAAGAAAAACATAAATGGAAGATTATGCTGACTCAACACAATTAATTAAGCACAATATTAGCTTTAAGCACCGTTTTAATACAATATATGAAAAATATCATATAAACTTGTCTTTTTAATCTCCTAAATGTCTCTACGCATTTACAGCAATCGGTATATCGCTATTGAGTACAGGCAGAAAACAAAGGCTCCAAAATGCGTATACTATTTTAAATTCTAATCCAAAAACTGGTAGTCTTTTCTTAAGTTTAACTGGTCATATAAATGAAACATACAACGTAGTTCTTGACGTTCATAAGGTTATTTGATCTTCGAAGTTAAAAAAGGAAATCTGTGAGCCAATTTTGGTATTTTTGTTGCATTTAGAAAACATGGGGGCGCTATAAAATGAACGATGTATATTTGATTGAAAATTTCTTTTAAAAAACGTTTTAAATGCAGAAAAATGTTTAGGATTTTGTTCATTAAGAACGGATTTCTAGTGCTTGATAAAGTAAGTATATGGTTTGACTGCACAGACAATCGATATATCAATTGACGTTTAAAGTGTGAACAGAAAAATACTTGAATGTAATTTTGATAGTGAATGTTACTTTATTTTGTTGAAAACGTTATCAATGCACGACTCCTTCTCGGTCCGTTGTTTGAATACTACTTTAAAAAAAATCATAACCTTATTTTTAGAATTATCTTGGTAGTTTTGTAGAAATCTTTCTCGGTGGTTATTTCTGTTGCAAAAGTTATAAAACCCTTCAGCGAAAAAAATTCTTTATATATACTGGTATTAAAAAATGGACAAATGGAAACCTTGTCAATGGAATAAAAAAATCCTTTACTTAAATTTATTCATTTATCTATCAAATTTTACTTAGTCTATAACTAAAAGTGGTATTCAAAATCCGTCTCTATAGACACGTGTGCTGTCTTTCGAAGCGTGGGAGAATTTATTTTTCAGAAAATGTGTTGTGTATTTGACTCAATAATAAAGCTTCTAATAAATTTGTAATTTTTTAAAATACTTTTTTGGAAAATAATTTTTAACTTTCAGCTACTTTGTTTTTCTTTGTGATTTTTAACGCTTTCCAATATAGTTGAAAAGTGTTTATGAATTAGGTTTGTCTGACTGCAGTCTGTCCATCCGTGCTCTAATTCTCGTAAATATATTCGGATTGCCATGAAATTTCTGTATGTTATTGAGGTTTCTATAAAATGTTTGGTATTGATAATAAAGTGTTTACTATTTATAATTCATTTACAGGGACACACAAAAGAATTCAGTTACATTATGGCCGATGAAGAAAATCGCTTGTATGCATTTTATTAACTTTTTCAAACATAATAAGATTTATATATTTATATGCATACTTGGGAGATCAGCTACCTACGGGCTACGCCCGCCAACTCCCGTTAAGTATTTGCAGACTCTAAGAACATAGTAATTTACATTTTAAAAAAATATATTATCAGCTTACGAAAGATTAAATAATGTTTTTACTATAACGGCGGCTATCTGCTGTAATTGGATTTTCAAGTTTTTTTCGTTTAAATGGGGCAATTTTCAATTACCATCCCTTCATTCTCCGCTATCGTAACAACTGACGGCTGTTTTCGGGATTGATAAGTAAGATAAATTACACATTTGAAAATCAGCTTGTCTAAAATGGTTTTACGTTTTGATCAAGTTTTAGATATTTTCAGGAAAAACATAGCTTATTCATAAATTCTTTTCTCTATTTTAATGCACCATGATGCATATATTCATGTTATTTTTACAATGCATAATGTTTATTTTAACTAATATGAATATCCGAATTTTCTAATATGCATTTATCGAATAGTAATTCGCACAAAATAAATTGATAGTATTTTGCGTATACATTTACTTGCATTTATGCTGCTTCAAGTTCAAGTGATGTAATATATAAATAAATTTCTAGCCGAACAACTTTTATACCATGTGACGTCGCATAAAAATTCTCCGGAATGAAAATAGTTTCATGTTTTCATTTATTTATTTTTTAAAAAAAATCTGTTTTAAGATTCACGAGTACCTATGTTATTTAATTTAAAGTGTTTGGGAATATTTTTATTTGAACTTTTAAATATGACCAAATAATCACCTTTAAAAGTTTTTCAGGCGTAATAATTTAATTATTTTAGGCCCTTAAAATATGAAGATATTTAAAATTTGGATATTTTACTTATGACGTAATTATCATCTTTAACTGCGTTTACGTGTAATAATTTTATTATTTTAGGCACTTTAAGAGTGACGATGTTTAATATTTGGATATTTTACATATGATGTAATTATCATTTTTATATGCGTTTCGCGTGTAAATTTCGAGCCTTTTCAATATTTACGTGTAACATTTTGACATAATTTTTCGTATTTTCCATTTTTCGTTTTCTACTTACACGTGATCCTTCAAATCCAATTTTAAAATTTTCTCTCTGGTTTTAATAATTTCACTTATCAATTTGAATTTCAAAATGACAAAAATGACGAAAAAGAAGAGAACTAATAATCCCTAGCTTTATCCCTTTTCTCCCCTTTTTCCACAAACATAAAGTAATTTAGTTGCAATCATTACAAAAAATGTCATTAAAATTAGAAACAAATTATACCTCGAAAACTAATTCAAATTTTAAAATTATAATACCACTTTTAACACCTGTGGATTAATATGGATTCTTGGTGTTAATTTCGAAGCAGAACGTTTCACATTTTAAGATAAATAGCTGTGAAACATAATCAGTCGTTTCATAAAATCGTTTCATAAAGTCATTTCATTAGGATTTTATAGATATAGGATGGATTATATATTCATATGAATTTCTTACATGCAATAAAACGTGCTTTCTCAGGAATATAGAATAAGTATCGTTTATAGGAATGCACAAGGTAATTCAATTTCATTATGGAGTATGGGAAAAAATCGTTTGCGGTGCACTCCGTTGATGTTGTGATGCGTCAAGCACAATGAAATCACTAAGGCTGTTCTCAAATCCAAAGGGGCTACTTTCAGACACATATTTTAATTCATTTTTGTCCGGAAACGCATGACATTTACAATTTACAGGTATTGTAATTCAGAAACTATATAATCGACAAACATTTTCCATTTTTGTTAAACGCAAAAGACCTTTCAGAAAATATTTTCAGAGTTGGCGTTCTGAACCGAATTTACCAGACGTGATATCTACAAAAAGAAGAAAAACCGGTCATCACGTGACCAAAATCACTTCTAACTCAATAACTAACTTTTTTATTACGTTTAAACCTTTGTGTACTGAATTATGAATTCATGAAAATTTTATATTCTAAAGTCTTTTTCTTGAATGGTTTAAACTACATTAGAAGATTTATATAATTATTTAATAAATTTTAGGAGGATTTTAGAAGGATTATTAAAGGATTTAGAAAGATTAATTAAATTTGAATTTATAGGGATTTTGTGCAATATTTATAACCCCACTCAAATATTTTTCTTAATATTTTGTAGAATTAGGAAATACACAAATATAATGTTTTTGCAATAGAAATATTGAAATATTTCCGAATTGAACCCCCCCCCCCCCCCCCAAAAAAAAAAAAAAAAAAAAAAAAACGCCTAGAAAGTTGAAAAGATACAAAGGCAAAAGAAATCACACTTTTAAAAATATATTTGTTTTGTGTAACAAGATAAAGTAATGTATCTATAACTCATTCTAAACTGTATAACAACTAATCGATGTATTAAATGAATTTTATAACAAGTTACTTTAATGGTACTTATTAGTAACGTCAGTAGATAAACGGTTAAAAATCACTCAAAAAATGTGTCAGAAAGATTCACGTTGTTCAGCAGGGAACTTCAGAACAGCTTTAAGTGCACCATAACATTTTTTTTAAATATATTATGGAATGCATAACATTTATCGTTCATTTACAGGGACACACAAAATAATTCTGCTACATGAAAGACAATTTCTGGAAAAGAGTATTTCGCTGTGATATGTCTTTTTAATTAACTTTTACTTTTGTAAACTTGCTTAATTTTGAGTGTATTAGATAGTATGTTTAAATCTTATAGATCTCATATAGAACTACACTAAAGTATTCGCACATATCTACCGGATATGAACAACAATTTCTAAAAACTTAAATTTTTATTAATTTTTTTTTTAATCTTCTTTTATTCTAGGAAAAAAGAACTTTCTTAATAGTATTCTAATGTTGGAAAGTGTTTAATAATTCAGGGCTGCCTCAGGCGACTATTTTTTAATTCTAACTGGTACCACTTTTTCTAAACAGAAATCCTTAATCCCTTGAGTGGCAAGCAATAATGCCTCTATAATGTTGAATTATCACCGGAATAATCGAAAAATTTAATTTTTAAATAAAGAAAAGCAATTTTTTAATGATTTTCCCCCAAAGTTAAAAATATAAAATTTAGTTAAAATTTTCTGGTAAAAACCTTGTTTAAATTAGGCGGGACATATTTTATCCCACCGTTCCTCAAGGGGATAACACACACTTTGACAACATTTTCAAGAGAAATATACTTAAAGATTTATAAAATAAAAATAGTGGTGCGAACAGAATATTAAAATATTCGTATGTGGCAGCTCTAAATAATCTATGTCTGCAGCATAATTTTATATTCTTCTTTTTAAATTTCACTCTCGAAGCTGGTAGACGGGAGGTGCTGGGTTCGAACCCAATCGCGCCCGTCGGTCTAACCATTTCGGAGTTTTCGTGGTTTTCTTCGAAACCTTGGATTTTCCGTGCGTAAATACGGGTTAGGTTCCCTTAGAAAGACCCCCCACGGAGGGCACTCTCCCTAGGGCCTATATCCCTCGAGTAGATAATCGGCCGTCAAAATTCAACCCAACTCTTTTTAAATTTCAAAAAAATATTTTTAGAGGAAATTTTTATGAGAATTAAAAAAAAAAAAAAAGAAATATAGAGTTCGCTTTGAAACTTTTCAATTCTTTTTTTCTTTTCTTTATAATAAATACTCAAGAGTCATGGTAACTAACAGTAAACGCTATACAGTTTAGTTATATGTTTATGTTTAGATACATGTTTAGCTATATACTAAAACAGAATTGAATGAACTCTTCGCATTTGTTGAATTAACCAAAAAAAAAAAAAAAAAAAAAAAAAACTAAAAAACCTCTTGCACATTGTGAACTGTACTAAAGCTAATTAACAAATAAATTTGCGATTGTTGCAATTTTGCAAAAAATAAATTATTTAAAATGCGTAGTATAGAAGCATTACAGCATTACATAAAATCTGTTAAGTATAAGAAACAAAAAAAGAATATTAACTTAACTTAATTAAGCATCGTCAAACTTATATTTAATTATCTTCACATTTTTAATAAAGGAGATAATTTTACGAATAATTATGAAACAAACGAATACTAACTTTCATTATGTGATGATGCTTTTATAGAGAAAATCTCATCTAGTAAAATCACTGTTCTAAATGCTGAAAAGAAAATCATTTCATTAATGGGAGAAACGAGATTCGGTATTTTTTTTCTAAGGACTAGAAAAATATTTGTTTGAGTTACTACTATAGGAGTAGTAAACAGATGAGTTAGTTCCTTTTGTATTGTATGAGGTCCTTCGATTTGCTAAGGAAAAAGAAATTTTATTTTATTTTACATTTTTTTTTAATTATATACTAAAACTATCCTAGAAATTTGGGTGCAAAGAAACAGTACAAATTTCATCAAAATATGTCCCGTAGAACTTTTAAAAAAGGCTAAACTTTTATAATCGGGCTCACCTGACTACTGAACTTTCTTCCATCATTTTATAACAAAGCGACGTAAAACTATATACAATATTTTAAAACCATCCATGTAAAATTATCTAGCAAATAATTCAAGTTCAAATAAAATCCATTCAGAATTTTTAAAAAGACTAATTTTTCGAAATCGGGTTCCACATGATTATGAAATTTTTCGCTAAAATTCTATGACTAATCAGCGTATAACAATGTTACACACCAAAACCTTAACTGAAAAACTAATAGTGCAAGTTGAATTTAAATTATTTCAGAAGAACGCAAGTTATAATCAGGCGGAATGAGATTCCCGCACGAAAACAAACAAACACTGAAATTTGCCAATTTAGTTATGTAAAAGTATACGAAAACAAACAAATCCTGAATTATTTACAATGTTTTTGAACAATTAAGTTAATCTTTTGTAACTGGGTTGCAGGCATATTTTTAAAAATTCAAGCTTGAAATTACTTTAAAAACCATAAAAAATCTGTAAATTGAGATAAACTTTTCAAACATATTACTGTAAGTATTTTTTTGTTCTCTGTTAGACGTTGAAATAATCGGATGTATGATGTTTAGAGATCAGATTGCAGTAAAAGCGTAATTTATGATACGGTTAGGTTGTTGCCATCAACAATATGATGCTAGGCGTTACTCATAGATATGTCTTTTCTTCATAATATGGCATTAATAGCAAACAAATATACAGTCATTCAGGGCAACTTTGAACCATGGGGTGTAACTTTGCACCACCTCCAAATTTTCAATATTTTTCTCTCCAAAAGACCAAATAAACTGCAGAACTGTGCTCTGTTGGCAAGGTTCTAAACTAGGATTTCTACTCTTTATTTTAGAAAATAAATTAGCAACATTATGCGCAATTAATTGCTTCATCTAACTATTTTTATGAAGTACTGTTTTCAAGTTAATTTTGAATGCTGTTTTGAAGTTGTTGAAATCCAATTAAATTTTCATAGTAAGTATAACAATATACTCATTTATCAGAAATATTATTATCTAAATGTTGTAAATGTATTAATATTTTGTGATTATTTATTAATAGTTAATAAAATGTAAAATAAGAAGGCACTAACATTTTGCCGCAATTTCAGAGTAACTTTGAGCCGCTCAAAGTTATACTGGTGTTTATAATTTACTGATTATAGGTGCTACTGTCAAAAATTTCCCATGTTTGCACGTATATTTTATATAAATGCCGAAAGTGTGCATTAGATATAACATGTAAATATTTTTACAAGTATGTGTAAAATACATAAAATTCATTTAGAGGCGTGATTCGGGGCGGAGCTACTCAAATTTGACATTTCATACGTTCGACGTTTTTTATTCTTGTTTGAATAATACCAGTACTAGTATGTATTATTGTAACTATGGATATATTATTGAGTTAAAACATTGAAAATTGTTTTTCACAGCATTTTTATGTTTTATATGAACAATGATATGATTCTTTTCTAAATATTCATGGTTCTTTTCTTCCACTTTTCTTATGGATAATATTTGTTGTAATATCATAAATTATACAAATCTTGTAATGTTGAGAAACGTAAATTTGGAGTCTTTACATATCTGAAAACATTTTTTGGGGTTCAAAGCTGTCCTAACTATAATACTTTTTTTATAATGAATTATTTTAGATAATATTTATCATATGGTGAAAAATTACCCTAAATGGCTGAGTAACTTTGAACCAGGTTAAAAATTCATTTTTTATTGTTTTTATCATTATTGTTCCTTAATTTTTTATAGTCATACAATAATTTAGGATCATTTCTTCTCTTTTATGTCCCTACTTGCAACAATATTCTTAAAATAAGAGTGTGGCATGTGAAAATAGAGGAAATGTGGATCAAAGTTACCCTGAATGACTGCATCTTTCTTAATTGGGTTGCAGGGTATATTTTAAAATATCTCCCTGATTGAAAATAAATTTAAAATGGAAAAACAATCTGTAAATTGAGATAAGCTTTACAAACAAATATTACTGAAAGTACTTTTTGTATTCTGTTAGATTTTAAAACAATCAATGTGCGATGTTAAAGGTCAAATTGCAGTAAAAATTAAATTTTTGGTTGGATTAGGTTGTTGCCATCAACAATATGATGCTAGAGTTGCTCATAGCAATGTATTTTCTTTATAATATCGCACTAAGAGCAAACAGGTATATCTTTCGTAATTGGGCTGCATGCAAATTTAAAAATATCTATGATTAAAAATTACTTTAAAAATCCATTCTCATGAGAAAATTGAGATAGCATTTTCAAATAAATTTCATTTCAAAGAACTTTCTTCTATTCGACAATGTGAAAAACAAAATTGTATGATGTTCAGAAGTTTAAAAAAATTCAGTAAAGGTACAATTTATGGGTTAGGTCGTTGCCATCATCAGTATAATGCCACAATTGGCATTGTGTTTGTACTTTTTTGTATATTCCCATGATGGGTCAATGAAAGAGTCGAAACATATAAATTTTTAGTATTTTTAATATGTTTTTTTTATAGAAATGACGTCTTTTAAGCAGATAATTGTATTTTAATATATGTTTTGATATTTGTTTGGGATATATATTAGTAGGTGTAGTTAATAGTAGACGTAATTAAGACTATTTTACTTATATTTATATTTCTTATTGGTATTTTTAACGATTCGTTGTCGGGAATGCACCAACCTCAATTATTGTCATTGCCGTATTATTTCATTTTAATGTATTTTACCCGGGAGGACCCTTATTATTGACACGAGCGAAGCCGGGTAGTTCTGATAGTTTAAATTAAACCCTATCAGGAATCTGCAAAAGTCACAGTTCTTATTATTTTAAAATATCTTTGTACCGTTATGACTGAAATATATGCGTTCTGTTTTTTAGGAGTTTATGAAATAGCATTTATTAGAGCGGATGGATAAAAAAAATGCTGTATTGGTATGCCTAGCAGGAAATTTAAGCATAGGAATAAAAGGAGAATGTACCTGATTTTAAATATAATAGAAAAGCCACAGATCTAGCAAGATTATATCAAGAAGAAAACATCAAAATAAATTTCAATGAAAATAATATAATTTTTCCCTCCAGTCTATTCTATTCATCCATTATAAGAGAAACCATATAGATTGTAACACGTGTAAAAATTCAGTATGTAACGATGCAGCACCATTTAACTTACCAAAACTATGGCTCGAGTTACACAAAAGTTACGAAAATGAAAATAAACTTCTAAGGAAAATAAAGAAAATAACCTGCATAATATGAAAGAGTATGTGGAAATTTGAATGGTGGCGTTTCATAGAACGTGCAGTTTAAGAAAATGTTCATTTATTTGTTTTGAAAAGGACTCGGCAGAGTCGAAACATGTAAACAGTCCAATGAACCTATTTTTACTGTTTTTAAAGTTCTAATTTATCCTTTTAAGAAATTCAGATTAGTATAAAATTAGTATGCGGTCTGTTTCAAGTCATTCTGGGCAAGGACTTCAAACAGAAAGAGAGGATAAACAATGGATATCTGGCGGCTTCTTTATGTTACTAACACTAACCGTGCCAAGTCTTCGGAATCAGTTAGAATGTTTCTCTCAATATCCTACCAATGGCAATTGAATTCCTTTTTTAACTTTTTTTAAAGAATTGTAAAACACTAGAAACTTCATTCTCGTTTCTCAACAAGTATATAGAAAGTTTTATTCTTATTGAAATAAATAAAATGTGCATTTTTAAGTCTTTGCCCGGAAACTAGTACAAAAATCGGGGTCCAAACAGATTTCGGAATTGAACACGTGTTCAAAGGATCAAGCTCAGCCCTTCTCATCTCTAATTTAACCCCTTAACCTACAACTACGTGTGAGATACGTGGTCTTGTATTCGGGACAAAACTAATTATCACGGTCTTGACTCGTAATAAATCGGTCGGGACAAATGTAAATATTACGGGCATGGCCTGTGATATTGTCTTAGATGCCTATATGCTCAATTCAGAACCGTAGTTGCTATATTCACATAGTTTTGGAGGGAGAAGAGAAAGGGAGGGGGAGTGGGGGTGAAAGGCTGATTTTTCGCTTATGGTGTTATATTTGTGACAGTGGGTATGACGTAACCACTGTCGTTTGGACTCGGAATTATAGGGTCGTAGCCACATCTCATCTACTGTCACAAATGTAGCCTTATACGTTTTGGACTCAGGCTGTTAAATTAGGCTGTTCAGGGTTAAATTGCTATGGCGTGAATACATGTAAAAACCAGTAAGTCTGTGATTGCAGAAACAGCATATCAAACAATGTTTGGAGAAGTAGGAATGGAAAATGTTTGAATTCAATTTTGACAGTGAAGGTTGCTTTGTTATACCAAAAATGTTATCGTAAATAAATATTAATTAATTCATTTTATGTATCTATTTATTTCTATGATTCTTTTTGCTTTATAGGATAAGTTATCTTCAATTCTTACTGTCTAATAAGCTTTTAAATTTCTTTTTAAAAACAACTTCTGTAAAGTTATCTTAAACGTTCAGCCGTTTTGTTTGGCTTTATATGTTTCTTTTTTATTATGATTATTAAAAAAAAAGTTTTAATGTTGTTAACACTTTCCAACATAGTTGAAAAGTGTTTATAATTCGGTTTGTCTATCTGTCTGGCCAGTCTGGTCTGTCTGTCAGTCAATATGTCTGTCTGACTGTCCATGATCTAACTCGCGTAAATATCGTCAATTTGACATGCAATTTATATATGTTATTGGTGTTTACTGTGGCGTGTTCGATATCGAAAAAAAAAAGTGTGTTACGTTAGCGGTTCATTTACAGGAACACTCAAAAGAATTCCGTTACATTACAACCTAAGGGGGGAATTCATTTGCGGTGTATTTTAATGATATTACACTATTTTAGATATAATGAAAATTATATAGATCACTTAGGTATACTACAAAATACTTACTGTAGAATCAGGTGTGTATATAATTTATCTTTCATTTACAGGTACCCGCTAAAGTATAAGGATATAGTACTGACTATGAAGAATAATTGCTAGAAATGCATTTTTAATCGTGATAGGCGTTTTAAAATGTAACTATTTTTTTGCCCATTGATCCGTGTGTATAAATTCTAGAGATCATATATAGGGCTACACAAAAGATCTCAAGTACAGTTCTATTTATTCAATTCCTACTATTAGCTCACACTCTCCCTATATTTATTTATTTATATATTTATCTTGTTCAAATTTTCAATCGTTAATAAAATACTCATTATTCCTCCCATCAAGTTGAAATAAATTTTTTTAAACTTGTACTGGATGACAATGGATGTTAATACAGTTTTTTCAAATATTAATTAATTAATTAAATTTTAATTCATTAATTTTAGTTTTGTATGGGAAACAAAATGGCGGCCATTGGTTGTTGAAGATCAATTAAAGTATTTTCAATAAGGGGTTACCATAGGGGGGACCCTGTTCTGTCGCCAAATACCGTTGGCGATATATCGCCAAATTTGCGGTCAAAATGAGTCGTCAAAAGTGACGCCAACTCGGCGATATCTCTAATATTTCTCCAAATTCCCATAGAGTCCCATTGTAAACCTACATGCTTATAGAAAATCAACAAATTGAGATATTTTAATGCAAAAAAAAACTAATATTATCTTAAAGGATTATATTAATTTTTTCTTTGATGACCTAAGTAGGAACTGACTTTAAAAACAAAATTTTTATATTACTTGTTGACTTTAAATTGCTGATTGGTAGATTTCAACTGTGATATGCGTTTAATTGAACAAATTTTTAGCATACTATGTAATATACATATGAATGTATGGATCATATACAGGTTTTCAAAAAACAATTCGGGTGTTTTTCGTAATATTCATGGCAATTTCAGAAATTGGGCTTTCAAATGCGTTATGCATTTTCTAAATTGTTTACTTAGACATCCATCGCCTTAATAAATTGTAAAGATTTATTACAGTATTCTGAATGTGTTGGGAAATGTTTCATATTCTATGCTCGGTACATGATTTTTCACTAGATTAATATTAACACAATTATTCCAATTGGTAAACAAATCATATTAGATGTAAATTTCCTACTTGGCGAAAAATGTCCGGATGAAAAAGGACCTCCTGCCTCAGCCAAGAGGTCCCGGGTTCGAATCCTGGTCCGGACATTTTTCGCCCAGTTGGAAATTTACATCTAATATGATTTGTTTACCAATTAGAATAATTGTGTTAATATTAATCTAGTGTAATTTCGTATCCAGCGATTTCTAGAGTTCCATTACCTGAGATTTATTCTGTTGAGCTGAACCAGGTTTCAGACCAGATGCTGTAATCATCAAGGTTAGCTGGGTGAAAAAGTTCGACCAGAATCGTCCGGGATAGCTCAGATGGCAGAGCACTGGCGGCTTCAGCCAGGAGGTCCCGGGTTCGAATCCTGGTCCGGACATTTTTCGCCCAGTTGGAAATTTACATCTAACATGATTTTTCGTCCTTGTTTTAAATTGTAATGAAAAACAAAAAACAAAGGGATAGTTTTGACGTTTGCAAAATGTTTTTAGTTTATAATAAACACACAAGTGTCTTAATAACAGTTCAATATCTCTTATGATCATATTTGCAGAAGGATCAGAGTAATTATTTTAAACTTTGTATGTTCGTAAGTTAACAAAATCAGAAATAAATATTATTATTTTTGAACCCATGGAATGGATTTAAAGGCTCTTCGCACATTGCTGACATTTAGCCTGGGGGAAAACAAAATAACTTTTTTAGTAATGTAGTTTTGCAAAATATAAATAATGAAAATTTCCTTGCATATAAGTGGGATGTAAAAGTTTTTAAGTATAAAAAACAAAAAAAAAACAAAAAAGATTAATTTAATGTAATTAAGTATCGTCAGGCTTATATTTAAGAATATTCACATTTTTAATAAAAGAGATACTCTGTCAAGCTTAAGATAAGCTATGAAGCAAATGAATACGAACTTTCATTAGGTGACGGTGTTTTTATGAAGAAAATCTCATTTAGTAAAATCAATTTTCGCATTTTTGAAAGGAAAACATAATTTAATTAAAAAGGCAAACAAGATATTAAATCGCCTTCTACCGAAGCGTAGGAGAATTTCTTTTTCAATAAAGGTGTTAATTACGTATTTGATTATTATATTATTTTCAAAAATAAATACGTTATTACAGATACAATATATCAGTTTGTAACAACATGTATAGTGATCACTTATAAACAGATTAAGTTAAATTATGCTATAAAAAGTGATAAAATATCTTTATTTAGATTGACGAACGTTTCCTAGCACAAACGGCGACATTTTCAAAATCATTCAAGATAGAAAATATTATCTTATAATTTAAAAACAATAACATGGTAAACAATGTCACGAGACATCATGCAAAATGAAAAACATTGCAGAAACATAAAATTAAATTAAAATTAAAATTAAATTGGATACTTGGGAGCGTGGATTAATTTTTACCATTGTTACTACAACTGCATAGCATCTCTTTCCAAATTTTAGATAAATCAATGGAACATCTAAAAAAATATATCCACGCTCACAAACAGCCAAATTAATTTTAATTTTAATTTATGTTTGGAATGTTTTTCATTATGCATGATAATTATGTTTTAAATTACGTGAAAATATTTTCTAGCATGAATGATTTTGAAAATGTCGCCGTTTGTGCGAAACGTTCGTCAATCTAAATAAAGATATTTTATCGCTTTTTGTAGATTATTTAACTTAATATCGGTTTATGTTTGAAGAAATCTAAACAGAAAACTACTTGAATGTAACTATTGAAACAAAGGCTGATTTCTTTTGTCAAAAGATTTGTGAAATCCCGTCTGGGTCTATAGCAGGATCATGCAACGTCAATCAAAGAATAAATTTGAAAATACCTAAAAACAGAGATTTATTTCACTAAAAGTAAAAACATTCTGCTTGGTGGGGTCACTATAAAGACTTTAACTGAGAAAACTTTGTAAGGTTTGAGACTCTTAAACTAGTCTTATGAAGTCCTTAAAAATAAATTAACTGCAAAATAAACTTTACTTACGCTGTACAATAGCCAGGGCTCTAATTGACTTTTGACCAACATTAGCGATTTGGCCAATAAGAAATAAACAAGTAAGAAAAAATCATGCGTCAAGCATAGATTATGAAACACTCTCCGACAGATTCAGAATAATGTAACAAAACTGCACTGTTTACAAAATTAAAATATTACCTCTAATGCAACCATGGAAACGCATAATACCTTTCAGAACCCAATTTTAACTGTTCCCATCCACAATCGGAAAATTATGCGAATTGCAGCCCTGTATATGATTTATAGATTTAAATCTATTAGCTACATGCAAACCAAAATTTAGTTCACTTAAGAGCTACATACACTTCAGTTGAAAATTTACCTCCAGCAATTTCCTCTAATAATGAAAACGATACGTGAATACTTTTGTGCAGCCCTGTATTTGAGGTATAGAATTTATATATAACGGGTAAGATGCAAATAATTAATTAAATTTAAAAGCGCATACCGAATTTTAAACCGTGCACTCCAGCAATTATTACTCAAAGGCAGTAGTGTACTGTAACCGATTTCTTTTGCGTGTCCCTGTAAATGAATAAAAAATGCTATGAATGTCCTGTTAAAACTTGATCGTTGTGAAATTCAGTGATTTATATCAGTTAATACATTTGAAATTGCATAATGTCATTAAAATACTCTGTAAACGATTTTTCCCCATATACCATAATGTAATGGAATACTTTTGAGTGCCCCTGTAAATTAACGATTAATCCCACATACTTCATATACAATACCAAACATGCTTTGGTGACCCTAAATAACCTTTATCAATTTCATGAAAATCCGAGTATATTTACGGGAGTTATTCCCCATATACCACAATGTAATTGAATACTTTTGAGTGCCCCTGTAAATGAGCGATTAATCCTACATACTTCATATACAATACCAAACATGCTTTGGTGACCCTAAATAACCTTTATCAATTTCATGAAAATCCGAGTATAATTACGGGAGTTAGAGCGTGGACAGACGGCCAGACGGCCATACGGACAGACAACCCGAAGTCATAAACACTTTTCAACTATGTTGGAAAGTATTAAAAACAGTAGCAAAATGAAAAGAAACGTTAGCAAAATAGATTCGGCGTGAAACTCTGAAAAATCTATCTTTAGTCCCTTACTGTATCACCTTTTTTCAATATGTTCTAAAATAACCTATTTTTCTCCAATTGCTTACAAAATAGAAATTCGGCTTACAGAATTAAAATAAGTGCATTCTAAATGTGCACTAAATGTGTAAATGTTTCAGACATTCTTTTAGCAGTCTCAATAAAAATTAAAAACAGCTATCTTTGATTTACCGTTGTGAAAATAGACACTAAAAATTGCTACGAGATTTCGACTCGTAATCGATAGAAAAGTTTCAACCGACCAATGATACTTTGCATACTACTAATAAATAGTATGGTAAATGGCTAATTTCAACACCGCACTCCAGAAAAAAATTTCTCTACTTGGCGTTTGATGCGAGTAAGTTTGTTCGTGCTTTTATTGGCGACTTCGGCGCATAGATATTGATTAACTGTCAAAAGAGCACCTATCGCATAACCATTTTGTGTCTTTGGCTATTGCTAAACTGAATTTGTGTTGGGTTAGTATCTTTATAAATAGAGCAATGCAAATGGCACGGGGCGACTGAACATGTAAAGCGACATCACTCCTCCTGTAACACGGATAAGAATCTCGATTGAATTGGCACACCACGCACAGAAACACACAAAAGGAGCAGAAATTGAGCACTTACAATTTGGCGAGTTTGTTCATTTACTCGCCAAATGAGGCATTTTTTCGCGATTTTGCGCGATGGCGAGCGGCAGCGAGAATTCTGACTATAGAAGTTTACTTAACACAAGTTTACTCAAAGCATGAAAGCACTATCACATAATGTTTGTAAACTTACATCGCAAAAATGACTCCAAACACAAACTTGTTTAAAAGATAATGTAATTTGCTTTTTACTAAGGCCAATTCAAGATATTCAGGATTAGAACATCAGGCAAAATACATCATGAATCCCGATCAGTCACTTTTATATCGAAATTGAGTAAGGAAAATGCCTATTCCTTTACATAAGTACAAACAGTTAAAAATCTTTACAGCCGTCATTCATAATTTTAATTTTAGAGCAAAAAAGCTATAAACTATAAATGTCCTTAAAAGAACTAAATATAACAGCACACATGCATACTTAAAAGTCATTATTTTCACCAAAATATTCTATTTTGTCAAACTCTTCACAGATCTAATCCAGATTCACTTTGCATTTTTCAAATAAAGAACAGTATTGTTCATAAACAATATCGACATCTACTGTCGATGAAATCATAACTTGTCTTTTTATGGACAAAAACGCATAGACTGAGTACTTTGATAGGTCAGAGTAATCCTTAAAAACTCTAAAACCTATGTTGAAACTGACTTCCGATATATCTTCCAACACAGAGCACACATACATCAAGTGTTTTCGTTAATAAGTTATTTTTATAGACATTCTTTTATTTCCTTATTAATTTGTATCATTTTTATATAATTCTATTTCTTTTGCCGTGTACTTTTGTAAACACATTTTTCCGATTCCAGTTATTTTCCTTAAGCTATATTGAAATCCAAAATGGCAACATTCTAATACATTCACGAAGTCATTTTTATTCTTAGACGCATCAAATTAGAAAGTGCTGTTATTTAGAAACTAGCCATAAGTTACGATAAGTTATGATAATGTACTAACATAACTTACTAATAGTGATTTCCAATTTTCAATAAAGGCAAAGGGACTTTCAGAAAAGGGCGTCATAGATGACATCGAGAAATAACAGATCGGCAAAGGTCGGCAGAAGACAACTATCTCTTATAATTCCTTATGTAATAAATTTATCGACAAATGCAAAACATTCTTCTATTTCTAATCACAACACCAATCACAATTGAATATTTCATGCTTTCACGCTTAAATTTGTGACTTTGACAATGTAAGAAATTTTCTCTTTGAGCGGATTAAAATCTTTTGTCGAGAACCGCCTTAATAAAACATTATAAACTTTCATTAGTTTCGCTTATTTAGTTTGTTACGAAGGGGTTTTTTTTTCAACCAATTAAAGAGTAAAATGTTTGTCTTAAAAAAATGTAATAAAAACAATTAGTAATTGTAAAAAAAAAAATAATAATAACAATAAAAATAAATAAATGCAAACTTCCTTAGTTTATAACACTTATATAACTGTTATAATTTCACGAATGACTGACTATGTTTGTGCAAATAGATGAAATCATTTTTTAAACAAACACTCACAATAAATTCTAATTACGAATTAACATTATAGATCCTAAAGTAAGATATACATTTACATGCTAAAAGTGGTTAAAGTACATATAAAAAAGTCTTAAATGTATTTAATAACAATCCTTCTACTTTCATACTTTCTAACGGAGACACTCTCAAAGTCGGCTAATAATAACTAACCATTTCCGAGTAAAATGTATTATTAGAAGACTTTGAGAAAGTCACGTTAGACGGTACAAAACTGCACGGATTGTTATAAAAAAATATTTAAGACTTTTGAATTGTACTGTCATCAATTTTAGCATGTACATGTATATTTTATTTTAAAGATGATACGGGATTTTTTTTATATATAATTCTACACCATAAAAATTAAAAAAAGTATTGTAATAACATTAAATGATTTATGCTTATTTGTAATATTAATTAAAACGTAATTTGCACACTATTTATTATTAGAAAAATTAAGGGGACAGTTTATCTTTTTGACATTTTTGTTCATGTAAAAAAAATACCGTTCAAATGGTGAACTCACCGCATTTCAATGTTCAGTTAAAAGTACATTTTGAAAAAAATAAATTAACTGCATAATTAATTAAAATTTTGAAAAAGTTTTAAAAAATTTGAATTTTTTAAAAATACATACTACTTTTTTAAATATTGATATTTTTGCCCGAGTTGTTCTTAAGATATTCAAATGTGTATTACACAAGACTGCACATGAATTTTTAAAACAGCTAATATTACATCCAATACAATTTTTTTACTGATATATATAGTGTAAAACGATGAAATTTAACACATTTTCATATATTTTTATTAAAAAAAAAACTCGAACCCTAATTCCACGTTCAAATTTATCACGTGTAAAATAAAGAACAAAAAAGTGTAAATCGCTATCTCACATATACAAAAAAAGCCTCAGTATTTTTAAAAAATGAAAGTGAAGAAAATATGAACATTGAGAAAAAGTAATTTAAAATTTTAATTTGAGTGGATAATTGCGCAAGGTGTATTAACAAAATTTACAATATCTCGCGATATAATTGCCGCATGGGTAAAAATGAGGTGTGAAAATACTTACGATTAAACAGGCTTTCATTCAATACTTAAAAATAAAAATCGATTTTGTGACCAATTTTGAGGTACCCTGTCTCATTAAGAGCAAAACGAAATAAGTTTCCAATTACAATTTCGTTTGTCGGTTATTATAATATAAACTAGAAAGATAGCCCGTCAAAAATGACGGAAAATGTAATATTTAGATCTGTTATGTACAACACATCTGCAAGAATATGAGTTTTTCTCGCTTGTTCCGCAGTGATAGATGAAAATAACGCATTTTAAAAAAGAAACGCATTTATGAAAAACTATGTATAATGAATCCATAAAAAATGCAATTTAACTGTAAATTAACATTTGGTCAGAAAACTTCAGGATATACGACGTTTTTTGTAAAAACTTTTTTTATTATTTAAAAGCTGACCTTGCTTTTCAGTATCTTCGACATGTCTACTTCATTATTATTTTTCCAATCAAAGAACAGAACAAACCTAACAAAAAAAAAACCGTTTCCACTTTGAGCTGCCATTATCGTCTGCATGAGAAAAAAATAAACACTATAAAAACCATAGAGGTAATTCAGTGTTAGATGAATGCCAACATCTGATCCCTTTTCTCATGTAGACTTTTTCATGGTGCTGCGACCGGCAGTGACGTCATTAACATTGTCTTAAAAGAGAGGCGAAATAGTAACTCAATGAGCGAAATTTTTTATGTGAATGATTCTAAAATGTGAATGTCTCATCATAACAGCTCTGTGCTTGTTTACATTAGGAAAATTAAACACGGTTTCTGAAATGGTTGAACGATAGCGCAACACATTAAACTTTTCTAATAGAAAAAGGCACAGATGTCATATACGCCCCATATTGGCGCGATTTTTTTCCAATTTGGCGAAAACATCAACAGTATAAACAACAAGATCCGGGTTATCATATCAAGCAAAATAACGACACTTTGGCGCCAGATAAGTACTCGTTGCGTATATAACATTGGCTTCAGAAAAAGATCGCGCCAATATGGGGCGTATATGACATCTGTGCCTAGAAAAATGTGCTGAAAATATGCTGTTTTTATAGGAAAATGTGCTGAACAGACGTGATTCAAGACAGAAGAAATAAATCTAAAAAAAATTTTGAAAGACATACATTCATTAATATTCACAAAAATGTATTTTTTTAATGCTCTAAAAAGTGGGAAATTTTTGGGATTGAAATGAAATTGTTTTATTTTCTCATGTCAAAGGGAAAAAAAAAAATGAAAGAATGGGCGCCAATTCAATTTAACTTTCGTTTAAGTTTTTTTTATGATATTATATTATATACGTTACCTATGTATATATATATATATATATATATATGTATATAAAGTTGGCGACCAGCTTTCATTTTTTCCCCTTGGGCATGAGAAGATAAAACAATTTCTTTTCAAGCCCAAATATTATTTGCTACTTTTTAGTGTATTTAATATATATATATATATATACATTTTTGGTAATTTTAATGAAAGCATGTCTTTCAAAAAATAAATAAATAAAAATTTAGAAAAATACATATATTTTGTTTTTAATTTTTTAGTCAAACAACTCTTTTTTAGTCTTATTTTACATTTATTTTAGGCACAGATGTCATATAAGCCAATATTGGCGCGATTTTTTTCCGACTCCAATTTGGCAAAAACCTCGTTACCATATCATCAGAGATGAGATTGACCAAAAAGCAAAAAAGCTGAAAACTACGCGAACGATGTTTGAACAATGACAGTTATGAATTTCAAGTGCAACAAATATAATTGCTATTAATATATAATTTACATACAATTTAGCTTTCCATAAGTTAAAAATAAATTATTAACACGAATTAAGCAGAAATTATTTACTTACTCTAATGGAAAGTTTATTTTACCAAGATACAGAACATTAATGTGAAATTTGCGTTTTTTGCGCGATTTTTAGACGAAATTTGCCATCTTTTTGAGATCCTTTGACGGAAATTGCCGTTTTTTTCGCGATCTTTTGACGGAAATTGCCGTTTTTTCGCGATCTTTTGGCGAAATTTGTCGTTTTTTCGCGATCTTTTGACAAAATTTGTCGTTTTTCGCGATCTTTTGACGGAAATTGCCGTGTTTTAGCGATCTTTTGACGGAAATTGTCGTTTTTTTGCTATCTTTTGACGGAAATTGCCGTGTTTTAGCGATCTTTTGACGGAAATTGTCGTTTTTTTCGCTGTCTTTTGATGAAATTTGCCGTTTTTTCGCGATCCTTAGACGGAAATTGCCGCTTTTTCGCTATCTTTTGCCAAAATTGCTGTTTTTTCGCGATCATTTGACGGAAATTGCCGTTTTTTCGCGATCTTTTGACGAAATTTGTCGTTTTTTCGCGATCTTTTGACGAAATTTGTCGTTTTTTCGCGATCTTTTGACGGAAATTGTCGTTTTTTCGCTATCTTTTGACGGAAATTGCCGTGTTTTAGCGATCTTTTGACGGAAATTGTCGTTTTTTCGCTATCTTTTGATGAAATTTGCCGTTTTTTCGCGATCCTTAGACGGAAATTGCCGCTTTTTCGCTATCTTTTGAAAAAATTGCTGTTTTTTCGCAATCATTTGACGGAAATTGCCGCTTTTTCGCTAACTTTTGACAAAATTGCTGTTTTTTCGCGATCATTTGACGGAAATTGCCGTTTTTTCGCGATCTTTTGACGAAATTTGTCGTTTTTTCGCGATCTTTTGACGAAATTTGTCGTTTTTCGCATTCTTTTGACGAAATTTGCCGTCTTTTCGCGTTCTTTTGACGAAATTTGTCGTTTTGTCGCGATCTTTTGACGGAAATTGCCATTTTTTCGCGATCTTTTGACGGATATTTCCTTTTTTTGCTATATTTTGACAGAAATTGCCGTTTTTTCGCAATCTTTTGACAAAATTGCCGTTTTTTCGCGATCCTTAGACGGAAATTGCCGCTTTTTCGCTATCTTTTTACAAAATTGCTGTTTTTTCGCGATCATTTGACGGAAATTGCCGTTTTTTCGCGATCTTTTGACAAAATTGTCTTTTTTTAGGGATCTTTTAACAAAAATTGCAGTTTTTTCTTGATCTTTTTACGAAAATTGTCGTTTTTTCACGATCTTTTGGCGAAATTGGCGATTTTTCTTTGAACAATTGAAGAAATTGATTTTTTTTTTTGGTGACCATTTGTCTAAATTCGCGATACATTTTATGACCGATTTTTTTTTAATTTTCGGAAATGACTGCCGTAATTCTTGGACTTTTCGGAACAGAATCATCCCTGGTTCAGCGATCGCGATGAAATAGGATAACCACCGCACGCGATAAAAGACTTCTCGTAGTTAAAGTGTTGAAATATAAGCATATTTTAATGCGGATTAAAATCATTTCATGATTCTTTTTTTATTTAAACGAATAAAAAACGGATGTCTGCACGAAATAAATTCTTAAAAAATGAGAAATTAAAAGTCGAAAAAATGGCAAAAAAGCGAAAATTTGAAAAAGAATCGGAAAAAAACGGAAATTCGAAAATGACAAAAAAGCTGAAAACCGCGGATCCGCGGAAAAATCTCATGCCTGCATATCATCTATATCCGGGTAACCATATCAAGCAAAATGACGACACTTTGGCGTCAGTTAAGTACCCGGTGCGTATATGATATTGACGCCAGAAAAAATCGCGGCAATGTTTTCTTAATTTTTTTGTACAAACTATAGCGCAGATAGTGCAAAATAATAGACATTTTGGTACTTCTCCACTATAGGGGTCTTGGCGTTTTTTTTTTTAAAGCTTGTTGTAATTCGGGCATCAGAAAGTGAGATTTGTGATCAAATCATATAAACAGCTATGAAAATCCAATAAACAAACTTTTAAGGTTATTTGGTACTTTTCGGTTAGCCGGGCGCCAGTGTTATATATACATATTTATATACATACATATATGTAAATATACGTATATATACATACACACATATTGTATATATACACACATATATATATGTATATATATACATACATTTATATAGACATATATATGTATATATAACACTGGCGCCCGGCTAACCGAAAAGTACCGTTTAGGTATATAATCGGCACAGATGTCATATTCGCCCCATATTGGCGCGATTTTTTTTGGTTGCCAATTTGGCGAAAACATCAACACCATAAACAACATAATCCGGGTTACCACATAAAGCAAAATAACAATACTTTGGCGCCATTTAAGTACCCGTTGCGCATATGACATTGGCGTCAGGGAAAAATCGCGCCAGTATGGGGCGTATATGACATTTGTGCCATATAGTCTATAGATATTTTACTTATATCTATATTATTGTTGTTGTTTTTTATATACAATTTACTTCTGTTTGTATATAAAAATAGTTAATATAGTTGTTTTTGTGTATTAAATAAATTGTGTAAATATTGAAAAATTACTTGTGTAGTATATGAAACAGTGAATAAGTTACTAGAAAATATGTTGCCAAATTTCATTTTCTGGTACTTTTCCGTTATACGGACACCATTGCCGCCAAGCGTAATAGTTGGCGCAAAATTAAAATCATATGAATTGAAACATTTGAAAAATGAAAGAAAAAACATGAAGATAAAGTGAGCATATAAAAAATAGGGGTACAGATGTCATATTCGCCACATATTGGCGCGGTTTTTTTCGGTTGCCAATTTGGCGAAAACATCAACAGCATAAACAACATAATCCGGGTTACCACATCAAACAAAATAACGACACTTTGACGCAAGTTAAGTACCTGTTGCCTATATGATATTGGCGACAAAAAAAAATCGCGCCAGTATGGGGCGATATGACATCTGGGAACAGATGTCATATTCGCCCCATATTGGCGCGATTTTTTTCTGTCGCCAATATCATATAGGCAACAGGTACTTAACTTGCGTCAAAGTGTCGTTATTTTGTTTGATGTGGTAACCCGGATTATGTTGTTTATGCTGTTGATGTTTTCGCCAAATTGGCAACCGAAAAAAACCGCGCCAATATGGGGCGAATATGAAATCTGTACCGACATCTGTTCCAAAATAGGTACCTCTTAGTTATCCCGTCGACCAAATTACTGTCGCGAAATTGTAAGATTAATTGCCAATAATGGTTGAAAATAATGGTTGCCATTAATTAATTAATTGTAAGTTTAAATGCCTATAATGGCCAATAAAACCATTAATTCGACGTTTTATTTGTATTTTTATCAATGTTTTACTTTTTTTGTTGTTGTTGTTGTTCTTTCGTTATTTAAAATAAAAAAATATGTCAATGTGTATAATTTGGCGAGTGGTTCGGCGATTTATATAATTTGGCGAAATTGGTCGACGGGATAACTAAGAAGTACCAAAAAATATAACATTTGAAAATTACAGACTTTTACGATCTATTTTATTAAATCACAAATATACACTTAAAAGGTACTTCTTCGTTATCTTGTCGACCAAATTACTATCGCCAAATTGTAAGACTAAATGCCAATAATAGTTGCCATTAATTAATTCGACGTTTTATTTGTATTTTTATCAATGTTTTACTAATTTATTTGTTCTTTCGTTTTTTAAAATAAAAATTATGTCAATATGTATAATTTGGCAAGTGATTTGGCGATTTATATAATTTGGCGAAATTAGTCGACGGGATAACTAAGAAGTGCCACTTAAAATAAGTGAACAAATAACTGATATACAATAGAGTAATAAATTAAAGCTCATACTAAACGGGACAGGGTACAGATGTCATATCCGCCCCATATTGGCGCGATTTTTTTCTGTCGCCAATATCATATAGGCAACAGGTACTTAACTTGCGCCAAAAAATCGTTATTTTGCTTGATGTGGTAACCCGGATTATGTTGTTTATGCTGTTGATGTTTTTGCCAAATTGGCAACCGAAAAAAATCGCACCAATATGGGGCGAATATGACATCTGTACCCGGGACAGATGTTATATATTTCCGCGACCGCTATCTTGGAGTTTTTGTTGGCGTGAAAACCCCTTTTCCGCCAAGTAGTAAATGTCGCCACGCAGCGATTTATGTGTTTGTTAGGATTAACGAAAATAAAATATAAAACATCGCCAAGAAATCTCAAAATATCGAAGATGGCGGCCGCAGGAATATACAGCATCTGGCACAGATGTCATATCATATTGGCGCGATTTTTTTCTGACGCCAATGTCATATACGCACCGTGTACTTAACTTGCGCCAAAGTGTCGTTATTTTGCTTGATATGGTAACCCGGATATACATGATATGGTAAAGAGGTTTTCGCCAAAATGGCGTTGGTAAAAAGTCGCGCCAATAAGGGGCGTATATGACATTTGTGCACAGCATCTAAGCCTGGTTTTCTATTGCCGCTATTAAAGTTTCAGCTGTACGATCGGGAATAGGAGTAAGGAAACATCCCAGTTATTTCACGACATAAACTACCTAACACCCACTGAGGAGGAAGAAAACGTCCTACGTTGCTGTTTTTTCTGGTAAAAAGACTTTCATCTACTTCTATAATTTTATTAGGTCCACCGATTTTTCTGTTTGGTGGTGAACAAAAAGCATTTTCACAAACTTCTCTCAAATAACTATTCCAGTCAACTGTTGTGTTGTGATTCATATCAAGTTGCAGCCCACAAAACTCAATCGATGTCAACTCTTGGTAGCATAAATATATAAACCTTAAAGCATTAAGAAAAGACAACCGCGAGCCTTCAAACCATGTTTTCTGTCGTATTCCTACGCTTTCTCGGCATGATCGTAAGCTACAAATCCATTTCGGATTTCCAGAACTCATCCATATAATTTCATTTCATGGTTTTTTGAACACAACCTTTTATTATGCAGAATTCCAAATTCCTGAAACAGTGTTATCGCAATTTTCTCATCATCTGGTAATTGCCAAATGGTAAAATCCATTTCAGCGTCAGCATTAAAAATAAATTATAACTTCATAAAAAAAAAAAAAAAAAAAAAAAAAAAAAAAAATTTCAATTCGAATAGTAAATTAAATAGCTTTTAAGGTTAAATAATAACAATTCACGCGTTTCACGTTTCATAAATAGCATATCACAATGTTCCGCATGGTTTACAATAAAAATCCTTTTCACGATCAGGGTTGAAATAATTGGCGCATTACATAGCATACATTTTGGCATGGTGTCAGCATAACGTAAAAGTACTCATTTTCTCTATATCGCTAAGGTCCTATACTGGAAAAGTACCTAAAGCACAGCTCGGACAGTACAACGCGGTAGTTATGTTAATAGTAGCATCGGGATGAAGATGTAAAGACGTACATTTTCTTATATTACACTTTTAAATTCTCATCTATAGATTCTGAAAAAAAAACCCTTAAACGTACGGAGTTTAAATTATATTACGGTGACCTCGATTATGAAAGATTAATGGTTTTAAATGGGAATTTCGCCAAAATAGCCAGCTATCGCCAAGTTGGCTTCATATATGACAACTTATTTTTGACGCCAAATTTGGCGTCATTTTATCAAATTTGGTGATATCTCGCCAAGTTGGTCAACCTTTGGCGCTACTGTGGTAACCCTGCATTAGTATTTTTCAACAATTACTCATTACGTCATTACAATGAGGCGGTCCTACCGAAATTGTGAGAGACACACAGAGACTTGGATTTTATAGAAATAGATGGCTCTAATTTCGTCCCCTTTACTTCTCCGCTTCTCCAACAGTGGCACAACTTATAACACAAGGCACAAGGAACGGGAGGTAAAAAGCTACAGTAGTGAAAGTTTCGTTCGTCAAGACGCATTCTCATATTTGCGAAAATTGCAACACATTAAGGAATCATCAGAATTAAATAAAATTTAATACATATTGGTATTGGTACAAATAAATAATTACATTTTCAAAGCAAAAAAAAACAATATTAAGTGTCCGAAATCAATATTTGGTGAAGCCACCACGCGCTGCAGTAAGTGTTGCTATACGACGTAAAATGGAGTCAAACAGATTTTGAGTGGCTGCCTGGAGAAGAGCATTCGATATTATTTGTATGCGCACCCAAAGCTCATCTGTAGAATCAATAGGGGGAGGATAACGAGCGAGACGCCGATCAACAAAATCTCCGCATGTCCAATGTGCGACATATCCGACGAATACTCAGGCCACGGAAGAACTGGTATGTGTTCTACTGACAAAAAGTCTTAAAAATTCCTTGGGACATGTGGGTTGCACTATACTGTTGAAAGATAGCTCCAGGAAGGGTACACGACATTTCGGTCCCGACACTTCGGTCCCGCCATTTCGGTCCCGCCGTTTCGGTCCCGAGACATTTCGGTCCCTGGCCATTTCGGTCCCGAGACATTTCGGTCCCTGGCCATTTCGGTCCCGAGACATTTCGGTCCCTGGCCATTTCGGTCCCGAGACATTTCGGTCCCTGGCCATTTCGGTCCGGAGACATTTCGGTCCCTGGCCATTTCGGTCCCGAGACATTTCGGTCCCTGGCCATTTCGGTCCCGAGACATTTCGGTCCCTGGCCATTTCGGTCCCGAGACATTTCGGTCCCTGGCCATTTCGGTCCCGAGACATTTCGGTCCCTGGCCATTTCGGTCCGGAGACATTTCGGTCCCTGGCCATTTCGGTCCCGAGACATTTCGGTCCCTGGCCATTTCGGTCCCGAGACATTTCGGTCCCTGGCCATTTCGGTCCCGAGACATTTCGGTCCCTGGCCATTTCGGTCCCGAGACATTTCGGTCCCTGGCCATTTCGGTCCCGAGACATTTCGGTCCCTGGCCATTTCGGTCCCGAGACATTTCGGTCCCTGGCCATTTCGGTCCCGAGACATTTCGGTCCCTGGCCATTTCGGCCCCCAGCCATTTCGGTCCCTGGCCATTTCGGTCCCTGGCCATTTCGGTCCCTTGTCATTTTGGTGCCCACCACCTTATAACTCGTATTCTAATTGTCGTGGGCCGCCAAACGCTGTAATTTAAACATTATTTGGGACCTTTTTTAATTTTCTTAACACCCCCCACCCCCCAAATTAAAAAAAAAGCTGAATATAACAGTCCGATAAATTTAAACTTTTATAACTCGTGATAATGAAATCACAGCGAGCTGAAAATTTGTTTGATTGAACAATGTGATATAATTTTACAGGGGACATTATCTTTTTATTATTATTATTATTTAACAAAATGGATTTTTTAAGCTGTATTATTTGTTATTAATATTAGATATTTTATATATACTATAAACTGCCATAGATGATTTTTTGGTTGTTTTCATACGTTTTTTAGAACCTTTAAATTATCATCATTAATTAAATAATTTTAAAAACTGTTCTTATTTTTTCTCCTTCTTACAATTAGATTAATAATAAATGTCTTCAATAATTCAATTGGACACTTATAAGCTATTGTAGGTAAATATTTCCTCAAATCATTCTTCTACATCCTCTCCTTTAATAATTCAGAAATGAGATATATTTATTGAAGCAAAAATATTTAATTTTTCTTATTACTTTTATAATACAAAGTTATAATTTTGTTTTCATAAGTTACTTTACCATTATAAACATTGGGAAAACAATAGTGATTTGGTAATTAGGTGTGCCAGGAAAAATATTTTGTTGTCAGAAAACTCCACCCACCGCTTCATTTTTTTAAAAAATAATTATTGGTTGCATTTTTAACAGTCTTCTCACCCATTGCAGACGATTTTTGTGAACTAATTTTATTGAAACTGGGCCTATTTCTTTGTAATAAGATGATTATTTTTTATTTTATGTAATAGTGTAAGTATTATTTTAATTAATTTTATTTCCAATTTTTAACTGACAAAACTAAGGTTTTTAGGTGCGTTCGTAATTATATAAATACGTAGCACCTATAGTCGTCGTTCAGTCCATCCGTCTGACCGTCTGTCTCCGCATATAACAGAGCAAAAACAACCCAACCGAATGGTCTGAAATTTTAAATATATGATTGTTGTATAATTTTGTCGAGCCATTTCAAATTTTATGGATATCGGATGCATAGTTTAATTACAGGGACTGTCAAAAGTTTTTCTTTACATTACAGCCAATGGGAAAAAAATATTTCAAGTGCATTTTAATGATGTTACAGCCTTCCGAGTGGTCTGAAATTTTAAATATATAATTGTTACAAAATTTTGTCGAGTCATTTGAAATTTTATGAAAATCGGTGTATAGTTTAATTACATAGACAGTCAAAAGTTTTGCGTTACATTACGGGGAATGGGAACAAATTATTGCAAGTGCATTTTAATGATGTCACAGGCTATGCCCTCATGAAGTGCAAAAAAAAAAAAATATATACATTCAGTACAATATGGGGTACAAAAAATAATTATAAAACTAGTTATAGTACGAACGCACCTCATTTGCCACGTTTGACGAGCAATTTCCAACTTGTCTGTATTTGTCGTTTATTTATTGATTTTTAATATTACCCTTTTCCTTCCACTTTCCCAGAAAAAAAATTAATAATTTTTTATTTTAGTTTTATTATTAATTATATTAATAGTTTTAAATCTCGGTGACTTTAAATATAAAATAAATAAACATGTAAAAGATAAATTTCAGTTTATAACTACTATATGATAAATTGAATATAAAATGTATTATGTATTGAGTTTATTTTAAAGTAAAAAAATGTAATGTATATTAATAATGTTATTAATTTAATAAATTAAGGATACATTAAATAAAAAATATATTTAATAAAATATTAATTTAATTTTTATACTAAAATTCCTAACTTTTTTGGGAATTAATTAATAGCAATTATTAGTAGCAATTATTAATAGCACTTAAAGTTTTTATTCAAAAGTTTTAATTTATAATTTCCAAAAAATAATATAGGAATTTTTTGAAAAATCAGTCAAAAACATAAAGTCTAAGTGATAATTAATTAATTAATTAAACATAATAATAATAATAATAATAATAATAATAATAATAATAATAATAATAATAATGCAACATTGTACAAATACGTAAAAATACCTTTTAACAGTGTTAGGTGATATTATGCAGATTTTAATTTTTTAAGTACAGTTATAATTTACAATTCGCAAAAAGTAAATTATTAATAAATTATAATTAAAGAGCAAAAATAATATTATAAGCTAACTAATAAATGAATAAACAACATGTTTATCTTCAGAACCCTTATCACTTTTATACACCCTAATGAAGTTAATAACGTTATAATAACCGAAAATTAAAAATATATACATTTGCATTTACCCTATATAAAAACTATTATATAGTTCATGTAATAGTTTTTAAACAAGCAATTGATAAATTAGTTATCTAAACAATTAATAATTAAAATAATTTTGAATTGATAAATACGTTTAATAAAAACAATTCAATTTTTGAATTTTTTTTTACTTAACAATATAACTATGAGTGTTTTCAACTTGTCGTGCAAGTTAAATTCATGCTGTATCAAATTTATTGCAAACTAACGGCAAACAAGTAATCAAAAATACTGCAAACTTACTGCAAAGTAGTAATCTTTCCATATCACACTATAAGTTTAACCCCTTCGAAGGGGCCAATAGACCTGATCAGGTCTATTGATGCGAAAGCGCCGTCAGAAGGCGCATGCATAGGTTTTATCACCATAAACAAGTTTAGGCAATATTTGTACTTTTCATTTCGAGCATTTTTTGGTATTTAATAAGTATAGCGTTTAGAAAAAACGGTGCCTACCGAATAAAATTTCTGCAGTTTCTGCGTATGTGCTGATTCTCATTGTTGTTGAGTCTCTCAACAGAGATTTTTTGCTTTCGTGAATTAAAGACAGTCTTGCCATCAGTTTCACAACAAACTACTCATGCAAGTGGGTGATGGTATACCTTGCGGGAGATTTGCTGCGAATTTCTCAATTCAAATTTGTCACGGCAAGATAATATCAGAAAAAATCAAACTTTCTGCTAATGTTCATGCTATCTGGGTTACCTCAAAAATTTCCATGGGGAGCGCGGCGGATCGCATGAACGGCTCATGCCATTGACACTTATGTGAAATCATTATCCAATATCTATTACAGCACAAATTCTTAATTCAATGGCAAGAAATTACACATGAAAATTGCTGTTTTACACTTAACCACTTGGCCCTAACTTTATTGTAGGCAAATGTTATGTAATATGAAACTTGATTTAACCCATTCGCTGCCAAAACTAAGAATTTTCAAATTTTTTGTTGAAGGTCGTTTGCCAGCACAAATTCAGAAAGATAAATTTCGCTTTACTAATACAGCGAAATTTCTGCCAATAAATGAGGCATTTTTTTAATTCTAAAATAGTGGTGACAAAGTAATCAATAAATTAAAGCCACGAGTATACTCGTGAATGACAGCGAATGGGTTAATTAAATTTAACTCTTCAGTATGCGCTCAGATTTTTACATCATAAGTTAATCTTTTTCACTGGTAAATATTAATGTAACTTGAATGTATTATTAGTTGCAGTTATAGAGATTGGCCTTATATTTTATATCCATACTTTTTTTTTTTTTTTTTAATTAAGAAATTAAATGATATACCTAAATTCTTAAAGTTACTCGAAATACTTCTATCATATATACACAGTCAAGACAAGATTCCAAGGACTGGTAAAAAGCTCCATTTTAGACAGGCTTCCATGTAAAGAAGTGTAATTAATTATACTTCTAACATACACTACCTCAATAAGATCTATTGTTCGTTTCGCAGGGATTCTGAAACTCTTCCGTTTGAGACAGGATTCCGTTATAGATAGATTCCGCTTTCACAGGTTTCACTATGCTTCACTAAAGAAGGGTGAAAATCCCCTTTTCAGACAGGTTTTCAGCAAATTTAATTGTATCGCAATTCATATTAAGACCATGTAACGCTTACGTTAAAGACAGGATTCTGTTATAGACAATTACTATTTTGACAAGTTTTATTCTATTCATATGATATAAATAAGTATATTTATATAAATACACAAAACTTTTAAAAATGGAACCTGCCTATAACGGAGTTCTGTCTTAAACATAAATGTTCCATAGTGCTACGGAAAAGAATACTATACAAATACACCAAATAACACGGAAACTTGTGTAAAACGGAATTTTTCACCAATATTTACAATTTTATCTTGACAGGTTTTACTATATATATATAACATGAAGGGAAAATTCTGGACCCTCCCCCCCCCTTCGAAACGAAATCCTGGCTACGCCACTGCATGTCGTCCCGGTTTTTTTAAGCCATTAAAGATGAAAAATGCCGTCTGGCCACAAAAAAGCGCCGGCTGACTAGAACAAAGAGAGCGCGAGTAGAATAATTCTTCTATCTGGATCTTTATTTAGCATAATCAAATGGGGGAAGCCAGGACATCTACACTTGACATATATATATATATATACATGTATAATATTCTTTTGAATGAATAACATATAGATATCAAGAAAAGCCAAATATGTATTCTAAATTTCCAAATTTCTTTATTGTGATATATTTATAAAATTTCTTAATTTAAAATGAAATTTTACGTAAAAGTGATTCACTATACATTATTATTTTGAGATTTTATGTTATTTTTTTTTTTTTTTGTATTTTCATTTTTATTTTTTATTTGTCATATTAAAACATGTAGGCTGCTTTAATTCTAAGTATATAAGTCAAATAAATAATAAAGAAATATTTGAAATACAGAATTAATTTTAAATACGAAAAGAATATTTTATGACAATAGAAATTTTAAAATTTTGATTTATGTTTATTGTGTTCGTAGTTTTTGAATGTAATAAGCATATAAAAGTCTTAAATATATTAAAAAGGATTTGTAATTGTTGCAAACCACTTCACCGTCGACAGGTATGGGGAAAAAGTGCTTTTATCCCCAAGTTATCTCGGGGCAAACGGTGAAGTGGTTCAAAATTAAAAATATTTTTAAACTTGTCATTCGACACCGGTAGAAATAGCGGTAATATTATTGTTACATGTAAAAAGATTAATGCAAACTTTTAGTTTTTCAAAAAATAGTAAATTAAAATAACTATTAAAATAAAATAGAAAGTTCTAGTCTGTTCCGGTGCAAAATTTAAAAAATAATGTGTCTTTATCACAATTCCATGTTAAGAACCCCCTTTTTAAAAAATATGTAAAATGCAACACATTTAAAATTGATGCGCAGTTAAATAATAGGATAAAATAAAGATTTGTAAAAATATTTGCAGATTTTTTTATTATTAATCACATAGTGTGCAAATTATATACAATTGAATATGTGCATTTTGGCATGGGCACTTGCATATGAAAATTAAAGCTCGACTTATAAATATTTTTAAATTGTCTGGACTTTATATTTATGATAGACTAAAATATGAGGAGCTTCTATAAAGAATCCACAGAACTCTCCCTTCCCCCACTCCTGAAAACGATTACTTCTACCATATAAAATTTGCATGGGGTACTACGATTTGATTGCGAGTTATAAGTGTTTGCGGTTTTCGGGCCCTTATATTCGGTTATACTAAAATTTCAAGGGTTCAGTTAAAAAATCTTATAATGTACCTCCTTTTTTAAAGATTACGTTTACCGTACAAAATATGAGTGTGATTACGATAATTACAGAGAGAGTTATAAATGTTTTAGTTTATCAGGACCTTATACTTAAGATACACTAAAATATATAAAAAGTCAACAGAGACCCCCCCCCCCCCTGCCTTATAAAACGATTATGATTATCATAGGAAATTTGTGTGAGCTGCGACAATTTTGATCTGTGTTATAAGTGTTTGCGTTTTCGAGTCCTTATATTCGAGTTATACGAAAATTTAGGGAGTTCAGTTAAAAAATTTGATAATGTACCTCCTTTTATAAAGATTACGTTTACCATACAAAATATGAGTGTTTTGCGATAATTATAGATCGAGTTATAAATGTCTTAATTGATCAGACCCTTATACTTATGATACACTAAAATATAGAAAATGTCAATCCCCCCCCCCCTTGTTTTTTAAAATGATTACCATACGAAATTTGTGTGTGTTTACTAAAATTTTAAGGCCTTTATTTAAAAAACTCTACAATGTCTCCTATAAAATTGTCACGTATTTCAAGTGCACAAAATTTCAGCTTGCTGGAGAAGGGACCGAAATATCTCGGGACCGAAATGTCTTGGGACCGAATTGTCTCGGGACCGAAATGTCTTGGGACCGAAATGTCTCGGGACCGAAATGACTTGGGACCGAATTGTCTCGGGACCGAAATGTCTTGGGACCGAAATGTCTCAGGACCGAAATGTCTTGGGACCGAATTGTCTCGGGACCGAATTGTCTCGGGACCGAAATGTCTCGGGACCGAAATGTCTCGGGACCGAAATGTCTTGGGACCGAAACGGCGGGACCGAAATGGCGGGACCGAAGTGTCGGGACCGAAACGTCCTGCTTCCCTCCAGGAATGCCTTGAAGGAAAGGAACGACCTCGGGCTCCAGCACTTAGAACATACAAAATAGAACATGATGCGCAATCGCATCCCAGATCATAACTCACTATGTTCGTCCACTATGACGTTATAGATAATGCACTCCGGAATGCAGCGTTCACCGGCATAGCGTTTAATACGAATGCGGAAACGATGGTACCACAAATTAAAGGGGGATTCGATAGAATAAACGATTTATTGCCAATCTGAATGCCGGTCTCTATGTTCATGAACGCATTGTAGCCGCAGGCATCGTTGGTTTTCAGGGAGGGGGATCCTGTAAGCCACCAGTAAATTCTCATAGAGGTTAAGCAACTCAAGAGGTTAAGCAACATCGATTACCTGACCTCTGCATAAAAACAAAGTGAAAGTTTCCCAAGTGAAGAAGAAACGTTCAGTTGAAAAAAAAAATTCTGGCACCCACCGCTCTCAAGGGAAAGGGGAAAATTCCACAATTTAAAAAATCCAAACGTGACCTACCCAGCAACTTAGATGACGAAAGTGACTCTGTTGGCATTCCTTATTATGATAATACAAGCGATAATCATGGTGACAATGATGCAGAGTGCCCTATGTGCTTGAAGAATTTTTTGACGATAAACATGGAGAACAATGGTTCAGTAAGTAAGTAAGTAAGTAAGTAAGCACCCACCCTGGGAACCCGCTTTTGGCTTATGGTTAGGTTTGAACCCAGAGCCCAGGGCAGGGAAAAGTACTATTACCTGCAAAACCCTCTAGTATTTAAGACACTTAATAGAATACAATACAATTGAAAAAAAAATGAAAAAATTAAATTAAATGTTTTTTTTTTTTTTTTTTTTTTTTTTTGCAGTCAGCTGCTGGCCCCTCTAGAAATGTGAGATAAAAATTACTAAAAATATTTAAAGATAAAATAATCTAAATTTAAAGATAAAATTACAATAATATATAACTTAAAGGCCAAAACAATAGCTGTAGTAATGAATTTATATGTCAGGCACTCCTGCTCACTGCCCATAACTTGGAGGAGGACCGTTGAACTGATATATTGATCTATGAGATCCCCGTTCATATTAAACCTTCTGAACGATATAAATATAGTTTTAAGCTAGATTTGAGATTAATTACTGTGAGCTATATATAAGTACAATAACATATAGGGAGGGTTTATCGGTTACCCACAACGTACTAGAGCAAGATTAAAGTTTTTAAGAGCTGAATTTAAAGTTTTAAAGAGTTTATCTGAAGTTGCTATATATCACGAAAAGTTCAACTGGTTATCACAGCGACATACAAGTTTACAAAAGCAGGACACCATTTTTGAAGATATTAGCCTTTGATACTCATATTAAAATCTTTCGCTGATGAGTTAATGGAAGTATTTTGTAAGAGATATTACTGTAGATATTTTCAAGTTGAATGAATATTTTTTTTTTTTTTTTTTTTATGTAGATATTTTATCTGAACCTCCTGTCCACCAATTGAGACTGAAATATAGGACACAAACTAGAGTCTGCTGTATGCTTACTATAGTTTTCTTGATAATAGCAATTAGTACAGCGATGCTGTGATGGATCGGTGATATAAGGACAGTTGAGAGTTTGATGACCCATGGCACATTTGGCACATATGGAGTTCCTTCTACAGTTAGTCTTTGTATGCCCGTAAAGTTGACAGTTCTCACATCTAAGTATGGGTCGATATATTCTTATACTGCAATTATTGAGGCCAATTGAGATACTTTTCTGAGCCAGAAGTTTTTTAGCTGCATTTACTTCTAAATTCAGTACCATATGATAACTTGTGGATTTTTCTCTTTGTATTATTTTTAATATTGTTAAATTCTTGTCTGTTGAACGATCTTTTAAGTAGTTAATTATGTCATCAGTAGGTATCATCGATGGTATTCCTGTAATTATTATCCTTGAGTGTTTTTGCAGGTTGTAAGTTAGTTCTACTATTTCTGAAATGTTTGGGATTTTTTCAATTCTTTTCAATAACTTCTCTGTGTTGTTATCTGTATCTGATTGAATTGTCAGTGTATTGATTTGTTTTGTTTGTTTACAGAATATTGGTAGATCATTTTCTTTAATCAATTCGGTATTTAACAGTTCTTTCAATTTATTTGTTGATATTTTCTTTGAGATATTTTTTATAATTATTGCCGAGTTTGAATACTTTCCTTGAGAATTAAATTGTTTTTGTTCTTCGTTATCTTGAGATCTTTCATATTTCTTTGTATTTTTGTCTATAAGATTTTCTATTATTAGTTTTTCAATTTTGTGAATCCTTCTTGATAATTCTGTATCTATATTATTTTCTATATCTCTAAGCTTGTTCATGCACTCTTCTATTATTTTGTCTTGTGCTTTTAATTGTTCTTCTCTTGTAGCTATTTCCTGCTCCAATTTGGCTATTATTTCTTTGGTTGATTCTGTTGTTTGTTGTTGTTGCTTATCCATTTTTGTACCAGTCAAGATTGTCTGATTATACTTTTGTTGTGTTTTTATTTGTATTTGTGTTGCCTTTTCTTTTGTTTCCGATTCTGAATGCTGTTGTTTGATTAATTTCTTTAATTTTTTTATTTCTTCTCTCATTTCCTCTTCTTTGTGTTTGAAAATGGTATTTTCTTTTTCTTTTTCTATCAGTTTTCCTTCTAGTCTTTGTTCCATCTTGGAACTTTCTTCCAACTGAGATGCAATTTTATCAATTTCCTCTTCCAATTCGCTTATTTTTCTTCTGTCTCTTTGTATCGTTGTTGTATTTTTATATCTTATTATTCTAGATTCATCATTTTTTGCTCTTGTAAATATTGCATTAAGATATTTCTGTTCTTCAAGATGTTTCTGTGCTTCCTCTGTAGTTCCTTTCACCCTTTTCCTTTCTATCCTTTCATATTCCGAAATCAATTGGCTTATCGGTAGGCTTTGCAGTGGGTCCTGTTTTTCAATAGGTCTTTCTGGAAGTCTTTGATATTGTTCCGTATATGACTTTTGTATGTTTATGCTTTCCGGAGAGTCCACTGTTGAGTTCAACAAGGAATTCATTGTTGAGTTCGGTGTTGTATTGTAGATTAATTGTTTTGGTGTCTGGTCTAATCTGACCAAACTAACTTTTGGGTTGTTTGTTAGAATTTCTTTCTGTAATCTTTGGTTAGGATTTATATTTTTTTTCTGTGAATGTTTATTGGAATTCATTATTTGCAGTGTTTGTTTCAGAGGCAATGGTGTAAATTGAGTTGCTTCGGTCACTATCCCTTTCTTCCTTGTCTCTATTGTTCTTTTCTCCTCCTCCTTAGCTGTGTTTAGTTCTTTTTCCAAGATATTTTTCATCATATCATTTGAATCGTCGAGACCAATCAGTTGTTCGCATGCTATCATGGTAATTGCTCTGGATGGTGATAAATATTGAAATGAGTGTATGCATGATGTGTCCGAAATTGCTGAAGATCTCGTACTCGTTTCCAATGGATCTGATTTATTTCCTGACTCATTTATTGGACTTCCAGATGATTCCATGTTCCAATCTAGGTCGTGCTTAGTCGGATTTACCCTTGGGTTTTGTTGATTATGTATTATTCTACTTTTATATGGTGTCGCCATTTAGAAGATGATTTAATAATTCAACTACTAGTGGTAAGGCCATTATAGATATTACTTTTCAATTAATCAGAGAGATACTTTTATATGGATTATTCAGAGCTACTGGTAACTATATTCAGAGAGATACTTTTAAATGATAAAGTATACGTTCCAATGCCGGAAGCTAAAAATAATAAGATATATTAAAATATAATGAGATAATAATTAGAGATAAAGAACAGGGGTCCACTAGGCTCCGACCATACATCATGCCTTCAATGCTGCTCTTGATCATACGAAACATGCTCAGAAGCGAAAAACCATACAAAATTTATATGTTCCTCATGTTTGGATGGCCGATGTTTCTTTATGTTATTATTCCACTCATTAATAGTACATTTCTTTATACCATAATTTAAAGTAAATTAAATTACTTACTCATTTAGAAATAAATTCTGATTTAGTTATAAATTAAACCTCTACTTTTTAGATTTTTTTGAGGGGGACGAAATTAGGACCTTTTTTTCTATTTTGCCATACAAAGATATTTTTGAAAAATACTTTTTCTTATTCATGAATTTTTTGTACGATGTATGCCTATGTTTCTGTGTGCGTGTGTAGTTATTCAATGTAAATTCCAAATTTCATATGTTTTTACCGAAAACTCAGTAGGTTTTTACAACTTCCAAGGCCCTAAAAGTGACCGGGGGACGAAAATAAGACGCCTTATCTTATCTATATACTTTGCAAAAAGTAAATGGTTATAAAAACATTTCAGATATGCTGTTTTGCAAAAGTTATTAGATATAAAATATAAATGGCAGAAAAATTGCATAGTGCAGGAGAAACATTTACAAAAATTCACTGCAACCTCGTTTTAATCCATATGATTCAGGAAGAATTTCAGTTATCTTTAAAAATTTTGTGCTAAAAATTAATTCTAAACCTCAGACAACAACTTACGCCCGTGGATTTGCCAAAATGTTTCTGAAAAAAAAAAGGACCGTAAATTTTGGGAAAGTAGTTATTTTCGGAAAGGTAAGCTATATTTTAAAAAGCAACAATATATTTAAATGTTTCTTTATCCCATGAATTAACCAAATATTATTTGCACTTTAATCAATGTAATAAAACTAATTAACTTCAAAATGAAAAAAAAATCAATTGCTGTGGTTTTATAAATAATAAGAATAAGAATAAGAATAAAGCATATAATTGAAGCTTTTGTTAAATGAAGCAAATGTTTTAAATGTAGTATATAAACTAATATACCATAATTTAGCAACTTCAAAATAACTTAACATAATTAAGTATCTTCAATCTTATATTCAATCATAATAACATTTTTAATAACAAGTCACATTCTGTGAAGTTTATGAGTAAAAATTATGAAGGTAATGAAACATTCAGTTTCAATATATGATGAAGATTTTATAAAAACATATAAATTTGTAAAATCATTTTCTTATTATTTAAAGATAAACTACTTTTCACTAATAGGATATAACACGATATTCAAGCACTTTCTTTCCAAGTCTTAAAAAAATTGCATTTCAGTACATAAATTATTTAATAAATTTCTATACTTCTCTTGTAAAATTAATTAATTATGTAATAACAAAATCTGTAAATATCTCTCATGTTTCAAGAAATTTGGAAAAAAAAATGTTGCAATATAATTTGATATAGAATATCTAATTTAGACAAATTTGTTTCCATTAAAGACAAAAAATGTTTTTTTAATACCATTATTTACTTATTTATTTATATTGTCTTTGTTTTCTCTTTATATCTCCCGTTTCGTATTTTATATAAAGTATTGAATCACTGTTCGAATCTTGGAAAACTTTTAATTTCAGAAAATGCATATTTGAATGTAATTTGATATCGGAGAGCTTTCTATTTGAACAAGTATGTTTCCATTAATGATTAAACATTTTATTTTACCGAATTCCTTTTATTTGCATACTTATTTGTATTATGTTTCCTCCTTACAGAAGAGCTTTTCTCTATTTTAAGGATTCATATAATACTGTAAATTTCAATAACGTAAGTAGGACAATTGCGCCATAAAATATAATAAATAAGAAGTATATGTTAAAAACACATTAACTTGCGTAATAGTACACATAAACAAGAACTTTTTTATGAATTTATACAAATAAAATAAATTATAAAGCATAATATCGACGTTTCGAACTGTTTCTGCAGTCATCTTCTGGATAAATTTATTAAGTTTCTGTTAGCTTGAAATCCAATGAAATGCTTAAAATCTAGAGACGAAAGCTTCTTGTCGAGTCTTTATTAATTATATGAAAAGAAAAGCCTCCATATCTTTGATTTTCCATTCATGTATATTTCCATGGTTTTCCATTCGTATAATTGATCAAGACTCGACAAGAAGTTTTCGTCTCTAGACTTTTAAGCATTTCATCATCATATTTATCCTGAAGACGACTGTAGAAGCAGTTCGAAACGTCGATATTATGCTTTATCATTAATTTTATTTCTACAAGTTTACAAAAATAATATTGTTTGTGTCTACCATTAAGCAAGTTTATGTGTTTTTAACATATACATCTTATTAACTATAAATTTCATTTTATTTACATATTTTTTCACGGGGTGCCCGAAAATGGACTGAACGAATTTAAAATTCAATAACAAAATCTGGGCAGAAAATTTATTTCAATACTGGCCAACATACTGATCCACTTCCAACCTTATTCGGACAGTGTATTAATCTTGCAACTATCTTGGACGAGTTCGCTATTCAAGTTATTTAGTTCTTTCGTTCTTTCGTTTACCGGAACGTACAAAAACAAAAATTATTCAAAATTTATCACCATAATATCGTCCTAAATATTGAACCAATTTGAATCTAATTAGTACAATCTATTGATCTTGTTAGTACCTTTGATGAGTTTGTTAACACCTTAACGGCCGCATTAAATTACAGTTTAAAAATTCAAATTGCTTATTGGCACCACTTTAAAAAAAAATAAATATTCACCTTATTTGCTGATACATAAAATTATACCATAATAAAGTTAATTACACTCGTTTATAAAACTGGTGGGAATGAAACAAATCTGAATAAATCTAAAAGCAGACACAGCCCGTGAATATGACGGGAGCGAGAATTAAGGGGTTAAATAAAAATGTTGCTCTGATGGTTCATTTATAGAGACACATAAAAACAAAATAAGTCGTAAATTGTACGTCACGTGGCAAATGAGGTGCGTTCGTACTATAACTGGTTTTACAAATATTCATATCTTACTGCATTAGCTGTTGCACTCTTATTCAAAATTACATGAATGCAAAATTTGTTACGATTATATACGAGGGTAAGTCAAAGTTATCCGCAATTTCGACATAACTTTTCCTACATTGTTCATACTGATTTCTGTGTTCGTTTAGTTTACTGTTTGCTGTTGTGGTCATGCTATAAAAGTTTGATCGTAATTTCTCCATTGTCTTCTTTTCCTTTTGTTGCAGATAGATCATGGACGCCCCATTAGAGGTTTGCACCAAAGAGGAGCAGCGAGCAGTGATCCGATTTTTGTGGTCGGAAGGTGTATCAGAGGCCGCAATCCATCGAAGACTTTCGGCACAATACAGGAACAGTGTCTTACGTCAACGGAGTGTGTACGAATGTATTGGAAAATTCAAAAATGGTCGCACAAGTGTTAAGCATGAGGAAGGAGCCGGACGAACATGTACGGTCACAAATGATGGTAACATTGAGCATGCGCCTGACATGGTTCTGTTAGACAGACGAGTGACAATTGATAAAGTGGCACATCGTCTGCAAATAAGTCATGGTTCTGCATACGAAATTATCCACACCAGACGTTGTTTTCATAAAGTCATTGCATGCGTGGCTCAGCCGAAAAACTTCTTTTCTGCAGGAACCAGGAAGCTTGTGCAACGGTGGATCAAGCGCGTTGAAAAGCAAGGGAATATATTGAAATATGATCTTAACGTTAGTTTCCTACTTACCGTAAGGCATGGTGACGTCACGACGACGTTGTGAAATCACACTGTGACTTTGTGACCGTTGATGGGACGTCGATGTGACGTCATAGTGATTAGAATGCGAAGCCGTTTTAGAGGTCGTTTGTGATGTTACATTGTGACCACTCTGCGAAGTCACGGTGTGACAAATTTTTGAAAACTGTGTCATTTGCGGCTATTTTGGCATTTATTTTCTGAAGAACGTGTGACGAAAGCGGCAATGCTTTGAAGTCACATTGCGACCAATTTGTGAAATATGTGTCATTTGTGACGCACTTGTCATAAACACTGTGATGATTTTTAGTGACATTCAAAATTAATTGCTTAAAAGGCGCAAAGGACAACATAGTGAAAAAGATTCCATGCCGGAACTCGATCCCGGGCCATCAGTATAGCGCACTGACAATCTACCGACTAAACAACATGGAACGATACCCAGTCTGGAAAATTTCTCACTATTACATGTTGGCAAGGCGACAAACGCAGCACAAGATGGAATATTTATCGTGAGCCGCAGACATGGGGCAAACACGAAACTTAATTAAATCCAGCATCGATTGAAACTATATTATTACTTGGAAATTTTTTCAGAGAGAATCATTCGCCTTGCATACAATATTTCAAATGAAAATCAAATTTCAAATTAATTGCTTAAAAGGCAATTTTAATTTGAAATTTGATTTTCATTTGAAATATTGTATGCAAAGCGAATGTTTCTCTCTGGGAAAATTTCCAAGTATTAATACTGTGATGATTCTTGTCATAAATACTGTGATGAATTTTAAAGTAAAGTTTTGTTTGAAATATAAAATCTTTTCTTTTTACCGTATTTTTTAGCAAAATATCGCTATTTTCGAGTCATATACTTCTAAAATATTTTTAATTTTTCGATTTAAAAACAATGCTTATGAACTAACATCTTTTTTTATTAAGTTCTAAGCTTGATCTTGAATTCAAACTTGATATTAAGAATGTGTAAGTTTTTTAATATGTTGTGATTTGTCATTGCTTTATTAAATACGAACATGGAGTCTAACGGATATTAATACAACTCTTATTTATAGAACGACATGATAAGCCCTATTTATTTAATTTTTTTATTCCTGTGTACATTGTATTTTGTGAGCATGGACTAAATAGATTTGGTATGTTTTATAGGAAAAGACTAATCTGGGAAATAGAAAAAACAAGTAAGAAAAATCATGCGTTAAGCATAGATTATAAAACACTTTCCAACACTTCTTGAATGCTTCAGCAAGACATCGTAATTTAGGGAAATAACGTAAATAAGATAACTAAGTAAACATGAAAACGCATAAAACATTTGAAAAAGTCCTTCCGGCCAGGAGGAAGAGGTAGCTTGCATATTCCTTATTTTAAAAAACCAACTTATATTATTCAAACACACGAAGCTCAATTTAGTGGAAACCGAATATAGGAGATTCAATACTAATTTTTATCAATACTAAATCATTATGAATGAGAATTTCACGAAATTTGTCAGCTTTATCCAAGCTGCTTTTATTTAAAGTAACTTATATTTGGGTGCCAAATTCGGCGATTTCTTAAAGTGCCTGCCATTTTAAGACAACATGGTGGATAAGGCTAACCAGTGAACTTAGCCGAGACCTTAGTAATTGCTGTGCACATGCTCACTTACATCGGAATCGGTTGATATATACAAGTGCTGTCGCAGGCAAAAAATCAGTTTTTTCAAAATGTCACCCACATTAGAAATTGAAACTGCTATATCTGAGCCATTTTTTAAGATAAAGACAAACAAAAAATGCTCCTGAATCCTTATATCAAGGTCAAATACTTAAGAAAGAAACCTTTTTCAATTTCTAATTTTTTTTGCACCTCACTTTAAATATAATTTTTTTTAATTTAATGACCGCCATTTTGAAACAAGATGGCTGATGAAGCTGACCAGCGAACTTGGTCGAGATATTGATATATACTATCCACATGCCTTCTTACATCGAAATAGGCGAATACGTGTGTTATCGCGTGACAAATAAAAGATCGTTTCAAAATGTTAGCCATGCTAGAAATTCAAAGTCCTATAATTCAACCATCATTTTTAAGAAATAAACAAAAGAACAAATTTTCAGAAACAAAAACTGCTCCGGAATCTTTGTATCAAGGCCAAACACATAAAAAAATCTTTTTCATTTTCCAATTTTTTAATACCAAATTTTAAATTTTAAATTTAATTTTTTTTATTGGCAACCCTTTTGAAACAAGATGGCGAGTGAAGCTGGCCAACGAACTCGGTCGAGACATTTGTATGTACTATGTACAGACCAAGTTACATTCAAATCGGTTCATAAATACGCCTGTTATTGCGTGACAAAAATCAGGTCGTTTTAAAATGTCAGGCCACAATAGAAATTCGAAATGCTATAACTCAGCCATTTTTTTAGATATAGACGAAACAAAAACTGTTCCGGAATCTTTGTATTAAGGTCAAAGACATACAAAAATAAATATTTTACATTTTTCAATTTTTTCTTATCTCATTTTAAATTTTAAATTTTTAAATTTTTTTAAATGGCCGCCATTTTGAAACAAGGTGGTGGATGAAGCTGGCCAACGAACTCTGTCGAGATATTTGTATGTACTATGTACACACCAAGGTACATCCAAATCGGTTCATAAATACGCCTATTATTAAGTGACGAAATTCCGGACGTTTCAAAATGTCAGCCACGCTAGAAATTCAAAATGCTATAACTCAGCCACTTTTTAAGATATAGACGAAACAAAAACTGTTCCCGAATCTTTTTATCAAGCTCAAACACATAAGAAAAAAATATTTTTTCAATTTTCATTTTTTTGGTACCACATTTCAAATTTAAATTTTTCTTAAAAATTTAAATGGCCGCCATTTTTAAACAAGATGGCGGATGAAGCTGGCCAACGAACTCGGTCGAGACATTGGTATGTACTATGTATAAACGAAGTTGCATCCAAATTGGTTCATAAATACGCCTTTTATCGCGTAACAAAATTCAGGACGTTTTAAAATGTCAGCCACGCTAGAAATTCAAAATGCTATAACTGAGCCATTTTTTAAGATATAGACGAAACAAAAACTGCTCCGAAATCTTTGTTTAAAGGTCAAATACATAAGAAAAAATATTTTTCCATTTTGAATTTTTTGCTACCACTTTTCAAATTTTAAATTTTTAAAACATTTTTAAATGGCCGCCATTTTGAAACAAAATGGCGGATGAAGCTGGCCAACGAACTCGGTCGAGACATTGGTATGTACTATGTACATACCGAATTACATCCAAATCGGTTCATAAATACGAGAGATGCAGTGTGACATAGGTCAGATATATATATATATATATATATATATATATATATATATACAGGGTGCATAGGAAAGTCCCTTTAACCTGAAAATACTTGCGAACGGAGAGAGCTAGAGCTATGCAAGCGAGGTAACGGTATAGTAAAGCGACTACACCCGACCTAATATAAACGACAGCAGCGCCCCTCGTGGCGAAATTTGGAAGATAGCCATTGCAAATCGAAAACGAAAAGAGATAGAGAAAAATTTCCAATTAGAAAGTTTTAGAGCATCAATTAATTAGTACGAAACGACATTTGGTTCACACGGATAAGATAAATCTTCGCCTGAATACCCAAAAATGTCCGAAATCGATGAACGACGATTCTACTTTGCATATTCACATTTCGGATATGTAGCAGTGCGCAATTGCAGATTGTGACGTTGTACTGTACTGTAATGTCTGTAAAAATTTAATTTCAAATACATTTAAAATTTTAGTTTAACCCTTTCAGGGGCAGAATAATTCTGTTCGTAAAATGATGAAATAATTGACTGGTACCAGAATATTCAAACGAATTTCTTACAAAATAAAAACCGGCTAATTTCCACTTTCATTGCAAAAGCAAAATTTTACTAAAATATTCTTGGTGTCATTTGTTAGTTTTGGAATTAAAATTAGATGGCTAGACGGTCTAGTCACCGCCTTTGAAAGGGTTAAATCTATGTCGCCGTATTGAAGAGGCTTGCAATATACGTTCCATGCTGAAAAATGTGCATGCAGAATTACTCTCACGAATACAAACGTGTATCGTGAGCAATGGCGAACTTTTCGAACATACTGAATATTAAACTTTTTATTACTGTGAAACAGTTTGTCTTTTTTTGTGATTTTATCAAAATGTATTGAGGAAAGTACGTATTTATGGAATAAATTGTGCGTATTTCTTCAGACTTTTGGCTATTCCATTCAAACGTTTCCACAAAATGGACTGCATCGATTTCGGACATTTTTGGGTATACAGGCGAAGATATATCTTATCCATGTAAACCAAATGTCGTTTCGTACTACTTAATTGATGCTCAAAAACTTTCTAATTGGAAATTTTGCTCTATCTCTTTTCGTTTTTGATTTGCAATGGCTATTTTCCAAATTTCGCCACTAGGGGCGCTGCTGTTGTTTCCATTAAATCGAACGTAGTCGCTTTACTATACCTTTACCTCACTTGCATAGCTGTAGCTCTCTCTGTTCGCAAGTATTTTCCGGTTAAAGGGACTTTCCTATGCACCCTGTATATATATATATATATATATATGGATATATATATATATATATATATATATCAATTTTGAACGGAGGGTGGTTTCGGGGTCTGGGGGTCATGATCGATGAAAATATACCAAAATTTTTTGAAATCGCTTTCCTCCGAACGGCTGCAATAGGTAGCTTTTTGTAATGAAAGCTACCTAAAACTGATTTCAGCAGTTACCATCCATACCTAAATATGTTTTCCAATTCATTTGAAAGGTCCTGTATTTGATCTGTAGATTGATATATATACTATATAATAGAAAAATTTCGTTTATCAAGAAAACACATAACAGGTTGAAATTCTCTTTCAGCAATTTATACTAATATATCGAAACATGCTTAAATACTTTTGTACAACCCTGTAGTTTACCTAGAACCTTTATTACATGCCACTATTTAGTTAAAATTTAATTCAAACTGAAACACTCTTAAAACTGCTGAAATCGCATTTCCAGAAATTATAATTAATAGACGGCAACGTATCCATTTCTTTGCGTGACTTTGTATATCATTTTATCTCTATTCAACAAACATTTCTTATTAAATTAAATGCAGTTCAGCGTAAAAATGCATAACTCATTTAAAAACCACTTTTAAGCAATTTGCGCCCATATCCAGTAATCCTTACGAATACTTTTGTGTAGTTCTATGCATTACAGTATTTATATACACCATATACTATGCTTAAATATAGTGAATCATAAAAGCTTATATCATAATTAAAAATGCATTTCCAGCAATCATCGCTAATGAACAGTACTTCGGATACAATATAGTATCTGAAACATTTTGTGTGTCCCTGTAAATGCTCTATACACTTCGTATTATACAAGAAATAATTCGTAGTAGGTAAACCTCAACGACGTATACCAATTTCATTATATATCAAATAGTTACAATTAAAATACACTATTAAAGTACGCCGCAGACAATTCCCTCCTCCCCTATATTTTTACGCATTGGAATTCCTTTTTTAGCCCTGTAAATGAACAGTAACTATTTTTTGCATCGGATAGTCAACAGAATGCATATTTTAGTGCGCTTCATAAATGCATATCAATTTTATTCTGCTTGAAAGCGTGTAAAATCATTAAAGACTTTTTGAAACGATTTTTTTCCCACAGGCCGTAATGTAACGGAATACTTTTGACTGTCCCAGTAAATGAACTAAGCATGCTACAAACTTCATTTCAAATAGGGACCGTGCTACGGTTAACATCAATAACATCCAAAAATTTCAGGGCAATCCGAGTATATTTACGCGAGTTAGAGCGCGGACAGACAAATCGAAGTCATAAACACTTTTCAACTTTATCAGGCATGAAAAACACTTTATTTCAATTCTTAAATATTTCATTTTTCATTCATATTTTATTTTTTAATGGCAATAATTACGTGTATCGAAAACGTAGAAAATGAGTTTACAATCGAAGGAAATTTAATAACGGATTCTGAATGTCTACAATTAAATGTTTGATTAAAATCACAAACAGAAAAAAAATAATTATATCAATTTGAAAAACACTAAATAATTAGTATTTATAATTCTACTATTAAACAACAACAAACAACTATAGATGAATTAAATGCATTATTAGATTTATCAATTTCTCAAAAATCTTTCCATATGCTATAAGGAATTCCTATTATTTTGTAATTTTGGCAAATATTAAATCTGAAAACATTGGTATGAACATTTAGGATTATAAATACTAATTTAAAATATTATTAGCAATGAAAAAAAAAATCTTTCAAAAGTTTCACTACTATAATATGTAAAAAGACAATTTCCTAGTATAATGTTAATTTCTAAATTGAAACAGTTTCGTAATATCATTATAATCGAATATCGTATTTAACTCCAAAATAATAATGACGATAAATACTGTGTTAGAATCAGTCTCTGCGTCAGCTTTTTTTTTCTAACAATGGCAGATTAAGATATTTTACAGTATCGAATTGGGAAACATCGCTTTTGTAAACAATGCCAGATCAGTCTCATTGTATATAACATAAAACTATTTAACTCATGGTAATAATCTATAAAACAGGAATAAAAGATTTAAATTAAACAAGGCATACATTTTATGCTCCATAAACGCTGTCATAATATCCATGTTTTATCCTAAACTGGCGGACATTTTTATCTTATCTTAAAAAAAGGGTTGAACTAACTTCCCGCGTGAAAAGTTCTCTGACCCTTATTTATTCTGTGGTCAAATTGAGCGCAGACGATTTTGAGCAAGCAGGTGAATCTACCGTATTATTATAATTATTATTTTTTTTTTGTATGCAACATATTTGGAATTTAAATGCTCAATAATTTTATATTTATGAGAGTGTCTGTAATTAAAATTTTCTATTTGAATGAAACACCTCCCTTTTTTTTTTTCTTTTTTACTCTCTCTCTCTTTTTTTTAAGTAAAGTTTATTTTACTCCTAATAAATACAAAATATCTTCTTAATAAATGAAAAGGGATTATAGAGGATAAAAAATTTTTCGTTTTCAATCTGTCATTCTTTTCATATTCATTTTCTGTAGAATAAAACAATTTGTAAAATACTTTTTTCAAAGTCATATCTCTAAAACACAAATTTGAGATACGAATAATTATACCATGGGATTTGTATAAATTTTGTATATATATTTTTTCGGAAAATGCTAATTTTATTTTTAAAGTCTGAAAGAAGTAGAATTTAAAAAAAAAATAGTTATTTAAAATAGTTAAACACTAACAGGAAAATATATGACTTGAATGCAAATTCTAAAGCAAGAAATGCATATATGACTAAACCCTGAAGACTCTTTCTACGTGCATATTAAAAGCTGCAGACTTAACTGTAGTAGAAAAATTTTAATTTGAAACCACATAAGTGTTTCGAATACCACTGGTCGACAAAAAAATAAAACAATTTCCTCCCTGCAAACTAAATATGTAAAGTCTACAGATTTAATATTCCTAACTCTAAATATGTTATCCAAATTGCTCCAGCACTTATCATTTTTCTGAGAACCACTTTTATAATAATAACTATCAGTGAAGGATTATTATATTAAATTGCAATGATAGATAAAATTGAAATCATGAAAAAAGTATACTTTCACTATCTTAGATAACAAATTGATAAAATATAGCATGAAAATCTAGTTTGTTGATACTTGTACCGTGTATTTCCTTTTTATGCCCCGCCCCCCTCTTTTCGTGTCCGAATTTACTATTTGGTATCTACAAATGTATTTTCGTTCCTTATGCCGCTGTAACTCGAGCATGTTTAAAATACTGTTTAAAATGTTTCTGTTCATTTTCAAAGATTTTTGAAGTGCATATTTTTGTTACACTGTGACTTACAATATGGTGGTTTTTTTGTCACATAAGTGACGTGACGTACGTTACATGCAGTGACATAACAGTGACGTCACAATTTATTTAAATTGCCAGAGAAATATAATTTTACATGAATAACATGTTTTGAATATTTTTTGTAATTTTTTTAAGTTTTCTAAGAATTTCACATCTCAGTCACAATGTGACATCACTGAGGGCGGCATTTTGGTCACAAATGTGACGTGACCTCAGTAACTTACAGTGACGTCACAACGACGTCACTGTGACCATGCATGCTATAAGGGTTGTATTGCAATGAAATTTATAACTACATTGTGGATAATTTTTGACTGACCCTCATATAAATTCAGTAATACGAAAATAGTAGGACCACATCTAAAATAGGACGTCACCACCATGACAACCTAGAATCATTACCTATCATGAGATATCACTGAATTAATGACGTATAATGGGATTTAATAGAAAGAAGAAAACTTTTATTAATATCATTTTTAAATTTTGATTCGATTTTTATAAAATTTAAAATGACTCGACAAAATTCTGCAACGATTTTATCTGTTAAATTTCAAACCATTTGGTTGAATAGTTTTTGCGCTGTTATATGCGGTCAGACAGACGGACGGATCAGACGACAACTATAGGCGCTACGTATTTATACGAACGCACCTAAAAAGAGAAATTGTGTGATCACGATAACGTCCGAAATACTGAACCAAATCGAAATTAATTGGTACAGAGTATTGATCTTTCAAGTATCTAATGAAAAAAAACTCAACTTACTCTTCCGACTGATGCGGAAGAGTTTGTTTAGAAATTTACTTGCATCATTCGTATTTCTGTTTCCAATTATATAAAGATACAAATTATTGAATCACTATCTTTAAAACCTTTGAAAACGTTTTAGCTTCAGAAAATGATTTATTAAATTATTAAGTAAATTATAAATTAAATGATTTATTTAAATTATTTAACTCTTCATACTTTTTATGTAAAACTAATTAATTTATTGATTGTAGGGCAGTCGAAAATTCATGCTCCAAGAAGTGAAAACAGAAAAATTACTTTAACTTTTATTGCAAAAGTAATCAATTAAGTTTTATTTACATACTTATTATCTGTATCAATCTTTAACTGGATAAAAAGGTTTTTGCTATTAGTAAGATTATAATAGAACTAGAATTTATTCTATATATTTCCCTTTAAGTAATAAATGTGAATATTTAACAGCGCTTTTTAAAATTTATTCTTATAGGCGCAAATCCAAATTTGAGATAAAACAAAAGTTTTGATAAAAACTGCAGCTGTAAAATAACTTTATAACAGTCCTGTAAGAGTTATATTTCATCAATGAAACTTGACAATGTACCTCAAACTCGTTAAATATAATTTTTAAAATACTATGGATTCATTAATATATATTTCTTATGTCTACAAATTCATAGAAATGAACTCGCGTAAATACATTTTTATTTATTGAACACTAACATTTTTGACACACTTTTAATAATACTAATGGTTAATAATAATAACATAAATGACTAATGTTAATATTAATAATAATAACATTAATAAATACCAGAAAAGAATACTTTTTAATTTAGTTATTTTACAAAATAACAATAATAATAATTATTATTAAAACAAACATTCACTGGAGAGTGTGTTATAAAATTCTAAAAAAAAAAGAAACAAAAAAAATTAACTTATCATATTTAAAAAAAATTATTAACTTAATCATATCTTCTTCATTGCTGCATTTAAATAGCTTCGCAATTCTATTAATAGACATATTCTATAAACCTTTTATCTAACAAGTGTAATTATGAAGCGAATGAAATACTCATTTCCATTATATGAAGACGCTCCTTCTGTGAAAATACTATTTAATAAAATCTGCTTTCTTATTGCAGAAACATTTTTTCATTAATCTGTTGACACAAGATATTCAATATGCTTTTTTCGAATCTCTGAAGAATTGATTTTTCAGAGAATTTATCATTTATGTAACTTCTTTTTATTGTGTGAATAAATATTGAAATAGCTTCAGAACGATTATATTGTTTTGTATTTCAAGAAATCTAGACATAAAGTGCCTTTTAATGTAATTTTGATATTAAAAACTGCTTTGCTTTGTCTAATTATGTTTTTATCAATAAGTGGCGCAATTCGTTAACATTTCTTCTTCTTTTCATTTATTTTTTAATTTATCATTCTCTCCCCTTTACAATGAACTTTTTTCTTTATATTATGGATTTCATTATCCTACAAATTCCATTTTTCCTTTTAAAAATGTAGTCCCTTTTCATTTAACAAATACCTCTTAACTCTTAGGAGTTAATTTTATTTCGATTTTTTGTTTTTCTACTTTATAAAGATTTTTTAAAGGCACATACTTCGAAATAACATTTTTCTTATATATCAATTTTCTTTTAGTTTATAACACATTTATTAGTAAAATCATTTATTAGTCATAATTACAGTTAAAATTCATTAATATGTATGCTCAAGACTGGAGTATATCAATTGTTTTTAAGCCTTTCTTATGCTTAAATTCTAAAACAGCAGAATCGAGTAAAGTTCATTTTCATTCACTGAACTATTACGACTTTGTATAGTTGTTAGCCTAGTAAAATCATTTAACAAAATATATATATATTTGCGATGTTTTCTTTTGTGAGGCAAGCTCTATTATGAAATGTTAAGTGACACTGAGATTATGGGAAGAGTCCTCCATTTAAATATATCTTTCTTAAGTTTTATTTTAACAAAGGTTATGGAAGATTCCTTTGTTCCCTATTCTTTATTAAGAAGTGAAGGACCTTATAACATTTATTTGTCGAAAGAGCGGTGTCATAATGTAAGTATTGTAAAGTGCCTGTATTTTGAATATTCTTCTACGTAAGTTGTATGTGCTGCATGCAGTGGCGCCAACTTGTATGGACCCGTGGGACGCGAGCCCACCCAATAATTTTACCCCTTCGCTCGCACAATTTTCATTTATTTAATTCGCTATTTTTATAATCGTAGAAATGAAATTTGGTTTTATTGACGTTCCCAAAATAGTTTTGTTGAAAAACAGTAAGGACATCCATTAGACTTATTAGGAGTACTGAAAGCCCCTTCAGCGGATGCATAATTAAGTTTCTCGCCAAAACAAATTTCCTGCATATTTTCCCATCTGTTTTAATGTCTTGAAATGATAAAGCACTTAGGTGACTAAAATCTATGTTTTTCTTGACATTTAGTTTTTTGTCCATTCAATATAGTTAGCAATTTTTATTTTATTTATAATACTGTGGGGGGATCCACCCCCACCCGCTCGCTACGCTCACTAACCCCCCGCGTAATCACTTCGCGATTCCGTTCGGTATCGCGAAGCAATCCCTATTTTCTAGACAACACCAGACGTAATTGTTTCGCGTTTCCATTCTTCGCGATTCCTCATTTTCTATGATTTCAATTTTTAGATTCCACTTGGTAAAAACGCACTCCTCTCCAATTCCTGACAATTTTATTCCCTTATCTCCAAGCGCATAATGATTAAAGCTTACAGAGTTTCATAATTATAAGAATTATTAATCATTAAAAAAAGTAAAAGTTATAATTTATTCGAATAATTTATAATTAAATGAATTTATAATTAAATAAAATTATAAATTAATAGAAAATTTAAAATATTGTAAATTAAAAAAAATATGTTAAATTTAAAAAATAACAAATTTATTAAAATTATTTGTAATTATTTTCCCTTAGTTTTGTAATGAAGTCGCTAATTTGTTGTTATAGTAAATAATCTTATGATATAAATCTTTTCTCCTTTGGAATTTTCACTTCGCCGCCTTTTCTCCGCCAACATATATGTGTAAAATTATATATTTAGTGCTACGAATGTTGTAAATAGTTAGTATTTGTGCTTAAAAATAATGTAAATATTTCAATTAAGCTCTATTCATAAGCTAATATTAGTTTTTGTTGCATTAAATATCTCAATTCGTTGATTTTCTGCAAGCAAGTAAACCCTATTGGATTTCAAAGGGAGTCTATGGAAATTTGGTGAAATACTGAAAATAGCGCCAAGTTGGGGGTCACTTTTGGCGGCTAATTTTGGTTGCCAAATTTGGCGATGTATCGCCAAGTTGGGGACGTTTGGCGACAGAGTCGGGTCCCCCACCCCTTGGTAAGCCCCCTTTATAGCGCCAGAAAGCTCTGACCAATCAGATGCGTTTCTCGGTATCTACGCAAATTTTCATTGGTTCATTTCCAAAGCGTTACTTTATATATATATATATATATATATATATTTATATATATATATTTTATTTAAAAATTAATGATAAATTACCGCATGAATGGCGCTACAGCAGCACATATCAAATGCAATAAAACATATTACATCATTTCAAAATGCTAAAACACCATAACTTCAAAAGGAAGGTGTATATCTGCAGAAATTTTTTAACTATAAAATATATATAAAAACAAGAAAGACAGGTAAAAAGAAAAAAAAAAAAAAAAATAGTCTGTTCTTCATCAGTGGGAGGACAGACAGAAAACTAACTCCGCCCCCCACTTTTAAAATTTGCAGGTTTCTGAACACATGTTCACCCCGCATTCAATACCGAAAAACTATTGTCATTTTATTAATCTAATTCCATAAAAAACTAAAACAACTCAAATTAAAAACTAACAAACATAATATTAACCATACAAAAACAAAAAACTTTAATAAAAAGGTCTTTTAGAGGAATGCTTAAATTATCATTAAACTAAAAACAAAAGAAAAAAATAAGAAAACAAGCATGAATGCAGAATAAACATGCGCCCCCCCAAACCCGCAAAATGAAATTTCTCAAAACATGATACCTGTATAATGTTTCCTACCCGTCAACTATAAACAAATAAATTTTTCTTCCAAATCCATTATCAAAAACCAGAAATTACAGGTCTGCAACTTTTTTTCAAGCTTATGTCATTTCTGTTTTTATAATAATTATGTAACTTTTAACAATAATACCTTTAATCAAATATGTGGTATAGGGATGGGAACAAACTATTCTAGTACAGCAGCAAATTTATTTTTATTTTATTATGAATTTAAATATACTATGAAATACAATAAGTCTTTAAAGGTCTTTAGGTATATTGATGATATTTTGATTTTGAATTTTGAATTTTCTAATGAATATGATATTATATATCCAAATAGTTTAAAATTGAAAAGAGCAAACAGTGATGATTATAATGCAGAATTTTTGGATATTTTATTCAAAATTATTGATAATAATTTGATTTTGGATTTGTACGATAAAAGAAATAGTTTTAATTTTTTTTTACTAGAAGCATGCCACATTGGTTTTCAAATTTGCATAAAAAAATTTACATAAATATAATTATTAATCAATTGATACGTTTCAATAAAATTTGTGGCAGAGAAAATAATTTTTATAAACAGATCTTTAAGTTATTGGCTAATTTATTTTACAATAATAATTACCCCATTAAGTTTTTGAAATATTATTTAAAGTCAGTTCTAAAAAGTGAATGGCAACGATGTGGACTGGCGGCGTGAACATGTGATGGCAGCCTTCTGGATCTTTCTGTATGAAATGGGCATCCTAAAGTCTTGTTAAAAGAACGGGTGTCTATTGATGAATTGAAACGAAAGAAAGTTGCAGACCTGGAATTTCTGGTTTTTGATAATGGATTTGGAAGAAAAATTTATTTGTTTATAGTTGACGGGTAGGAAACATTATACAGGTATTCATGTTTTGAGAAATTTCATTTTGCGGGTTTGGGGGGGGGGGGGGGGGGCGCATGTTTATTCTGCATTCATGCTTGTTTTCTTATTTTTTTCTTTTGTTTTTAGTTTAATGATAATTTAAGCATTCCTCTAAAAGACCTTTTTATTAAAGTTTTTTGTTTTTGTATGGTTAATATTATGTTTGTTAGTTTTTAATTTGAGTTGTTTTAGTTTTTTATGGAATTAGATTAATAAAATGACAATAGTTTTTCGGTATTGAATGCGGGGTGAACATGTGTTCAGAAACCTGCAAATTTTAAAAGTGGGGGGTGGAGTTAGTTTTCTGTCTGTCCTCCCACTGATGAAGAACAGACTGTTTTTGTTTTTTTTACCTGTCTTTCTTGTTTTTATAAATATTTTATAGTTAAAAAATTTCTGCAGATATACACCTTCCTTTTGAAGTTATGGTGTTTTAGCATTTTGAAATTATGTAATATATATACATATATATATAGGAGGAAATATTAATGTATTTATAAAGAAGAATTTATGAGAATATAATTTAATTAAACTATTTATTAAATTATAATAATTTTATATTTTGATATAAAAACATAATTTAACTTCGAATTTCCATCTTTAGTCATTCGCTTCTCCGTCACCTCACTTTCCACACACACTAAGGAAAAAATTGTATGTGTTATTTTACACATAATGTTTTGAGCCCACCTAATATTTTTCAAAAGTTGGCGCTACTGGCTGCATGTATGTTATTATTTATATATGCAAGATAGATACATGTAAGCATGGGGGTAAAAAATTAACACGTGAACTTAGGCTTGCCAGATTGTACGTTTTACCTGTAAGTTGTACGTTTTTTATCGTTTTTTAGAACTATCGTACGGTGTACATTTTAAATTGTCATGTAAAACGATTTCTTCCGTTTTGCCACCGCATCTTTCTTTTGATAGTTTCAAGATTTTTTTTATTATTATTATTCAATATTTTACACTTAGCCGAAAAAAAGCTATACGCATGCGCAATGAATGGAAAAACGGTTTGTTTCCGATCAGGATGACAAAAACCTTGGAAGAGTTGCGTTATCTGCGTAATCGCGAACTCTTGGATAGCATTAAATCATCTGAATTGACATTATTATGGGCTATAAGTAATCTACATTATAAAAAATGAAATTTAGTATATCTGTATCTTAAGTTTTAATATTTTGTTTTATATTATCTACCTTTATGCTTAAATATAAACATTTACTTTTGTAGGATGCACGTTACTAAAATGTTCATAATCATCATTGAATTGTAGGATGTTTTGGTTTAGTTTTTTCTTACAATTCAATTAATTTTTCAATCATAATGAAATATATGGCAGCAAAATTAATTAAAAATGTTAATAGAATAATGCAATACAAATACAGTCGGAAAATAATGATTAAGTTGTTTAATTAATAACCACTTTTAAAACAAATTAGCTACCGAAAACTTTACTACACTTTCTACATCATTTAGAATGTTGTAAAAAAAGAAGATAGCGCAATAAAGTGAAACTAATTAGTGTCAATCAAAATCTTTCTTTTTTCTCTAAAATAAATCTGACTACCCTACGTGAACATTTACACGAATTGCAATCGACCAAAATTTCAAATGCAGTCGCTTTTTAAAAACATGCTTTCATTAATTGGCATTTTTTATTATAAAAATGAAATTTTCGATAAAAATAAATGTACAGTTCGATTTCTCATTTCGTACAGAAAACATGTGTTATATTTGACCAAATATTTATATGAAGTTACGGAATCCGAAATCGCACTAGTGTGGAGTGCGATGGTGCTGAACCGAAGTATGAAGTCCACGGGTTAAATGTATAATTTTAAGTATCTAGTTTTTTAAAAAAAGTATGAATGTAAGGAGATAATTTAAAAATAATTAAAATGTATAAAATAAATATCATTGTAATAAATATCATTAAACTGTAGCACATAAATAAACTCTAGCAATGAAACAGTTTTTCCAGTTGCATCATTTCTTGGCATTATAATTTCACTGAAAATAATCGGTCAAGTGCGAGTTTATGTCACGCACAAGGAGCACTTTCAATGCAATTTCTACACAGAAATTGACCTTGTACATAGTTTCAACTTACCATTGTTCCACGCGTCCTTCGGAAGATGTTCGCATAGTTGAAACGCAGCCTCGATACGTGCCACTGTTTTCTACATAGGTTTTTAATTAATTAATATAATTGCTAATTACCGATAATTATTTTCAGAAAATCATTATGAACAATCATTGGATGATTTTGCGTCGATAGGTACAACTGGACGCCCCTCAACTCCTCCGCTGAGCGCCCACAAATTAAAGCATGTGTGTAATAGAAAAACGCGATTTTCTAAAAATCCGTGTGATGTAGGCTAATTGGTGTAGCTTTCCGGCAAGGTTTAAGTAAACTTCTACCAACCCTAACTTTTTGATAATTTTTGTTACAGTAGATTCGGAAATTGGAGTGGTGGCATATTTTTGCAGTACCTTTTCGTCGATATCTCTGAACATATAATACTTAAAATTATAACAAATCCATTTTTGAGTTCAGCGTTACGTGATCTTTCAAACGATATCTCACATGATATACAAAAAATATTTTTTTTTTCTCAAAGTAACTTAATTATGTGTCCAAAATTTTGCCTAAAAATATTTTTGAATGTCTAATAATCTAAAAATATGTAGGTCAATAGACTTTATAACTCACCGAAGTTCGAACTTGACAAGTTCTATAGTTTTCGAGGAAAACGGCTGTGACAGACGGATAGACAGACGACGAGTAATCTTGTAATGGTTTCGTTTTGCTTTTTAAGAATGGAACACTAAAAATTAGAAAACAAATACTTCTGAAAGCTTTCGTTACAACAAAGCAAACGGAAAATAACTTAAGGGGGTAGGATACCTTTGAACACGTCGAAAAAGTAAAAAATATTACTATAATCCAAGCTTCAAAACTTGTTTAATAAGTCAAAAACAAAAATCAAACTTCATTTAAGTATAAAGCTCACATTTAAATTTATATTTAAAAAATATATATACTTGTAAATTCATAAATAAATATTTAAATGATAAGTTTAAAAATATATGATAATAAGAGAAAAAAAATCTTGCGCGCATGATAAAATCTGAAAACATGCATATAAAGAGAAAATTTTGGTGAAAATAAATATATAATAGAGTTACCTTTATACTAAAACCAGAATATTTGTAAAAAATATTGACTAAATTAAAAAATTAACAAAAAATTAAAATTTTTCACTTTTTGAAAAATATTTTCAAAGTATAAAAATAGGAAGAAAATTAAATTTTACATTTTTCTGGTTTTAAGTTGTAGATAATACAGAAATGAATGTGTGGTAAAAATTTCTTTTGATTGCCATGCATAGGTTTTTAGTAACACTGCGCGCAGTATCAAAATTCATCGTTTTGAATAAACGCAACGCAAAGTTTAATTCTCCTATGTAGTCTTAATAAGTAGTCATAATAAAACTGCCATAATTGGTAAACTAATGGGAATTTTTTAATGCTGTTTTCTGCATATTGTTCCGAAATGATTACGGAATCAAAATATGTATTAAGAAAAAAACTCGAAAATTTTGATGGTTTAAAAGTATCCTTTGTTTTGTGTTAATGTACTTTCGTTATTACATTTAAATATTTTAACGTTCTTATTAACAGAGATATCTTATCTGTAATCCACTTACGTAATAATTGCAATTACTAAAAACGTCTTGTACAATTAGAGCGTCTCATAATAGGACGAAGCATATTTCAATACTTAGCATCCATGCCAATACCCCTTTAACTTAAATGTAATTCCATTACAACGAAATTACATTATAATGCATAAGTCGAATTCGCAGCGCTTACTTTAAGTGGACCCATCTGTATCCATCTTCCTTTTGTGATAATGCTTTTACTGAGTTTTGTAGAGAGCTTCTTGAGAGACTGTAGAGAGATTGAGCTTGTAGAAAGTTTTCTTGTTGAATTTTGCTTAACCTCTTCAGACACGATTTTTTATGTTGAGAGAAAAAAAAAAAAAGACTTATTTTTTTATGATTTATTCATTTCATATTAATAGGAATAAAAAAATGGGAAAAACAATAAAAAATCACAAAAAAATAACGTTCACATTTGTGGCCGCTGAGCGTTAATGATAATTAATGAGTGAAATGATTTCTTATAAAATAAAGAAACTAACTGTAAATTTCTTTCTTACATTTCTACAAATCATTAAAATATATTAATATATTTAATATATCTGATATAAAATATTAACGATTTGATCAAATAATCCAACAACACTGATTGCCGAAAAATTGCTTCGCGCTTTTTTATCTCTAACTGTACATCGGCAGGCGCGGATCCACGGGAGGGGGCGATCGAGGCGATCGCACCCCCCCCCCCCCAAAAAATAATATAAATCCACCGATTATCGCGAATTTCGACAAATGATCGCCGAAAAAAATCAATTTCGTCAATTGTTCGCAGGTCAAATGATCGCAAAAGAAACGCGAATTTCGTCAACGGATCGCGCAAAAAAACACAATTTCGTCAAAGGATCGCGAAAAAATGCGAATTTCTGCAAAGGATTCCGAAAAAACGGATTCCGAAAAGGATTCCGAAAAAACGTGAAATTTCGTCAAAGAAGCGCGTAAAAAAAGCAAATTTTGTCAAAAAATCCCTTATTTCGTCAAAGGACCACAAAAGAACGCAAATTTCGTCAAAGGATCGCAGAAAAAAACGCGAATTTTGCCAACAGACCTCTGAAAAAATACGAATTTCTTCAAAGAATCGCGAAAAAAATACGCGAATTTCGCAAAAGAATCGCTGAAAAAATACGAATTTCTTCAAAGAATAGCGAAAAAATACGCGAATTTCACAAAAGAATCGCTGAAAAAATACGAATTTCTTCAAAGAATAGCGAAAAAAATACGCGAATTTCGCAAAAGAATCGCTGAAAGCACGCGAATTTCGTCAAAGGGCCGCGCAAAAAACGAAAAATTAGCACCGGGAGGAGATTTCACTAAGCGCGCATTCACGGGAGGGGGGTTCGATAGGGACAAAGAAGGGAAGAACAAATTTACGAAGTTGGTTTTTACGAAATCAACACACCATAAGCATTTTAGCTTTTAACTGACTAGGATTAGGACATAATCCTTTTTTGTTCATTCATCAAATACCCCTTGAAATTTACCAATGTGGGTGGCAATAAGAGTACATTTTTACACATTAGTGGCTTTTTTCAGAAAACATTAAGATGCTTGAATTTTTCAAAGGACCTTTCTTTTTCTTGTTTCTTTCTTTCTTTGGAAATTGCTATGAATCCCATTCTTTTCTCAAACAATAAAGCACTCCTCAAACATATCGTTATACAGAAATTAGAATTGCAGCTTCTTTGAAAGAACGAAAAGTTTCAACACTTTAAAGGGATCCGCATAACGTTGTCAATTTCTGTTGTAGAGATTCAACAAAAGGTACACGAAGTGGCATCGTCCCCCACCTCAACCCACAGTGTCAAAAATTATGGCGCCATATGCCTTTTGACAGGACATAATCCTATTTTGTTCACTAATTGCCAAAACGTCAGTGAGGTTTACCATTGACACCCTGAAAGTGTTTGGTTTTCGTTTGCTTGTCTGTCTGTTCCGCGAAAATTGCCGTTAAAAGCGTTGGATTTATATCTTGGGTGGGGGGTGACCGCCCCGATAACCCCCCCCCCCGTGGATGTGCGCCTAGGGGAATCTCATCCTGATGCTAATTGTGCGTTTTTTCCGTGGCCCTTTGACGAAATTCGCGTATTTTTGCGATTCTCTGACAAAATTCGCGTATTTTTGCGATTCTCTGACGAAATTCGCATTTTTGCGCGATTCTTTCGCGAAATTAGCGTTCTTTCCGTAATTGTTTGGCGAAATTCGCGTTTTTTCTGCGATCCTTTGGCAAAATTCGCATTTTTTGCAATCCTTTGGCGAAATTCGCGTTTTTTTCTGCGATTCTTTGACGAAATTTGCGTTTTTTCTGTGATTCTTTGACGAAATTCGCGTTTTTTTCTGCGATCCTCTGACGAAATTCGCGTTTATTTCTGCGATCCTTTGACGAAATTCGCGTTTTTTCTGCGATCCTTTGACGAAATTCGCGTTTTTTTCTGCGATCCTTTGACGAAATTCGCGTTTTTTTGTGGTCCTTTGACGAAATTTGCTTTTTTTCCGTGGTACTTTGACGAAATGCCATATTTTTTGACGAAATTAAAGTTTTCCGCTTCTTTTTGACGAAATTCGCATTTTTTCAGAGATCTGTTGACGAAATTCGCATTTTTAGCGTGTTTCTTTCGCGAAATTAGCGTTTTTTTCGTAATTGGTTGTTTTTAGCGTTTTTTCAGTAATCCTTTGGCGAAATTTGTGTTTTTTCTGCGATTCTTTGACGAAATTTTCGTTTATTTCTGTGATCCTTTGACGAAATTCAAGTTTTTTTCTGCGATCCTTTGACGAAATTCCCTTTTTCTGCTATCCTTTGACGAAATTCGCGTTTTTTCTGCGATCCTTTGACGAAATTCGCATTTTTTTCGTGGTCCTTTGACAAAACTCGCGTTTTTTCAGTGGCCTTTGACGAAATGCCCTATTTTTTGACAAAATTCACGTTTTTTCCGCGCTTCTTTCACGAAATTCCGTTTTTGCGCGATTCTTTGACGTAATTCACGTTTTTTGCGCGATTTTTTGACCTGCGAACGATTGACGAAAATTATTTTTTTCGGTGACCATTTGCCGAAATTCGCGATAATAGGTGGATTTATATTTTTTGATCCAAGGGGTGGGGGTGGCGATCTCCCCCCTTCCTTGGATCCGCGGTTGTAAAGAGGTATACACACCACTTAGATGACACATTTTGACTTTCAAGAATGTCAAGGTCCCTTCAGATTTCTGAAGCGGATCCTCTTTCAGAAATCTGAGATTAAAAAATGGATGTGATGGTTATGTTTTTCAGTTTTCGATAATTGGTTCTTGTGTATTTTTTAGTGCTGAATCCAAAAATAACCTTCATTTTTTACTATACCATCTCGGCAGGATTTTTCACAGATCAAAATTTTTACATTTTTAAAAAGTCGAAATATTGCGAATATATGCTATTATAAAATAGACGTAACTTTTTTTCATATTAATTTATTCTCTCTCTCTCTTTTTTTTTTTTTTACTTTACAGTTAAACATGTAAAATATTGTGTATTTAAAATCTTTATAATTTTATTGTATGCGTGGACGTTTTTTTGAACCGCTCATGCTCTGTTTCCCGCTTTTCTTTTAATCTTCTCTATGGGGTTCATCTCGGTATACTCTTTATTTTGGCGGTTGATAAGGCTGGGTAATTTGTCGCAGATGCATTTAAAACATTTACCTTCTTTTGTTAAGGCTTTGAGAAATTGCTTTGTGAGATTTTCGCTATTTTACTTTTTAACTTTGAAATTTATGATTTGCGAAAATCGTGACGTGATGGTTAAAAATGAAGGTAATTTTCGGATTCAGTGCTAAAAAATACATCAAAATCAATTATCAAAAGTTAAAAAAACACAATCATCGCAGGATTATGTTATCAACGTTGTTCACTATAACTTAAGATAAATAATTACCATAGTACAAGAGTAAAAAGAAAAAGAAAAAAATAAGACATTTAATAAATAAATTCTGTTATAACGTTTTTAATTTCACGACCTAATAAGTAACAATAAACCATATTTTGAGGAGAGGGCGGGATTATATAACAAGAGTGTTGGATAACCGAGTATTTCGGTTAATCGGATGTCGGTTAATCAAGAATCTGTAATATTTTTGAATCGCATTAATTATTTCATATTCATTTAATAATTAACTGCAAGGAATGATTTGAGCAACAGAAGTTATAATTACGTTGATTATATTTCATTCGGTATCGCCCCCCCAAAACGATTCTCTGGATCCGCCCCTGTACATCGGAAATAACATTATCAGCACAGGCAAACTTTAAAATTTTTACTTCTCTTGTTGAAGGATTCTGTAGGGAATAAGTTATTATAAAATTTTTGTTCTTTTTTATTATTGACGGTAATAATAATTATAAAAAAACTAAACGTCCCTATGTCTTGCCGAGGGTGTGAAGAGGTCAATAAAATCGGAATTCTTATCGCTGAAACATCGTAAGATGTTTTCAATAATGTAACACTACAAAGTATTCAATCTTTGTCTTTCAAACCGTTGAAAGAATTTTATTCTTAGAAAATGCATTATTTATCTGACTTATCATGCCCTTCTTGTAAAAATAATATTTGATTGATTGAATGACCCATTTAATATATTAAATCAGCAACAGTATCTATTTATATAAAATCCAAGTCTCTGTGTGTCCCTCACGATTCCGGTAGGATCGCCTCATTGAAATCTATCTTTTTGATCCCATACTTTTTGTTTCCGCAGGACCGCATACGTCACTGTATATCAAATCAAGTGGATTTTTACTTCTGTATTGTGTTTCTTTTGGAAATGATTTTCCTGTTAGCTTAGCTTTTATGCAACTTGAACATTCAGTATTATGAGAACAATTATTCACAGTAATACCTCAAGCTAAATCATCCTTTTGAATTTTCTTGATGGATTCTAAATTTCTATGGCCCAACCTTTGGTGCCATTTTAGAATGCAGTTAACATTAGAACAAACGGGTAATATTTCTGAAGCACTATATACCTTTTCATTTATGGGTATTATCTTTAATATGTATAAACACTAATCTGCTTTTGCATCTGTAACTAATATGTTGCCCTTTTTAATTAAACACGTATCATCTTTAAATGTTACAACAAAACCTTTCTCAGTACAAGATTGGACAGACAATAAATTACTATCTAACTCAAGGACATAAAGCACATGATCTAATGTAACTCTATTTGTTTGACCATTAAGCATTTCAATATGAAAAGTACATTTACCCTTTCCCTTTGCAATTAATTCAGTTCCATTAGCAATTGTAATTGTATCTTTATTCGAATTCTTTAATTCTGAGAACAGTTCCAAAGAATTAGCTAAATGAACAGACGCACCTGAATCAATAACAAAAGTCAAATTTTTGTTTTTGTTTCCATTTTGTTGAGATTTCATAACAAAACTTGAAGAATATGATTCTTTCATTAATTCACGATAATTTTGAGAATCTGGTAGATTTTCATTTTGACTAGCAGTAGAAGCAGAGAAATTGTTTGATTTTTTAAACTGTTGACGTGATCTATCTCGAGTGAAATTTTGTTTTGTTTTGTTAGTTTTATTAGCTTTTTGCAATGAGAACAAAATATGTGTTTGTTCAAATGCTTTGGTTTATCCCTATTTATTACCCTTCAAAGCAATAGATTCAAATTTTGTTAAAATTTGTTTAGTTTCAACTCTTCTAAGATACTCATCAATTAATTTGTTTTGAACATATTTTAATGATAAATCTGTTTCATATTTACTTTCAATAGCAGTTATAAATGTACTATAAGAATTTGGTAAGAAACAGAGCAAAATAGCTATTAAATTATCATCTTGTATTACTTCACCTATACTTCTTAATTTTTCTGCAAATTCTAAGACAGAATTTTTATGTTCCTGCATTTTTACACTTTCATTATATTTAATGGGATACAGCTTTTCAAGAAGATAATGTTTATTTTTAAATTTAATCTTTCATGAAAAGATTTCAATTGATCATATGTTTCTTTAGCACTTTTAGCATCTCCGACATGGACAATTTGTGATTCTGAGATATTTAAACAAATTAATACCCTAGAATTTCTATCATTTTTTACACAATTGTCATCATTTTCCTTTTTAGGTTCAAATACAACATCATACAGACCTTCTTTGATTAACAATTGTTCTATTTTGAACTTCCATACTGAATAATTATCATCAGTTAATTTATCAACATAATGAGATTCTTTAATACTAGCCATTATGATATAATAATATTTGATTATTTCCCAGAAAATAAAACTTTTTTTCTTATTAATTCATCAAAACAACAATTATAAACTCAAATATAATGCTAATGATGAAATAAGAAGACAATAAAATTCTTGAGAACAATATTTGAAGTTACTTTTGATTTCAGAAAAAACTTGTTCTTAAATATTCAAATTCTTTATATAAAACATAAATTTACATTTTCAACTTACATAATAAAATTTCATTCAGAAACTGGCAAAATAGAATTCATAATAACTTCTTTTTTTATCAATACACAATACTTTTGATTTCAAAATAAGAACAATTCTTTGAATTTTCTTTTATATTATTCACTTGTGAAAAATAAACATTCAGAAAATAATTATTTCTTTGAATTTAACTATACCATATTTTCTTCTTTCATATTATTATATTTAAAATTGAGATAAGTTCAGTCTCATAATCGACTGTTGGAATGTTATTCCATATGGATGGCATGAATACTAAATTCCTCAATAGTAAACAATAAAAGGTTAAAAGTTTTACCTTTATGTTTTGATGTATTATTCAGTAGAAATATATTCTTCTTAGGATGAACAAAAAACATTTATTTCCAGATTAAATACACTAGAATAATATGCTGCACATGTTGGAATGTTATTCCATATGGAAGGCATGAATACGAAATTCCTCAATAGTAAACGATAAAAGGTTAAAAGTTTTATCTTTATGTTTTGTTGTATTATTCAGTAGAAATATATTCTTCTTAGGATGAACAAAAAACATTTATTTCAAGATTAAGTACACTAGAATAATATGCTGCACATGTTGGAATGTTATTCCATATGGAAGGCATGAATACGAAATTCCTCAATAGTAAACGATAAAAGGTTAAGAGTTTTACCTTTATGTTTTGATGTATTATTCAGTAGAAATATATTCTCCTTATGGTGAGCAAAATACATTTATTTGAAGAATAATATGCTGTACACAATACTGATAACACTTCACAATATAAAAAACAGATGAATATTCTTGAGACTATTTACAAACACAAAAATAAAGAAATACTTTGAACTATGTATTAAATATTAATTTGTTGCAGTTTTTAATGTACAATATTATTCCTTTGGAATATTATTGGATTTTTAATCCAGCAGCATTTTGCTGTACACTGCTATAAGCCATGGAGGAACACTAACTGTTCTGAGTGTCTGTGCCAGTAAAACAACAAAGAGGATTGTCAGATGCTGCCATCTGGTGGATTGTTCTTGAAACAAAAGAGTAATTCTCTAGCAGCATCTTTTCAGCTTTCAAGACGGTTGGAATATTGAGGGAGGAAAGTTTCAGTTTGGAAATATTTCTATATTTCTAGTCTAAGAACATTATATTTGTACATTTCCTAATTCTAGAAAAAACTAAACAAAATATTTTAAATAAAAGATTTGAGTGGAGTTATAAATATTGCACAAAATCCACATAAATTCAGATTATGGCAGCCACTTTACAAAAGTAGGTTTTTCGGCGTAATGCCCTTGAAAAAGAAATCAAATTTATTGTTTATAATCTAATTCTAATAATAATTTATTGTTTATAATTTAAGTCTGTTTATTGTTTATATTATGAAACACAGTTATATAAATTTATGAGTTTTATATTGATTTTGGTATCATTTAAATAGATTTATTAGTTTGATGATTACTTGATGTCATTGAAATAAAGATTTATAGCTTTTCATAATAATATAGACCTAATTTATTATATTTTATGATGGAAGAATTGTAAGTGATTTATAACCAGCATATTGTAATTTTTATTTTGATTTTCTTTTGTATAATATGTATCGCCTTGAAATTTGTTAGTCTTGACTCTGTAACCACACAGAAAATATGTAATTTTTGCTCTGTAACTACATGGTATATAATTGTGGTATCATGGATTCGTGGCTCTGTATCAGAGAAACATAATTTTGGCTCTGTACTGTACCGTCGTGAGACAGGAATGCAGGATGGTCCAGCGACAAAAAGCAATTTATTAAAGCAGCACGGCACAGCTACAAAAAATATTCAGAAGATAAGATGAAGATATTGGGTTTCACAAATTAGGGCTTAAGTAAGACCTGTCCGCAGTATTGTCAGTACCGCGCGTGGGTTACAGCTTAGAGTACTCTGTCCTCTGTCCGGAGAGATTAGCTCCGCAACCTGCCCTAAACCTGGACAGACCTACGCCGTGAGCGTGGAAAAGGAAAGTCTTCACTTTCGAAGTTTTCAGCCGAGAGTCCCCGAAATGGCCTCAGGCTTTTAGATATATGTAAGTTAGATTTCTTTGATATCCGGCGGCACTTGAGAATGCTTGAGGAGTGTTTCAAGTATTGTAAGAATTATTATACCCAAAATGTCTAAAGCTAAGATCTTGGCTTAATATATGATTTCCAGTCTGACAGTTGGAGAGAGTTGAAGTGGAATATATTGCAAGTTTAATTGGGTTGTTAAAGATTTTATGATACACAAAATGTATCGGTCTTGTAGCAAAAGAGGGATATTTAGGAGCCACATCTGCCTTTATTGACAGAGTGCTATTGAATAAAACCAGGACTTTACAGTCCTCCCCTCTTAGCAAGAATTTTTCTTAAAGGAAAAATTCATATAACCAGGGTTTAGTCAACACACAAAACGAACTTGAGTTAATCTGCATTTTTTTGGCAAACAGCCTTAACACAATTTAAGTTAAATTTAAAATTTAAATTTTTTGAAAAACCCTTAATTAGAGGACAACACAAGTACCCATAAGGAAAGTTCACAATATACAATAAAATAGACACACATTCTAAAATTATACTTCAACATAAACAACTTGAACCTTCTTATGGAAAGAATTTATGCAAATTCAGAACATTTCTAAACTTGTTATTTTAAACATTAAAATACAAACACATATGTTATAGTTGCATAACATTCTTAAATATTAACATTAAAATAAAATAGTAGAAATTCAATAAATAAAACTTTCTACTCAAAAGATGTTCACACTGTTTATACATCTTACATTTCCGACAGATAAAACTTCCTCCCGAAAAAACGGCAAACCATGCCGGGTTTCTGTTTTTGTTTTTCTTTTGAACGGGGGGAGAATTTGACCTATATTTGTTAACTCCACTAACTGTTCCGCAGCTTCTAACTCAACCCCGGGAGACGATAATTTTACCATAACACAATTAGATAAATCTCCCTTTTTAACTAGCTCTGGTTGTTTTATTGTGTTTTGGGGTAATTTATCGCTCAGGATATTAACTATAGGATAATCTAAAGTTTGTGGTTCTTTACAGAACAACTCGGGTTTAGACTTTAAATTATCTACCTCAACAATGTGATTTTTGGTATCACACTGATCTAAATTTTCCAATTCTTTTATATCGGAATGGCCCGCATTTTGTGTGACCTCCCTTTGATTATTTACCGCATAATCCATCAAACCGGGTCCATATTTTGGCCGTCTTTAAAACCTTCTCCAGTTTTAAATTCACTTGACCCTACTACATCAACCATACGTTTTTCTCGCACATTTTTATCTACCGTGTGCTTCTCTCGCACACTTTTCTTGGAATTTCTCCAACTCGTATGCATGCGATCGTCCTTCTTCAAATTAAATAATCGCTTACAGACGCGAGGCGTTACTAACGCTTGACAATTCAATCCCGGCACTATCGCTGCCGTAATATAAATCCTGGGAGAGTTTTCCTTTCTCTCGTTCCATAAGGAAACTGGCACTTTCACCAAATCTGCCCTATGAATTTTTCCTATTGCGGGGACTAAATCTATCTGCTCTCCCGTTTTATATTCGTCTGGAATTAACTCACTTCTGAAAATGGTTAATTCCGTTCCGGAATCATTTATCCCATTAACTTTTTGTCCTAAAACATTCAGATCGATGACTGGTAAATGACTATTTTGCACGAGTTTTCCTTTCTTATCCCGAAAACCTCTAGAAGATAACCCTTCTACGCGCATATAGCTCACTCTACCTTTTGGTATCGTCTCATCTTCTTCGACAGTATTTACCGATCCTGAATTTTTATTTTTATACAACTCTGGACAAAAACTCTTTAAATGTTTCTCCGAATTGCAAATGAAGCACCTACGGCTTACCTGTTTTTTGAATGCCCTATCGCGAGCAGTGGCTCCGCGTGTGTCTGACACACTAGTGAAGGGAGTATAATTTGACTTCGCTTCTCTGTGCAATTCTTGATGCGGCGGACGCGGTTTTTCGAATTTTGTGTACTGATCCTTTCCCATCGACGCTCTGATACTTTCAAAATTGTCTAAGATCTCGACTATTTCGGATTCAGTTTTAACTGACGGCCACTTATCCAAGAAGTGTTCTCTCATTTCTGGTTTAGTGCGTTTTTTAATTTGGTCCGCAATTAAAAGTTCGATAAGTTGATCCGTCGATTTTATTTCCAAACCTGCAAGCCATTCTTGCAAATAATTCCTTAACTCAAAACCGAAGTCCTTTAATGTGTCATTCGGACGTTTCACGTGCTGTAAAAATTTAATCTTAAATGATTCTGGATTTAATTTATATCGTTTTAAAAGAACTTTCTTAATATGGTCGTAATTCTCCGCTAAATCTTCTGATTCACGAGCTATAATTGTAACAACATCAATTGGCAATAAACCAATTAAATGGGACACCCAATTTTCTTTATTAATTTTAGCCCTTTTAACCTGACGTTCAAAAAGAACTAAATACAAACTAATATCTGTTTTACTCGGATATAACTCGGGAATTAGTTTTTTTTAGGCTGGGTTCCTTGTTTATGGGGCGGTTGATATTCGCTGATTGTTCGGAAGCAGAGGCACTTGATTCAATTTTCAATTTTTCTAACTGAAATTGATTATCCAGTTCTTTTTGCTTTAACTCCCTCTCCGCATTTTCTCTTTCACGTTCTAATTCTAAGCGCTTAATTTCTCTGTCTAAATTTTCCTTCCTAACTAATTCCTCACGTTCCAAATTCTCTTTTCTAACTAATTCCTCACGTTCCAATTTCTCTTTACGAATTCTAATCTGCCCCTCTTTATGTAATTCTTCCAGTTTCTCCTGGAGAATAGTATCATAAAGGGAACTCAAGAAATCTTCATCGTAATCTTCTAGGCTCGTAATTAAATTTTTTAACTGTAATGGGGATTCATCTCCTTTTAAAGGTATTTCTAGTTCATGCGCCAATTTAATAATGTCTTCCTTTTTCCCTTTCCCAAGGAAAGACATATTTCCTCACTAATTATTCTCAATAAAATATGAATAAAAAATATTGCAGAATAATAATACAATAATAATACAATAATAATACAATAAAAATTAATTTAACACTTAGCAAAATTAAAATTCCTATCAATAAAATAATTTTACTAAAACATATATTCCAAGAAAATTCGACATATACAAAAATTAGAAAAAATATCAGATATTTTATACACTATAATATATAATGGAAACTTTCCTTAAAAGATATTGCGTGTACCTGTAATTAAATTTAAGTTCAAAAATTTATAAATTTTCCCAACATATATATATTTAAATATAAAAATAATTCTTTTCACACTCAAAAACTTTTTGAAATGAACTGACTTACCCCACTAGAAGCCTTTGGACACGAACGAATGGTAATCCAAAATAGGCTGTAAACACTTCCACAAATACACAATATCGCGCACAATTCACAGAATCACACTGCACTAGGGAACACACGAGCTCTTCTTTTCTCACAAAAATAGGTCATAACATAATCCTTTTTTCACCACAGCTGACAATGGTCAAGGGTCGGAAAACACCCTCACTCTTCTTCACTCGCACACGAGCTACGATCTTGAATTTCCTTGCTTCTGTCAACACTAAGAGAAGGGAAATCTTCGTTCAACACAGAGGGGTCCGAGAGATGAAATTCCGTCTTCGGCAAGATGAAACTTTCTTCTCTTTTCCGTCTGCAGAAAAAAAACAGCAACTTCGGACTTGCTTCCTAATAAACCTAGGAGCTTCTTTTTCTCTTCATTCACTAAAGAAAATTTCTTCTAGAATTCCTTCATTAACTTCTTCTGAATAAAGTAAAATAAATCCCACTTCTGACACCAGTTTACTTGCTGTACCGTCGTGAGACAGGAATGCAGGATGGTCCAGCGACAAAAAGCAATTTATTAAAGCAGCACGGCACAGCTACAAAAAATATTCAGAAGTTAAGATGAAGATATTGGGTTTCACAAATTAGGGCTTAAGTAAGCCCTGTCCGCAGTATTGTCAGTACCGCGCGTGGGTTACAGCTTAGAGTACTCTGTACTCTGTCCGGAGAGATTAGCTCCGCAACCTGCCCTAAACCTGGACAGGCCTACGCCGGGAGCGTGGAAAAAGAAAGTCTTCACTTTCGAAGTTTTCAGCCGAGAGTCCCCAAAATGGCCTCAGGCCTTTAGGTATATGTAAGTTAGATTTCTTTGATATCCGGCGGCACTTGAGAATGCTTGAGGAGTGTTTCAAGTATTGTAAGAATGATTATACCCAAAATGTCTAAAGCTAAGATCTTGGCTTAATATATGATTTCCAGTCTTACAGTTGAAGAGAGTTGAAGTGGAATATATTGCAAGTTTAATTGGGTTGTTAAAGATTTTATGATACACAAAATGTATCGGTCTTGTAGCAAAAGAGGGATATTTAGGAGCCACATCTGCCTTTATTGACAGAGTGCTATTGAATAAAACCAGGACTTTACAGTACCAACAGAGAGTATAAATATATTATCTTGGCTATTAATTGCTTATAATTCAATGTGGTGATTATATTATATTTTATTTAATAAACTGTTTAATCTCTAATCGCTCTCCCAGCCTGACTGTTGAATTGTCATATTCTTAAAATTAATGATAATCAGCGCAATCAGTAGGCTTCACAATTTAAATAATGGACACATTTCTTCAACTAGACATTTCGCTGTATAATTAGATAACAATGTTTAATATATACTTGTACTACACGAAACATATCCATTTACAAAATGAACATATTTACAAATTTAGTAATAGTAGAAGAAATCAGCGGGGGAAAAATAACATCACGCGTACATTTTTCACCACCCCACCTTCTCGCGTCTCATGAAAAACTCCGCTGGTAAAATATGACAGCAGCTAATAGCGGGAGATGGGGGAATATGCCTGTCAGTGTTGCCACCTATCGTAATAATCTTTAAATATAATATATTCGTTACAAAATGTAATTATTTGGGAAAATTCTGCTAAAATTTATTAAAGGATTGTGTAAATCTTCTAATGTAATTTAAAAAATTCACGAAAAATACTTTAGAAGATGAAATTTTCATAAATTCATAATTTGGGAAGTAAACGGCAAATGTAATTTTGATATTTAAGGCTCTTTTGTTTTGTGAAATATGTTCTCGTTAATCAGAAATACATTTCCTTTCTTACTTCAATACTTAAATAAATTATTTCTAAATAAAATCATAAGTCGAAACCACCTTAATACAATCACAAATTATGCAATATGACATTTAAAACGTTTTCTGTTTTCTTAAAAAAGTGACTGATAATAATACCACAGATGTTACAAGTTTAACACATGCATATGTAATTTTAATTAATTTTCAGCAGTGGAATTACGTTCGAAATTATTGAATATTTAATACATGATTTATCAGATTGCTAACTAAGTGTAGAACCAAGTGAAGAATTTCCAAGCCGGGAATCAAACACTGAACCCTTGGAAAGCGTTCCAAGTGCTCCACCATTTAAGCTATGAGGACGATACCCTGCTTAGCATCCTGTTTCGTGTCTCGTGTTTCGCCGCAGGATTGTGTGCTCATGAAGACTATTCCATCTTGTGCTGCAGTTGCAGCCTTACCAACTTATGTGAGTGAGAGATGCTAAGCTGGGTACCGTCCTCATAGCTTAAATGGTAAAGCACTTGGAGTGCAATTCCAAAGGTCACGGGTTCGGTTCGCTGTTTGGATTTCACTCTGTTGGTTCTACGCTTAGTTAGCATTGTGTTAAATCACATATTGAATACTGGGAAATTTAAATAAACTGTACATTTTAAACTTGTAACAATTGTATTATTATTAGCTGTCACCTTTTAAATAAACAGAAAACGTTTTAAAGTTTATATTGTGTAAAATATTTCTATTTATTTATTTATCGGTATCGTTCTTTCCTTTATATGAGTTTTATAATAAGCCAAAACCAAAGTTTTATAGAACGAAGTACCAGTATAATAAGTGTCGTCATTATCGTCTCATATAATGGATAAAGAAATTAGATTACATGCGCGGATCTGAATTATTTACAGTAACAGAATGACTCTATTTATTTATTCTATTTATTTCCATTATGCAATGATGTTTTTGCAGAGATTACCTCATTTTAAAAACGAGCATTTTTATCACTTAAAGCAAAACAGCTTCTTATTAAATGCGAAGACACAAAATATTCAATCTAAATATTTCAAAGTTGAAGATCTCTTTCTATATTAAAAAAAATTTATTTTCAGAAAATGCATTATCTATTTGACTTATTTTAATATTTATTTGACTGAATTCTTTTTTCTATCGTAAAAATTAACATTTGTATGATTACAGAGTCATTGAATAAACTGATTCATGTTTCAAGAAATCAGAATAAAAAGACAGTTTAAATGTAATTTTGAAAATAAAATCTGTTTTACATTTTCAAGTACAATTTCACGAATAATAAATTTTACTTAAGTTATTTATATTAAGTTATTTATGTGTATTATTTTCTCCCGTTATACTACAATTTTTTTCTGTATTCAAATTATAACAAACAACTTTTTAAATACGAATTGAATATTTCCAACTGAGCGGAAAAATGCCCAGGCTGGGAATTGATCCCAGCCTGGGCATTTCTTTGCTCAGTTGGAAATATTCAATTCATATGATAACTTTACCAATCAGTTTGATTGTGTTAAAGTAATAACTTTTTTAATTACTGTATTTAAGTTTTTTAATAAATAAATTTAAATTACTAGAAGCTACACATATTTAATCTAAAAAATTGCAACTTATCTTAAATAGACAATTCCAAAATTATGTTAGAAGTTATAGCTGGGTGTCAAACATTTAAAAAAGTTTTTAACTTTTATTAACAAATATAGCAGGGTTATTTTTAAAGTAAGCACCGTTTTGAAAATCCGGTGTGGCGGTGCTGCGGTCGGCACTCCGCGCATGCGCGCTGTTTGTTTTCATCTGTTCGCAAGCCACAAGCGCCATTACGGAAACATTTGACCTTGTTAAGGTTTGTTTTTGGGTATTTAAAATGGCTCCGACGATTGAGAATCCCGCTGCTTGTGAAATACAATCGGTGATTCGTTTTTTTTTTTTTTTTAGTGCTAAAGACATGAAAGCAGCTGAAATTCTTAATGAAGTCTACGGACAACACATTATGATCGGTGGATGGTACGGAGATGGTTGAGTTTTTAAAGATGGCCGCATGAATGTTCATGATGAGGAATGAAGTGGACGAGCTTCAGTCATTACTGACGGTTTGGTGCAGAAAGTGACTACCACATCTTCCTGCATTTGAAGAAGCATCTGGGCGGTCTTTGCCACAACGGCGATGATGAGCTCAAAACGACCGTGTTGCACTATGGGTGTCAAATCAGGCGGCAGACTTCTATGAAGAGGGGATTCAAAACCTGGTTGTATGATACGAAAAGTGCCTTTATAATGGCTGAAACTGTATAGAAATATAGACTGAGGTACAGGCTTTCATATAAAAATAAAATTGGTAAGAAAATTATATTGTTTCGATAACTGTTTTAAAAATACCCTTCGTATGTAATTATTAAAACGGCAGTTAACTTTTCTTAATGACAACAGATGGACCAAATTATTTATTTAACACTGTAGATAATTTAATAATTTTTTTTTTTATGTTAACACAAATATCAACAAAAAATTCGAATAAATTCAATTCAGAAGTTAGATAATAAAACTGACGTTTATTTAAGTGCGTGTTGTCAAAGTATAAATAAAAGAAACTGAAATTGGTTAACTTCATATATTTTAGTAATTTTATTTGTAGATTTTCATCACTTCATAAAAGAGATATTGTGTAACTTTCGTGGGTTATAAGTATAACTAACAAGAAAATAAAAGTATTTTTCCATTGCGTGCGAAGTGACGCTTTATTTAATGGTATTTTTCTCATCAATGAAAGAAGCTTCTTTTTTCAGTCATATGAAAACATGAGATACTCAATCATTTTCTTTTGAATCTTTGACGAATTTGCTTTTCGGAAAATATGCAGTTTATTTGGCTTCCTATACTTTACTTGTAAGAATATATATCTAATTGATTGTTTCATGTTACAAAGAGTCAGAAATATAAACTGTGTTTGAACATGGGTCACCGTGCACTATATATATATATATATTTTTTTTTAAATTGCAATCACTATTTCAAAACTATTATCTTCTTCATAAATTTTTTTAACGAGTGCAATAAGATATTCAATTTATTTAAGAGGTATTAATTTATGTAGTTTTTAATACCATTTCTGTAATGGTGGAAACTGAAGTGCTCCTTTTCCGTAGAAAATATAGGGAAAAGAGTTTGAAAACAGTAGATTACTATATCTTTTTGTTGGCATTTTCTCATAATAACTGAAAAAGAAAATTGTAATTAAAATACTTGCTAATTTGAAAAAATATAATTGAAGGATTTCTAATAAAATGTGGAGCAATTATACATTTAATTTTCAGTATCCATATTAATGTTACAAACAAATGAAGGCATATGAATCATTAGGTAGACGATTTTTTTGTTTTTATTTTTTGTCGAGTTTACGACATCGCTTTTTGCGGTGATGGTGCATTATTCCGCGATAGTGACGTCCTATGCATACTTTTCTATAGATGTTGTTTAAGTCGGGATCGTAAATGTAGAATTCTTTAGCGGATGCAAATGACATCCTTTTATATAAAATGAAAGCGCTTATTTTAAGTTTTAAAACTGAAATAAGTTTTGTAGAAGTGCATCATTTTCACTCCGCGGCTTTGAAATTCTTCACTGGTGGAAATGCTTCACTTTTGAAAATAACGCTATTGAAATCACACACTGTTAAAACGCTAAGATTTACAAAAACTTAGAGTGTCTTTATAGAAGAGCAGTGCTCTTAAGGTTAAAATAATATTTGTTTGAGAGTTAGACTAACCAATATAAGATGTATTTTTTATTGTAACTAATTTTGTAGTTTCTCTCTATTCTGAAAAAAAGGTAACTAATGCTGTCACCGCCGCCGCCGCTGCCGCCGCCGCTGCCGGTTTTAAATTTTTTTTGACCGTAGGTCTTTCTTCGTTAATATTAAGCAAAATATTGCATACAAAAATATGAAAATCGGTGGTATTATAGAGAAATGTTTGATAAACACGCTGATGCAGGCAGTTTTCAAATTGAAGAATTATTTTAAGAGACATTTAATGCTAAAGTTGAACAAAATCGTTCCATTAAAAAAGTTTTATAGGAGCAAAAACTGTACATGGGAATTTAATCATTTTTAGATCATTTTATGCATCAGAATTTCCCGGTGTGCAGACTGTATTTAGTTTTTTAATTTGACTTATTTTTTGAGGTTTTATTTCTATTTTAAATTCAAATTTTCAGCATTTCGAGAGCTATTTTTTAAATATTTTAGAAAATAGTATTAATTTAAACTGTTGCCAACTGTATAAACAGCGCAAACAATAATGTTTGCTTCTAATTAAAAATTTATTTTACACGTGACTATTATCAACAGAAAATATAAAAAGCAGGAACTCATTGGAAATTACGTCATAAAAACTATATTTACACGTGAATTTTAAGAGAGGAAGAATATTGTAAAATAATAAATTCATTAACATGCGTTAGAAGTCTTAAATAGGAGAAATTACGTCACATTTACGTCACATTACACTTATTACGTAAAATGAACAAAAAATAATATTGCAAAACAGTTTAAATTTAAAAATTGCGCGAGACATTTATTTGATATTTTAAGATGATCTTTTCAACTATTTTTATTAGGACAGCTCAAATAATATTTCATTTCTAACAAAAGTATTTTCACGTGAATATTAAAAAGAGAAAGAAAAGTTTGGTGAAAATTACGTCAGATTAAAAACAACACATTTAAGGTGTCTTATTTTTAAAAAAACTTTCTTTTCGCTTTGCTTAGATACCGGGAGACAAAGACTCTGTTTATTTAATTCTTTTTATATTAGCTTATTTTGAAATGTTTAACTGATTTTATTTAATCAAAGACGGAAACAGCCATTGTATCTTTTAACACCACCTGATTTGGCCTTAAAATTCCCCGATCAAAGTAAAAGGAATAGAAACCCGTTTATAGGGAGATCGCCACTATTTTTTAACTTATAATTCAATCTTCCGAAATATTTTTAAAGCCGATCAAATTAGCGTGCTTTTAGAGTCTGCAGTGTCTGAACGGGGTTGGCGAGCATAACTCGTAGGGGGCAGCCCCCCCCCCACTAGTATTATATATTAATGAAACAGTTCCTTCTTAAACATCTTCTTTCGCCGAAATTCAACGGTTTCCGACTCATAATAATAATAATTTTTGTTTTCCTCATTGGGGCGATGCTAAATTCTGAAAAAGCAGATTTACTGCTTCGTGCTTCTTTATTTTTTCAGTGTTTTATATATATAAAATTTCAAGAGCTATGAATTGAATTTTTTGAATGAAATTTGTTTTCTAATTTAGACACGTCATTGTATTTCATTTTATTTACATAATAATGTTTTTTTTTTCTTTTTAATCCCCACTTCGTAGAACGAAAAAGTGTCTAAAAAACAAATAGGCACTCCAATTGTGACAGGAAGACGACGAAAGATACCTCAAAAAACATAAAGAGATAACTTATGAAAAAACATCTGCATCATCTGCCAACTGTATTGACGCACAACCGAAAAAAAAATTATCTTTTAAAAGAAAAATTGAAATTGTTTTATTCATCTTAATCACTATTTGTCATAAATAAAATCTTCCAATAAGGTAATTTATATACAGCATGTCCAATAAGATTAAAACACGGTTTGATGTTTTTACCTGTTAAAGATACTACGTGTGTAATGGGAATTGAAAAAGTGTTCAAAATAAGGTACGAATTAAGATTGTATTCATAAAATAATCCTGCCACTGATTTCCAAGAAATCATATTCTTTAATTTTTTATACAATACTTGGAATCGCAAAGAAATTATATCATATTTTCTCAATATATGTTATATTTTTTAAATAATTGATCTTACCTCTAACAAATACAAATGTAAAAGGTCCAATCTTCTACTACCAAAACTGACCGAGTTATGATATTTTGAAATAATTTTTGAATGATATTTTTTTATCAAATTCATGAGCTTTCCTGTACTAAATAATCATCTATCAGGTTTTAGTGTCGGGAGCCTCTGAAATTTCATAAAATTCAAACTATCATAACTCGAAAAGTTTTGATCAGAGAAAAATGGATATTTTAATGTTGTACCTGTCAGAAGTAAAAGCTTTTAAAAAAAAATCAAAAATAAAACTTCTATTGAGAAAATATACGATATACTTTTTTTCGATTCCAAGTATCGTATGTATAAAAAATGAAAGAATACGATTTCTTGAAAATCAGTGACAGGATTATATTATCAACACAATCTTAATTCTTAGCTCTTTTGAACACTTTTGTAATTGCCATTACCCACGTATCACTAATAGGTAAAAAATGAAACGTTTTTTGGGGTCATACTGTATATAAAATTATCTTATTGAATGATTTTACGAAATAGAGTTAAGATGAATAAATCCATTTTAGTTCTTCGTTTAAAAAATACTTTTTTTTTGTTTGTGCGTCAATACAATGCTCAGATGAGGCAGCTCTTTTTTTAATAATTTATCTCTTTTTAATTTTTGGGGCATTTCTCGTCGTTATCCTTTCATGAGATTTTATGATATTTAAGAGGTTTCCGACACTAAAATCGGATTGACGATTACTTTGTACAGAAAAGCTCCTAAATTTGTTTGAAATTCAAAATATCATAACTCGGTGATTTTTGGTCGTAGAAAATTGGACCTTTTACTGTTATATTTGTTCGAGATTGGAGAATATTTTTTTCTAAGTATAACTTATATAACCTGGATACTGTATAACAATATAAAAGGTGTAACTTTTGGAAAATTAATGGCAGGACTATTTCATTCACATTCCTATTTTCAACCTTATTTTACACACTTTTGATTTTGACATTGCCTACTTATCTTCAAAAAGTAAAAACATTAAAGCCTATTTCGATATTTTAGGGTCGCTCTGTGTATATCAAAGGAGTCGTAAAACATTAATTTAAAAACTAGTCGGCTGTATGCTAATCCCGAAACTTTCTTCTATCCCATACATAGAAATACTTAAAAAAAAATCTATCTTTAATCACAGTGCCAAAAATAAAGGGCAATCTACGTCCATCACGAGAATTCTAAATATATGAAATTCCGTGCATTAGTTATTGAGATATGGCTATCGCTAAATCGTGTAAATCCTGCAAAATGCAGAAATAGGACCAAAACCTGTCAAATGCACCAAACCCTGTTGAGTGATTTAAACGAAAACCCAATCAGCAACAACTTATGTCAACGTCTAACTGAAGTTTGATGAAAATCCGTACATTAGTTTTTGAGGTAGGACTATTGTGAAAATCGTGAAAAAAATCCAACATAGCAGCGCCACATATTGAGCGATTAACACCAAGACGTTATCAGCAAGAACTTGTGTCAGCGTCTACGAAAACCCAATCAGCAACAACTTATGTCAACGTCTAACTGGAAAACCCGTACATTAGTTTTTGAGGTAGAACTATTGTGAAAATCGTGAAAAAAATCCAGCATAGCAGCGCCACCTATTGAGCGATTAACACCAAAACGTTATCAGCAAGAACTTGTGTCCGCGTCTAACAGAATGTGAAGTTTGATGAAAATCCGTGCATTAGTTCTTGAGATAGAGCTAATGCAGAAATTGTAAAAAATGCAGCATAGAAGCGCCACCTTTTGGGCGATTTACACCAAAACGTAATCAGGACTAACTGAATCTGTAATTTGATGAAAATCCGCGCATTTGTCATTGAGATAGAGCTATTGCAGAAATCATTAAAAATACAGAATAGCAGCGGTACCTGTTGAGCGATTTACACCAAAACTTAATCAGCTTAAATATATACCAAGGCTACCTGAATATAATTTTTTATTAAATTCCGTTTTTGAGATAGGGCGCCAAAAAATTTGTGTCACATACAGACAGACAAAGTCACAGACTCACTCACACACAGACATTTTGTAAAAACATGTTTTCCGGGATCTCTGACCCCTAAAAGGTATAAATAGTCGAACCGATTCCGAAAACCGGAAGTCAACAATTTTCACAAATCAAATACTTTTTTCTTGTAAAGATAGAAGAAAGAATAAAACGTAAAAGGTATTTATAGGAACTTGTTGATGTTGAATCACTTCTTTAAAAATAATAAATTTCTACTTTAAAACCTTATAAATTAAATAGCTCAAATTAGATGAAGAACGAGTTTGAAATTTGTAACACTGTAGATTGCAAAATAAAGAGTACAAAGATACTTATTGTTTAAATAAAAAAATTACTTGAAATGTACAAATTCCAATTTTAGGACAAAACTTTTGACGTCAAACAATTTATTTTTAGTATAAAAATTCAAAAGTATTCCTCTTTAAAAATGTTTTAAACGTTTTAAAATAATGAGATAGATTTACAAAATTGCAATCTCAAATAAATCCAGTCCATTTAAATCTTGCCATATCATGAAGTTTCGTATTATCGCTTGAAGGTACTCATTGTAATTTTCAAAAGTTACAAAAATAGTATCTCATTCATGAATTTTAGAAAACTGTATTTTTCCTTTCTCTTTAATACTTTAGAAACATTTCTAGATAAGACATCTGGAAAGGAAATAATATCTCATAAATATATTGTTCCATCTTGAATAAATTTTAACGATTTCCATCTTTCTTTTTAAGAATACTATATATGCTAATAAAAGGCTGTTTCATTTTTCTTTCTAATTTAAATGATCGGAAAATAAGTTATACTTATAAAGAAATTTGAAGATGAAGATTTTATGTTTGTTTTTTCACGATAGAGAAATATTATTTCCATTTATTTTACTTCAATTATTACTTTACAATGCCCTTCCTTTATTTAATTTAAAAGCTCCATAACGGGCACATCCAAATAGCGACCATCTATATTTTGCAGACACTTATTCTATTCTCAAAACCCATTTATTTGTACATTTTTAATACTGAATAGCGAATAAATTCCCTAGGTGTATGTTATTCAAAAGTTCTACTGTATTTATATCTAAATGTGTGTATCTGTGTTTTATACTGGCTGTCCCAAAAATGACCGACGATTTTAAAATTCAATAACTTGCAAACGGTGACAGATATTAAAAAAATTCTTGCAGGAGGTTTATGTATGATGTCAGGAGTCTTTTTACTGGGATTCTTTATTTTAGTTCGAATTTCAAACAATAGATGGTGCTGAGAGTAGGTGCTCAGTCCAGATCCGATTTTTTGTACTTCGGGATCCATTCAATACATTTTAATATCAGTTTTTTGCAGGGAAGAAGAGAAAGGCTGAAAAATCGAGTCTGGATTTAGCTGTTATTGCTTGCAACACCATCTATCAATACTATTTGTAACTAAAATTCAGAATCGCAGCATACAAACTCCTGACATCTTACATAACATTCCTGCAAGATTTTTTTTTAATATCTGTCACCGTTTGCAAGTTATTGAATATTAAAAACATCGGTCATTTTGGGGACACCCGGTATATGCAGTGAATCCTGTTCACATAGATCAGGAGATCCAACTGTAATTGCTAGCGTTGCAGAGTGTAATGTCTGGTATACAGAATATAGGTAAAATATGTTTTTAGTTGAAAAAACTAACTGATTTTAATGTGTAATACATTTTTAGACGGTTCAACAACTACCGCAACTACCCTTTTTTTAGATTCTTGACGTATCGGCCACGAATTAAAAAAAAATATTTGAAACCAGGAATTATATTTATGAAAATGCAATTAATTATTCTGTTGATCTATTTAACTTAATTATTTAATAAAAGTTCTGATTCAGAACATTTTATTACAAAACGTTAACAAAACAACATTTTTATATGAAATGTTTCAGTTATGTATTCAAATAATAAAATCTTGCAGCTTATTAAAAACTACATGTTTATAAAGCATCCTGTTTCCTAATCTTGTTTATCATTTAATTATATACAAAATTTTATTAATTTATTGCCAGTTATAGTAACTGTGCTACTTTCTCTTACTAATTATTCATATTACTGCAATGTTACTTTACATTACCGTAGCAAATAAATATTTATTGTGTAGTCACGTGGTAAAAGAGTAAAAAAAACATATTTGATTTTTAAAAAAAAATAGTAAATTGAGTTCCAAATTTTTAAACAAACTTTATTTGAAAATGCAGTTTTTTGTTCTGTTCGACGGTGTAAAAATTGAATTAATGCCATATTCGTAAGCGAATATTTGAGCAGATATTAACTCCACTGTTGTAATTCTCATACAGTTGTAACGACATTGTCCACATGTAGAGCTTTTGCGGAAAATGTAAAAAATTTTGCATAGCAGCGCTACCTGTTGGGCGATTTACACCAAAAGCATTACGACCAAATTATACCAGGGAGTAACTGCATGTAGAGCTTGATGAAAATCCATGCATTAGTTCTTGAGATACAGCTATTGAGGAAATCTTGAAAAATGCAGCATAGAAGTGCCACGTGTTGGGCGATTTACATCAAAAGTTAGACAGCACTAATTTATATCAGGAACTAATTGAATCTGAAGTTTCATAAAAATTCGTGCGTTCGTTCTTGAGATAGAACTATTGCGATAATCATGAATAATGCAGCATAGCAGAGCCACCTGTTGGGCGATTTTCACCAAAATATAATCAGCATCAAATTATACCATGGACTAACTGAATCTGAAGTTTTATGAAAATCCGTGCAGTAGTTCTTGATATATAGCTATTGCGAAAATCATGAAAAATGCATCATAGCAGCGCTACCTGTTGAGCGATTTACACCAAAAAATAATCAGAACCTGTTTATATCAAAGTTTAACTGAATCTAAAGTTTGTAAAATTCTGTGCATTAGTTCTTCAGACAGAGTGCCCACACCATTTTTGTCACTTACAGAGTGGCAAAGTAACAGACTTTCTAAAAACCATCAAATTGTCTTCAGAACATTTTAAAACGCATAAATCCATCGAAAACCGGAATTCGAAATTTTTTGCGAATCCAATACTTTCTTCTTGTAAAGATAGAAGAAAGTAGAAACAAATTTTATCAAAAAGTACATGTTATCAAGTAAGTGGCACACAATTTCCAGATCGCATCACAGCTACAAAAGTTAATCAAACAATCAAAATACTACTAATATCGATTCAACAATTAGTTAATTTTAATATTCAGGCAAAAAATTATGAGCCTTATTGGTTCATTGACTTTTTATACCGAAAAGAAAAACAGCTCAATTAGCTCAGTGGTAAGGGAGTTGAATTCGGAAATAATTATGAGAAAGCTGGAAATTGTTTTAATCCCTTCAGTTTAGGTCTAGAATGTGCTACGTTTTCCACTCGTACTAGATGAGCGTTAAGAGTTATGCAGAGATTTATAGTAAAAAAACCAGTTTTTTTTTTAATACTATAACACTATCTCGAAATCATTAACTCTTTCAAAAACATTGTCAAATGTTGTAGACCTTAAAATTCTGAATAAAATGAATACCTACACTTAATACTTTTATTGAATATTAAGGTCACAATTCTACTTTAAAGTTTTTTTCCCGTGGTCAGAGGGTTGAACTCGGAATTAATTAGGGGTAAACTGGAAATCGTTTTAATCCCTTCAGATTAGGTCTAAAATGAATATTCTATGTTTTCCGCTTCGTACTAAGTGAGCATTAGGAAATATGTACTTATTTACATTCAAAAAACATGTTTTTCCTTAATTTTTTTAACAATATCTCAAAATAGCTAATTCTATCAAAAGCATTGTCAATGCAAATGTTGTATAGCTTAAAATTCTGAATAAAATGAGTACCCACATTAGTATTTTTGTTCAAAATTAAGGTTGCAATTGTAATTTCAAAATTTTGCTTTAATCGCTAATCAAGAGCTTGAAGTCCGGAGAGACCAAGTTAGCTAAGAATATCTCAAAACAGTTAAGTCTATCAAAAACATTGTCAGTGCAAATGTTTTAGAGCATAAAATTGTGAATAAAATGAGCACCCACTTTAATATTTTTGTTCAAAATTAAGATCGCAATTCTATTTCAAAATTTTGCCTTAATCACTAATCAAGAGCTTCAAGCTAGGAGAGACCAGATTACCTTAACAATATCTCAAAACAGCTAACTATATCAAAAAATTGCCAACGTAGCATATTCATTCTAGACATAAACTGGAGGGATTAAAACATTTTCCAGCTTTCCCTAATTATTTCCGAATTGGGCTTTGTTTGCTCCCTTACCACTGGGCTAAATGCCTTGCTTGTTTGGAGAAGATAAAAACTTTGGTAGGTTATAGTACCACATCAGAAAATCAGAGAGATAGGGGCTATTTTCTATAATTAGATGAACTATTCTGGATTCCAGTAAAGGACGCCATGGTACATATTATCCACTTAAGATCTAAATCAAGAAGATTTTTATCAAAGACGTGTCACCTGGAGTTGACAATGGACCTTGGCCAATTAAAATCGACGTTCTCGACTCAAAGCCGGATTTTAATCCCGCAGTCAAAAACTTCCTGTTATGAGTATTACATACTTGCCAAAATTCAACTAAACTTCCGTAAAACGTGAGTCAAATTGACCCAGGTTATACGCGACCCTAACCAGAAAATTTATTTGATGTATCATTATACATTTAAAATCATGTTTCACTATGAAATCTATTTGAATTAATTTCTTTAGTAAATTTCTGGTTCGAAACGTGTTTAACCTGGGTTAATTTAACTCACATTTTACGGAAGTTTAAGGGAAAGTTGGCAAGTAGAGTAGGTGGGGGTAAAGATACGCACGGGGCAAAGATACGCACTGTCTGATTTAATATGAAGAAACATTTCTACAATCATGATCGCTTAGTGCTTGTTTGGTCTCAAGTGTAGTAATTGTGTGTTCAAACCTTGTGAAAAAAATATCACTCCGTGCCAAAAAAATAGATAAGTTTAAATTTTCGTATTTTGATCTAATATGTTTAAAATTTCACTTTATTGTTTATCTGACAATACTTCGAATTTTTACAAGTCCAAAAATTCAATGGAGAATGGAAGCTCTATAGCTTCTAAATGCCGTATAATATACGGCATGCCGTAAACTATACAGCGTATAGTTTACCTCGATCGCACTTGTTTAAACTTGTCAGTAGCCGGTTAAGTAAAATACTGCAAAATGGGGTAAAAGTATGCATCCGTCTTGGGGCAAAGATACGCACAAGTTTAAGATTTGCGGCTTTGTCCTATTATTTTAGCTAGATGCAATGCTTTCCACAATTACGTTGTGGAAAGTTTTATTTTTTATATTCTATAAAATGTAACAGCTGCTTAACTAATATAAGCTAGTAAACTACATTTCCTTTTTCTAGTTACGTTTTTCTTCAATATAGAACGTAGGTATCTACCAACCTACTTTTAAAAATCAATATTCTTGTTTCATAAAACGATTTTAAGTATTAGCCCTTAACTCCTGTTAACGGTCTCACAGACCACTGCTATATTCAGTTTTCATAGCTTAACTTGTAATTTTCAATTTAACTATTGATGTTAGTTTAATTTTGATTTGTTTGGAAACTTAGTAGTATCGCTAAAGACTTATAAATGAAAATTTTTATTATAATAGGCCTTTATATAAAGTTTGGCGCAAAAACAGTATCTTATGAGTCAGTCAACCCCTTTATTCATTCTATGTTCAAGGGGTCTTTGGGGTAGCTCACAGTATTTATGCAACAATTTTTCTCATAGTAGTTAGAGGTTAACTGCTATTTGCGATCTCACAGACCGCTGGGTTTTTTTTTTCATTTTTTAACTTACAATTTTCAGTTTAGCTATAAATACTAATGAAATTTACTAATGCTTTTGCATAACTCATTCGTTTTATTGGAAATGGGGCAAAAACCCACAGTAACAGGGCAAAAATATGCACTGCGTACCATTGCCCCGCCACTACGTACTTTTACCCCAACCAATAGGGCAAAGATACGCAGAGCAATGTTTTTTTAAAAATTGCAATTTCTCACAGAATTATAGTTTGACAGAATGTAGGTTGATGATAGCACTTGCCTAAGGTTCTAATCTAACATTTTAACGACTCATTAGATAAGTTTAGGACAATGTATGCGTTAAAAATCAAAATGTATGCATAAATATCAAAGTGCATATCTTTACCCCACCTACTCTATGGTAGTATTAAAAATTTAGAATTCAATGAACACATGAAATCCGTTATAATTCCTTTCTGAATGCTAAGGTTTTCAGAATAGATTAACTTGTTTTTAATTGAAAATATTTTAATTGAATATTTCAGTTCACTTTAAACAGAAGTACAAAGTTATTCAAAGTCATGTTTGAGGAAAAGAAAATACAATAAGTTGCCTGCAGTTTAATTAAAAAAAATTACTTTCAATTTACAATTCTACTGTTCAAAACGTAGGACGTCAAACACTGACTTTATTGTATAGAAATATGTTAATTGTCCTTAAAAATGTTCTCAAAGTTAAACTAACAAGTTGGAAATTGCACGTCAAACGTGGCAAATAAGGTGCGTTCGTACTATAGCTAGTTTTATAAATATTTTTTGCACTGCATATTGTACCGAATGTATATTTTAGTGCACTTCATAAGTGCGTATCAATTGCATTCCGTTCGAAAGGCTATAACATCATTAAAATGCACTTGAAATATTTTTTTTCCATTGGCCGTAATGTAACGGAAAACTTTTGACTGTCCCTGTAATTAAACCATACATCCGATTTTCATAAAAATTGAAATGACTAAACAAAATTTTGCAGAAATTATATAGTTTAAATTTCAAACGATTCGATTGGGTAGTTTTTGAGCTGTTATATGCAGACAGATGGACTGAACGGCGACTATAGGTGCTACGTATTTATATAATTACGAACGCACCTAAAAAGTAACGAGATGGCTTTATGCAGCTGAAAATAAGGATAAATCCAGTCCATTTTTCAATGTCACGATAATTCATAATAGGGTGACTGCTCCAGTAGTTAATACCCCTCCAGTAGTCGATGAAATTTTTGAAATATTGAACCATTTCAGGCGGAAATAATTTTTACACCTGGTACTAGACATAATATTTTTGTTTGAATGTTGGAGCACCTGTTGTCACATTGTTGTTAATTGCCTGCTGTAAGAAAAGCCATTTTATGAATTTTTTTTATTAGAAAATGTAAAAATTTAGTTTTTGATTAGTAGGAGACCATTACGCTAAGTTAAAATATTCCACTTCCATCTTTCTTGTTTCAAATAATAGTTTTATATGAATTATTGTTAATCACAGCTTAAGCATGATATTTTAAAGATTGATTTTTGAATTTTTGACTGATTTCTTCAATTGATCAACTACTGGGTAAATGGCAATTAAAGAAACTATTTACTTGTAATTTTGTTGCTATTTAATTTCAGGAGATTTCATTTTTGCCCATTATAGGGCATTGATTAAGGGTTTTAGCAATCATGTTAGTTTACTTCTAAAATTTAAAAGGAAGAAAATATTATAAAAATCCCGTAGCACCAACCTTATTTGATCAACTACTGGCTCCGTCACCCTATTAAGTTTGAAAATGCTCAATTTAATTTTCAAAAATTATAACAATAATACATATTTTATAAATTTCAGCAAACTGTACCTTTGATTTATTTATTTTCCTTATCTTTGAAACATTTCGGAATATGATATATGAAAAGGAGATAAAATGTTTCATAAATATGTAGCCCCATTTTGAATAAATTCTAACGTTTTACATTCTTTTTATTAAGTAAATTATAAATATGCTAATATAAATGATTTTTTAACGTACTTTTAAACGTTAGAGAAATGTTTTATGATCACTGTTGTTAAAGATGAGGGGTTTAATTTATGTCCCAAGAAGAAAATTGTTTTATCATCAGTTTTGGTAAAGAATGTTACAATTTATGTCTCCATGAGGAAAATACATTATATATATATATATATATATATATATATATATATTAATTCTAAGAGCTATTTTAAACTTAGGTATTGTTTTATTTCAATATCAATTAAAAAATATTTTTCAATTTCTGATATATACCTATATAAATGCGTAGGTATGTGTTTGTGAACGTGCAACAGCTACTTACTATTTAAAGACCAATTCTGAGTTTAAGTACTTACATTGGAAACTATTAAAGTATACGTGACTAATAAGAATTTTTGAACACTTAGTTAATTTTAATATTCAGGCAAAAAATTATGAGACTGATTGTTCATCGGATTTTTATACCGAAAAGAAGAACAACTCAACGCCTTACTTGTTTGGAGAAGATAAAAAAACTTAGGTAGGTTATAGTATCACATCAGAAAATCATAGAGATAGGGACTATTTTCTATTAAAACTACTCAACACTGTAAAAAGAAAACGGACTAAAATACGGAAATACTACTGGCAATCGAGACACCAGTACTATTTCCGTATTTTACCGGAACTTTTTCCCTGTAAAGTACAGAAAAATTTCAGTTTTTTTTTTTTTTTTTTTTTTTTTTTTTTTTTTTTTTTTTTTTTTTTGTATTTACGGGGTAAAACTCCCGTTAAAATATGGAAATAGTACTGGCGTCTTGATTGCCAGTGGTATTTCCGTATTTTAGTCTGTTTTTGCAGTGAACTAATGTAGAAATTCAGATCACCATATATATATATATATATATATATATTTAATGAGTCTGTGAGTCTTAATTATCGCCCAAATGATGAAATGATACAATAATAGAAATAATAATACCTGTGCATAGTTAAAACAATTTCATGTTACAGTTTACATGCGTGCTTTCAGGTAAAAATACGTACAAATATTTCATACATCAGTCTGCTCTCATTCAAGATCTAGAATTGCAAGTGTTTCAGTATCCTAATTAGGAGCATGCCATTTCACAGATTTACTATGTGTGATTGAGATTTCTTTTAGCAGTATTTCACATTCTAAAGACAAATAGATAGCTCTAAACCTGAGAATTACGATCGAAGTCCAAAAATTTCATTTGATGTCAACTCGTTGATCGAGCAAACTCTGAAAGATAATTTTCGTAGATCCGTAACCCAATTCAAACACGAAGACAACATATTAAATCCAAGATGAGCTTAAAAGCCGAGATTAAATAAAAATGATATCATATTCTATGACAGTAAGGATAGATGTATTTATCTGCTCTCTCTCTGTGTGTGTGTGTGTTCCAAAGAGACTGCTGTGTGCAGAGATCTTGCAGGCAAGATTTTGAAGGGAAGTACTTGTATGTCTCAAACTAATGAATAATCTTCATGTTTTTCACGATATTATTATTGGGAGAGCATAATTGAAGAATTCACGATTCGTGTTAAATCATATTAAAGTCATCAAGCATATTTCACGACTGAAAGAGGTGCAGGTGTTGTTCAATATAAATAAGCACAGGATGATTAAAAACTTTGAGAATTCTATTTTTACACTTTTAAATATGTACAAACTATTTACAGCGAAACATTTGGATAATACTTGTTAAATATATATATATTCCTCACTGGGAATGCAAGATAATCTTATTAAAATTTCAGCAATTATTTTCTTCTATAAAGAAGCCATGAAACAATAGCATTCATATTCGAGATAAATTTCCTTTTTTTAAATTAAAACATCATTTCTTCTATTAGAAGACCAAGACAAAAAAACATATACGCAGTCTACCTGCTGCGTTCAACTTTTATCATTAGTACTTTAAAACTAAACTAAAAGAACAAGAGAAAAAATGTTTTTAATATTAATTCTTTAGTCAGATCATGGGATCACTGGCGCCCATTCAGTCTGGCTGAGAGAGGCTCGGTCAAGAGAGTTGCGAAATATTCCACACAAACTTTGCACCTCGAAACCAGATTTTGGATTTTTTGATAAGTTTTGCTTTTGTTTGTTTGTTTTTGTTTACTTTTTTATTGAGCTTTCTAGTGTTTTTTAACGTTTAACGACGATATTTGTCGATACCAATAAAAGAAATCCGTTTTTAACTTTTAGTCCCAAAATGGTAAATTTTGTTCTCTTTTCAATAAATTTTATTTGTCATTCGCCCGGCGTTGCTGCCCGGGCAGACTGTCATTGAAAAATAGGTACTACTTGATTATCCCGTCGACCATTTTCGCCAAATTACATAAATCGTCAAATTATACAAATTGATATAATTTTTATTTTAAATAACAAAAGAATAAATAAATTAGTATAACATTCGCAAAAAACCAATAAAACTTCGAAATAAAAATCACTCATGGCGTAACAAACACGTGTTACGTGTTTAATGTCCAGTGAATGTGACATTTACGATCAGCCATTATTGGCATTTAATCTTATAGTTTAGCGATAGTATTTTGATTGACGGGATAATAGTGGACTTCATAAAAAAAAACACTGAATAATATTTACTTAGGCACAGATGTACGCACCGCGTTGACGCGATTTTTTTCTGATGCCAATTTGGCGTAAAACCTCGTTTCGAATACCAGTTACGTATATATATTTCTAAAAAAGGAATAAAAATAAATTAAAAAAATTTCATTAATAAAAACAGAATAAAACAATTTATATAATTTAAAAAAAGAAAATAATTTATTAATAAATAAATAACAACGTCCGGGTTACCGTATCAAGCAAATTAACGACACTTTGGCGCCAGTTATGTACCCCGGTGCGTATATGACATTGGTGTCAGAAAAAAATCGCACCAACGTGGTGCGTATATGACATCTGCATCTTTATTTATATTAAAATCTTGTAAAAAAAACAATTAGGAGCTAAAATTTCAAAAGTATAACAGCTACAAAATGAAACGGTTAGGGAAAATTATTGCACTTAGTTTTAAAGAATGAAAAGGTCAGGGGAGCTCTTACGGTTGAACCTAAGTGGCATATCAGTATAGGATCGAGGGTTGGTATATGGTAAATTAAGATTTGAGAAATGCTAATGTGATGCATTTTATAAAACTGTTATTAATCCTATTTTGGTGATCCCTTACGCTCTGTGTTTCACGGCGTTCTCGATCCAATCTATTTCGATTTTCTCTTCTTAATTCGGCTTCTGCTTCACTTTCAAGCAATACTTCCAGCTTCTTACCACTAACATTTAAAAGAACATTTTCCCTTAATTAATCAGCGAAATGTGCAATTAAATAAGTCAAAATTTTCTTTAAAATTGTAGTGGTAAGAAAAAAGCGTAAAACTTGGCAGCTATGGCAACTATGCTTAAAACGTTTCTGCGGTTGTTTGAAATTCAAGACACAATGACCTCGAAAAGTCGGTTATTATTCATTTCAGAAATTTAACAGTATTCAGAACATTATTTATGTTTTGAATGTAAAACTTCAATTTACATTAAATTAAACATGTGAGCAAGTATTAAATAGAAAAAAAAACAGAAGTAAATAAGTTTCTTACTGTTTAGCGAAAATTATTTGAACCATTTATTACTTTTCCCAAATTTATAATTATGATACAAATTTTATTAAAAATATTCTGGTGGCAATCAATTTATATTATAGTTTGGAAATATCATATTAATCTTTAAAAATATTCTCTAAACTAAACTGAAAAATAACGAGACGCTTTTATGAAATTACATAGTCAGTTAAATTCAATCAATATAAAGGTTTGCAATATCATGAAGTCTCATATTATAAAAGTCGAATATACTAAATTTAATTTTGGAAAATTACAAAAATGATTTCTCGTTTATCAATTCCAGCAAATCATTTCGTTGACTTTTTATTTTATTATGTCTTAGAAAGGGATAAAACATCTCATAAATATGTAGTTCCATTTTGAATAAATTTAAAAGATGCCTATTTTTCTTATTAAGTATACTATAAGTGGAGTAATGAATTCTTTAAAATATAATTTTAAACATTTGGGAAATATTTTTCCATTATTATAAATAAAGATAGAGATGATATTTTATTTATTTCTGTTCATAAGGAATTTGTATCGATTCTAGTTCAAAGATCTTTTTTATTTGAGGTACACTGAAAAAAAAAAATGAATTACTCAAAAATGAGTAAATCGATGTACCCATATCAAATTGAGTATGTTTGGATCAAAAATGAACCTATACTTTCTCAATTTTAAAACATCACACGTTATCAAACCTAAACGAAACGATATTTTGTACTTTGTTTTGTTATGGTTTATTTCATTCATAGTGAGATAAAATATTTTCATTAATTTTAAAATAATGTAATATACTTTGTAAATCAGGGAATAATATTGCATATTTATTCCTTGGAAAGATCTATATTTTGTGTCTTCTTTATAATGCCTAAGATTACATTGGGGTTGTTGTTGCAGGGCTCCCAAATGTGCCGCCAACTGACTACCAATACAGTGTTAGAAAATTTTTCTTTTTAGATTTTTCTTGCAACAATGCGTAAGATTATATTGGGGTTCTCGTTATAGGGCTCCCAAATGTTTCGCCAACTGATTACCAATGTTTCCTTAGAAAATTTTTCTTTTTAGATTTTTCTTGCAATAATACATAAGATTACATTGGCGTTGTTGTTACAGGGCTCCCAAATGTTTCGCCAACTGACAACTAAATTTTCTTTGAAAATTTTTCTTTTTAGATTTTTCTTGCACATTGTGCAGAAATGACATTTTTAATTCATGCACAAATGTTGTAGAAACGTACCATAAAAGTTTCTTTAAAAAAATATTGGTATTCAATTAGCGGACCATTTGGGTGCCCTGTTGTTATGAGTGCTTCGATGATGCTATTGATATCAATTCATATTTGAATAAATCCATGCGAACACAAATGAGTACATGACAGATCATATTTGAGCACATCCATTGGAATAAAAATTGTGTACACGTGTTTCTTAATTTTGAGTACATTTAGATCGGAGATTTTTTGTATGTGACGTATTTAAAATTGAGTACTTTTTACTCAATTCCAAGAACCTATTTATTTCAATGTATCATTCGTTTCATTATTAACCTTTAACTGATGTGACTAAAATTTGTCACACAACCGATATGATCCGGTCTCCCAGACCCCTCGAATAAAATGAATAAAAAAAATAACTCAAATGGTTGAATTTACTTAAATTTTGCCCTAACAATATCGTTGTACTTCTCTTAGGAGCATGTGAATTAAATTGCATGAAAAAAGTATTTTATTCATATTATTTAACTCCAGTACAGAAAAGTAAAAAGCTGTAAAAGTGTTTACAGCTGGGAGTCGCGGGGTCTGGGAGACCGCGTGACATCAGTTAAAGGTTAACTTTTAAAAGTTTCTTATTTTTTATACAGGATGCATAGAAAAGTCCCTTTATCCTAAAGTAACTCTTGAACTTATTAAGTTGGAATTATGGAACAAGTTTCTACTTACAGTAAAACGAGAATGAACGATTATATGAGAGTGGCTACAGCGCCACTAATGGCAAAATTTGCAAGTTATTAGCTCCAATCTCGAAAGCTGTGACAATTAGCGAAACAAAGTCAAGTAAAAAAGTGTAAAGGATCCAGCTTTACTATGAAATGAGGTTTTAGAGGCAAAATTAACTTTAATAGAAGCTATGAATTGTTAATTTTTTATGTCCAATCACTGGCATAAATACGTCACTAATCACTTATAGAAGAGTGAAATTATAAGACAGATACATACTTATCAATAAAAATAACATATGTAAGAACATATGGTAGTAACATGTGGTAGAATTTATTTTAATAAGGAAATACACTTAATGTGCCTATCTTCTGCACGCTCTAAAAACGACATTTTCAAAACTGAGCAAAAAATAATCAAATCTGAGTATGTCGCATAGACAAAATGGCTCCGAATTAAAATACGCAAGTTTTAAACATGTATATACTCATTTCTGAAAACATGGACGTACTCAAGTATGAGCATATGATGTTTTATTCTCGAATGTCTGCATGTTTATAGAAATGAGTATACACATGTTTCAAACTTGAGTAATTTTGATTCGGAATCATTTTGACTGTGCGACATACTCCAATTTGAGTATTTTTTGCTCAGTTTTGAAAATGCCGTTTTGAGAGTGTATCATTTTTATATGAAAAATAAAGTATTACATATAAAATTTGGTAGTCAAAAAGATAACAGAAAAAACATAGGAATACAAAAAGATAAATGTTAAAATCATCAAACTACCGAATACGTAACATGGTACATAGCTAACCCTAATCTTAAGATAACCGATAAGATAGAAATTAAGTGTGCATACAATAAAAATAGGGATAAATATTTTGGAACAACAAAATTAATGAACTTACCTTCAAAAGTTTCAATGAAATCTTTCAAATATAACCTGCGAAGTCTTTCTTTTACGAATTTATCCATTCTTCGGTTTCGAAGGCTGAACAAACTCTACGCTTTTGCGATCACATTATGACGGTTTTAAGTGTTCTTCCGCGAACACAATAAAAATGTAGTAGCTCGCACATTTCATGTAATAAAATATTACTGAAAGGAGCGTTTCATTCGAAATCACAACAAATGAAACAATATGAATAAATTCAACTATCCTGGTGAAATTTACTGTATTAACGAATAAAAAGTAATTTTGTTTGAAAATGAGTACTTCTGATAATTCAGAATTGAAAGCATTGGGTCGTCATTTTTGAAACAAAAATTTCCTAACAAAACGAAAACATCGATTTACTCAGATCTGAAAGTGTCATTTTCCCTTGTGCAGTAAAGCATGTGTACTGCTACATAGGCGCCAACTTAAAGGGGAGCGATGGAGGAAGTTGAAGTAAAATTATAACACGAATTTTAAAATGTTATTTTTGTCTTGATTAAATATAGTGATTAAATAAAACAAAAAAATTTCAATTAGTGGTAGAAGTATGCCTGATTGCTTTCGCCGACGTGAAGTCGGCACTTATGTACAGCTACGGTGCTTTTGCCTTGCTTACATGTGTTAGTTTTAAGAGTAAATATACATCTGTATTATAATAACCACACTTCTACAAGCGATTAATGACATATTTAAATCCGCAATTTTTTGTCAAAAGATAACATTTTAGAATTTCTTATGAAGTTATTTTTACATGCGAGGCGTCATTTCATGCTAAATCGCTCGAAAGTTTTGAAAATGAGTATTTTTCACTATCTCTCATAAGTTTCAAGATAGGCTCGAAAACTTCCAAATATCACCACTAAAAACGCTGAAATCATTATTATTACCAGGCAAAGTCGTTATACAATATGTAGATCTGTTGAAAAGTTGTTGTTTTTTTTTCCCTCGGGATAAAGATACACTCTAAGATGTATTTTTTTTTCAATTCACGAAAATATTCCTTGCAGCACTGCTACCAGAATATATCCGAGAATTGGAAAAATTTCCGACTTTTCTCCGTTCTAAAACAGAAAATTTCTGAAAAAAAGCAGTTTTTTGTTTTTGTTTTTTATCTTTTTAAATCTCTTGTTCTTTCGCGGATCAAGCTGGTTTTGAGCCTGGGGTCGCCCGTTTCTAATTGGGTCAAATTAATCACTCAGCAGGCGAGCATTTGGTACACGGCGAGTTTAAAATGAAGACAGGCGTTTTCTTTAAATGGGGAATTGGTAAGGCTTGTTACATTTCTAGTTCAGAAAGCTCGGAAGTTTAAACTTAATTGCATGGACTCTTTGTCGTTATGAAACAATGGTTGGGGCTCTAACACTTATAGAATAATAGAGGATGAAATTGATTACATATTAGATATATTTTTTATAAAACATAATTTGATTTTTAGATGTAAAATGGATATTATGTTTTGAATTAAATTCGAGACGAAATATTTTTGAATAAAATCGATTTTTTCAAACGTTGATTGAACTACTATATAATTTTTAAATGTGTTCGTTTAGAATACATTTTACATGCGAATATTTTTTTTATACTCTAAAACATAAATTGCGAATAAGTTTAAACCAATGATAAATTTACTACTTTATTATATTCGAAAGCATTTTTTAAAAATATCCTTCTATATATAAAAAAAAGTTTTGATTCGGAAACGGACCAATGAAAATCTGCGTAGACATTCCGGGTAGATCGGTAGATCCGGGTAGAATCCAATTTGAATGCTTAAGCATGGCCTTTCATCGTTAATATTAAAAAACTGTTGCATACAAAAATATGAAAATCGGTGGCATTATAGAGAAATGTTTGGTAAACACGCCGATGCGGACAGTTTTCAAATCGAAAAATTATTTTAAGAGATATTTAATGCCAAAGTTGGACAAAATCGTTCCATTAAAAAAGTTTTATAGGAGCAAAACTGTACATAGGAATTTAATCATTTTTAGATCATTTTATGCGTCAGAATTTTCCGGTATGCAGATTGCATTTAGTTTATTAATTTGACTCATTTTTAGAGGTTTTATTTAAATTTTCAGCATTTCGCGAGATATATTTCAGATATTTTAGAAAATTGTATTAATTTAAACTGTTGCCAACTGTATAAACAGCGCAAACAATAATGTTTGCTTCAAATTAAAAATTTATTTTACACGTGACTATTATAAACAGAAAATATAAAAAGCCGGAACTCATTGAAAATTACGTCATAAAAACTATAATTACACGTGAATTTTAAAAGAGAAAGAATATTGTAAAATAATAAATTCATTAACATGCGTTAGAAGTCTTAAATAGGAGAATTTACGTCACATTACACTTATTACGTAAAATGAACAAAAAATAATATTGCAAAACAGTTTAAATTTAAAAATTGCGCGAGACATTTATTTGATATTCTAAGATGATCATAATATTTCATTTCTAACAAAAGTATTTTTACGTGAATATTAAAAAGAGAAAGAAAGGTTTGGTGAAAATTACGTCAGATTGTAATTGTCAGATTCAAATTATAATTAAATCTTCCGAAACCTTTTTAAAGCCGATCAAATTAGCTTTGCTGTTAGAGTCTGCGGTTTATGAACGGGGGTTGACGAGCGTAGCTCGTAGGGGGCAGAGCACCCTAGTACTAGAAATTTTAATTTATTGAATTTTCTGTTTTGCATTTAAAATAAATTCGAATCCTGATATTAATACGCCAATACGCATGCGTGAAAAGAATAAACGGAAATTTTCTTTATTTTGAGACTTTCGGGAAGAATTAACGAAAAAGCACGTTTTCTAGAAGTACGAAAATTATTTGTTTAAAAATGACGAATAATTTAGTGTAGAAAGACAAATTTTTTGACAGTGCAAATTTCTAAGCACAGTGTATATGATTGTATAAGTGAGTGTATATGTGTATATGTGTATATATTTGTATAAGTGAGTGTATATGTGTATATATTTGTATAAGTGAGTGTATATGTGTATATGTGTATATATTTGTATAAGTGAGTGTATATGTGTATATGTTTGTATAAGTGAGTGTATATGTGTATATGTTTGTATAAGTGAGTGTATATGTGTATATGTGTATATGCGAACATACAGTTGATGCTGAAAATATGGTGATCAAATTTATCACTAAATGCTGCTACAAAAAACTATTGAACTAGATAACTATACCATTCACTTTCAACTCACTCAACATTTGCACATATTTTGATTCACATGATTATTCTTAGGCTATCTAACTTACGAATTATTAATAATATCAAACAATATATTTTCAGTTTTGAAATACCCTATTATCTATCATACAAAACATTCTGAAAATTAAACAGAAAAATAATGAGGTAGCTTTATGAAATTGTAAACTCGGATAAATACCAGTCTATTTAAAGCTACATCATGAAATTCCTTATCATTAAGCTTGAACCTACTCCATTTAATTTTCAAAGTTATTAAAATAATATCTCGTTTATCAATTCTACAAAACTGTATCTTTAAATTTGTTTATAATTAACAGAAACTTTCCTGTATACGAAATATGGAAGGAAATAAAACATATAATATGTAGCTCCATTTAGAATAAATTTCAGTGGATTCTATTTATTTTGTTAAGTATACCTCTATAACTATGGTAATGTACATGGCTGTTCTTTTTTCCTCTTCAAAATGTAATTTAAAACGTTAGAGAAATAATTCATCATCCTTATGAACGAAATTAGAAATGAAGTTTAATTTTTAATGTCTCCAGACTTATTTTTATTGCTTTTAACTATTTCACTTTGATGAAATATTTGCTTTGAGGTATTCATTGATTTTATTATTCATTTAAGAAACATCTTGTGCTTTTTAAAATTAGCAGGAAAGATCAGCTGTTTTTTAAATGAAATTTTAAACGTTAGGAAAATATTTTATCAACATTATGAAGAACGTTAGAGATAAGGTTTGATTTGTCTTTCTCCAAAAGGAAAATAATATCATTTTCAACTACTTTACTTCAAAGAAACCTCTTACTTTTGGATATTCAATCATTTATTAACTTATGAATGATTTTCTACTTTCAATATAATAGGTAAGATCAAAACTTTATATAGTGGCGATAATGGAAATATTCACAAACAAGTTTTAAAGGAAAACAGGATTTCAGTGCACTTCTTCAGCCAAACATACAAGGTGTTTTACTTCAAAACTAACGTTTTTCGTTATTAACGATGAATTGTAGCCATATTTTCAACAAACGTACTTTGCTTATGAAATGACATCACGAATAATCCCAGAAATTGCCACCATCTGTGCGTCAATTATACAGCACCTTATTTCGGAATGTGAAATGCTAGAGTATATAGTGTCATTGACCGAATAACAGTGTATTTTTAAAATTCCTGTGCTGTTATGACGTTTCATATAAAGTAAAATTTAGTTTAATTTTTCGCTAAATTATCATTATTATTTTTAAATTATGAGCGAAAGTCAGGCTTTGTAAGGCGATGGAGCATCATGTATTTTTTACTCAAAAATACTTATTGTAAGTCTGGTTTACTATACAAATATTCCTTGCACTGAAGTGTACTACGAAAATTAAAATTTTGTCGTCTCTTAAAGTTTTGACTTGTTTTGTTTTCCCTGCTACGAACTATATATATATATCTATTTAATAAGTGTAAAGAAAATATGAATTATGCGCGCCAAGAGCTACGCAGCTCTTTTGAGAACACAAACAACAAAAAATATAAGGGAAGTTCTACTTGTTTTGGTCAATTTTTTTTTTCACATTTTGCATCCTTCAAGTGTGCAGCTTGTTACTCTAAAGTGGTTTCGTGATATTCCATTTCCTTACAGTATTTTTCGCTCATTGGACCAAAAGCCGCTCGCTGAACGTTACGCTATTAAAATTTTTTTAACTTGTTTTCCTTGAAACCATGTTTTTCAAACTGGGTGAACCTTTTTCACGAGAACTATTCGACCGAATACCGCCATTTAATATTTAAAAGAAAGGTAGAACAAGCAAAAATGTATCAAGAATTGTGTAGTATATAATTCAGGGCTGCGACAGGCGACTATTTTTATGTACTTGCATTTAGTACTTAGCAAAACTGAGTCTCTAAACTTGAGTTGTAGTAAAGAGATTCTTTTTTTTGAGTGTTATTAAGAGATTACCCAAAACAATTCACATTTAAAAATATCAACTAGATACGGAGGATTTTTTTTTTATTTTTTATTTATTTATTTATTTTTTTTTTTTTGCCTTCAAAACCATAAACTTTATAGACTATACTTCAAAAGTGCCCCGGCAAACCCCGGCACGCTTTTAAAAAGCTTTACAGTAGAACCTCTTTTATCCGAAACTCTTTTAACCGAAACTCTCGATTAACCGAAATCCATTTTGAAAGTTTTTTATTATTATTATTATATATTTCTTTGTGCAAGCGGTCCTTTCCGAACTACGAGTAAATATAAAAATATTTTCGATAACCTTTCTTAGAGTTCCTTTTAATTTAACTTGAGCTCCCGTAATCTGTGTAGTGAAAAGAAGAAAACTAACAAATTAGAAATTCTGAAGCTTTTGAATGTTTTGCAAAAGGTTTGGCATGGCTGGAGCAGCAAAAAGACTGTGATACTGGTGAACTAATAATATTAAAAGAGCTTCAAAGCAAAGGCAATCGAAACTGCTATAAACAAAACATATGTGTAAAAGGTACTTAATTTAAAGCTTAAAATTCCGGTAATTTATTATTGTTTCTATTTTGCTATTGCTTTATTTTTATTGAGCACGTGTTACCATAATACGAAATATTGCATATAGTTCTCCTTAATCTTAAAATTGAAGCATTCTCCATTATCCGAAAATTTCGATTTTCCGAAAGAGGGTCGGTGCCAATTACCTCGGATAATCGAGGTTCTAATGTATATCTAAATCAATACATCAACATTAAAGCTAAAACGGCTTTAAATGAACAGATTTTTTTTTATTATTATTATTATATTAAAAATCAAGTTATAGAGTTCAACAACTCATGAAGCTACAAAAAATATACATTTAAAAAACATAATTAAACATAATAACAAAGTTGAAACGTTACAATAAAGCGTGTCTTCTCGCACATAAACCTCCTGCTCAGCTGAGCTAAGAGCCGCCGGTTGCGACTCATGCTTACAAATAGACATAGGTCGATGCACCTGTTAATTAGCTAATGTAAAATATGCTTTTTGCAGTTTTGAGCGAATTTTAACTTTTTCATTTTAAGCCAGGTTTTTGGGTCAAATAAACCAACGTGCGTTCTTTCGTTGTAACTCTTAAAGTATCAGTGTTTTAACACATTTATTCATTAGACCAGTGGTTCCCAACGTGGGGCGTACGCGATTTCAGATTTCTTATTAACAAATTTTCTGTCATTTTTTTCTGATGAAAGTAGTGTCGTAGTCTAAAAATATAAATATTATATTAAAAAAAAATTAAAAATAACTAAATAAAAATTTATTTTGGAAACGTTTCCATTTAAAAGTTCAAACTACATTGACACCGGGATAATTATTTGAATTTTTTATTGATATTTTGACACCTTTTATATGCTGAAAAATCATTTGAATTTTTCTGGTAATAGTATTGTAATAGTTAATCTTATGTTAGTAATCTTGTAACATTATTTTAGTAAAACAAACATCTTAAAAAAAAAAAAAACTTGTACATCTATTTATAGTGCAATATGCCCTATGAAGGAACTTTTACATATGGAATTTTGTAGAGTTATATCTAAAATTGAATGTTTGGACATATTTAATTTAAAAAATGTTTTAAATTATCTAAATGAGATGCTACTTTTATGAAATTAGAAAATCCCCGTGCGCCTCACGGAAGGAAATGGGCAGAAAGTGAACTTGTTATGGCTCTTCTGCAGACCACACACACAACATATAAACAAACATACCTCATGACATTATGCATTCTAAAATATGAAGTCGGAGAAAACATGGTGGTCAAATAATAGTAATGAAAAAAGAAAGCCCGCTATCAAAGAAGTATGTTATGAGGGGAAAGAAAAATAGTTACTTAAAATGTATAAAAGCGCGAATCCGAAAATGATACTTGTGAATTATGTTATCCATACAATCTCAGTGACAAACAAATATTATTTTTTCTTAATGAAGTACTAAAATTCATTATAAAATGTATCAATTCCATCAGATGTAATTACAAAATGTGAGAGATTTCAAGAAATTTTACGAAGAGAAAAATGTAGACTAATTATCACTTTCAAATTTGAGGAAAGTTGCCAAAAAACAATAAAACTTTTGTAGGTGTAAATGCGAAGATTCATGGCCTCGTTGCATTCATAGAGTTATGTTAAAAATATACTTGTAATAAAAGAATATGATTTTGATAAACTAAATAATAAGAAATCTTTTATCAGAATTAATGATATTTTCGGATTCTTCCGGGAAGATAGAAGCTTATATAATAAGATTTATTTTCTATAGAAGGGAGGGGGGGACATCATGATTTTAGAGATGCTTCGGTGGGGCGTGGCCAAAAAAATGTTGGGAACCACTACATTAGACTATTTGTGCGAAACTAGTGTCTCGTGAAGATAATTTAAATGTGAGCCTAGTAAGCTGTAGAAGCCTCTTCTTCTGAGTTATTATTTCAAAACCTGTCTGAATTGAATTAATGAAATAGATTTCTTCAGATAAGAAAAATTGAATTGAATTTCTGAAAAGTATTATTATTTTTTTTTTTTTAACGCAGTATTAATAATAACTGAAAAAGATACGAGTTTTATGTTTAAAATGTAAATATTCTGAAAAAATAATTCTCGGAACAAATATGTTAAGGAAATGCGTTACTTTTAGATATCTTGAGCGTGTTCAGAGGTGCACTTTGCGCCGCGCGCGCGCTCAGAAGTTTATGCCATGGAGTAGGTCTTATCGAAGAAAGGAATTTTAACATAATTCAATTATTTCATTATTTTTATGGTTCAAAAAAGGTAAAACCAACGACTATATTTCTTCATCCTTCCAAAACATGGTTTTCGTAACAGGAATACATGCCTATGTTCACTCAGATAAAATCTAAAATAGTCGGGAAAAACATCACGTGACCTTCTTTATCTACTTTAGCCCATTTAGCATTTAAAATTAGTTAACCAACCGCACGCAAACTCCGCGCGAGCTGCTCAAAAAAATTGTGTGGGCGATTTGATCACGTGATTGTGCGTTTTCTGCTTATGTGTTATTGGTTGTGCTTTGTTTGGTAGGTTGATTGATACAATTTAAGAATTCAACTGGTGATCTAAAAATTTTAATTTTTTAACAATTTTCTTTTTATTTATTTAAAAATGATTTATCAGTTGATTTATATCTTCTGTGATAAATAGAATGCTGTTAGTAAACCAAGATTCTGATATCAACATATGAGATTTGTTTGTAATCTACTATACTGGATGGATTTCAATGGAATTTGCACTGTTAGTTAGACAGTTTTTCAGAGTGGGTTTTAATATATATATTTCTTATTTTATGATTGCATATTTTAATACCGTGTGGATAACAGGTCAAAATACATCATAAAACATGAGAAATAAATGGCATTCAAAATTCTGTTAGTATAAGCAAAATACTTACTTATACTTTCAGTAAAAAATTTATAAACATTCTAATCATACTTTATTCATTACAAACTAGGCAGCAGACCTATATATTTTATCTCTTTAAAAAATATATGTACAGATATTTTTAGTTAAAATAATTTACAACTATTACATTTTATTTTTATAATGTTCAAAGTAGAATATGATTTCTAGCCTAGTCTGGATAAAAATTCACTCGTAAAGTACTCAAAAAAAAAAAAAAAAAAAAAAAAAAAAAAAAAAAAAAAAAGGAATTATTCTACGTGCAAAAGGATATTTTCGCACAATATATATTATTTTTTCATTTGGATTTGCTTAATGTTTATATCATTATACATATACATACTACATATATAATCACTTAGAAACAAAACTTTGAATATTTAAAAGGCGTTCAGTTCACTTTCATCTCGAAATACCTCATTTTCTCACATTTAAATGAGTATTTTATTATTATAATAAAAATACACGTGCCTCTGTATAACAAAAATAAAAAATATATCTTCATCAAAAATATCTTATTCATTATGAAAAATATAAAACAACCAATAAACAAAACAAAAAAAAAATTGTGACCCAATGTGGGACTGGAGGGATTCGAACCCACAATCCCTGGTCTCGAGTTCACTGCCTTATCCATTCGGCCATCCAGCACACGTTCCTTTTGCAACAAAATATCTTTATAATTAGCACCTTAATTAATCAAATCCATGATCTGTTCCTGAACATACTACGTGTTATTCCATACATGATATGGACCCACTCCATGTTCCTGTCTCCTGAGCTCGCGCGCGTAACGCGCGTGCTTCTTGAACACACTCCTTGATAAACTTACTGAATTGCACTTCACACATAAAATGATCGATGTATACAGAATTAAATTTGTTTATTAATTTTTCAAAATACAGCGTTATTTATTTATACTATCAAATTCTTGTAACGATGTATTAAATATATGTTTTAAACATGTATGTTTAAGACATCCATGATGTTTCAAAAGTAGGGATACTTCTTATATGTTTATTCACGTGTTTCGTCACGCCGAAGAAAGATATCGTGAAACTATTTTAAGCTAGAATCTATCGAAATATACACAATTATGTACGTCGCATATATTTTAATATCCTTCTAAAATGAATTAAGTTGATAGACTCCCTCATTTTGCTCCACATCCGGATTCGACAAAGTATTAATCATTTCATTATCGGGGAAATGCATAATTTTTATTAGAAATACAATCAAGTTTGCTCTAGAACTTCCTGAAACTGAATTTAATGCACGAAAAATTTCTATTTTTCTACAGTCATTCCATCATAAATTTTAAAGTATAGTCTTTTAATAAACTATTTAGGTAACTTTTTTTCGTTCAATGAAAATTTTATAATGTTAAATTTTATAATATTAAATAAATTGAAAATCAATAAAAATTATATAATGCTCAGCGTCTCATTGATTTTAGAATTTTAAGTGAATAATTCTAAAAATCCCTCATATCGTTGCATATCAGACATACGATGAAGTGTTTTACATTATATATTAGTTGATTGTATCTGTTAATTGTTTTTCTAATGAAATCTTCATTGTTTTCATTAGAAAAACAATGAAGTTTTTGCTAGAATTCATTACCTCGAATTGAATCATAAAATGTTTGATATATTATCGGGTTCATCATAAATTTAAAACATAATACATCAATCATTTAATCCACTAGTTTATTGCAAAATATATAATAATGTATTTCAGGCTAATTTCAGAATTTCTTTAAAGTAATTAATACACTGCTCAAAACAATTAAAGGATATTGCAGTTTTAGGTGCATTTTGTATCTGGTAAACTGTTTAGCTGATTGATACATGGTCGACAGACATAGTAGGTTATATGAGAATAAATTACACATGTTTGGCAGAAAAGAATGCATTTTATTGCGCATTTGTGTACTAAAGGAAAAAAACAAAATTTGTGCATATGAGAAAAAAAGAATAAGAAAAGGTGTTTTCTTCAAAGAAAATCATTTTCAGTAGGGGGTATGGTTTCCACGGGCGGCCAGCAACGTTGAACACCTTTGAGGCATGGACTCAATGAGGCTATTAATGACGAGTTGGGGTATTCTGCCCCACTCTTCCAGAAGAGCTCTTTCCATAGTTCTTGTAGAGTTTGTGGGGGTTGTTGGCGGCCAGAAACTCGTCTTCCTAGAGCGTCCCAAACGTGCTCGATTGGATTCATGTCTGGAGAACACGCTGGCCATTCCATTCGAACGATTCCTTCCTCGAAAAGGAAATCCTCCACCAGGTTTGCACGATGTGGCCTGCAGTTATCGTCCATTAAAATGAAGTTATCTCCGATTGCTGCAGCGTAAGGGACTACAATAGGTCTCAGGATCTCATCCCTATATCGGCGACCAGTCAGAGCTCCATCTCGAATGATGTAGAGGTCAGTGCGCCCGTCAATGGAGATGCCACCATACACCAACACTCCTCCACCGCCAAATCTGACATTTTCGTGCACGAACGCAGGATTATTCCTACTGCCACGGTCCCTCCAGATGAAAATACGCCTATTATCCGGATGCACAGAAAAACGGGACTCGTCAGAAAACAGAATATTGCTCCATTCATTTCTCCTCCAGTTGACATGCTCGGTTGCCCACTCCCTGCGGTCGCGACGATGCCTTGATGTTAATCTAACACATACCATCGGTCGGCAAGCATACAGACCTACAGCATGGAGCCGGTTTCGGACAGTCTGAGTTGAAATCGTGGTGCCTGTAGCAGAGCGAAGGTGTTGTTGGAGAAGAGTAGCGTTCATGGTTCGGTGTCTCCGAGCTGTTAACGCTAAATACCGATCTTCATTGGGCATTGATGCCCGTCTACGACTTTGCCCTGGTCTTCGGCCTGCACATCCACTCTCCAAAAAACGGTTCCAGATCCTGGAAATGACACTTTGTGACACTCCAATGGCTTGCGCTACTTCGGCTTGAATTTGGCCCCCTTCTAACCTACCAACAATTCTCAAAGCTTCTGAATCTGTCAAATGACTTCGCTGAGACATCGTACTCATCGAAACAAAGCAATCACTGAATGCCGATCAGCCTTGTCTTCATTCTCTTTTATCCAGTTGAAAGTCAAATTTCATTCGCTGCCGCTGAAGCGACGTTTTTGACGTCGAACTCAAAATTTGCATACTCCACAGTTTGAAAACCAGAAAAATTTGCATTTGTGATTCTCTTCTTCTATTTTCGGCAAAAAAATTTCGTTTATATCTTTATTTTATATAAAACTTCAAATATCCTTTAATTGTTTTGAGCAGTGTATTTATCAATTAATTTTTTTAAAGAAATTACTCTTCTTAATGCCGTTGGAACTGCCACATATTTGTTTACATTGTATTATAAAAAAAAGCTTTAAATACATCATTAAACGATTTTCAGTTATAAAAGTAAACTTACTTTCTGACTATTATTGTTATATTGCTAATTTAATGTCTTAATACTAGTGACTAGATAAAATAATATATTGCTATGATTAAGACAAAGCTAAACAGCATTTTCTTATAGCTCATAAAGCATAAAGTTTTAACCGATTTATTCAATAGCTTCCTTGTGAAGAACAAATATCTTCCGATAATAACCTAAACAAGAATCTAGCAAGTTATTAAGCTTCTTCTGTACTTCAAAAAATGTTTGAAATAAAATAATTTAACAACTTTTGGTGTCACCTGCACATCAGAACTCCCAAAATTCATGTAAATATTAATATCGAAATTACTGTAACGTTTTAGTAACAATCAGGGCTTAATTTCTATGAAAAGAAGTACCGGAGCCCTAATATTCTGCAGTACTAAAACCGTAGCGTGCCCCCCCCCCCCCCCTGCCACACCATCATTCCGATCCGCATATTTATATTTCATGCCTTATTTGCAAAATTTAAAGCATCTTTTTTTTCTTTAGCAAAATAAGAATTCTAAATATATCTGCCTGCATATACTTAACTGTCAACTATTCCACTCTTTAGTTCATCACTCCTTCGAATTGAAACCTTTGCCTAATTTTAATGTTAATTAATCGCAGAATCCTGCAATTTAATAAGGTAAGGATTATGATTCGAAAAGTGTTAACACACACACACACACACAAAAAAAAAAAAAAAAAAAAAAAAAAAAAAATCGCAGCTATGCATATATGTAGCTAATGAATGAACAGCAGGTAAAAACATTTATAAGAAATATGTTCAGAAAATCTTACGCGCCGTTTCCTCTGCATCCCCTACGTGGGCGATACACTACATAAGCGTTTTGGTAGAAAAGAATGCAGAAACTTGGAGATCGGAGGGAAAGGAAGAGTAATTTAGGCCTCGGTTTTTCGAAATCGCTATTGCACTGTGCTCCGGAGCCCTGTATTTATGAGCTCCGGTGAATTCCGACCAATATTTAAATATTTACTTAAAACAGAGAAGTACCGGAGGCGAGCTCCGGTGGGCTCCGGCGCAAATTAAGCCCTGGTAACAATACCTTCAAGTTGTTTGAAAAATTTATTAAATAGTACACATATAAAATGATTGATATGTTCTGAATAATTCAAGATTAACACCAAAAAACAATTTACTAAAGAGAGAATAATAGATAAGGACGATAATGGAACGAGCAAAAATCAACAAAAAATTATAAAATTATAAGCTAAAGTACTAAAACAATGAGTTCAAGAGAGAAATTCTCTAACAGGGTTCGTACACTTCAAGGACTTTCAAGGACCTTTTACCACAATTTTTGTAAAGTAATATTAGCCTTATTTAATGAAAATGAATTCTCCCTTCAGATATAGTGACCAGTGCTTTACGAAATTTATGATACTAAAACACCTAAAATTCCCTGAATCCCTTGATGCGTACGAAATCTGTCTAGGTTCTATCACTAACTCCAAACAATATGGCCACGTCGATAGTTCTGCACACTGCAAAGAGAGGCGTCTTAAATTTAGACACATATGTGGCTGAAAAAGAATTTCAGGCACTTAACCCTTAAATGCCGGGTGTTGCCTTTCGGCAACATGCCGAATTTAGGCTCTAAAATATAATTAGAATAATACTGAAGTTATAATGTCTAATGTTGCCAATAAAATACATTCTGAAAATATTATTAAATCTATTTTCAACATGTAGATGGCAACACTTGTGCTATTTTAGATCAAAGATAGATTTATTTTTCAATTTTTGCTATTTGTTCTTTTTGTTTTGTTTGGAAGCTTGCGAAATACCCTATTTTGTTCTGTAGTGAGCAAGTAAAATTTATTTCTTATTATAGTTCCTAAAATTCTTGTGTGTTTAATATTATAGATTTGTATCAAGGGAAATTATTTTTTCAATTAAAGACCAGTATTGCCGATTAGTAACAAACTGTTTTTTAGCCGTAAACCATACTTAAAACAAAATATGATTTTTTAAAAGTATTTTTCCCATGATTTATTTAAAAAATGAAAGCTGAAAAATATTATTACAATGATTTTTGAAAAATCAGGCATTTAATGGTTAAGTGTCTTAATCTGAAAATTAAGACAACGTATATGTGTTAATGAAAGACACATAAGTGTCTCATGGTGATCATGGTGGAAACGAATAGTGAATAGTGTCTAAAATATTCTATATATTATATAAAATATATATATTATATAAATTATATATATAATATATATATCTATATATTATATAAAATATTATAAGTTTCTAAAAAAGACACTTCGTTGCTTCAAATGTGTCTTAATTTAAGACGTTTTGTTTCTCCTGTTCTACCTACGTATTAACCATCAGGGGGCACTCTGAGTAGCGCATTTGTTTTAGATGTCATTCTTTCGAACTTGGTGTACGTTGTAATTCAAACTGAAAGTTTGTTTTTATGTACTCGTATAATTTAATTCGTTTTTTGTGAAATCTCAGTTCTGTTATTTTAATTCGTATTCACTTAGTTTATTTATGTATTGAATACGTACATCTGACTTGTGTGCTTGACACCCAATGTCTATTATAAGTTGTCGTCGATATAAAGGCGGGATAGACACAGAAGCAGACAACACTTGAAGATTACATCCGGGAACTTTACAAAGTGTGTGGAACAGACTTAGTGTTAATTTGAATTGATAATATTGTGTTATTCGTCTTGGTCTTGTCAAAGCTGATTAATAAAAAACTTAAAACCTTGTATACTTTTTTTCTGCCGGGTTATGTTTTGAGGATGGAGCATTTCATTCTGTAAATATGGCTAGCGGGGGAGGGGGAGGGATTATTAAGGGATTTCCTTCTAAAACGATGCAAGTCTTTCTTCCTCACTGTAATAGTTTTTAAAATTTCAAATCGAGGAATTTTCTTAATTCTTGCAACAGGGTTCAAGTAAGTGTCAATATTTTTTTAGTACTAAAATTAGTTTCTTTTATGATTTTCTAAATAGCACTGATCAAAATCTTGCACAAAATAGTATTATACAATTAATAGTATAGTTTTGAATCTGTTTGAGAGAGGAAACCACTAATTCTAGAAGTATATATTTTTAGACTTATGACGTTGTCTTGTATTACAAATTATATATTCTGGATTCTCATCTTTTTTCCCATGTTTAAAATGATAATATCTCTAACAGAAAATCGTTATAAATAAAATTCATTCTCTTGTTTTTCTACTTCTTATCCGCCAAAACCGACCAGAAATAAATAACTTTAAAAAAGCTTTAAATGATCTGCTAATGCTTTCTTTCTTTGTAACTTCCTGAGTAATAATGCTTTCATGAACTATTCATTAAGTTTTAATCAGATATTTCTTCCTATCTCAAAACCGCAAAATAAAATTAAGATAATAACATGAAATAATATGACGTTTTCATAAGACTCATTTGTTACGTACTGCGAGTAATTGTAAAACTGCCAGTAAAAATATACATATACCTGTATTTTATTTAAAATCAACTCTAATATTGATTATTTTTTATTATTTTTAGTAATAAAAGTAATTTGAAATTTATAATGGGAAAAAGTAAAATGCTATAACTAGATTTTGCACTTAAAATTGTTGTTTTCATAACTTTATTTATATGCACTTATACGAAAAATACAAAAATGACAATTAGATATTAGGATATATATTTAAGGCAAAAGAAGTTTCGGAAACTATAAGTAATTTTTTCTTCATGCTATTAATATAGGATATTTATTTACTTATTTTTAATGATAGATAGGTAGCTTAAGTGATTATCCACTGATTTACATAAAAACTTGCCCATGTGGCAATAAAATTTTTAAAAATATATAATTTTTAAATTATATGAATTTTCATTTTTTTTTCGATGAGAGGGGGATTTTATATGCAATTTTCGTTAAACAGATATCTTAAATCTTTTTCGACATTGCACTGATTATAATCAAAGTTTTGAATTTTTAGAGTAGGACAAGATTAAAAACACAAAATTTTATTTAATAAGATATTGAAAAATCTCTCATTAGACTTCGGGATTACGGAATTTGTTCGATGATCGGAGTTGTCTGCTTTTGTGAGGTAAAAATAAACAAATATGTATGTGTTTGTAAGGGTTTTTGTTTAATACAGTTGTCCGGAATTAGGAAATGTCCATTAACCTCTATACTGCCATTCCCGAATACCGGAAACCTCTACTTAACGAACATACTGCTGGGTTGGACTTTTTGCAAAAAAAGGATTTGATTGAAGCATGGACAAACTGGATAATGTCCCTTCCCCTTTCCCTACCATTTTAGGGGTCCTAAATTACACTGGTGTCCAAAATTAAGGGCCAATCACAAAATGCTTATTTTCAAGTACGCGAATGCTCAAAAGGAAATAATTTAATTCGAATAATTACTATCTTTACAGCTCAGCTAGTCAATATAGCATCTCATTCATGTCACACATGGTCACAAGTGTCACAGTCACTACAGTGAAGCGAAAAAATAGGAAATTCCATACATCTCATCATGAGTCTCAAATGATCACTATATGTAACTCCACTGAGACGTCACTGTGACTGCTGCTTTGTGACGAGTTACCATGTGACTTTACAATGTAGTTACATTGTGACTCTCATGTGACTGTCATCTGCAGACTCAATTTCAAAGTCATCGTGAACGCTGCATTGTGATAAGTTACCAAATAATGCCACATTAAAGTCACATGATGACTTTCAGGTGACAGAGAGACTGCTGTGAAGTCACCATTGTGCTGTTTTGTGAAAAGTCACCATGTGACTATAATGTGATATTATTTGGTGACTTATCATAATGCAACGTTCATGATGACTTTGAAATTGAGTCTAAAAATGACAGTCACATGATAGTCACAATGTAAATATATTGTAAAGTCACTTGGTCACTGGTCACAAAGCAGCAGTCACATTCACGTCTCAGTGGAGTCACATATAGAGATCATTTGAGACCCATAATGAGACGTTTGGATTTTCCTATTTTTTCTTTCACCGTAGTAACTGTGACACTGTGACCATGTGTGACATGAATGAGATGCTTTATGGACTAACTGTGCTGTAGGGATAATAATTATTTGAATTATATTATTTCCTTTTGAGTATTGGCTTGCTTAAAAAATAGCATTTTGTGACTGGACCTTAATTTTGTACACCAGTGTAGATATACAATTTTTGTTAAGCTTGTATTTTAAATTTGCTTCGACATTGTTTTGATTATAATCAATATTTTGAACTTCTAAAGTAAAATTAAGTCAAAAATGAAATAAATAAATAAATCTAAATACAGCAAAACCTCTCAATAACAAGCACTTCTGGAACGCTGAATTTGTTTGCTATTCGAAGGTGTTCATTTTTCTGGGTAAAAATATATGCTTATGTTGAAAAAGGTGAGTCTTTGCTAAATAAAGTTGTGCATATGAAGGTTTTGCAATAAAACCTCCATTAGACACCCCTACCCCTAAATTGAGAACACCACTATTAAGAAACACATTTTTCATTCATAACATGTACATGTTTCATATACTTTACCTCGAAAAATCAGACACCTCTGAATTGAGGACAAGTCCACTAGGTACCCCCTATTGAGAGGTTTTATTGTATTTATATAAATATGTTTTTGTTTTTAATCTTATTGTACTCTAGAAGTTCAAAATATTGATTATAATGAGTGCGATGTTGAAAAAGATAAAGTATCAGGTTTACGAAAATTGCATACCAACTTTAGGAGCAGAATCATGGCCAAATATTTTTTCAGGATTCAATGTGGTCAAACATAGCTACGTATGATGGTTACAAAACAATGGCTGCGATTTAGACGCATGAAGTGTCTGAAATTCAGACTGATAAAGTATATGAAAAAGTTAAGACTTTTTAAAACGTCTGAAAATTGAACACTCCGTTTCAGACACTTAAGTGTCTAAATTTCAGACATTTTAATTTAGAATGCAGGAACCGAAGGAAAGCATCTTAATTCGCTGTAAAATAGCACTTAAAGCACTAAATATATCACTATAGAAAATATCTGATAAACTAATTGGAGAGAGCACCATAGATTCCAAATATACTTTAATTTGAAGTAATTAACGCAGCACCTTACCACTTAGGCAAATCTTTCAGCTGAAGAATCTTACTCCAAATTCGATTGAAACGGAACATCACTGCTAGCGACACGTAGACAGTTCGAAGAAAACTCAGATTAGTCTATATTTTCCTCAAGGGAAGAGATACGACAAAATTCGACAATACTTACTACTAGTACTTATTTATACCATCTAGTCGACCACAAAAACCAAATTATCATATTATTCCATTAAATAACCGAGAAAATAATATTCTTGGAGATTCAACCACACTTTGCGCATCACGTTTACCATACAAAACTCAACAATTCTATTGACCCTTAAACTATTTCCATAAAGAGAGTAAACTAGGCACTAATGCTACAGTGTTTCAACAATCATAATTTTTGCTGTTCGCCATCGTACGGATATGCTTAAAGCAGTTCAAAAGAGTATGGGCAACAAGCAAGCTTGCGCGAATTTTTGCTATGAATTCTGACCGGGGTGAAAAACAGCGAAAAAGGCTCTGAAAATCAACAAGGCATTTGGCCCGAGGACGACAAGTGAACTTACAACTGAACGTTGTTTCCACAAATAGTTGGTGCATGTGATAATATTTAAGATTAAGTGGATCTTGGTCAGATTATGTCATTGCCAATTGCATATTGTACATACCACTACATATAATTTTTTATAAAATGTTTCTGGTGTGAATTTATGTCATGAAACCGCACCAGGCTTCAAGTTGGAAATACCACAAATATTTTTCATTACTTTATGGAAGTAATCGTTAGAAATACAGTTGAGTTACTTGAAATTTTCATTAAGTCGAATTTAGGGCATAACGCGTTTCCTGTTCTACTGAAAACATTTCAAAGAAAATTTTAAAGTACAGTATATTAACATATTATTTAGATAGCATGTTCACGCAGAAGGAAGATTGCACGGGGATACGCTAAAATCTACTGCAATAATGCATTAGTGTCTCAGTCATTTTGAAATCTTTAAGAATTCAATGGTTTTTCAACTCGCTGCCGGCCAGAAATGTACATTACATTACAATAACGAGTAAAAATGCTTTTTTCACTATAAATAGAACAAAGTTTATTGATGTATCCATGAAATAGAACTTGATGCTGAAAATGCTAATATTTTGCTGCAATCGTTCAATCTAACTTTTAAATCTTAGTGTTTTAACATGCTTATTCATTACCACGATTGTGTGAAATAAAAGCAATTGCGTGAGAAAACTTTTAACAAAAATCGAGAATGTATCTGCTTCAGTCTGCTCATACTATATACAATACTAGTCTGCTTCATTTTTAAGAAATAAATTAATTTGATATATTGCCTCTTATTTTCTGTAAGTAGCACGTAGTATTTTATTTTTTATAATCTGGGAGCTACATTATTTTAACTGCAAGTGGAATCAAAATAGCCCTGCAAAATAGTTGCAAATTCAATTAAATCATATTTGATGCATACGACGCGCAACGCCCGTCAAATATTTACACGTTTCAAATATTTTGAAATATATAATTCTCATTTATCATAGAATCTTTCTGAAATGAATTAATTTAATAGATTTCAGCAAATGGCTACGTAATCGGATATGCATTAATTTTTTTTACTTTATATTATTGAGGAAATGAGACATATGTGCTAGAGATAAAATCAAGTAAAACCGCGTTAAAATGAATTTCATGGACGAAAAGTTCTGTTATTTTGTAGGAATCATTTGATTGTAAACCTTTATTAAATATGTATTAATATATCTATTCACAAATTTCTTTGTGTGAAAGAAATATCTCATCTGAATAAGATATTCTAAAATATAGAAATGTATAAAATGTACAATGGTCTGCGTAAATCTTAAATTCTGTTAAAATGAATTAATTTAACACATTTCATCTTCTGTCTTTAAAATCAGTTAGCGTATTTTATGTTGCATAATCGAAGAGCCGGATTATTTTAATATATTAAATGGAATCAAACAGCTTACTAAATCCGTTAAAATGTTTTATGAAAATGCATAAAACATTTCAAATGCTACAAATTAAAATAAATTAAGATATTAGAATCTATCGAAATGTATAATCTGGGTCGTCTTATTTCATTTAAAATCTTTCAAAAGTGAATTACTTTAATAGATTTTCTCATCTCAATGCACGTCAGAAATGGGCATCAAAAACGCATTAAAATTAATTACATACACGAATTATTCTATTATTTTGCAGGAATCACTTGATTGTAAATCTTCAATACATATGTATTAATATGTATGTTCACAAGTTTCTTTGTATGCAAAAAAGATCTCGTGTGAATAAGATATTCTAAAACATAGAAAAATATGTGATCAATCGTCTGCGTCTATTTAATTCTAATACTGTTAAAAGGAATTAATTTAGCAGATTTCATCTTCTGTCTTTCAAATCAATGAGCGCATTTTATGTTATATAATTGGGGAACCAGGTTGTTTTAATTGTAAATGGAAACTAAAAGCTTGCTGAATCCATTAAATGAAAGTGTTTTCTGAAAATACATTAAACGTTTAAAATGTTATAGATTAAAATAAATTAAGCTAGAACCTATCGAAATATATAATCTTCTTCGTCTTATTCCATTTAAAATCTTTCAGAAGTGAATTACTTTAATAGATTTTCTGATCTCGATGCACGTTTGAAATCTAACAGTGTATTTTACATTACATTATCGTATAAATTCATTATTTATGTTCGACGTAAAATCAAGTTTCTTAAAGAACTCATTAAATTCTTTATGTAAATTATTTGGTATTATGTAGGAACTCATTTCATTATATGACTTTAAAGCATATACTAATATATTTATCTCTAGATACTTTATATGCAAAAAAAAAAAAGATGTCATGAAAATAATTTAATCTGGAATAGAAATAAATGTATAATCGTCTGCGGCTGCTGGATTTTTAAATCAAAGCGATATAAGTAAGCGTCCTATCTTAAATGGGAGAGGTATCCGCAAGATTAAAGGCGAGGTCACGTCAATCAAGGTCATACGCCACCTAGCGGACGGAGTGAACTACAAGAGGATTATTAACTTCTTTCCCCTTTATGGATGATCTATAAGTTCGATATCTATGAAATAACTATGCGCACGCGCAACCGTGATTTTATTCGTTTGTCGTCTGCAGTACTTAATTATTGGAAGTATAGATATAATTCGATTTATTTAATTTATTAATTGAAGTTAGTTATTTAAACAAAATGAGTTATTTTAAGAACTTATATTATTTGGGAAAATGCCACGTCGGCGTTTTAATAATTGCAGTTTTCAAAACTGCAAAAATAACTCTCTATATGAGAGAACTCAGTTTTTTTCGCTTCTCAAAAGAGAAAAACAGGTTAGTTTTGTGTTTTATTATAATTTATAAAAAAGTTAAAATATTATTTAATGTATATTATTAAATGTCAGTGATTTTAATACGTTCTATTTGAATTATGTTTTTGTAATTCAATGAACAAGGACATATAAAAATTAGTTAATGTATGTTAAGATAGAATTTTACAGCAGCGTTTTTAATTCAATTCCTGATAAGATAAAGTTATAAAAATTACATAAACATGTGTATTTCCAATGAGAATTAAACGTTTCATTACGCTTAGAGTTTAAGTATAAATTATTTAATTAATTTTAAGGCATATTTTTTATTTACCGGGCGCAGGCGATAATTTGCCAAATATTCTCTTGATCGAATTGTATTTATAATATTTAAAATAGAAGCATTTCATTCATTCCATTTAAAACTCATTTAATTTTACATTAGGATCCACTTTAATTTTAAATGCAAGGAGTAATTCTTGTACTATTAAACCAGCAATAATTGATTATTTATAGTTTTAAATATTTTGAGAATTTTAGACAAAAAATTCCTAAAATCGACAAATTACTTTTTTTTTTTAATTTAGAAATATGTCGGTCATTGTGTCATATCCGGGAAAAATAGTTTTCATGGGATACCTGCACTTCGCACAGGTGAATAACATTGCAGAAAGCATTCAAAGTATAGAAGAAACTTCAAAAATTGGAATAAAATATAAAATATTTACAAATAGTACGTGGTATGCTCAATTAAACATTTATTTATCTTACACCGGTTCTTCGCAGGGGTAAAATGGTAAAATGGATAACTTTCCGTAATCGGGCCGATAGCCATGATTGGCGTCAAAGGAGAAAACAGTATACAATTGTGACTGTATAAAAGTTAAATAATGGTTAGAAAATGAAAGTAACTTTTATCGAAATAACCCAATTGCGGAACATTCTCCAAATTTGAAAAAGTCTTATGAAACACACAACAATCGCCAATAACTGAAAACTATAAACTAATAATAAGGTCGACGTAGCAGTTGTTGGTCGGTAGCTAATAATTTCAAATTTCCCTTTTAATTTTGTCCTGTTTCAATTTTTTTTTTTTTTTTCAATCTGGCTTTTGCAAAAGAGTCGGAATAAGTAGTAGAAAAAAAGGGCTGCGGACGACGGAGATGGGCCATTTGAGCGTATTAAAATCACTGACATTTAATAATATATATTAAATAATATTTTAACTTTTTTATAAAAAAAAATTATAGGGCTGAAAATCACGTTTAAGATGCTTAAAGGTTTTAAATATTTCTCTTTTGCAATTTCCCAAACAGCTGGTATAATTTAGAAATCGTAGTTTGTTACATAACTTACTCAATTGTTGTACTTGCATGTACAGTTGTAACAACCATAAAGAATGTTTAAGGATTTATCAGCTACGTTTAGATAAGGTAAAATTAATTTCCTAATTTATAATCAAGTTGTAAAAATACTAAAATGTTGTATTGTTACTAGAAACACATCCATGTACATAATTTTTATTTTTCTAGCATATCTGGGAGGGAAAAATCGATTAAATCTTTTTATCTTTTCATATATATCAACAGGGTTAGATTAAATAAACAGTGTAAAAAAGTACTTTTATGTTAGCCGGCCGCAGCTCAGAAACCGTCAAATATTTTCCACATCACCAGCGTTTATGTTGCATTCATTTCATTCAAAATATAAAATCATCATTTTAAAAATATACTCGTCATTTGAAAAACATAACTTCATTTAAAATACATACATACTGGTATATTACATCAATTTAAACACATGCTTTTCGCTCATTATATTTAAAATACATTTTTTTTTTCTAATAAATAATAACATAAACCCAAGGTGGGCAAGTTTCTTCCAATGTGGAAAAAAACCGGGAAAAAACCATGGAATTAAAAGTTACGCCTATAACTTTTATTAACAAAAATGGTTTTCTTTTAGCCTGAATAGCTTGCATAAAATTCAGGTCTATTTGAAGATATTCACAGTTTAAGAGTTATAGGCGGAAAAGCAGACAAAGCCATTTTAGAGAATACCTGTTAAAATTTTAATCGTGAATTTCAAATATTTACTCACTCATAGAAGATTAACCTTGTTTACCAGATTTATTGCAAAATATTTTTGTTACAGCTTGTTTTGATAAAAATATATGTATTTAAAAAATAGTTGCGATGTCAGTTTAGTTTCGGGGCAAAAGGCAATACTGTTTACGTAGCATTAGTGCTTTTTCTCCGGAAATTAAAATGACTTTGCGATTTTTTTTAATACACATATTTTCATCAAAACAAACTGTAACAAAAATATTTTTCAATAAATCTGGTAAATAAGGTTCATCTTCCATGAGTGAGTAAATATTTGAAATTCATGATTAAAATTTTAACAGGTATTCTCTAAAATAGCTTTGTCTGCTTTTCCGCCTATAACTCTTAAATTGTAAATATCTTCAAATAGACCTGCGCACGAGATGCGCAGATGGTAGATATTCTGTCATATATGACGTCATACAAAAAAACCCGCGTATTTGCGTTATTCACTCCATCCACAAGATGGCGCAGCTGTGTCAATTTACGACAGATTCCAGCATTAACTTTGTACGCTTACTTATAGCGCTTTGTTTTTAAATCCTTCTAAAGAAAATAAATTTAATAGATTTTTCTTTTCTTTTTTTTTTTTTTTATAAGTAAAACATAGTATTTTAATGTGTATAACCGAGGAAATACATTAGATTAATACTTACCACAATTAATCGCTAGGAATACAATTTAGTTCCTTGAAATTTTCATTAAGTCGAATTTGATACATAAAGCGTTTCGAGTTTTACTGAAAGCATTTCAACGAAAAAGTTAAAGTAAATAGCTTATAAACATATCATTTATCTAGCATGTTGACTTGGAAGGACGCACGAGGATAAACTGAAATCTTGAATAGAAATAAACATATAATTGTTTGCGGCTGCTGGATTTTTAAATACTTCTAAAGGGAATTAATTAAATACATTTTTCTTCTTTTTTATAAGTATAACATTGTATTTTAAATTTATAAAATCGAAGAAATACGTTAGCTTAATACTTTACCACAACTAATCGTTAAGAATACAATTGAGTTCCCATAAATTTTGTTAAGTCAAACTTGATACGCAAAGCGTTTCAGGCTTTACCGAAAACATTTCAACTAAAATTTTAAATTATAGCGTATAACATATCATTTAGCCAGCATGCTGACGCAGAAAGAAAAGCGCAAGGGGATAAGCTAGAATCTACAGCAATAATTCATCAGTGTCTCAGTTATTTCGAAGTCTCTCAGAATTCAATAAATTTTTCCATTTCGCTGCACATCAAAAATGCACACTGCATTACAATAAAGAGTAAAACTGCTTTTTTCACTATAAATACAACCAAGTTTCTTGATGAATCGATGAGAATGATGCTGAAAATGATTCGTATTTTGCTGCAATAATTCTATCGTAACTTTTAAACTGTTGTATATTAACATGCTTTGCTTATTCGTTAGTTCCATTGTGTGAAAAAAAAGAGATCTCGTGAGGATAATTTAAACTTAAATAGAGTAAAATATAAAACTATCTGCTTGATTTTTAAGAAGTTAATTAATATGATGGATTCCCTCTCATTTTTGTAAAAAAAGCATAGTATTTGATTTTTTATAATCTAGGAGCTACATTATTTTAACCGGAAGTGGAATCAAGGTAGCTTGCAATTTCAGTTAAGTCGTATCTACCCATGACATGACATCGCGGTGCTTAAGGAGTGCCAACGCGGCGTTAAGCGCCGCCGCACGTAACCTCCAACTAAATATGAAAATGAACTAAGGATGAATTTTGAAACAATGCACGGACTAAAAGTATAATTTGGAAGCTTTGGTGTCCCGAGGGCCATTCCAGAGTTGGAAGCACGAGGTTAAATATAACTTCCAGGAAAAGGAGCGCATAAGGCATCCAAAAAAAGTTTTGGTTGCCCTATACTTCGATGTCATTTCACCGACTGGCGTAGGCAAAGAACGGAGAATGCAAAGGCAGTAGGGTACCAACGAACACAGGAAAGCTACAGCATAAGGTAGCCAAGCCTATCTAAGTATTCTAAAACTTATAAAAACAAAGGGGGCCATCTACGCATACGACGTTTCAAATCTTTTGAAATATATAATTCTTCGTTATTATAGAATCTTTCTGATATGAATTAATTTTATAGATTTAAACGAATTGCTACACATCGGATATGCAACAAATAATTTTACATTACATTATTGAGGAGAATCGACATTTGTGTTAGAGATTAAATGAAATAGTAAGAAAGAAAAATCATGCGCCAAGCATAGATTATTAAACACTTCCCAACACATTCAGAATAATGTAACAAAACTTCATAATTTAATAGGTTAAAATATTATGTCTAATTCAACCCTATGGTAACGCATAACACATTTGAAAACCTAATTTCAGCTATGCCCATCTACAATCGGAAAATTATCCGAATACTTTGAGCAGCACTGTATATAATTAAAACAGTTAAATTTAAAAATGCAAGCCGAAATTGAAAAAGCACTTCAGCAATTATAACTCAAAGACACTATTGTAACCGATTTCTTCTGTGTGTCCCTGTAAATGAACGACAAATGCTATGAATACCCTAGTCTGTCGTAACCATCTTGTAGTGAAATTCAGGGATTTATATAATTTTAATTACATTTAAAACAGCGTAATGTCATTAAAATACTCTGCAAACGATTTTCCCCATATACCATAATGTAATGGAATTCTGTTGGGCAACCCTGTAAATGAAATACTAATCCCACATATTTCATACGCAATACCAAATATGGTTATAGGTGACCCTAAATATGGATTATCAATTGCATGACAATCCGAGTATATTTACGGGAGTTAGAGCGTGGACAGACAAACCGAATGCATAAACACTTTTCAACTTTGCTGGAAAGTGTTAAAAACACGTTAAAACGAATTTCATATATGAATTGTTCTGTTATTTTGCAGGAATCATTTGATCTTAAATCTTTAATACATATTTGTTATATCCATTCGCAAGTTCCTTTGTGTGCAGGAAAGATTTCATAACAATAAGATATTCTAAAATACAGATAAATTTATAATCGTCTGCGCCTGTTTAATTCTTGAATCCTATTAAAACGAATTAATTTAACAGATTTCATCTTCTATTTTTCAATTAAATTACAGTATTTTATGTTGCATAATCGCAGAACTACATTTTAATTGGAAATGGAATCAAACAGCTTGCTGAATCCATTAAATTAAAAAGCGTTATGAAAATACCTAACAGATTTCAAATACTCTGAATGAAGATAAATCAAGCCGAATATGCAATCCTCGACGTCTCATTGAATTTAAAATATTCCAGAAGTGAATTAATATAATAGATTTTCTCCTCTCGATGTAAGTCAGAAATGCAACAATATATTTTACATCACATTCTTTTATAAATGCTATATTTATGTAAAATCAAGTTTCTTAAAAACTCATTAAATCCAATTTTATGCTTAAAATGTTTGATATATTATGTAGGAAATCATTTTATTGTACTTCTTAAAATCATAGATATTAATATATTTATTCGATCGATGTACGTCAGAAATACAACAGTATATTTTACATTACATTCTTGCATAAATGCTATATTTATGTAAAATCAAGTTTCTTAAAAAACTCATTACATCCAATTTTCTAGCTTAAAATGTTTGATATATTATGTAGGAAATCATTTTATCGTACTTCTTAAAATCATATGCATTAATATATTTATTCGCTGGCTAGTTTGTGTAAGAAAAGGTCTCATGAAGGTTATTTAACCCTTAAATGCACAGTGATGCAAATTTGCATCGCCTTTTTTATTTAACTTTTAATAAATAAATTAAGTCCTTAGCAATCGCTATATTTATATAAAAAAGGTAATACTGTAAAAATTACAAAAATATGCTACTGTATAAAATTAAAAAACTATCTTAAAATTTCTGTTGTCTAATCCTTAATATAAGATTAAAAAACACAATTCTAAAAGAATAATTCATGCATTTAAGGTTTAATCTAGAATAGAAATAAATATGTAATCATCTGCGACTGCTGTATTTTTAAATACTTCTAAAAGGCATTAATTTAACATATTTTTCTTCATTTCATAAGTAAAACATAGTATTTAAATTTGTATAATGGAGGAGATGTGTTACCTTAATTGGAAATGGAATCAGATAGCTTGTAAAATCCATTAAATTATATTTAGTACGTAGAATGGTTTAAATGGCCTGAATAAATCATTTTACTATCGTTTATTTACTATTAATCATTTTACTATTAAATTTGTGGCTATCACAATGAAGATAATTTAAGCTAAAATGTATGATCCTCAACGTCTGATTTATTCTAAAATCTTTCAGAAGTAAATTTATTTAATAATTATCCTCATCTCGCAGCACGCTGGAATTACTGCAAAGTTACATTATAATATTTCTTATTTACATAACAATATCGAGAATTTCATTAGAAATACAAACAAGAAAGAAGCTTGCAGAATTCTTTAATTTTATTTTATTCTTAAAGTTTCTTCGTAACTCTAAAAACATTCTGTACAAACATATTTATTCACTAGTTTGTTTGTTTGTTTGTTTTTGGTTTGTTTGTTTTTGTCCTTTTTCTTAATCAATTGAAATGAATGAATATTTCAAAAATCTCGTAAGGATAATTTAAACTAGAATATAAAGAAATATCTTCTCCTGATTGATTTTTACCTTCTAGTGTGAATGAATTTAGAAGATTTCTTTTCCACTACGCATGTACAACACAGTATTTTATTTTTCACTTTCATGGAAATATATTAATTGAAATGATTTATTAATTGAAAGCAAACTTCTCGAAAAATGTATTAAATCATACGGGATGCATAAAACATGATGCGTAAGGTACTTATTTTTTATTACCTCTGTTAGTTGAAAAACGCAATAATAGTATAAGTTTAATTAAGTCGTCAAAGTCGAAGAATGTTGATTGGAAATAGTGGTATTCAAAAATAAACATATCTACGCCCCCTGTAAAATGCTTAAAATGTGCTGAATGCATTACTTTTGTTATTGTTACAAAACATGACTTTAAATTTTCATCTTAAACAAGTGAATGCAAAATAAATTCTATGCGAAATCACCAAACGATTTTTATTTGTATAAAATACAAATATAATTTTAATGCCTGTTACAAAAGTTTTACAATATTTGATTAAAACAGTTATTTTGCGCATCTAACAACATTTTGAAAGTTTATTTAAAGTTAATACAAATTGCAGAAATTTTAAAATAGTTTTAAAACAAGAACGAAAAATCATGCATCACGCATAAATTATGAAACAATTTCCAATTTCATTAGAATATTATGACAAAACTTTATTGTTTCATACAAATAATAGACATATCTGAACTTATCTAAATAAATAATTTAGAAATCACGTAACACAATTAAAAATCCATTTTCAGCAAGTATTCTCTTGTATAGTTCGGTATATGCAGGGATGAAAGTGCTGCGTCGCAAATGCCTGATTTTCCCTACTAAATTTTAATAGTATTCTTCACCTTATTAAATTTCAGAAATTCTGTGATTAAATATGATGAGGAATACTATTAAAATTTGGAGGTAGCAATCGGCCATTTGTTGCGCTGCACTTGCATCCCTGTGCATATTCTCTACAGATTTTAATATATACCACACGGTAAAAGTAAAATTTAATTCAGGTAGAAGGCACAAAACAGCTAAGACGTTTTCTCGTAACTACCACTCTTTCACGCCAATTTATCCGATCCAATTATGAATGAATTTATATTATACTCATTCCACATAGCATAATAAAAATCAGTTTAATTAAAAAATGAGTAACATGTTAATCCCGTCCGTATAAAATACTAGTAATTTATTCGAATTTTATAAGTTTCCATGTAGTATATGTTCTATGGAATTTATATACACGATGTTAATATGCTAAAGATTTAGTTAAGATTGAAAACACATAATACAACTTAAAACGTACTTCTAGCAGTTGTAATTCATAAATGATTGCGTATCTTAATTTCTTTGTGCGGTCCTGAAAAAAACATTAATTTGCACGTCCCATTTAACCGGTGGAATATGTAATCAATAACATTTATCATTTACACAAAAGCACACTTCAAACATTTATTGTCTAATGATAATAATGCATTCGAATTCTTTTATGTGTCCCTGTATATATATATAAAAAAAAAAAATCAACGCACACCATTTTGTATTGGAAACATGTTGTAATGCGTACCAACATTTTATGTCAATTTCTTAATGTTTGAAGAAGTATAACGTCATCCAAATGTACTTCAAATAATTTTCATCCGTAGACTATGCTATATGCGAATTTTTTTGAGTGTCCCTTGTGTAAACAAACTATTAATGTTGCGCTCTTCATTTTCAACAAGGAACATACTATGATAAACCTTAATACCATATGTCATTTACGTGAAAATCAAAGGATGTTTACGAGAGTTAGAACGTGGTGAAACAGATGAACCGAAATCATAAATATTTTTCAACTGCGTTGGAAAGTGTTAAAAATATTGTAAGAAAGGTAAAAATTAAAACAATAACTATATTACGTATTATATTGAGCGGGAAAAAATCAAAATAAACTGCAAACCTGGCATAAGGAATTTTGATACTTCTTCAAAACTGTAAATTATATTTTTTTAATTCGAAATAAATATTAAAATAGCACTACAAACTATCGAGTATTTTGCATTAATGAATGAATTATACTCAAGACTATCTTTTAATATTTTATTAGTTAATTTTACTTTTTGCAGTTATTATTTGTATCATAACTTTTGAAATAATACAATTACTAAAAATGTGTTTTAATTTTATTTAAATAAGAAATTTAAATTATGCATATTTCATTGTATAATTAAGTATTGCGTGGCAGCGCAATACTTTTTACTTCTCAGTGTGACTCTTCAATGTTAATTTAACATAATAAAACCTATGGATCTCATAACTTTTTACTTTCTCAAGATCTTTACAAGAAGAAAGTATTGGATTCATGAAAATTTTCGAATTCCGGTTTTCGACGGATTTACACGTTTTAGAGGTCAGAGAACCCGAAAAACATGTTTTTACGAAATGTCTGTCTGTGAGTCTGTCTGTCCGTCTGTCTGTGTGTCTGTGTGTGACACAAATTTTGTGGGCGCACTATCTCAAGAACTAATGCACGGAATTTAATGAAAATTCATATTCAGTTAGTCCCTGATACAAATTGATGCTGATTAGTTTTTGGTGCAAATCGCTCAACAGGTGGCGCTGCTATGCTGCATTTTTTATGATTTCCGAAATCCCTCTATATCAAGAACTAATGCACGGGTTTTCATGAAACTTCAAATTCAGTTAGTCCTTGATATGACTTGATGCTGATCAGGTGTTGGTGTAAATCGCTCAACAGGTGGCCCTGCTATGCTGCATTTTTTATGATTTCCGCAATGGGTCTATCTCAAGAACTAATGCACGGATTTTCATGAAACTTCAGATTCAATTACTCCTTGATATGACTTGATGCTGATTACGTGTTGGTACAAATCGCTAAACAGGTGGCGCTGCTACGCTGCATTTTTTACGATTTCCGAAATGGCTCTATCTCAAGAACTAATGCACGGATTTTCATCAAACTTCAGATTTAGTTAGTCCTTGATATGACTTGATGCGGATTACGTGTTGGTGTAAATCGCTCGACAGGTGGCGCTGCTGTGCTGCATTTTGCACTATTCCTGCAATAGCTCTATCGCAAAAACTAATGCACGAATTTTCATCTAATTTCAGATTTAGTTAGATGTTAACACAAGTTGTTGCTGATTAGGTTTTGGTGTTAATCGTCTAATAGGTAGCTTTGCTATGCCGGAATTTTCATGATTTTCGCAATAACTCTATCTCAAAAACTAATGCACGGATTTTCCCCAAACTTCAGATTCAGTTAGACTTTGACGTAAGTGGTTGCTTGGTAGTTTTGTTTAACATAGGTTTTGGTGTAAAGTACCCAATAGGTGGTGCTGCTAGGCTGAATTTTGCTGCATTTATACGATTTCGTAGATAGCCATATCTCAAGAACTAATGCACGGAATTTCATATCTATAGAATCCTCATGATGGGCATAGATTGCCGTTTAATTTTGGTAGTGTGATAGCGAATTTTCAAGTATTAACATGCATGAGATAGAAGAAAGTTTTGGGATTGTTATATCCGACTAGTTTACTTGTTCCAACCGTTTTGCCCCTGATGCCACAAAAATTTCACTTTTTTCTAATTCTAATAATATTAAAAATTTGAAGTGCGAAAATGTTTGCCTGAAGTCAGGGTCAAAACGGATAACAAAATGCCTTCGTATATGGGTGGATTATAAACCAGAGATTAAAATTGGCTATGTATTCTTTACTTTATTCGAATATGTTTCTTAACGGTTACTAATTTCTCTATTTTCATTGAGAATCAAAGGACAATTTTGCTATAAATTTTAACATTTATTTTTTATTGTTCCAAAACATTCAAAAGCCGTAATAATAATTTGTCTACAGCAATTAATTTTCAGTTAGAAGTTTTCCACATAAAAAGGGAAATTAAAGTATTGTTTTTAAGAATTAAAAAGCAGATGAATATGGCGACATATTTATAATAAAGAAAACATTTTCAAATATTTGTTAATGAACCAAGAAGCGTGAATATGAATAAATACAAAAAGCAGGTGAATATGACGTAATACTTAAAACAAATTATTGAAGCATTTTTTACCTACACTGATTGTTAACATAAGCTGTTATATCAGTTATATACAGAAAAGAATTTTCTGCCAAACATAATGTCATGATTCATAGGAAATGAAAATGAACATATTATTAAGAGAACGCCTAGGAGAAAAATGACTTCTTATTACATTAATAGTTTAGATGGTTATTATGAAATAGGTTGTACTGACTCAACACCATTTACTTTTGCATTTATAGCGTCCACTGGGAGAAAATAGTGTAACCAAATTTGAGTAAAATCGATTTTTTAATGTTCACTGTATCATAGCTATACTACTGAAGTTAAAAGTAGTTGACACAGATTTTTCCCCCATCCAAAATGGAAACCATAACCTAAGTTAATTTTAAATAATAATTATTTTCTTGTCTTTATATCGCTCCATGGGAGAAAATAGGATAACTGTTTTTTTTTTTATTTTTTTTTTTTTTATGTTTTACTGTATAACAGCTATACTATTGTTAAATATTAGCAGTAAAATTCCAACACAATTTATTTTTGCATTCATAGCGTTCCCGAGTGGGAAATAGGATAACTAAAATTAAGTAAAATTGATTTTTTATGTCTTTATTATAGATTTGTTACGCTCAGATTGGAAATTTTTGTCCAAACTACGACAACCTGCATCACTGCACTGGCGAAAATTTTGGATTAATCATTGGTAAATTACATCACAAATTGCAATGAGATACCGCATAAAAAAGCCATGATAATGGTACATTTCGTTAATTTTGATATGAGTTGAATATGAGTATAAATGCAGTAGTTATTAAAAAAAACTTGGCATATTAAACAAAAAAATAATTGGCCGAACAAATTAAAAAACAAAACATTCTATTTCCTACATTATTTAAGCCCGAGAAAGGACAGATATTAAAATATTTCGTTCAGTTGGTTCTACGTTTAATATTAAATTTTTGTCACTTCACAAATAAGTTAAACCAACTGAACATTAAAAAATAAAAATAAAATTCATACAATATGATACTTAAAACACCCTAAAAACTAAGATTCCGTTTAAATGAAATGGAAATTAATCTTAGACTTTTTGCATTTTTAATTTGCAAATTTAGAATTATGTTTATGTTGGTTGTATACAAAATAATAAGGTACATGCAAAATACAAACATTCAAAAAAGGTCTAAGATTCCAGTATTTATTATATTATTATTAAGTATCCATATCCAGTCTTTATTTCCGAATAGCGGGACACATCGATTTAGCGAACGCATTTTAATCGCAACCCATATATAATATGCTTGTTTTTACCACTAAATAGCGAAAAAAACCTCAATAGCAGACAAATTCTTCGCTTTGGAGGTCTCCATTATTTAGAACTTTTAGTGTACTTTAATTACTGCGTGTATCTTGAGCTGCTTCTTTTAATCTATATTTTATACATTTATCTATATGATCAACCACATTTTGTTTCCAACAAAAATTGTAAAATCTATAATAATAAGGAAAGAAGTTTGCCTGTGAGTGTGTGAGTGTGTCGACGGTGTTCTGAAGAGACCGTTGCACGTAAAGCTACAAAATTTAGGGAAAAGATACGTCTATATATATGAAGTTTTGTACCTCGAAGCCAAATTCTCTATTTTTGTATTAGATTTTTCTAATTTAATTTTTTATGCGATTTTTAGCAATAGATTTTTTTAAGTTTTCAGGCGATTTTTTCACATTACTCAAAGGAATACGGTTTAATTTTTTTAACCCAATATAGTAAATTTTGTTCTCTTTTCAAAAAAAAAATTATTCGGAATTAGTACAGCAATTTTTGAATTTTTAGCGAATTTTTTATACGATTTTTCCTGGCCTGTCACACTGTGATGTGTGCAAAGTAAAAGGCTTTCTGCTGTCATGTACAAATATCTTTTTCTAGTTTTCTTTAATTTCTAATTAATAATTATACCTTATATAACACATATATGTGGAAGGTAACAAGTTCTGTATTTTACAAATAATTTTCCATAATTAAAATATGATTGTCACTGAAAATGAATGTCATTGTCCTGGCCTGCTCATTTTAGTTCTTTATGAGGTATAAAGATGGCGCTGCAGAGTAATTCTTCTTGACTTGACATAGTTCAAGTCAGAGGTAGTAAAATCATTGCTACCAGCAAGATCTTTTAGATATTTCCTTGAAAATAATGTGTCTAAAGGCTTTGTAAAAATTCAGTAGACTTTTATTATGTCATTTTCCTGGCTTCTATAAATTACAAATAAAACTGAACATTACACTGAATTTGATGTGCTATAGAGGAAACATGTTCCTTTAAACAAAATTAAAATGTTAGATCTAAAAATAAATAAAACAAGAATGTGAAAAATCTTTTATAATGAAATTTTCATTATCCTGACGGTCATTACCCTGGCATACATATGCCAAGAAAATGACACATAATTATAATTAAATAAAAATTAACTTAAGCTCTTCAAACTTTAACAATTTTACAAATAAATTCCTTTATTCAGCTGTTCAACCAAGATTTTTTTTTTAAATCAGAAGCTTTGAAACTATTTAAATTTTCAAAATTTTTGTTTTTAAAATCGCACATTTTGTGATATTTATGTCGGAGTTTCCTCTTAGTCCGCACAACTTCGAAGAAATTCCGTTCTATTTATATGCTGCCACCACCGATATGATTACGTGATATCGGTCACGCACTGAGAAGATTGTTTAAATGAAAACCAACGCTTTCAATTAACTAAATTAACAGTTTATTTACACACTATTTACACAACAACAAAACACTATTTACACTTACAAACTCGGATATAGATGATCCGGTTCAACATTAAATTGAATACAGTAAATGCTGGCTGTGTACTGTTAAACTACGTTAAATCACTCTCACTCTACACACGTTAAATTAGCTTTCCAGAGATCAATCTCGATCTCCCAACACATATGTGCACAACATATAAGCCTCCCAACACATAAGCCTAAGCTCTCCGAGCCTCACTCAATCCTACGCTCTATCTCTACGAGCTATACACAGTGACTACCTTGCGCTTGGCGCTCTCGGCTCCAACTGAACCCTATGATCTATCTAAGAGCTACACACAGCAACTCACCTTGCGCCTTGCACGCCAACTTTCAACTGACTCCCTCAGCAGAAGAGACTACCTTCCAGCAACCCCTTCATCCATCTCAACGTAACCCCTCCGGGGTTTTCTACCTGGCTCCCATTCCAAACTCTTTTCTTCGTTCGTGGAATGCTTTTGTCTCCCCATCTTCCACAGACATCTCAAAAGGTTGTGCACACCCCTCTCCAACTATCTTTTCCCCCTTCATACCATCTATACATTTTCACCGGCTTAGATCCAGTTTTAGATAAAGAAAGACTGTTATTTTGAAATTCCAGTACACTGCCCATACAATATATAATATATTAAGACAAAAATAATATAGAACCCAGTTCTAATAGCAGATGTTTCTCAGAACCTGACAATTTACTCATACACTCAAACGTGTGAAAATAAATGTATATAAAAATGAAAATAATATAAAAAAGTGCAACATCAAAATAAGTTTTAAAAATAGAAAGTTATGAATGTGTTATGAAATACTGAGAGGCTCTTCATAAGCGCAATTCATAGTAAAGACATGTTATTTCATCAAATATTGTCGGTTAAAGGCCTAGAAAGAGTAATTATCTTGATAATATAAAGAAAAAATACAAAACGATTCAAATATAATAATATAACCACGGAAATGTATCAAAATAAATACAAATATGCAAAAACTAAATAAATAATTAAAGAACTCACCAAGCAAAACAAAAAACGACACATGCACACGTACATACAAACAAATTGTATCATTTGTTTAAAGTCGATTAAAATGCATTTAGACGTTTAACCTGTTTAATTAGTAATAGCGATAATTAAATAATTTCTACTAGCTAATTAGCACTTACCTAAACCAAAGGTTAGGAAGTAAAAAATCCCCGATAATTTGCTCCGGGAGTAAGGGGTTTGGTGACAACACATGGTAAAAAATTAATTTAATAGATTTATTGTCTTTCTGAACCACGGAAATGCAATGCTTTATTTTGAACCACATTAAAGTACTGCCACCGTCAACTATTTTTTCGTATTTTTTCCAGCTCTATTTCCAACAAAATAATCATTCTGGCAGATTTCTGGTAATCTTCGAGAAAGACAATTTTTGTTTGAAAATATGTTTAGAAACATTCATACAAAATAGTCACCTGTGGCATCTGTTGAAATTCATAGTAAAACTAGTTATAATACGGACGCACCTCATTTGCCACGTGTTACGTTACAGTTTCGGACTTCTTTAACTTGGGTTTTTGTATGTAAAAGGATAATTTTGTAATCGATTTTTAACTCATTTCCTAATAGGTATAGAATTCTAAAAATTATATGCACAGGCTTGTTCCTGATGACAGTACAAAATTTTAATATTTTTAGAATCTAATTTAAAATTAATAAATTAATTTTAAATGGGGTTTTATTGTTTTTGGTTAGCCGGGTGAAGGTGATAAACCTTCAATTATTATTATTTTTTTTTTTTACAACCGTATGGAAGTTTTAATAACAGTGAAGTTAATTATCCGCCAAATCAAACTCGCTAAAAACGGCCAACTGGCTATGAAACATCGACGATGAAATATTTTAAATTCTAAACAAGTCGGAAATTGTACGTCAAACGTGGCAAATGAGGTGCGTTCACACTATAACTATTTTTATAAATAATCAGATCTTGGTGCAATAGCTGTTGTACTCTTATGCAAAAATTCATGATTACAAAATTTATTACGATTCTATATATTAAATCAGTTATACGGAAATAATAGGACTACGCCTTAAATATTATGTTATCACCATGACAACCCAGAATCATTACCTATCATGGGATATCATTGAATTAATGACGTATGATAGGATTTTATAAAATAATCACCATGTCTACCTAGAATCTTTACCTATCATGGGATATCATTGAATTGATTACGTGTGATATGATTTAATAGAATGAAGAAAACTTTTATTAATATCTTTTTAAGTTTTAATTCGATTTTCCTAAAGTCTGAAATGACTCGACAAAATTATGCAACGATTATATATATATTAAATTACAAACCATTCGGTTTGGTAATTTTTGGGCTGTCATATGCGGGCAGGCAGACAGACGGATGGACCAGAGGACGACTGTAAGTGCTACCTACTTATATAATTACGAACACACCTAAAAAGTAGGGTTTTAAAACTCTTTTTACTTTCATTTGAATTTTTTTTTTTTTTTTTTTACAAAGCAAGAAAAGAATCCGATTTTTTGTCGTTAGTATTTAGTTTGTTAGTCAGCATTATGTTAAAGAAGCAAAAATGTCAAAGAGACATCGGTCAAGGACTAGACAAATACCTATATTTTACCGTTCTTGAATTGCTTTAAGAATCCATTAAATCTTTTCTCTGTTTATATATGTAAATAAAGTGTTTAATACATACTGAATGAGTTGTTTATGCTTGAAACGTTTTATTTCTCTTCTAAAATCTCTTCTGAACAAAGAATGTTTAAATTTTCACTTTTACGCAATCCATCAGATATTTCTTTCGAATGCATTAATGTTTATGGCCGAAATTACCGAGATGGATGAAAGCAGAAACATTAAATTCTTAGTAAATTAATTTCATACATTTTAAACTTGCAAATAAAAATCGTACTGGATTTACTTTTAAGTAGTTTCTTTATCATTTACAAAAGATACTTTTATCTCGACGAGAGAGCCAAATATTTTACAGAGAAATATAAATGAGATATTTGTTGGAAAAGAACCAAATGCAAATTAAGGGGGTAAAAAGATTTCTAGTTAGAATCAGACTTTTTGAAGATTCTATTTAATTACATTTGATACGTAAAATATCTGATATGTAATAAAACAATCCTCTCTGTTATTCTTGAAAAACGGAATGTTTAATTATTTTAACAGGAACTGCGCCAGAACAACAGACATTTTAAAGTGGATGATGAGTAAATATAAGGAGTTGTACATATATAACGATATCAACTTTTTAGCAATATTCGACACCCCTCCTTATGATATCACACGTTATTCCTCGAATCTCTCCCTATTGGTATCGTTATCAGTGTCTAAAAATTCTTTTTTTTTATAATTTTTTCTTTCGTTTTATTTTCATACGTTTGCAAAGATATACAGATATGATTATACATTTATTATTCGCATACTTTACTGATTTAAATGAAGAGAAGAAATTAATAAAATATCCCCATTATATATGAAATATCATTATATCAAATAACATTTTAAAGAAATATTTATTACTTAAAAATATTTTATAATGACTTTTTGCTACATGATGCATTTAACAGTAATGTTGTCTTCTTACATTTGCTCCCTGAACGGGTGTAAGCAGAACTTCTTATAAACAAAACAGGTGGACAACATTCTTCCCTATTTTTTACTACTAAATATAACAAATATCATTTCGAACCTGATATCTCTAACAACGAATTATATGCCCAGTTGCAGAATAATAGGAATGGTGAACGTTGGGTTATTCCATATTTTCAAATGAAGTGATTTTATAATCATTTAATTTTTTAGTTAGATTTCGTATGAAATACTACCTATTGGGATCTCACCTACGTTGGAATTTCGGAAACATTTTTGCAGATATACACCGATCATGACCCCTAGAACACAAAACTACCCCCAGTAAAAAAATTTATGCATATATATCACTTTTTTATGGACACAATAACATCCGTAATTCTGCACAAATCTTTTCCAAACTGATACGTAAAATCAAGGGGCATAAAATCTCGGTCAAGTTCGTTAATGGCCAAATTCGGACCAGGGGGGGGGGGGAAATAGGATCAGGATCACCCAACCGGAGCACCCACCAAATTTGGCATAGGTTCAACGCTCCGGCGGAAAACCCCCACCACCAACAACGAGAAACCACATACAAGATAACAGTCCCAGAAAAAAACAGAAAAACAGGGTTAATTGAAGCAAACTATAGTGAAAATCTCACTAGAACGAAAAATATCTACATACAACAATTACATAGATTATTAGTACCAAAATAAAATTAAACAAACAAAAAAAAAAAAAAAAAAAAAAAAACACTTTTAGTAAAACACCGACAGTGTACCAAAAAATTACGTAAATTTACAGACGATCAAGCTCAAACACTTGATAACACTTGATAACATAGTAGAAAGGTCATATACAGTATGAACGAAACTTAACCAAACTATACGTGAATATCATGTTATCAGTCACTGGAAAACAATGTTTATCATGTTAGTCATATGTAACAAGTCACTGCTACGAAGTAATAATGTCCAGATAAATTGTCCTTGAAAGCTGCTTTTGGAAATTGTAAAATTGTCCATTTGCTGTAACTCAGCACTATGTACATAACTCAAGAATTACCCAATAACTTCAAAAATAGTTCTGGACAAAAGAAACCATTTCGGCAAAGCATGAAGAACCACAGACTTTTCACATCAACGTCACAGGTGGGACAGATGACCTTAATGTCAAAGACATGTTTAATACATCACTTGATCGTAAATGTGTCAGAAATAAAAGTTCCAAGAATAACTGTTTATAAAAGCCGTAAAATAATCCAAAAATAAACACTACAACTTGTAGAAAAACTGAAGAACCACCTAATGGCACTGTGATAGAACTGTCCAGAAGAAATGTTTTTTAAAAGAGTTTTAAAATATTCCCAAAAGGGGCAGGAGGATATTGTGAGAAAGAAAAATATACAAATTCGGTCACGATGTATATTTATTATATCCCAGGTGGGCCATATGAACTTAATATCGAAGACACAATTGTTACTTCACTTGAACTTGAAAATATCAAAATAAAAATGTTCAAGAATAACTGTTTTTAAAAATCTTTAAAATGGTCCGAGAATAGTGACCTACATTGTACAATACCAAGAACCACCTGAAAACACTGAGAATAAAATTGTCCAGAAGAATTATTTTTTAAAAAAAGAGTCTTAAAAACTATCACCGAAAGGCAGAAGAATAATCACTAACTTGTGAAGAAAAATATATTATACATAATATATTAGAATGTATATTTGAAAAACGAAAAATTATTAATTAATTTATTGTAAATGCAGCGAAGTTTACTATAATTTCCCCGGCACGCCAGAACTCTTCCAATGTTCCAAGAATCAGATCTGTTTCTTATGTAATCAAAATATTCCGTCGAAACCGGGCATGAGTCAAATAAATAATGGGGGGGGGGGGGGAAATAGGGAAGGGGGGAAAGAAAAACCCATAACTTTTTAATTATAATATATATCAACTCAGTTTAAAGTTATTATTACTTCTAAAAACTGCACCAAAAATTTATGTATGTCAGATTTTTGATAACACTAAAAATGGGTTCAAGGGGCAAAAAAAATAGGGTTTTAGGACGGAAAAAATTCATAACTTCGTCAATTCTCAAGCTATCAAATTCATTTAACGTTATGATAAATTTTCTTAATACTATCTACAACTTTTATACTAACAAGTTTTTGATAGGACTTATTCTTACTGCAAAATAAATAAATAAATAAATAAATAAAAACGAAAACAAAAAGGGAGGGGTTGAAGAAGAAAAAAATTCATAACTTCGTCAATTCACAAGATACCAAACCCGCACGAATTTATGATATATCTTATATCTTCTTAATATTATCTACAACTTTTATACTGACAAGTTTATTATAGGACCAATTCTTACAGAAAAAAAAATTAAAAATACATAGAGGTTTAAGAAAAAAATGTCGTATTAAGGATGTACTCAAATCCAAACTGCTTAATTTCTGACTGATTTTTAAATTCATTTTTGCCTTCAAACGTATTTAATTGGTAGATCCTCTTATTCAAAAACAGTATAATGTGCCGTAATGGTCATTTTTTTTTTTTATATACAGGCAGAATATATTTTACAAAATTATGTTAAAGCGGGCATTTCGAACCGAATTTCTTGAAGTAATTGTGTTCGAAACGAAAAATATGGTCCTACTGAGAAAATAACAGTTTATAAATCAAGTTCTAATAAATTGAACCAAAAATAAAAACATAGGTCGCTTATAAATCTCTTTAAAAATTACGTCAGCAAATTTTATGTTTTTCCTTTTAAAATGAATCTGAAAATGTGTCGGAAAATTTCGAATTGTTGAGCATGGAAAAATATTTCTTGAATACTGCCTTAACATGATTCTCATAAAGCCACCTCTTATAGAAAAATGAAATTAAAAGTGGTCAGATGAGATTGTTAAAGTGGGTTTATGTCTAATCATGATTTAGATTTTGTTGGTGAAATTAATGCTTAACTTCGAAGTGTACCTGTGCCTGTAGGCCGGGGTGGCAGGGATTTTTTTTATAACAACTTTGCATTTTCATAAAAATAGAAAAAATATTACATTGGTGTAAAGAAAATTTTAATTTGGATAAAAAATGATAACGATATTAAAAGACAAACCATCCCTCCCTCAAAGATATCTTACGATATCAAGTGCCAGACCCCACCCTAGAGGTCTGCACGGGGCCGGGCTTGGCCCGAAGCCCGTACCCGGCCCGGCCCGCGGGCCGGCAGAATTAGGACAAATTTTCAACGGGCCGGGCCGAGCCGCCGGACAAAATAAACGGGCCGGGCCGGCAAAAAATTTAATCGGGCCTGTCGGCCCGATATAAGAATTTAAGCGAAGCAGATAAAATACGAGCCATTTTCAATTAATATGATTTTCTCGAGAAGTGTAAATGTGCGTCACGAGCCGATGCGAGTTTAACAACATCATTACAGAAATGTAACATGTCCATCGTAGAGATCGACATCGTACAGTTACAAGATGTCTGATTCCGAGTTTAATTTTTTTTCAGAAGACTTGTGCCGGGACGGAACTAGTCTTAATCGATCTCAGGATGTGTAGAACAGTCATTGTGTTTTGTAGTATTAATAGTGATAATGAACTTCTCTTAACAGTATCTTTGGAAATATACCTTAAGGTGGTTCTCATATTCACTGCTCAACAATGCGAAGCTTTCAGACACATTATCTGACAAAATTTTTAACTACAAAGGCATAAAATTGACAGGCCTGCCTATTGAAGGCATTTGGAAACGAATAGCTTTTTCCATATTTGATAAATTACTTAGAAGTAACAGAGATTCCTGTCACGTGACTGTACGTTTTTCCCCTTTCCTGTGCTATCACTTCCGGAAATTCAATTCAAAACATTAACTTTGACAGTATTTTCAGAGAGATATATTGCTTTTATCTATGAAAAAAAAAAACGACATTTATATAACTTCTGAATAAGAATACCTGCCAATCTTACGCGTTTCCGAAAAGAGAAGAATTCATAAATGTGTCGAAATGTAGCTCCTTTGGATTTGAGAAAAGCCTTAAAAATGAGAGAATATTTTCACAAATATACTTTTTATTACACAGCTTCAAAAAGTATCATGTTTTTAATCCTTTATTCTGAACTACATTAATCTTTTAATGAATCCTTATTTCCATTTTGAAATGTCTGTAGACACGATGACTAAAACACTGTAAGTAATCGTTAATGTTTATTATTGTGTGCTCTCTGTTTTGCGAACACCATAGTAATGTAAAATATACTGTAAAATGTTCCTATAAATATGTATGTAGTATTCATTAAAAAAATCTTAATTGTATGTTGAGAAAAGACGGATTTTTTTTTTTTTTTTTTTTTTTTTTTTTTTGTAGGAATTGTGTCGGGCCGGGCCGGGCCTGTTTTCACTGATTTTTGTACGGGCCGAACTTCCAATTTTTACACCGGGCCGGGCCAAGATAGCTTTCGTTCGGGCCGGCCCGTGCAGACCTCTACCCCACCCCCCTCCGTCAAAGTAATAACGTTACATATGTACAGCCCAAATTATAATTTTTCGCATTCTCGACATAGAGTAAATCATCAGCACATAGATATGGACAGTAGTGTTTTTGACCATGTTCAATGTAAGATTCCTTACTTCCCGATAAATTGGAAACGGGTGAATGAATATTAATAAATGCGGTACCAAAATAATTGTCTTCGTCTCCAGAGTGTTAAAGGTTATAGTTGAGTAGTACATCATTTGTGTTTCTTAGAATAACCAGCTGTCTCCAAAATGCTTGAAAATAGTTGTTCTTTTAAAAATTATGTAATGAAATTATGCAAATTCAATAGTTATTCATTGCCAATCATAGAAAAATGTTAATAAATAAATGGCAAACAAATGAAAGAAAGAAATTAATGAAAAAAGGAAAGAAAAATAATTAGAAATATTGGGACCAATTGTACATGAAATCATACGGCTCTTAATTCTAAATTATTTCTCAAAAAATACGTAGGGTTCTCTGATTCGAGAAATTTACCATTTTATCGATCTACCTTTCAGTAATTTCAGTCTAATGTAGCTGTAAACTTTGAATTTGTCTGCAGCCAAACGATCCTGCAAGCGATATCAGCAGCATGTTCAACATTCAAAAACGTTCCGTTTAAAAAATAACGCACCCAGTAAGTTTAATCCTCAACTGACGTGAAAGTTGTGTGTGCAACTGGCGTCGTAGTATCATTTCGTCACCTAGCATTATCACTAATTAAAATATACATATATATAATGATTATTTATAAAAACAAAGGTATTTTTGCATGACTGTATTTATTTGTTGAATAAATCAGTAAATAAATCACTTATCACATATACTAGCCCCCGGTACGGTATGCTGTTTCTTTTTCCCAGCTTATTTTGTTTCATCTTCAAAAAATAACGTTACCTTACAGAAACCAGCCGTGAAACAAAGCAGTACGATTCAATACTCTATAGCAATTTTTTAAACTTCTAAGCAACGCACATTTTCGATTTTTATACCGTCGTATTGGAAAAAAAAAGTTCTTTTAAATGCATTTTGTTTGAAAACTGAATCTCCATTTATTATTTTGTTGTAGTTTTTAGATCCATTTGCTCAATAGTGGCAACGGAAGTACTCCATTTCTGTAGAAAGTAAAGGAAAAATAGTTCTAAAATAGTAATTATATATTTTTGTTGCCATTTTCTCATAACAACCGAAAGAAAATGTAATTAAAAAACGTGCTATTTTGAAAAAAATATATAAAAGAATGATTTATGTTAAAACAATGGATCTATTATAAACTATATTTAATCCTTTGAACTCGAGGGCTCCGGAGCGGAGCCTTTTAAAATTTGTCTTCAAGCTCGAGGTCTCCGCTACGGAGACAATGCAAATAATTTTGTGATACCTGTCTAGAAAAGCCAAGATTACATATTGACAATTGCTTCGATAGGTATCACACTTTGGACAATTACAAAATGTAATAATTTCATAATTTTTTGGTTTTTTTAATATATCATAACATTTGTATTCATAAAGAATTAAAAAACTAATAAGATATAACTGAAATCGCTTCGAGTTGCTGGTACTACGAATGAATAAAAAAAACTTCGAGTGCAAAGGGTTAATTTTAAGTTTCTATGAATCATTAGATAACCGTTTTTTGTCGATTTTCTTGAATGACGGCATCTTTTTGCTGCATTTGTGAATTATTTCGCGATAGTGATGTGCTATGCATGCTTTACTTGTAGATGTTTAAGAGTAGATCGTAAATGTGGAATTCTTAAGCGGATGCGAATGACGTCATTTTACATAAAATAAAACGTGTGCTTTAAGTCTTAAAATTGAAGCATGTTTTGTACTGCAGTAGAGTCCCGCTTAACCGAGTTATTTTCTTCTGATGGACTGGTGGCTTCTATTATTATGAAACAGACATTATAAATGAAGTGTTTGGTGTAGTTATGGCCATTTTTCCCCCATTCTCACCAGAAAATCAAAGTTCTAACTTTTTACGGCTGCTCTTTCATCTTCACCTAACGCTTCATTTATAATGGCTGTTTCATAATAATAGAAGCCATCAGTCCACCAGAAAGAAGTAAATGAAGTAATGGAAATGCCGGGGGCGACACTAAATTCTGAAAAAGCAGAATTCCTGTTCTCTAGTTGTTTATCTTGTCAACATCACATATTCTCAACTAAAACGTATCGTACAACGATGAACGAGGTATCATTGGATAGGATTTTTTGCTCACATCTGACATCGCATACTGAATTTTTGCCATACTTTTAAGTTGAGTAACATCATACATATTATTCTTCATGCCAGCATCCCCTTTTCTATACACGTACAAAACACATAACGATGAATGGGGTACTGTACGAAACGTTTTTGTACAGGCTTTTGACATAGACACACATATTTTGTTAAAACAAGTTGTTTGATTGAACAGATTTCAATTAATTAAAAACTAATGAAAAGTGAAAGTAAACTCAAAAATTGCAGCACGAACACCTCACAAATATCTACTGGTATACTTTATTATTTTTATTTGAATCTTACTGATGGATGAATAAATTACACGAGTAAAAATATACGTCGGAACTAAATGGCATCACAACACCTGTTAACCCTTTATGGGCTGACGATACTTTTAAGTGGGATTGAAGAAAATTTAACATAAAATTTATTTACTCTGTCTATGAATAAATGTATATTTTTTTTCCCCACAAAAAACCCTGTTCGATCAAATTTAGAAAGCGTAGAGAAACAGCCCAAGCTAAATATTTTGAAAAAGTGGTAATTATATTAATCATTTACATAGGTTTACCTTTTCTTTTTCTAAAAACGTTATATGAAAAATTTTCACCTGCAAAAGAATTTCTATTTACAGAGAGAATCATAATACATTTAAATACGTTGTTTTTATAAGAATTGTGATATTTCCATAAGAGTATCTTTGGTTATTTAATCTGATTATTCTTGTAAATATTTTACAAAAAGAATTATAACTACCAATTTATTTGATCAGTTTCAATGAAAAAACTAATCAAAATTTCACATTAGTATTATTTAAAAATTCCAGCATATCTTCAGATATTAAACAAGACAGTTATCGAGGTAAAGCAAGTTCTAGATAAATAATTCCGTAAATAAAGAGTTAACCATTTCAAGGGCGGTGTCATTAAAAAAGGACAACTAATTTTAATTCCAAAACTGACAATCGGCACCAAGAATATTTAATTAAAATTTTCCTTTTCTAATGTACGTGAAAATTAGCAAGGTCGTATTTTCTAATAAATTTTTTTATAAATTTTGGTGTCAATCTGTTACAGTCGAACCCTGTTAAGACGCTCACGATTGATGCGCGATCCCTTAAATATCGCCCATGAGGCTAATCAAAAATATCAGGTTTAATACGAGAACGGTTGTTACGCGATCCCGCTTAATACGCGATAAATTGTTGGTCCTTTGAGGAAAAAAAATCACGCTTAAGAAGCGAATTCATTGATCAAGATGCGAATTCCTTCTCTCTTCTCAAGTGTTGCCTATTTTGCGGATTATTTTTATTCAGATAAAAAACACTGTTTTCTAATAATATTATTTTCTTTATTTGATAGCAGATTAATTAATGCGAAAATTACTAATCGGAACAGTGGTAGATATTTGAATAAAATAAAATCCAGCTAAATTAGTAAAACTGCAATTCTTTTTTGATCCCACATGCTAACATTCTTTGTCTCTCGCTTTATGTATATTTTTAGTGTAGTAAGACAGATATAGACGAATTCAAGTTGCTCAGATACGTCATAAAAACTATTATGATTAGAGATGATCATACCTGTTGTTAGTGAAGTTTTAAATGTGCGTAATATCACTGTTATTTTTTTATAATGCATATTATAGGCAACAAAAATGGAAATTCGTAAAGATTAAACAAATACAATAATTCTTTTATGTTTTCCTTACTTTTTGTTACGCTAATAATGTTATGTACACAAAGATTAATAAAAATGTTTTTTTTTTTTATATTAAAAATAAGGGCTGATTTTAATGGTACTCATTAATACAAGTACTATGTATGATTTTTTAAAACTGGGTTGTGCTTCAAAGATTTAATGGTTTTTCTTTCTGTTAAAAAAAAATTAGTTTAGTGGGAAAATTACTTTTTGTTGTCTCATTTTTAGTTGCAACGTACAAATAGACAATAAAACCATGTTGGAATCCACATTCATTTTCCGTTTTTATTCCAGTCGGTATTATGAAAAGAAACAATGCGTTAAAGTGGAGTACAATTTTTAATCTAAATATATATAAAAGACACAATTTTCCACCGTAAACATATAAATGAAAGCTCTAAAGTACATTTAGACGATTATATGTGTAAATAAGCCCAGTTCCTGCAACATTATACAAATCACGTTTAATACGCGATCCCACTTAATACGCGACTTTTGTCCATTCCCTTGAAACGCATCTTAACCGGGTTCCACTGTATTTCATCAGTTTATAAACAAAATTATAAAGAGCCAGAAAGGGTTAAATGTTAAATATAAAAAGCTTTATAGTCATCATGCTATGCATAAATCCACAATATCTTTATAGCTGATTCAGCGGGAAATTAAAAATTTCTACATTTTTATTTACTCTCGGTATATTTATAACATGCTTGTACACACTTAGGGGTAGTTACATCTGCTTCCCCCCCCCCCCAAAAAAAAAGCACTGTTTAAAAGTAATAAATGCGTGTTTCCATTAAACATTTTAACAAAAAGACTTTTTGTAGCATTCAAGACACAGGCAAGATCAATGAAAAGTGAACTCATCAAGTCTTGCGTTCTGAATTTTAAATTATTTTACCAAAACAAAATAAAAAGCAGCCGCGTAACGCAAACTTTGAAAGCACATCACTCTCTTTCCCTTTCTCTTTTTAAAAAATAACAAAGGTTTGAGTCCAATGACTACATGAAAGAAAAAATCAAGATATTCAAAATTCTAAGACGATTAATGAGAAAGTAATTTATTAGGGCTTGAGTTCTACATTTTAATTGGTTTACGAGTCAATTGATATGCGAGACGGTTGCTTCAGGTCTGAAACAAAATAAAACGAATTTTTAAAAAGTCATCTGTTATGATACAAATCGCATAATTTGCTTATATATTTTTTTCTTTTTTCGTATACATTATAAACAGGCCATATACGTAAGAGGGAATGAAAAAATACATTCTCTTTCCTTTTTAACACTTTCCCACATAGTTGAAAAGTGCTTATGAATTCAGTTTGTTTATCTGCCGTCTTTCTGTCGCATGTCTGCCGTTTATCTGCCGTATGCATGCCGACTGTTTTCTTATCCATGCTCTAAGTCGTTTAAATATACCCGGACTGCAATGCAATTGATATATGTTATTGATATTTACATGTTCGTTATTGAAATTGGAGTGCATAGCATTTATATCTTGTTTACAGGGACACTCAAAAGAATCCTGTTACATTATGGTCAATGAGAAAAAATCGTTTGCGGTGTATTTTATTTGATTGTCTAATAGGGACAGCTCAGGCAAGGAAACCAAGTATGTAGAGCATAGTGTCCCTCCCGGTTGCCTTTATTAATGCCTTAAAAAAAATAAAAAATAATAATACCGCCAGAGCTGAAGTCGACAGAATCACGACAGTTGGCGGTATGTATATAAAATCCCGTGTCAGGGCCGCCCTGACATTAATGATGCTATACTATTTCAAAAATAATGAAATCGATATGCATTTATAAAGTGCGCTAAAACATGCTTTCTCTATAATATGGTGCGTGAAAAAATTATCATTCATTTACAGGATCACTTAAAAAAGTTCGGTTACATAATGGTCTACGAGAAAAAAATATTTGGGGCATTTAATAATGTTTCAAACATAATGAAATTTATATACATTATTGAGAGGCACTGCAAGATGCTTACTGTATAATATGACGGGCAAAACAGTTAATGTTCATTTACAGGGACACACAAAATATTTCGGTTACAGTATTGGTATGAGCGATAGAAAGATGGAGGTGCGTTTTCCAATGTAGTATGCGTTGTCGTGTTTAGCTAAATTTTTGCATACTATGTGAGTGTATAAATTCTATAGATCATATATACAGGGATACAGAAAATAATTCATAAGCTTTATTATGCATGGACATGAACATCCCTAATGATATTTTTAAATTGAATTATGAATTTTTCAGCTGAATTGCATTTGGTCTACACAAAGATTTTTGTAAAATATGGTAAATAAATGTTCATACATGGCAATACAAAGAAACGGATACATTTTCTTATATGGATAGTAATTTCTGAAAGTATGATTCCTGTTGTGGTTATTTTTCTGAATTAAATTTTATTTTATCATCAGGAGTGTATAAAAATAGGCAGATAATATAAAGGGCTGTACAAAATTATTCGAGTGTATTCCCGTGTATTGTTGGAAATTGCTGAAGGTGAATTTCTGACTGTGCTATGCGTTTTGTAACTAAGCTAAATTTAAGCACACTATATAGTGTATATATATATTTACAGATCATATACAGGGATGCACAAAAGTATTCGGGTGACTTTCCGGCTAGCTACACAGGGTAACTGCTGAAATCTTGTTTCAACATTTTAAATGATGATATTCCGTTGCAGTATTCTGGGAATGTTGGAAATTGTTTCATAATCTATCTTAACACGTGATTTTTCTTAAATATAACATTTGCTTCATTCCATGACTTCTTTTAGGGTTTTTCAATGAATTAGGACAGTGAAGAAACAACTTACCATGCTTTGATATCCCCATTAGAATTTTATGAAAACGAAATATCTAACACGTAAAACAAACACTGAAAACACACTCTCTCATTTTCTTTATTTTTCTTTAAAATAACAGAAGCTCGATTCCATTGACTGCAGATAAAAGTATTAAGACAGCGAACAGTCTATCAATATCAATAAAAAATAACTCATTATAGCTCAATTTTGTACTTTTATGATTTCACGAATTAATAAATATGCAAGACCGCATGTGATTTTTTTTTTAGTTTATTAAATTACTGTATAGTTTGGTTACTCTATTTCAGAGTTTCTCCAACTGTGCACCGTGGAGCACTTGTACTCCACAAAACAGTAGAGAAAGTAAGGAACTTTTGTTTTTAAAGAGATTACAAGAAGACATTAAAAAAATGTTTGTGTTGTAAGTTCATATATTGTGTCATAAAAGCCGTCTTCGCTGATGTCGCAGCAATATAAAGGGTTCTTTTATTTTAAATCCAATTTAGACATGAAATCTTATTCGTCTGCCTTTCGCAATTGCTTATTACCCGGCTGCCAAGAAGGGTCATGCGTTTCACGAGTATCTGGATATGTGGATTTCTTTATACCTTCGAAACATCCCAACGGCTGGATGGATTTTAATGAATGAGATTATCAATTCGTCTTAACCGTCCGATGGTTATAGGCTAAATTTTGTTTTTATAAATTCAAAATGGCGGTTGAGACGAAAAAAATTACGCACCCTATTGAGAGGCATATCATTGGATAGGTCTTTCAAAATGAAGACGATGTTTCATTGACTATTTTACAGTCAGAAGCTCCGTTTAAATATTATACAACAAGGAAGTTGTGTAAGTAAGATAACTAGCTTTACTGCAACTCTAATCATCTTAGACATCTATAGGCCTCATGAAAACAGTGTTCATAGACAGGAACTATCAATTAAACACAACTTAAAAGTCATCAATGCAAGTAAATAAAAAAAATAGGTAAATAACATAAAAAATAGTCTCACATTGATGAGAAATAATTAATTAGTTCGCTTTTTACGCAGTCGGTTTTTTTTTTAATTTAATTTTTACTTGTTTATGTGAAGCAGTTTCCTCTGCATACATTTCTATTAAAACAAAATACAAAGAAAAATATCCCTCTGTAACATTTAAAAAAATCACCAGCTATAGTCACATTGTGAACTAACCGTTTCATCCTTCTGATCATTTTTTTTAATAACTAGTAAAAGCTTATTCAAATGTAACAAAGTCTGAAAACCCATTTTATGCGTGCAACAAATTGTACGTTTGTAATATTTGCTATGAATTTGTTTTCAAACATTTTGTGTTATAGTTTTGCCACGATTTTTCTTTTTTATTATTATTATAGTTCTTCCTGTAATGCGAAATAGTGTTAGAGAAAATATAAACGTTATGTATAAAACTTAAATGGCATGCACGCTTAAGGGGACAGTGGACATTACAAACCAAATCCCTCTATTTTCAATGGATTCATTTGAAAATTGGCATACTTGTTAATGGCAAGCTCAAATAGTTATAATCAAGATTTGTTGAAAAATTAATAAAAATTTTTAAATTATTAATTTTTTAAAACTTTTTAAATAACGAATAATTGTCTTACAGTGGAGCACCGATTATTGAAACTCCAATTAACCGAACTTCAATTATCCGAACAGCCTATTTCTCTCAAAAAAATTTAAACCGAACTTCCGGTTATTCAAAAAGCCTATTTCTCCCCCCCCCTCCCCCCCAAAAAAAATATCTGATCTCCCAATTATCCATTGGCTTGGAATAAAATAGTAAATAAACAAATAACTGATAGTGGATCACAACATGAGGAATGCAAAACAATAAAGGAGATGGGAAGAATCCTAAGCTATGAAGAAAATGAAACTAACGAGTGCTAAAACAGTGACATACATGAGCCTGGATATCAGATTTTAAATGATGATGAGATTGTGGAGGAGATTCAAGATGAAAAATAAATTGAAGAAAATGAAAACGAATACACTGAAAATGACCCCAGGTGCATCACATAACTAAGCCTTTAAAGGTTTGGACACAGCTATGAAATTGCTTGAACGGCAGAAGAACGTTGATCCTATTCAACTAACGTATTTAAGAAGAATTGGCGATATGGCAGCATTGAAAAGAATGTCTTCGTTGTAGCAAGCAAGAATCAAAAGCTTTTTTGCTTAAATTATAACCTCTGGAGTTCAGAAAATGATAAAAAGAGAACAAAAAAATTAATGATAAAAATGTGAAAAAAATAATTTTTTAACATGTTAGCACTAACACTGGTGCTGTTAGTCCTAAGCTTAGATAACGTGTGAAAGATTTAGTATAATCAGAAACATCCCTTAAATTGTCTGTCTATTTATCCGAACTAGGATCGGTCCGGACTTGATCGGATAATTGGCACTCTACTGTATTTCAAAATGTCCCATGTTCATTTCTTTTGATAAAATACGACAGTATTTACTTATGAGATGCTTTTTATATATCACAATTAAAGTTAGCATGAATTGTAAAAGTTCACTACATATATAAGTAGAAAAAAAATATTTTATTAATTATGCTTTGTTTTTCTAAAAAAGTAGATCTATATTTTCATATTCACATAAATTTCAACATTTAAATATTCCTGAAATGCAACTTTTTATGCTAACTTTTATTTATTATTGTACAGAGGATATAAAGTACAAATTTCAAAAGAATCTGATAATTAGGAATGCGCATGGAACGTTTCAAAGGTTAGAAATGTGCAAAATTTTCAATTTTGAGAAAACAGTGTTTTAAGTAAAACAAATTGCATAAATATATACAGTTTTTACAAATATAAAAGCTAATATCTCTTCGAAGAAGCGTCAGAATGGAAAAATTCTTTATGCATCAGATAAATTTGAGCATCTAGTTTCATAATTCTTGAAAAAAAATCGATTTATTTGTCCAATTTGGTGATTTTGAATGTCCACTGTCCCCTTAAACTATGATACTACCTTGCTTCGTTTATAATATTCTCATTATATTTATCAAGTGCTGTATGTGAGGTTTAGTGCTTCGCGTAGAATTTTACAGTTAAAGTCACTAAAAAGGTTTGAGAACCTATTCACTATATTGTTTTATATACAAATGAACCAAAAACAATCATTACATTGAAAAGAGCATGAAAACTACAAAATCGAATTAACCGAACGCAAAAATGGAAAGCACTTTATAAAGCAATCATTATAAATATACAGCCATCAGGTTATCAATATCTCGAATCCATTCACATCTTTGCACATTCTGCATTAGTAAGTCAAACTTCTTTTATTATAGATTTTTATTTATTATTGCAGTGTTTTCTTCTCTTCATTTATTTATCTTTTCATATCTTAGTGTAAGTTTTGGTTTATTTTGGAAATGTCTTGATATGTTTATAAGGAGCTAAACTTTATCATCTTAGGCCTAATGCCGACAAAATTGGATGAAATAACATATTTACATTATGAATTAAACCTACAAGCTCCTCTGGTGATTCTGTAGGTTATTCATGGTTTGTTATTTATAGTTTCTCTTATCATTCTTTCTTATTCTATCTATCTTATTTCTTTCGTTATTCTTATTCATGGCTTCATTTCCAGTTTCCACTGTTCATATTTTGTTCATCTTCACCATTTTACCAACTTTTTCATACATTGTGATTTCATTTTAATTATATATGTATATATATATATATATATAATATATAGGTAAAAACTTTTGTAACATTCGAGATCTAACAAGATAAATGGCAAAATACATATCACGTCAAAAGTTCTATATTTTAATTATTTTATAAAAGCAAAATAAAATGTAGACACGTAATGCAAATTTTGAAACCGTATTCTTTCTTTATCTTTCTTTTTAAAAATAAAAGAAGCTTGGCAACATTCGGGTGGGGGGAGGGGAAAACTACGATGTAAGTAAACTCTTGTAAAAATTTCTAAATACCTTTTATGCGTGTAACAAATTGCACGTCTGCAATATTTTCTTTCAATTAAAGGGGTCCGGGGCTCACAATTCAATTTCTTTTATTTATAGATATTTTGTTATGAAATTTTTTTCTGAAGTATATTTTAATATAAGGAGAATTTTAACTGTAAAAAAAACTGAAAATTTTCAAATATTTTTTTTATTTAAATTTTAAAATTTTAAACATATTTAATTTTTGATATAACTCTGGAAGTACGTACTCGATTTACAAAATTTTTACACTTTTGTGTACAGAAAATGTGTCATTTTAATTTGCCTTCAGGATTTCTTAAAATATTGATTATGATTTTTGTTTTATTTTAAGTAAAAAAATGAAGTTTTTTATGAGTGAGTTTTGCATTAATTAGCATATTTTTACAATTATCACTCAAAATTAAAAATCCTGATGACAATTGGTTGGAAATATAGCATTAAAGTTCTTTGAAAATTCCATACATATATCTTGCAAGGAACTTCAGATATATCCTTTTAAAGTTGACAAATCGTGAAAAAAAAAATCATTCTGAGATAAATGAAGTTAAACTTGGGGACGAGGGACCTTAAAAATCAATTTTTTATTTTTTGTAATTATCACTTTAAATATTATTCAAGGGTACATTATGTGTATTATGGCATGCATTTATCACAAAAAAATAATAATAAAATTATTTTTGAGAAAAAAAAGGAATTTTACGCGATACTTTAATTTTTAATTTTATAATATATAAATAAAACTGTGCATCGAGTTTTATATATTTAAATATTAAGGTAAGAAAAAGAAAATTCAAAATTTTTTGAAATTTTTTCGAAAAAATTTAATTTTTTTTTAAACTTTTATATTCAAATATATAAAATTAGATACAGTTTTATTTATATATATAAACCAAATTTTTATTTAAAAAAAATTGGGGATTTTCATTTATATGGAAAGCGCAGGGGGCATTTCAAAAATTTCTAAGATAACGCGTAGAATTCCTTTTTTTTCTCAATTTTTTTTATTTTATTTTTAGGGTTCCGTATTTAAAAATTAAAAACGGAACCATTATAAGATCACTCCTGTGTCTGTTTGTCTGTCTGTCACAGCCACTTTACTAGTAAACTATGGAACGTGGAAAGTTCAAATGGGGGGGGGGGAGTAATAAAGACTATTGACCCACATGTTTACAGAATATAAAACATTCACAAACATATTTAAGAAAAATGTAGAGGGCTATTTATAAGTTACTTGAAAAAAAATTCTTGTTATGTATAAATCGTGTGAGGTATCGTGTGAAAGCTTTCGTAACGCTGAATTCAAAATCATATTTTATTTAATTTTAGGTATTATATTTTCAGAGATATTGTCAAAAATGTAGTGCAAAAATATGTCCTCCCCCCATATATTTCCAAATCTCTAAAATTAAGAAAAAATTAGAGGTAGTAGACGTTAATGTAAACCTTGCAGGAAAATTATAGCGATTACCCTAGGTCACTTAGTTTTTGAGAAAAGCGCATTTTCCCGTTACACATAAATTTCGATTTGCAGGCATTTGCAGGCATTCAGCAAAGGCAGAGGAGCGGTTTATGTACCTATCATAGCAAAAGTATAAAAGCATAGTGGATAATGATTTTCGAAAAACATCGTCGGTAATTAACCGTGATATTAACCCTTAAAGACAAGAACAATTTCGACATACGTAGTGACAGTTGCGGCGTACTCAATGTGCCATCGGTTTTTAAGGCCTAGATAACAACTTTTAACGATTTATTTGGTGTAATTCAATGCCCAGTAGCAGTATAAAAGCAATAAACTTCAAATTGTTAAAAACAGACTAATTTAATTAGAATTATTTACATAAATACTAGGAGTTTCGCGACCAGTTTGCATTGTGTGGATCTCTCAATACGCCTCCCGTTTCTTTAACAGTTAATTCAAAACCTATCTCGAAAAACGCGGCACGGACCAAGGCTGTGTTGCAAATTGCGACCTCCTTTCGAAGAGCGCTTAACACAATGCCAAGTTTAAACTTTTAACAAGTTTGTTTTGTTTTAGCTACACTGTAAAAGGAAAATATTATTACTACGCTGAATTTAGTTTTATGAAAGGCCAAGTGAAATTTAAATATGCACTATTTTTATTGTCAGGGCTGGACTAAGTTCGCCATAAATAGAGTAGGATATGATTAAAAAAAGGAGTTATACAGAATATCAATATTTGATGTTATTTAGGCTTCATATCTCTGAACTTTTATGGTATACCCATTTATACTTTTCTAGTATAGACAGCTATACCCAACCATGCGTTATATTGTTTTTTACAAAGTCTTATTATTCTTTTAACAACAATTTTTTTAATAATACAATTACTAATTCATATATTTATTTACGGAAACCTCTGAGCTCGAGTAATACTCGCACTTGACCATTTATTTTTGTAATAAATGCATGCCATAATGCATATAATATACCCTTTAGTAATGAAAAAAAAAATTCCATTTTTTGGAGAATTTTTAGCTCCGAACCCCTTTAATTTTCATATGTTTTGTGCAATAGTTTTACAATATTCTTTCTATTCTAGCTCTGTATGTGATGGAAATAGTTGGAGAAAATAAAAATTTTGAATAGTAAAATTTAAATTTTATGCGTGTTTAAACAGTGATACTACCTTGATTCGTTAATACGAGTATTATTCTCATTTTATTTATCAAATATAGTATATATCTTCGATGGGAAATTTAGTGCACCACGTGAAATTTTACAGTTAGAGGGGCTCAGCTACTAAAAAAGTTTGAGATCTCTTTCTGTGTATTATTTTGTATATAGATAGACAGGCATTACATTCAAAACAGAATGAATACACCAAAATCGAACCAACATTAATACAAAAATTGAAAGCACTTTTAATCATAAATTTATTTCTTTTTTTTAGAAAATCATGCTATTATTTGATTATTCCATATGACACTGTTTACAGATTGGTAAAATAGCTATTACACTTAAACAAGAATGAAAGCAACACGAAAAGTTACTAACTTAACACAAAAATTGTAAGCACACTTTCTCTGTTCTGTTTTTTACAAATGAACCAGAAACATGCATAAAATTCAAAAAAGAATGAAAATAACAAAATCGAGCCTACCTAATGCGAAAATGAAAAGTTATTTTAAAAATAAAGCAATCTTTATATATATATATATATATATATATATATAACCATTCTATAATTTGATTATTCCATATTAGACTGTTTACAGACTGATTGAGAATAGGCATTACACTTGAAAAGAATAATAGTAACACAAAACGCAACCAAAGTAACACGAAAATTGTAAGCGCTCTCTTTCCTTCAGTTTCTCTTTTTTTAAACTAACAGTAGTGAAAACGTTTGAGAACTCCTTCTAGTAATTTTATTTACAGATGGAACCAGAAACAGGCATAAAATTCAAAAGAGAATACAAACAACAAAATCAAACCTAACACAAAAATATAAAGTCCTTTTAAAACACAAATCAAACATTTGTTAGGGATAAAATCATTCTATGATTTGATTATCTAATGGTATTTTGTTTACAGACTCGTCGAAAATAGGCATTACACTTAAAAAGAATAATAGTAACACGGAACGCAACCAACGTAACACTAAAATTGTAAGCACTCTCTTTCCTTCACTTTCTCTTTCTTAAAAATAATAGTAGTTTGATTCTGTTGACTATAAGTAAAAAAAATTTGTAACTTTCGGGAGTCTAACAAGATCAATGAAAAAGGTAACTTATCATTTCAAAAGTTCTGTATTTTAATTATTTTATAAAAACAAAATACGATGCACTACGTAATGCAAATTTTGAAAGCACATTCTTTGCTTCCCTTTCTGTTTTTCAAAATAACACAGGCTTGAAATCTATTGACTACCAGGAAAAAAAGTTTTAAGATATTCAAGAGACCAACAAGATCAATGGGAAAGTAACTTGTTAGGGCTTGAGTTCTGCATTTTAATTGGTTTAGGAATCAATTAATATGGAAGACGGCATGTATATTGCGCTCATCCAAAAAATGCTGAAATCTTAATGAGGATTATTCGCACTCAGACGAAAATAATGACTTAAGCGAAAATGCTCGTGTCTCGAAGAAAATCGATACAGGAGAAGGAACGCGAATGCATAAAGAACTTAGAGATAAGAGAAGTACACGAGAGATATTTCATATTAAAAATTAGCCACTTATTTTGAATTATTTAAAACTTTGTGGTCCTTTTATGTTTGCAAACAAAGAACATTTTGGGAAATTCAATGAGCTGAAAGTGATATATATATATATATAGAAAAAATTTAAAGTAAAGTTTTTGACTGTACGATAAAAAGAGAAAGTAAGCATAAAACTAGAAAATGGGAATTCTGCTTTTTAAAAATTTAATGTCGCCCTCAATGAAAAAAATAAAAATAAATATAGATAGTACAAAGCATATTTCAGTTTTCAGACTTAAAATACACACTTACATTTTATAAAAAATGACATCATTTGCATCCGCTGCAGAATTCCACATTTACGACACAGTCTTAAACAACATGTATAGAAAAATATGCATATGACGTCACTATCGAGAAATAATACACAAACGCAGCAAAAAAAGGATGTCGTAAGCTCGACAAAAAAAAAAAAAAAAAAAAAAAAAAAAAAAAAAATCATCTATCAAGTGCCTTCATTTGCCATTGTTAGAAACAAATGAAGGCATATTGGCTTTCATTTGTTTCTAACAATTATATGGATACTGAAAATTAAAAATGGTTTATAATAGCTTCATGTTTTATCAGAAATCATTCATTTATATATATTTTTTAAAAATAAAGTATTTTATCTTATTTAAAAAAAAATTAAGTTGCTATGAGAAAATGGCAACAAAAAGATATAGTAATCTACTATTTTCAAACTATTTTCTCTTTACTTTCTTCAGAAATTAAGTACTTCAGTTGCCATCATTGGAAAAATGGCATTAAAACTACAAAAAAAAATTAATGTCTCAAAAATAGATTGAGATGCAGTTTTTAAACAAATTGTAGTTAAAAGTAGTTTTTTCCCCATATGAAGATGTAAAAATTGAAAATGTGTGATGCTTAGAAGTTTAAAAAATTGTAGTAGACATTATCGGTATTTAACCATACATCTGCTTCGTTTTAAGGCTGGCTTATGTAATGTAATGTTATTTTGTAAGTACGACACTTTAATTGTTGCCTAAAAGAAATAGCATATCGGAACCTAATAAATAAAATAATTCGACAGCAAGTCTGTACGCCTGTTCTAAAAGTCTCACAAGGAGAAGGCCAACCTTGTTAATGACAGATTTTGATTATTTTAATATACGTTGTAGGGTAGAGACCCCTTAGTCTCAGATTCAACGGATTTTATCCAACGCTCCTTAGTTCTTGAGAAACCGGGGAGGGGGGGGGGTCTAATAGTAGTACAAAACTTAAATACTTACTTTGTAACTAACGCAATAGGTTGGTCGTAGCTGAGCTGGTATGGCGTTTGCCGGCTGATCCGCGGGCCTACGTTCGATGCCGGGGCGCGCTACGTTTGTTTTTCTCATTGTTTTGTTTCATGAATATATTTGTAAGTATAACTTAATAATCTCATTATCAACAAAAATTTATAATATTGTATATCAATTATAATTTTAACCTATTTAATTTTTTACTTTTAGCTAAATGGTTGTATAAAACATCATAAAACTGTTATTTTTTTAAAAAATCACTTTTAAAATGTATTTCGTATATTCTTTATCGATGCAATGATATTGAGCAATTGTGTCAATTCGTGATTTTAAAAGAACATCATTTACGCATTGCTTTAACAAAGGAAGTCAATGCTATAATACTATTATTCTGTTTTTAAAGTAACAAGCATAATTATATTAAAAATTAGTATCAGAATTAAATTACAACCGATTTTTTTTAATATTAAAGATTTTTTTAATTTGTAATACGTATGCTTGCACTTTCAATTACTTTGCTTTCCCTTTATCTTCTTTCTGCTTTTATTTTTATTTTATTTGAATATTCTTTTATTTTATCATAACTAGATGACGCCTCAACAGGTTTTTGTCACGATTTTGAAATTTTCATCATTCAATAATAGATCTAACTTCTTTTTAAACCTCTTTAAAGGATGAGAAATAATAGTTTAAAAATAAAAAAAGATAAATTTAAGTTTGTTAACATTATAGATAATGTATGATATTAAAAGTTTTAATTTAAATTATTAAATTACAAGTATATTAATAAAACATAAAATGAGAAAAACAAATGTAGCGCGTTCGGGTTCCGAACCCGGGCCCGCAAATCAGCCAGCAAACGCCGTACCAACTGAGCTATGACCAACGTATCCATTTTGTTACAAAGTAAGTATTTAAGTTGTGTACTACTATTAGACCCCCCGGTTTCTCAAGAACTAAGGAGCATTGGATAAAATCCGTTGAACCTGAGATTAAGGGGTCTCTACCCTACAACATATATTAAAATAATCAAAATCTGTGATTAATCAGGTTGGCCCTCTCCTTGTCAGAATAAATCTGTTGTCATCAAAGACATTTTTGTTTATGATTTTAGGTAGATTTCGTATGAAATACTACCTATTGGGATCGTTCCTATGTTGGAATTTCTGAAAAATTTTTGCAGATCTACACCGATCATGACTCCTAGAACCCAAAACCACCCCCAGTAAAAAACTTTATATATATATATATATATATATATATCACTTTCTTCTGGACACGATAACTTTCGTAATTCTGCCCCAATCACTTCCAAACTGATACATAAAATCAAAGGGCATAAAATCTCGGTCAAGTTCGTTAATGGGCAAAATCGGACCAAGGGGGTGGAAATAGGGAGGGGTTTTGTGAAAACCGAAAACACCCCATAACTTCTTAATTTTTGTACATATCAAATCAGCTTAAAGTTTTTATTACTTCTAAAAATAGGGCCAAAATTTTATGTATCACAGATTTTTGATAAAGTTAAAAATGGGCTCAAGGGGCGCAAAAAATAGGGTTTTTGGGAGAAAAAAAAATCATAACTTCGTCAATTCTCAAGATATCAATTCCAATTAATTTTATTATAAATCTCCTTAATATTATCTACAACTTTTATATTCACAAGTTTTTGATAGGACCAATTCGTACCGCAAAAAAAAATAAAAACGAAAACAAAAAGGGGGTTTGAAGAAGTAAAAAATCCATAACTCCGTCAATTCAAAGGATATAAAATCCCCATGAATTTATCATATATCTTCTTAATATTGTCTACAACATCTATATAGACAAGTTTTGGATAGGACCAATTCTTACAGCAAAAACAAATTAAAAATACATAGCGGTTGAAGAAAAAACCCATCTAAGTAAGGGTGTATTCAAATCCAAACTGCGTATTTTCTGACTCATTTTACAATTCATTTTTGCTCTCAAAGGCTTCCAATTGGTACGTTTTCTTACTCAGAAACTATATAATGTACCGTAATTGTCGATTTTTTGATAGAGGTAGAATATATTTTTAAAAATGCTGTTAAAGTGGGCATTTTGAACCGAATTTCCCGAAGCGGATTGTGTTGGAAAAATCATTGCATTAAGGATGCATTCAAATCCAAACTGCTTGTTTTATGACTCATTTTTAAATTCATTTTTGCTCTCAAACGCATTTAATTGGTAGATTCGCTTATTCAGAAACTATATAATGTACCGCAATGATCGATTTTTTGATAGAGGCAGAATATATTTCAAAAAATTATGTCAAAATGGGCATTTTGAACGGAATTTCCCGAAGCAATTGTGTTATCACTTTCTTCTGGACACGATAACTTCCGCAATTCTGCGCAAATGTCTTCCAAACTGATACATAAAATCAAGGGACATAAAATCTCGGTCAAGTTCGATAATGGGCAAAAGCGGACAAAGGGGATGGAAATAGGGAGGGGTTTTGTGAAAACCGAAAAAAAACCCATAACTTCTTAATTTTTGTACATATCAAATCAGTTTAAAGTTTTTTTTACTTCTAAAAATAGCGCCAAAAATTCATGCATCACAGATTTTTGATAAAATTTAAAATAGGCTCAAGGGGCGCCAAAATAGGGTTTTTGAGAAAAAAAATTCCTTACTTCGTCAATTCTCAAGATATCAAATCCAATAATTTTATTATACATCTCCTTAATATTATCTACAATTTTATATTCACAAGTTTTTGATAGGACCAATTCGTGCCAAAAAAGGGGGGGGGGTGGGGTTGAAGAAGAAAAATTTTCATAACTCCGCCAATTCACAAGATATAAAATCTCCATGAATTTATCATATATCTTCTTAATATTGTCTTCAACATTTATATAGACAAGTTTTTGATAGGGCCAATTCTTAAAGCAAAAACAAATTAAAAATACATAGCGGTTGAAGAAAAAAATCATCTTATTAACGGTGCATTCAAATCCAAACTGTCTATTTTCTTACTCATTTTTAAATTCAGTTTTGCTCTCTAACGCATCCAATTGCTAGATTCTCTTATTCAGAAACTATATAATGTACAGTAATGATCGATTTTTTGATAGAGCATAATATATTTCAAAAAATGATGTCAAAATGGGCATTTTGAACAGAATTTCTCGAAGCGATTGTGTTGGAAACGAAAAATATTGCCCTACTGAGAAAATAATTGTTTATTAATCAAGTTTTAATTAATTGAAAGAAAAATAAAAACACAGGTCGCTTATAAATCTTTCCAAAAATTACGTCAGCATGTTTCATATATATATTTTTTTTTATTAAAAATTAATCTGAAAATGTGCCAGAAAATTTCGAGTTGTTGAGTATGGAAATTTTTTTTTTTTAATATCTCCTTAACATGATTCTGATAAAACCAGCTATTTTATAAAAAGGAAATAAAAACTCGTCAAAAGAGACAGATAAAACTGTTAAAGTGGATTTATATCTAATAATGATTTAGTTTTTGTTGGTGAAATTAGTATACTTAACTTCGAAATCTACCTCTGCCTGTAGGCCGGGCCGGCAGGGATTTTTATGTAATGCATTGAATAAAATCATAAACAAGACACTTTGATAAAATACTATGAGGAACCGTATACATGCTTAATTTTCATAGAAATGTATAAAATCTCAATACCGAACCCCCGCCTCCTTCCCCTACCTTTTGAATTTTTTTTTCCTTTTATTTACTTTCTCCTGCCACATTACTCTAAATAAAAATTTCCATTGTTCTGTTTTAAAAAGCAAGTTAAATTTGAAATAAAATGGCTGTATATTTGGTAATATAATTTGGTGGCTGCGCCAATATTTAGAAATTCATTTTGATGATTGAGTAATATTACTGCTAAACCTATTAAAATAATGAAAAATAAAAATTAAATTTAAAACATCAAAAAACCCGACTGCGTGAAAAGTGAACTAATTAATTATTTGTCACCAACGTTAAACTATTTTTTATATTACTTACATATTTTTTATCTATTTATTTGTATTGATGACTTATAAGTTGTATTTAATTGTAAGTTCCTATCTATAAACACTGTTTTGATGAGGTCTATAGATGTCTATGATGGTTAGAGTTGCAGTAAAGTTAGTAAAAAATCCTACACAACTTCCAGGTTGTGTAATATTTAAACGGAGCTTCTGACTGTAAAATAGTCAATGAAACATCGTCTTCATTTTGAAAGACCTATCCAATGATATGCCACTCAATGGGGTGCATAAAAAAATTTCGAGTCTACCGCCATTTTGTATTTTACGACCACCATTTTGAATTTATATAAACAAAACCCCGCCTATAACCATCGGACGATTAAGACGAGTCGATAAAGACATCATTCACTAAATTTCATCCAGCCGTTGGGATGAGTAGTATGGTTTTGCGGGTTTGGCGCCCCCTGCGTTCCTGCAGTGGAGGATGTTGAGATCTGTGGAGGTCTGTGGATTGGCGCGCTGATAAGAGTTGTTGGTGGAGGAAGCGCATGTCGGTGGAGGAGATAAGAGGGAGACGTACTGTCGGGAAACTGATAAAAACTTGTATTATAGTACGAGGGTATTTATTTTATTTTGAGGAGTTAGAAAATTTATTTTTTTTTTCGAATTTTATTTTGAGGAAATAGAAAATTTTTTCGAATTTTATTTTGAGGAGATAGAAAATTTTTGCGATCTGAATTTATTTTAACGGAACTTAATTTTTATTTTACGAATTAAATTTTAGAGATGTTAGAATTATTTTAAGAATTTTTATTTTTAGGTGTTACAATTATTTTGCGAATTTTATTTTTCAAACTTTATTTTACGGGAGGTAGAAAATTTTTTCGAATTTTATTTTCAGGTGTTAGAATTATTTTTTTCTTTTAAAAATTACTTAGAGATAGAAATTATTTGCGAATTGAATTTTATTTTTCGAAATTTATTTTGTGATGTTAGAAAATATTTGAGAAGAATTTTATTTTCGAACATTATTTTAGCGGAGATGGAAATTGTTTGCGATCTGAATTTATTTTAGCGTACTAAATTTTTATTTTAAAATCTTAATTTGACTAGTTAGAAAATTTATTTTAACGAAATTTTATTTTCGAATTTTATTTTTAGGTGTTAAAATTATTTTTTGAATTTTTATTTTCAGGTATTAGAAAATTTTACGAATTTCATTTTTCGAATTTTATTTAATGATGTTAGAAAATATTTGCTAACTAAATTTATTTTAACGAAACTTTATAGTTATTTTACGAATTTTATTTTCGGGTCTTAGAAAATATTTGAGCGAAATATTTTTTATTTAGGAATTTTAAAATTACTTAGAGATAGAAATTATTTGCGAATTGAATTTTATTTTAGACTACTTAATTTTTATTTTACGATTTTTATTTTTAGGTTTTTTAGAAGATAGCAAATTTCTGAAAACTTAATTTATTTTTCAGGAAACTGTTTTATATTTTGAGTACTTTTATTTATTTATTTTTTCGCGCGATGTATGAATTTTGTGAGTAATTTTTACTTTCGTTAGATAGAAAATTTATGCGAACTTTATTTTTATTATTAGAGGAAATAGAATTTTTTGAGAAGAATTGCTATTTTATTTATTTAACGGAACTTTGAAAATTCGCAGGAAATATTTTTATTTTCGAACTTAACCTACTTTTAAAGAAAATGTTTTCTTATTTTGAGAACTTTTATTTATTATTTTTCGTAAATAATAGATGTGTGTTAGAAAATTTTGAGGATATGTCTTAGAATAGATTAATATTTTATTTTGCAAATGCAAAATTATTTATTTATTATGTTTTTAAAAATAATATGAAATAAAAGCTTACTTGATTTTCCTGATGAGACGATAGATCCTGTGCATTCATTGAATTCAGGTGGTACATGAAATTAACGCGCACAAATTATAAAAATACTGAAGAAATATTATTTCAACTATGTAGCAGAAAGATTATACACCAATATACCAATGCAGATATTAATGGATTCCTACAGATGTCGTGATGCTTCTGTTTATCTCAGTCGAAGTAGAAAATCTGACTTGCACGCACTTTTAGAGCAGATAACATTTGAGTTGCCATTTTTTAAAATATAAATATTTTATTTTAATAGCATTGCCACATTTCGCCAAAAGTCTCTTATCAACTGTCTTATTATGACGCCAAGGATATCCTCGTTCCCAAATAAAGTAATCTCGAACACGGATTTTATCTAATTTCACCCTTTTTCGCGGACAGAAAAAGCACGCTTAATGATAACATCTGTTTTTGATATCACTCAATAATCGACAGATTAACTCAGAGCAAAGCGGCGCGTGTTATCAATTGCGCTGACGACAGTCAGTCTAAACTTCTTGTTAGTGGTGGACGACCACAAAGCAAGAATGCATTATGCGTTTCGAGTAAATTTATTAAAACTAAAATATTTAAAGTAAATACAGAGGTTTTAAAACTTGCAAATAGTAAAGATTGATGAGTATAATTTATTTAAAAGAGAGGGGATTCTAATTTATTAGCTAAATTTTAACGCTTCTTGACGAAGTTTTATTTTCAAGAGTATGCCTTTCAAGATTTGAATATTTAATACCATTTGTAAAAGGAATTTTGCGTTTTTCTTATAATGCGTGTTTAGTTTATAAATGAATTCTAAATTTGCAAGTTGAAATAATAATAATAATAATAATAATAATAATAATAATAATAATAATAATAATAATAATAATAATAATAATGAAATAATAATAATAATAATAATAATAAAATAATAATGATGATGAAATAATAATAATAATGACAACATTGAAATAATAATAATAATAATAATGACAACCTTGAAATAATAATAATAATAATAGCAAAAGAAATACTTCGTTGGTTGAAAAATAAATAAAGTTTTCTCTTTAGAGTTGATATATATTTTTCAATGCTTACTATCTATTCACATATTTATCGATGTGTTAGATCTTTTCAGAAAATTAACTTGATTTTTGCGCAATGTTTTTGAGAAAGAATTTTCCTTCTAAAGGAGTCATTTGAAGTTTCTGTTTTAAAATGCCATGGTTCGACTTAGGAAATAATTTTACTTATTACATAAAATGAATTTTCAAACTTCTGCTTGAAGAATCAACTATGTTAGACTTCAAACAAAGGCAAGTTAAAATTTAAATAATTCACTTTTAGATATTCTGCACATTTTTAGTAAGCATTAAATAAATTTACAGGAATAAAGGTCATGAAATTTCTAAAAATTTCTGTTAAGTTATCGCGCCAATCATTTTACGTGATTTAGGTCACGTGACTAGCAAAATATTTTAAACCAATCATGGTTGAGTAATTATAATTTTCTGCACACGCGCGCCCCCCTATGATTGTATAAATTTGCAAGGAATGAGATAATTTCACCATTCTGTGTGTTGTTTGAAATGTTAGAATCTGCTCAAGTGATTCAGTCGTTTTAATTTTTGTCGTAATGGAACGAAGCATGCAATCACCTTTGTTAAGTGTTGATGATGAACCCAACTCGAAAAGTCAACCCTTATCATCAGGATTTAAAGATCAAGATTTGGAATTTTCATCGTCGCCTGTTTCGAATGATGTGAAACGTGCTTCATCAGAATTGAAGAAACAGGAGTTACCCTTCGTGTGTACAATTTGCAACCAAGCCTTTTCCAGAAAGTTTGTGTTGATTAGACATATGAAATCTCACCTCAAGAAAAAAACATTTGCTTGTGATTTGTGCGAAAGATCTTTCGTTCAAAATAGTGATTTACAATGACATAGGAGGGTTCATTCGAAGACCCCTGTAATGTATAAGTGTGATTTATGAAATGACGCATTTTCAAGAAAATATGACTTATTAAAACACAAAACGATTCACAAGACCCCCATACAGCATAGATGTGATCTCTGCAGTGATGTATTTTCGAGAAGATATGACTTAAAACATAAGAAGACTCATGTGAAGCCCACCCCAAAATATCCGTGTGATGAATGTGATGAAAGTTTTTCTAACAAAAGTGTTTTACTGGGAGATAAAAGCACTTCACACAAAGTTTTACCCAAACAAACTGATTCTTCTGTAAAAGATGTCTTGTATGAAAAAGTGAAGCATTTTCAAAGACAAAATGCTCTTAATTCGTTTTCTGTAATTAATAATCTCACACCTGACGAAGGGAATGATAAAGACTTACACATATTTTTTAATAGTATAAGATCAGATATTTTGAATGAATTAAACTACCAGATGGCAGAAAAAAACTCATTGAAATGGTATGCAACAGTTCATGTAGTTGTTAGCCGTTTAGCACATAATGGTGAAATGGACTATGCTACTCCCTTTTTCCGTTCAAGAGCAACTCTGGAGATGACGAATGATAATATACTTCGACATATTGAGGAAGCATTTCCCAAAATGAATAACTCCTTTGAAAAGTTCGCGCAGCAAGGTACTGGATGGATGTTAGATAGAATTTTGAATTTAGAAGTGTATTCAACTAAATTTGGCATGTATTAAAACTTGTAAATCTTGTTTAAACTCTGTTTACTTATGTACTTGATATTGTAACTTTGAAAATAAATATTTTGTGAGAGTGACTATGCTTCGTGTTTTGTATTTTTTATTTTTTTCACATATTAACATATTTTACTATTATCATATATTATGTAAATTACTTTTAACATTTGAATTGGTTACAAACACTATAATCTGAGTTCAAAAATATTTATTATATCACACATAAATCTCTTATATTGCAAAAATATAATTCATTTGAAAAATGAATGCTAAAGATTAGAATTCTGTAGAGATTAATTAGACATATCAAAAACCCACTTATTTGAAATTCATTTTCTTCGAACAGCGACTCAACGTATAATAAGAAAAATAAAAGATGGCGTATTCTTTATCAGTTAGAAAACCACGGCATGTAACATGACTTCCATCTTCCAGGTGAGTGGCTGATAATGCATTTGTCCTTCATAGGGCAAACACGTTATTCGTTATCAACGACGTTAGTAGGCGATAAGAATAGCTAGACTTTGTGGTGTATAGCATTGCTATCCGAAGCTTGTTTGAACTTGTTTATACTACCTTGCCTGTAATGTAAGTTTATTTTTAATTACTTAGATATTTAAAATCACCAACTGCTAATTATAATTAGATCATTAATTGATTTTTATAATAATAAGTGATTTATTTTTACATTGTTTAAATTTCATTAAGTGTTGATCTTAGAAATAACTTTAGATTTTCTTTAGATTTCATTCACTTAGTCTTTAAAAATTTGTTTTGCATGATGGAAATTATTTCAAAGTATTGAATGATGTATTTGTGAAACGGACCATTCCTATAAAATGAGTCTTGAAAAATAGTCACAAAAGTAATTGCATATCTCGAAAAAATTATTTGACTTGTATAATATTTGAAGAAATGAAAATGATTTCATATCTCGAAGTTGAGTTGAAAAATGATTGCATAACTCGAAGAAATTATTTGAGTTGTAAAATATTTGAAAGTGTTGCTATTGAAAGAGAAGTTGGTTTCTTGAAAATATATACTTAATTTTTAAAAATTTCATGAAATTGCATGCTTGCTAGAATGAACGAGGAGAACCAACCCTTGGTTTCTTTAACGTTTTTGAGCACTTTTATAGTTGAAAGAACAATGAGACTCCCTAGTTTCATGAGAACATATGCATGTTTCCTAAAAATTTTAGGAATTGAACACTTGCTTGGAAGAATAAATGATGAGAGTTCATGGTTACCCTTTGTGATCTCATTCGTGAAAAACCTTTCTTGATGCACCATGGAAATTGAGTCGTGCTACTTTGTTTTGAAAATCTATTTAATGACATGATTTTGTAGGGAAAAAAATGAGAGTCCTTGTTTTCTAAGAAGGTTTATTTGATTAATGCTCATAAATATCGCATGGGTTGAACTCACACTTGGAAGAAAGAATGATGAAAGTCCTTTGGTTTTTTGAAAAATATATGAATTGAACACTTGCTTCGAAAAAAGAAAGATGAGACTCTTGGAAGGTTAGAAGTTTTGCTTAATTTCTTAAAAGTTTTTGGTAAATGCATGGGTCAAACACATGCATGAAAGATATAACGATGAGAGTCCTTGGAAAATTCATGAGAACTAATTTAAAAAATATTTGTTGGTTAGCAAAGCAAAGTTTTTGCAAAAGTAAGTTAAACAAATTTAGTTAAGAAAAAAATAAGTTAAAAAATTTTAAAGGTTTGAAAAAAAATTTAATTAATGAAAAAAATTTAAATTAAGAAAAAAAATTTTAATTAAGAAAAAAAAATAAGTAAAGAAAAAAAAATTTAGTTTAGAAAATAAATTACGTTAAGAAAAATATTACAAGGTTGAATGTTTGTAAAATTGGATTGTTTTCTGATTTAACTCCTGAATGTCCTACCATTTGATGTATCCTACCATTCAATTGTTTACCCTGGCAACCATATGTTTATTCATCACCTAACCAACCAACCAACTTCTTACCACACCAATCGATTATTCACAGTATTAACCCTTTATTTCTGCACAAGTGCGGAAACTAAACCAATGACAGAATCGAAAAATAAGTGACTTATCAAATAGACTTTTTTGTAAGTTGATGATGACCAATATTTTCGAAAAGATAAACTTAGACTTAGAAACTCATTTAACATTGAGTTGGAATGAAAATTTGCAAAGTTTTTGCAATTGCCACGAAAATTCACTTAAGCATTTTTGGATATATGTAAAAATCACCACAATATTATATTCAAATTAATTAAATTGTCACTGTTTCATATTAGTTTGCAAGTCATTAAAAATATTTCTAGGTGGTTAACTAGGTTTGATAGTATTCCAACTTAAACATTTCTTTGACAGATTTTCTATGTTAAACCTTGTCTAACTAACCTTTTACAATTTTCAATTCATCTTAGTTTCATGAGATATACCTGCAGAACTTTAAATTCTTCTATTCAGTTTAGTTAACAATTTCAAATTATTTTTAAAAGTTTTAATATTGTTTGAAAAATAATTATGTACTCTAATACCATTATTTTAAAATATTTAAACTCTAACATTTAACAAATCATATTCAGCAGTTACCTAATACACAAGCTTGGTTATGACAAGTGCGTTTAACAGGAAGACTTTATGTGAAGTGGCAAATCCTTAGTGTGAAACAGGATATCACGTGACATCTTCCTCCCGCTTCATTGGTTGATAATGCAATCACGTGATTCCTTATCTGCATCGTCACTCGAAGATAAGAACAACTCTGAATAGCCACATTCACGTCATTTTATCACTCTTTTCAGGTGAGTACCCATGCAAGTTTGTCTTTGCTATCCGTCCCTTGTATAATCATGTCAAATCATATTTTAACTTGTCTGAAGTTGTCTAAACATGTCATTGCTGCTTACTTAACCTAAAATGCAAGTTTAATCACGAAAGAAATGTATATATTTATTTTTTGTTAGATTAGATAGTTGAAATAAACAATTGCTAAGTATAATTAAATCACTTCCATTAATTAATAATTATATTAATTAAAATAATAATGATTTATATATGAACTAATTTATAATATATATATAATATCGATTTTAGAAATAGCTTAAGCTTCTTTTGCAAGCGGAATAGAATAATTCGTATATATATGAGTGTTAGAAAATTCTTATCTGAGAAAACAAGAAACGAAGAACGATGACACCCTTTGGATACATCTTTGAAAACTCAGTCATGAAAAATATGATTTCTTTTAACTCTTAAAAATGCATGATTAGTGTTTGCTTGAAATAACCAAGGCCTCTCATCATTTTTCTTTCTAGTTTTCTCACATAAGAATTTTCTAACACTCGTATATATACGAATTATTCTTTTCCGCTTGCAAAAGAAGCTTAAGCTATTTCTAAAATCGATATTTAAGTATTGCGCGGCAGCGCAATACTTATTTATTTCCAGTGTCACTTCTCAATGTTAATTTAACATAGAAAAGCCTATGGAGATCGTAACTTTTTGATTTTTTCTTCCCACCTTTTTGTCCCTGATGCCACTCACTTTTTATTCTTTGTTAATTTTAATAATATTATAAATTTAAAGTGTAAAAACATTTGCCTGATATCAGACAGAAAACGGATAGTAAAATTCCTTTGCATATGGGTGGATTATAACCCAGAAAGTAGCACAGGCTATGTTTTATTTAAATTATTCAAATATTTTCTTAATAATTACAAATTTCGCTATTTTCATCGAGAATCAATGGACATTTTCCCACAAAATTTAACATTTCTTATTGTTGCAAAAAATTCAAAAGCCGTGATAAATTTTTCTCTCCAGCAATTAATTTCCAGTTGAAAGATTTCCTCGTGAAAAAGGGAATTAAAATAATTTTTTTTAAAGAATTAAAAATAAGATGAATATGGCGTCATAGTGGAAATAAAAGTAATATAAGAAACATTAATATGAGTAAATACAGTAAGTAGGTGAATATGACGTCAAAAAATGTAAATAAATTTTACCGATACTGATTTTTAAGCGTGACTATAAGTTACATACAGATCAGCGCGTAGTTCGATTAAAAAGGTGTTAATTTTGTGATTTATTTGTGTTTTCTTTTATTTATTTACAGATGAAGTTTTAATTTCGTTAAGATATATTAGCTGGAAACCAATTCTGGACTGTTTCTATTGTTTTAAGACGGCGTAAAAATAGAATTTTTCCGACGTTAAGAAGTTAATAAATTTTCAAATAAGTTAAATTTATTTTTCCGGTTACTTCGTCAATATGACGTCAGCGTTGCACAAGGACATTTTCGCTGTGTAATATATGTATTGTTCATAGGCAGTTTCTTTTTTGTATCAACAAGAAATAAAAAATAGTGGCCCCCATCAGTGTGACGTCACAGGTAACTTAACTCCGTGTATGAATCCCAAATTGGATCCAAACAAACCCAGAAAGTTGAGTGTATAAGCGATGCACCATGTGTCAAAAGGGCTTGCAATATGAAGCCAGTATCGCTCGGATCATTCGGCCCAAACTAGACGAGCACGTGGAACCAGTGTTGAATTATTTAGAATGGGAGGTTTTCAAAGCTACCCGCGATTGTTTGGAGCGAATTGTGAAAGGTTTTAATTGATTTCAAGGTTAGATTTTTAGCTTTATGCCAAACCATCACGTTTCCTCCCCATCTGTTTCTGAACTCTGTGGTTTATTTGGATCCAATTTATGGTTGGTACGCTGAATTGAGTTGCATTTGACGTCACCACTGATGGGGTCCATTATTTGTAAATTTTAAAAAGATGGGGGCTTATAACGTTATGCCTATGGAATTTTTTTACCTAAAATTTTTCCTCAAGGTCTTTTTTTTTGTGCCTGGCACAGAAACGGCTGGTGTTGCCGCAAAATAAATACCCGAAGTTTAACTTAGGTAACAATTTCCTTTTGCGTTTACAACGTTCCCTGCGAGGAAAAAGGGTAATTTTTTTTTTTTTTTAAGCAAAAATTGGCGTTTTTTTTATGTGTTACTGAATAACAGCTATACTGTTGTTAAGTATTAGCATTAAATATATAACACTATTTTTGCATTCATAGCGTTCCCAAGTGGAAAACGGAGGTAACTAAATTTTCATTTTTTATGCTCAGATTGGAAGTTTTTGACCAAACAACGACAACCTGTATTATTGCTTTCATGAACCATTTTGGATTAATCATTGGTAAATTACACCACAAATTGGATGCGATAATCAAACCTTAATGATGGTGCATTCCGTTAATTTTGAAATGAGTTCATCTGAGTGTTTGCCTGAATGCAGTAGTTATTAGAAAACTTGACATATTAAACAAAAACATAATTTGCAGAACAAATTAAAAAAGAAAATTTATTTCCTACATTGTTTAAGCCCGAGAAGGGACAGATATTAAGATGTTTCATTTAGTTAGCTCTACGTTTAATGTTACATTTTTGTAACAAATAAGTTAAACCAATTGAACATTAAAAAATAAAAATGAAATTCATACAATATGATACTTTAAACACCCTAAAAACTTGGATTCCGTTCAAATGAAAACAAAATAAATCTTAGACTTTTTCCATTTATTAGTTGTAAATATTTGTATTGCAGATTTTGTATTATGTTTATGATGATTGTACATAAAATCATAAGGCACGTCTAAAATACAAACCTTTAAAAAAAGTCTAAGATTTATTTCGTTTTCATTTGAACGGAATCCAGTTTTTTAGGGTGTTTAAAGTATCATATTGCTTGAATTTTATTTTTTAATGTTCAATTGGTTTAACTTATTTGTTACAAAAATGTAGCATTAAACGTAGAGCTAACTGAATGAAACATCTTAATATCTGTCCCTTCTCGGGCTTAAACAATGTAGGAAATAAATTTTCTTTTTTAATTTGTTCTGCAAATTATGTTTTTGTTTAATTATATATATATTATAATATCAGGAGTTACCCTTCGTGTGTACAATTTGCAACCAAGCCTTTTCCAGAAAGTTTGTGTTGATTAGACATATGAAATCTCACCTCAAGAAAAAACCATTTGCTATATTGCTATTTATATATATCAGATATATCGGTCTCAATTTCAGAGGTAAATTGAATGCAGGGATCAATGGAATTCATAATAGAGAGAATATGAATAATATCCGAATTCATTTCAACCAGGACATAAACATCATCAACATAATGAACATAGAACGGAAATTTTAAAATTTCAAAAAGTTTGACCTCAACTGTCTTTCTTTCCTGGATGTCCTTGTTATTCATTGTGAAAATGGCTTTCAGACTACCGTCTTTCGTAAACCTTTTGCTGTCAGTCTCCCACCTCACAGATATTCTTCTCATCCCCCTAACCAGAAATTCGCTGCTTTCAATACTTTTGTTTTTCGGGCTACCAATATCTGTTCCACTCCTCAGTTACTTAGTGCTGAACTTAATTACCTCAAAGCTATTGCTGTTGATCGTGGTCCTCTAATATTATTGATTCTATTTATAAGAAATTGACGAAATCCGTTCATTCTGAAAAGCATTCTAATTCCAACTCCAATACTTCAGTTGTGTTACCATTTTTTCCTAAAATCAGTCAGCAAATTGCTAAAATCCTAAGAAGGTTTAATTTTAATGTTACTTTTTCTCCTGTTAATAAAATCACTTTTTCAAATCTCAAACACCCCGTTGATCGCCTAGATAACTAGGGTATTTACCAAATCTCTTGCCAGTGTGGCCTTTCTTATATTGGCCAGACTAAACGTGCTCTTAGATTTCGTTTAAAAGAGCATGAAGGTTATGTTAAAAATCAGGAGCTCAAACGTTCTTCTATTGCTCAACATTCTTGGTCTTCTCAACATAGGTTTGATTTTTCCTCAGCCATCATTGTCCAAAAATGTTCTTCTAACCTTGATCTTGATTTTTGGGAAACTTATCACATCATTAAAAATTCTCACTCTTTAGTCAATGACTTATCTAGTACTCCTGATTTTCCAAGTATTTGGAAAGCATTAATTTAATTTCCCCTTTTTTGGTTTCTTTCATATTTACACACTGCTTGTCCTTTGTGTTTATAAAATATTTTTACTAATGAGTGATTTTGCCCCACACGGTGCTTGATTTGCACCGAAGCGCACAGGAGTATAGCTCCAGTACATTTTTATTTTTAGTGAATATTTAAATATTAGTCGAAATCCATCGTAGCTTAAAAATACTTATTGCGGAAACCCAGAGAAATAGCGCTCTGTGTTGAGTTTTCCTACTCGATACCAACAAATCCTTGGTGAATAGGATTTCTGAAAATTCCACAATCTTGTTTTAATTCTGTCCATTTATTAGAACTTATTAGATATAAATACATGTAGAGATAGACAAAATATATTAAAAGTTTTCTTTTGCTGAAAGCAAAATGGTTTATATTTTGCAAATAATGTATGAAATATAAATATGCGGATGAAGGGGACGGAGGGGAGGTTGCACTACGGTTGTTACTGCTCCAGAATATAAGAAATCCGATACTTTTACTTTCTTCTGTCTTTACAAGAAGAAAGTATTGGATTCGGGAAAATTTCTAATTTCCGGTTTTCAACGGATTTACACGTTTTAGGGGTCAGAGATTCCGAAAAACATGTTTTTACAAAATGTCTGTCTGTGAGTCTATGACACTGTCTGTATGTATGTATGCGACACAAATTTTGTGGGCGCTGTATCTCAAGAACTAATGGCTGGTATTTAATAAAAATTTATATCAGTTAGTCCTGATATAAATTGGTGCGGATTAGTTTTTAGTGTAAATCGCCCAAAAAGTGGCGCAGCTGCGCTGCACTTCTTTCGATTTTAGCAATATCTCTGTCTCAAAACTAACGAACGAATTTTTATGAAATTTCAGATTCAGGTATACGTTGATAATTATTTATCCTGATTATGTTTTTTTGTAAATCGCCCAAAAGGTGACGCTGCTAGGCTGCATTTTGCACGATTTCCACTCTATTTCAATAACTTTTTTCTCACGAATTTTCGTCTAATTTCACATTCAATTAGACGTTGACGCAAGTTGTTGCTGATTAGGTTTTGGTGTTAATCGCCCAACAGGTGGCGCTGTTATGCTGGATTTTTCTCGATTTTCGCAATAGTCCTATCTCAAAAACTTTTTTCGCACGGATTTTCATCAAACTTAAGATTCAGTTAGACGTTGACATAAGTTGTTGCTGATTAGATTTTGGTGTTAATCGCCCAACAGCTGGCGCTGTTATGCTGGATTTTTCTCGATTTTCGCAATAGCCCTATCTAAAAAACTTTTTTCTCAAGGATTTTCATCAAACTTAACATTCAGTTTGACGATGGCATAAGTTTTGTTGCTGATTAGGTTTTGGTGTTAATCGCCCAACAGGTGGCACTACTATGATGGATTTTGCATTATTTACACGATTTTAGCAATAATCATATCTCAAGAACTGATGCACGGAATTTTATATCTTCAGAATCCTCATGATGAGCATAGATTGTCATTTAAATTTGACACTGTAATAGCGAATTTTGAAGTATTAACATGTATGAAATGGAAGAAAGTTTTGGGATTAGCATATCCGACTCGTTTTGTTAGAAATAAATCCGTAACTCTCACACACGCATACACATCATGATTTCATTACTTTTCTTACACTGTGTATTAGGAAGGTTTTAAAAAAATTGTGTCCCGTACGATCTTAATTCAAAATCCAAAACTGCATTATAAACTCTCTGACATTTCGCCTACGATAGTTATCGTCAATTTATACATGCAATATCTATGATAAATATATATTTTAAACTCAATTTGTTTCCTATCATTGTATTTTTTGCTTCTTTATCAAAAAGTACAAATTCGCTTCAAGGAAATGCATTTATTGTAGAATGAATAATGTATCATGCTTCTTTCGTAGATTGGCGAAAAATGTGATTAAATAGTTCTTTTTTCCTTTCGTTATAAAACATTTCTACCCAAGTAAAGAAGAAATAAGATTTTTAGCATTCAGACGGCATTTTCAAATAACCATTAATAACTTTATTGATGAGAATGTTTCTATATATCTAATAAAAAGTTTTAAAAAAACTTTTAAATTCATAGGTTTTAGTTTTTTATTTTTATTTTTTGCCTATAAAAGAAATATCAGTAATTATCGAAGATACAGGGTCTGTGCAGTAAGTAATGAGACTGATTCCATAAAATTCGTTTATTTGAAGATAATTTTACAGACACTTAATATTCTTCAAAATAGCCTCCTCCTGCATTAATACATCGTTTCCAAAAACCCTGCCACCCATTTACGCCCGCCTGGAAGCCTACAACTGGAATGCTGTTCAGAATGCGCGTTACGTTTTTCTGCAAGAAACGATGTCCTGCTAAGCTGAATTTTAACCAAGGGAATAGATACCGAGGGATAGAAAAATGCCCGGCAGTGACAGATTTTGGCTGTACGGTGGCTGGGGCATCATTGTAATGCTGTATTTTGCCAGGAACTGAGTCACTTTGAAGGATGTGCTGGAACCAGCTTGTTACAAATTTTCCGCATTTGAAGTTCTTCAGTGGTTCTTCAGTGACAATTTGATGCACGATCAATTTCGTAAGTCCCAATGTCTGCGCAATCATTCGGACACTCATCCCACTGTCAGAGACTAAAAGCACTTACATTTAAGCCACATTGTCTGAAGCTCGAGAACTTGATGGGCGCCTAGCGCGGTATTTGTCATCAATGTCCACTCTTCCGTCTTTGAAGGCTTTGTGCCAGCTAAACACTTGAGCCTTGGACAAAAAATCCTTCCCCTAGGCTTCTTGTACCATGGGAAACCTCTCAGTAGCCGACTTGCTTAGTTTTACAACAAACTTTAAAGCGTATTTCTGCTCGACAGTCCACGTCATTCTGAAATCCTAACGCTTCATTCAAACATGTGTTTGTTTCACGAGCGATCTGTGCGCTGCAAAGGCTCAAGGCTAACTGACTTCCGCTAGAATCTGGAGCTGACAATCCCCACCGCACGTATCGCTCACAAACTGGGTCCCTTTGGCCTTCTGCTTGACACGAAAAATCCAGTCTCATTACTTAATGGACAGACCATGTAGATTGGTTTGGAATCTGCAAAACAATTAAGATTTCTAACGCATATAAATTCTAAGAGGTTGCATGGGTTTGGAATTAAAAAAAAAATCCTTTTATTTTATTTTATTTTTTATCTAACAGTACAATATGTCTAGAATATTTTTCCAAAGTTTCAATTCAATCGGAGTAAAAGTCTAGGTAGAGAATCTTTGGAAATTCCCTTCATTAGGCTAAACCGACCGGAAGCGACCCAGGTATATCACTTTTTTCTAAAAATACTATATTTGAAGTCGGTGGACGCGCTTTCTCAAAAATTAATGCATCGATCTTATTGAAATTTTTCTCACTTCTTCAACACAGTGATTGAACGAAGGATTTTTTGTTTTTGTTTTTTATTACAACTAATTTTACAAGACTATGCGGAGTGTAATTGTACTTTTATATTGCATACAACGCTGCAAAAAATTCAAATTTCAAATTTTATTTAAATCCTTCGTTCAGTTACGAGCTATACTTATCTACTAACAGAAACAAGTTGTGAAATTCCCCGTCAAAAATGGCAAACGAGGTGCGTTCGTACTATAACTAGTTTTATAAATATTTTCTGCACCGCATATTGCACTGAAAGTATATTTTAGTGCACTTCATAAGTGCATATCCATTTCATTCTGTTCGGAAGGCTGTGACATCATTAAAATGCACTTGAAATATTCTTTTCCTATTGGCCGTAATCTAACAAAAAACTTCTGACTGTCCCTGTCATTAAACTATACATCCGATTTTCATAAAATTTGAAATAACGCGACAAAAATTTTGCAACAATCATATATTTGAAATTTCAGACCATTAGGTTGGGTAGTTTTTGTTCTGCTATATACGGATGGACGGACCGAATGACGACTATAGGTGCAACTTATTTATATAATTACGAACTCAGATAAAAATTTGTTTTTTCAAATTCAGATAAAACTATCATGAGTTATCCTGACCACTACGAGGACGCTTATTTTTTAGAGGTCTCCGGAAACCAGGTCCCACCGGTTGAATTTTCAAAATTTTTGAATGAAAATTTTATGAAATATTGTTTAAATACTGATATTTTATATACTTAAAATTTTGAATAAATTTCTTTATCATATACGAAAAAAATAAAAAAGGGAAAATATGATTTTGTTTAACCTTCGTAACCCATGTAACCCCTTAAAACAATACACAAAAACTCTTCTACTATGAGAAGATTTGTAAACATTTTGAATTATTTATGTGCCCTAAAACACTGAAAAAGCAAACATTCTGGCGATTTGTATTATGCAATCTTTATGAAAAATTACTGTTAATTGAAAAACAGTTCGTATTTTAAAAACCGAAACGGATAAAAGATTATGTTCATTTTTTTTTTTTCTAATTGTAAGTCTGTGTCGATGTTGGTCATGATAAACACATTCGACAGCTTAAACAGTCACATTTTTAATAAGGATGACACACAAGGTATATACAATTCGCGAAAAAGCACGTAATATGAATGGAACACACATATTTCTAGTTATCACATGAAAAACATCTCTAGGTGATGTACATTTCGAACACACACTGAAACTCTACAAAAACCCGCGCAATCCTAATTACATCACTGTTACAAATATTCTTTTTCAAGTGGTATTTTTACTACATTTTTTTTAAAGAAAAAACTTAAATTTTTATCTTAATTTTAAATATTAATTATACAGAAAAAATCTTAATTATTTTTATGTTATCTTCATTTTTACTATAATTTTTAATCTTAATTTTCATTAGAAAAATTTTTATCTATCTTATATTATTATCACTTTTTATCTTAATTTTCCTTAGAAAAATTCTGCATTTTCTCAAGGGCTGAATTCGTTATGTTATAGATTATTAGTTGTATTGTACCGCATTTTAAGTTTTCAGTTAAGGTGTGTGTGTGTGTGTGTGTGTGGGGGGGGGGGTGATCGTCTTAATTTTTTTTTCTTTTTAAGTAAAAAAAAAAAAAAAAAAAAAAAAAAAAAAAAAACTGTCCTATTACTAAAGGATAACGTGTTACCAAACTTTAAAAAATGTTATAGTGATACTCCAATTAGGACAGTTTTTATGATAAAATATGTGGAGCGATACATATCCAAATCAAGGTAGATTTCAACTTTAAAGTCATTTTTCTCAAAACAGAAATTTTGACATTGTACGCATCCTATTTTCCAAAATTAAGTAACATAGAATCTTGATATTTTACAACATATTGTATTTTATATAATTTAATAGCTTTTACCTATTTTTAAATATGTATCTGTAACATATTTTTTTCATTGGTATTTTATCATAAATTTAATATTTTATGGTTTAATTGCCTGAAAAAATATTTCCATCTGTAAACTTGATTATTATTTTAGGTTGACGTTAAAACACAATAATTCAAGAATATATATATATGCAATATTAAGTGGATATATCGAATATAGTTTTAATAATCCTGCGCTCAACACATGTATGCCAAATCAGCTTTGTAAAAATCCTCCATTAGTAATTAATCCTCCATTAATTAAAATAAATTGTAATGATTTTTCATTAAAAGTATTTAAAGGAATACGCAAACAAAGATTTGTACAATTTACTCTAAAAATCTTGTTTAATTTGAAGAAATATTTACAGCTCCAAATTTTATTTTAATATTGAGTTGAAATCAAGCAATATCAAGCTGCTGAGGGTGATCTCCACCCACCATCCCCCCTTAAAGCTTTTGTTTGGATTTTCTCCTTTTTGGAAACTTATACATTTGTTGTAAATAGTTTAACATTTTGCAAGTATAACAAGTATATCTGCAATTCATCTATTTGGCTTCCATGGTACAGTAGAACTCCAATTACCCAAACTCTGACTATCCGAATCGCTGATTATCCGAATGAAGAAGAAGATGATTTTAATGAAGAATTTGAAGCAGACACGGGACCATCAGCTAGTGAAGCATTTGCCGGCCTTGAAACTGCATTGAAATGGACGGAGCGTCAGCCCGAGTATGACCACATGCATATTCTCACTGTCAAGCAGATGCGCGACTTGGCTGCCCGAAAACGGATGAAGACTGTCAAACAGCTTACTTTGACCGAGATGTTCAGCAAGCAATGTCTTTCATTTACAGTACGGTACGTACATACGTACCTATATATTATCTCTTGTAAGTACGCTCAACATGTTAAAGTGTTGCCTTCTCATTTAATTAATTAAAAGCTTTTTTCTTTAAAAATAGTTTTTTCCCACGTTTTCAACATACATACAATAATTAATTAAAATATACCTTTTTCAGATTAAATCTAATTGTCCGAATGGGGCCTCTTCCCAATTCATTCGGATAATTGTAGTTTTACTGTACATCTGCTTTAAAACTCAATTTGTTTGTATCATTTACTTTCACCAAAATAGAAATTCTTCTACAAAAGCGGATCGGAAATGTGTTAAATAGAAAATAAATAATGTATCATAGTAAAAGGATTTTTGAAATAAAATGAAGAAATACTCTACTAAAGAAATATAGCTACCGTTATTCGTTTACAAAAAAAATTCCACCTAAAGCAAAGAAAATGTAAGTTTTCTAATATTTAGAATGCATTTCAAAAAACATAAATCACTTTCTTGAAAGAATGTTTTTGTTGTATTTAATAAAAAGGGAAAACTCAATAATGTTTATAAAGTTATTTAAATTCAAAACCGGTTTTACATTTTTATTGTCAGTCTATAAAGGAAATTATCGAAGATTATGAGTAATTAATTACGGTGTGTTGTTTTAGAACAGAAAAAAATTAGAATTGTATTGCATATAAATTCATTTTAAAACCATATGCAAAACGTGTTTTAACATTTGAAGCTATTTAAATGTTTTTAAGCATTTAAAAGCACAAAAAAACTGTAAAAACTACTTGCTGACTATTTGTAATGTGGAATCCTTATTGACTTTTTACTAATAAATGGAAAAATAATTTGTAATTAGCAAATCGAAGTAGTTTTAATCATTATGTTGTTGAATATTTTTCAATTTAAATATCCAAATTTTCTTAATAAAAGTATTAATTTTTCTTGTATTTACCCGATATTTTATATTTAGTCTTAATTATTTAAAACAAAAACTCTCCTACATTTTCAGGGATAAATAGATTACTTATAATGTTATTGTTTATCCCTGATATCGTACTTTTAGGTTTTCAATTAAAGCTTATGCTTATATTTTTTCTTATTTGAACACCAATATCTACCCTATCTATATTATAAAGGACAAACATATCTGTGCGTAACGCATACGTCATTTTGCGAATGGCAACACTCTGAAATTTGAAATGAAATTTCGGTTTTGCAATTCTCGCTAGCGCAAATTTTTAAACTTCTAAACATCGCATAGTTTCAATTTTTACACCGTCGTACAGGGAAAAAATATACGTTTAAATGCAATTTGTTTGAAAGCTCTATCTCAATTTATTTTTGAGATATTAATTTTTTTATTGTTTTTAGTACCAATTTTATAATTGTGGCAACTGAAGTACACCATTTCTATTAAAAGTAAAGGGAAAATAGTCATGACTTATTTATCCTTATTGATGCCATTTTCACATTACAAACAAAAATAATTTTTTTATCATTTTTGAACAGAAAATGACGTAGCTATTTAAAAAAAAAAACATGCATATTTCTTCATAAATCAGTTACATTTCAATATTTTTACCAAGACTCTCTTATCATATTATCATGATAATATGATAAAGGAGTCTTGATTTTTACATTACGCTGATATTGAATTTGAGACGCTAAGCAAAATGATTCAGTGAGTAAAAATGATGTCATATTTAAAAAAAAAACGATAATTTTCTTTGATAAAACTAAATATTTGACCAATACTAAATGGCCAATGCTATGACAACTAAAGGCAAATTTCTGAATTTTTTATTCGCGGGTACTGAGATTAGAACTTAAAGTTTGTATTACGTATTCTAATACAGTTTAATTTTTCAATAATTTAAGCAGTTGAAGTTTGTGGAAATAACATTTTAGGTTTAAAATATTATTTGTTTTAACAGTTAGACAACCAATATAAGATGAATTTTTTATTGTAATTATTTTTGTAGGTTTATCATAAATTTGATCTGATAGTTTCTTTCTAAACATTTTACTTCGTCGAATTTCGACGGGTTCCAACTCGTATATATAAAATCCTAATGAATCGAATTGAAACGAATTTATGTAACGATTCTATGAAACGACTAATTAAACAACTGATTACGCTTCACGGCGATTTCTCCTAAAATATGGAATAATTTGCGATGAAATTAACACCAAAAATCCGTATTGATCCACAGATTGATCCAGTTTTGATCCACAGATCAAAACTGGAATTAGAATTTTAAAATTAGAATTAGTTTTCGAAATATTAATTTTTTTCCAATTTTAAATATTTTTTTTCTAATGATGGCAACTCAAATTTTAATCATAACAGATATTTTTTTTTCATATTTTAGAAAAGGTTATTTTAAATTAATTTGGCGACGAGTATGTCCTCCCTTAAATGTATGCTAAGAAATGCATCATGTTACTTTTATTCAGAATTCAATTTGTATTTCATTATCATTTTACTTAATACAAAACTTTCATTTAAAATTGAAACCTTTAAAATAAATGGCTTTTACTTCATTCTTTTTTTTAAACGAAACGAAAAGAAAAATATTAGACACAGATGTCATATACGCAACGGGTACCTAATTGGCGCCAAAATGGCGTTATTTTGCCTGACATGGTAACCCGGCTATTGTTGCTTATTTATTAATAAATGTTTATTTCAATTTATTTTCTTTTTATTTACAAAAAATGTTATAAATTGTTTTGTTCCATAGTTATTAAATAATTCTCTTTTTATTTATTGTTATTTCATTTTAAAAATAACAGAAAATAATTTAAAAATACATATGTAACAGGTATTTGAAAACGAAGTTTTCGCCAAATTGTCGTAAAAAAAAATCACGCCAAACCCGGTGCGTATGTGACAATGCAACAAATCACGAGATTTAATTTCCACTTCAAAGCAACGTTTTAATGTTATTACTTCTCCCGTCGACCAATTTCGCCAAATTATACAAATTGACATATTTTTTTTATTTTAAATAACAAAAGAATAAATAAATTAGTATAACATTAATAAAAATACAAATAAAACGTCGAAATAAAAATCACTTGATGGCGTGAACATGTGTAACTTCCTTAAAGTCAAGTGAATCTGACATTTACTATCAACCATTATTGGCATTTAATCTTATAGTTTGGCGACAGATTTTTGGTCGATGGGATAACCAAGTAGCACCGTTTTAATTTACCACTCGAAAAATAAAAAAATGCTAACTGGCGAGTTAAAAAAAAAAAAAAAAAAAAAAAAAAAAAAAAAAAAAAAACTATTGGCGAGATTTTCAGCCGGCTAACATAAAATTACCAGGAATTCTTTGTGATCATGGCAACTTTTATGTAGTTTTATTCGAAAAAATAATTTTGATTCTTTAATCAAAATGGAAACCTTTCTTATGAAAAGCGAAGGAATCAGCCCGTTGTTTATGACAGTTACATGACTTGGACTATTATAATATAAACGAAATAATGGGGATATAATAATATTCGGCGACTTATCACACCTGTAGCTGGCTAACATTAAAGTACCAAAATGGCCGCCTGGAATATAAAAAGTGAAGGGATCCGCCTGGAGCTGTTGATGATAGCCACATGACTTAGGCTATTATTATAGAGATTGTTTTCAATTTTAAAAACAGCGCAAAGAATAATATTTCCTAACGATTAAAAATTTATTTACACGTGACTATTAAAAACAGAAAAAAAACTTTAAAATTACTATTAAATGAGTACGAGTTAAAGGCAGGAAAATATTGAAAATTATGTCCTGAAAATTGTATTTACACGTGAATATTAAAAGGGAAAGGAAACTTTAAAATAATAAATACATTAATATGCGTTTAACCCTTTCACGAACAAGGCACTTCTATTCTTAAAATCTTGAAATCAGTGAATGGCACCAGAATTTACAAACAAATTTCGAAATACAAAAATGCTTTTGTTCACTTACTTAATAAAAGGGAAATTTTCATCCCAATATTCTTATGCTAATGTGGCATTTAAGAATTAAAATTAAGTAGTCCAAAAATGAACCACCGCCCTTGAAGGGGTTAAACAAGTAAATTGTAGTAATTGTAGTAAATTGTATTATGTCAATCGTTTTATAACGCTGTTAAAAAATACCGAGAGACAAAGACTCTGTTTACTTAATTCATTTTATTTGAGCTTCTTTTCAAATGTTTAACTGATCTTCTTTAACCAAACACGAAAACAACCATTGGATGTCTTAACAGCAACTGATTCTACTTTAAATTTTTGCAATCAAAGGGAATTGAATGGAAATCCGTTTAAAGGGAGATCGCTACAGGTTTTTTCAGTATAATTCAATCTTCTCTAACTTTTTTAAAACCGATCAGATTAGCGTGCTTTTAGATTCTACAGTCTGAACGGGCGTTGCCGAGCGTAGCTTGCAGGGGGCAGAGCCCCCTAGTATTTGTATAAACTCTAGATTATATTAATTTTTAATCGTAATTTTCGTATGAAAAATGTCTTGTACATTTTCTAAAATTAATTTCCTGTGATGTTATTGGTTTTTACTTGTAATGTACAGTCGTGGAGAAAAAAAATAGTAAACACCCCCTACTAACTCTTCAACAAATTACCGTAGACGGAAGTTACAGGTACCAAAAGACTGGAAGTAAAGTCTACTTTTAAATGATGTATATAAAATTTGCTTAGGGGGCCATCTACATATTAAAACGAACCCAAAACTAATGTTTTTCAATGGCAATACCCAATTTTAACAAGATATTTCAAATCTTCGGTTCAAACTATGCCTAGATACCAAATTTCAAGTCATTTGAATGATAAGTTTTTGAATTATAAACATTCAGAATTTAGTGCTTCTAATGTTAAATTTCATTTTCATATTTTTATTTATAACTTCTGAAATTATTATTCTAATGTTCTAATTTTTTGCGTTGCAATAATACTAATGTGCCCAAACATAAATACGCTGAATTTGCAATTTTTATTATTTCACGATATGAATTATGAATTATGAAATTAATAATCGGAAAAATTATGAATTGCAACCAACAATTTTTTTGATCGATTTTTATTTATTAAGTCCTGCTTTATCAAAATCCAAAGTTTCACATTTTTATTCCAAATAGTTTTCAAATGATGCTTAAAAAACGGCAAAATGATGGTTTATGATGGCTGTGATAGAAGTGAGTAGTTATTTTGAAATTTCTTCTGCTGTCCTGTTATCAAACAGTGCCTTGATCAAGAAGGCGGGTCTCTCGGTTAACAATAGAGTACGGAACTTCAATTTGGATACAGCCCTTAAGATACGCTCGTTTTAAAATAATTAATTTCTCGGAAACTTGTGGTACGAATTGTTTAAAAATTTGTTTTTAGGCTAATTGAAGGATGTAGAGTTCATCTATGCTGTCAAAATTGAGTATTGCTATTGAAAGAAACAAAGTTATGGTTCGTTTTAATATGTAGATGGCCCCCTAAGCAAATTTTATATACATAATTTAAACGTAGACTTTATTTCCAATCGTTCGGTATCAGTAATTTTCTTCTACGATAATTTGTTGAGGAGTTAGTAGGGGTTGTTTACTTTTTTTTTTCCACAAATGTACTAATTGTTTTACAGTTAAGGCTTATATTTGTATTTTCTCTTTCTTGAATATCAATACATATACAAATTCTTTGATATTTTTTGCGTGCAATGGTTATCTTCAGTTCATCTATTAGTCATCCATGATAAGTGTACTTTGAAGTTCAATTTACTTCCTATCATTGTATATAAAAGTACAAGTTCACTTGCAGGAAATGCATTAAATAGAAAACGAAAAAAATCCCTGCCGGCCCGGCCTACAGGCAGAGGTAGATTTCGAAGTCAAATATACTAATTTCACAACACAAAAACTAAATCATGATTAGAGATAAATCCACTTTAACAATTTTATCTGGCCGCTTTTGACGAGTTTTTATTTCATTTTTATATAATAGCTGGTTTTATCAGAATCATGTTAGGGCGGCATTCAAAAAAATACTTTTCCATGCTCAACAACTCGAAATTTTCTGGCATAATTCCAGATTCATTTTTAATTAAAAAAAAATATATAACTTGCTGACGAGATTTTTGAAGAGATTTATAAGCGACCTGTGTTTTTATTTTTTGTTCAATTAATTAAAACTTGATATATAAACAATTATTTTCTCAGAAGGATAACACAATCGCTTCGGTAAATTCCGTTCAAAATGCCCACTTTGATGTCATTTTTTGAAATATATTCTGCCTCTATCAAAAAATCGATACATTATATAGTTTCTGAATAAGCGAATCTACCAATTAAATGTGTTTGAGAGCAAAAATGAATTTAAAAATGAATCAGAAAATAAGCAGTTTGGATTTGAGTGCATCCTTACTATAATGATTTTTCCAACACAATCCGCTTCGGTAAATTCGGTTCATAATGCCCTTTTTAACAGCATTTTAAAAAATATATTCTGCCTCTATTAAAAAATCGACCATTACGGTACATTATATAGTTTCTGAGTAAGAAAACGTACCAATTGGAAGCCTTTGAGAGCAAAAATGAATTGTAAAATGAGCCAGAAAATAAGCAGTTTGGATTTGAATACACCCTTAGTAAGATGATTTTATTCTTCAGCCGCTGTTTTTTTTTTTTTTTTTTTTTTTTTTTTTTTTTTTTTTTTTCTGTAAGAATTGGTCCTATCCAAAACTTGTCTATGTAGATGTTGTAGACAATATTAAGAAGATATATGATAAATTCATGGGGATTTTATATCTTTTGAATTGACGGAGTTATGGATTTTTTTCTTCTTCAAACCCCCTTTTGGTTTTCGTTTTTAATTTTTTTTTGCGGTACGAATTGGTCCTATCAAAAACTTGTGAATATAAAAGTTGTAGATAATATTAAGGAGATTTATAATAAAATTAATTGGATTTGATATCTTGAGAATTGACGATGTTATGAATTTTTTTCTCCCAAAACCCTATTTTTTGCGCCCCTTGAGCCCATTTTTAACTTTATCAAAAATCTGTGATACATAAATTTTTGGCCCTATTTTTAGAAGTAATAAAAACTTAAACTGATTTGATATGTGCAAAAATTAAGAAGTTATGGGGGGTTTTCTGTTTTCACAAAACCCCTCCCTATTTCCATCCCCTTGGTCCGATTTTGCCCATTAACGAACTTGACCGAGATTTTATGCCCATTGATTTTATGTATAAGTTTGGAAATGATTGCTGCAGAATTACGAAAGTTATCGTGTCCAGAAGAAAGTGATATATAGAGATAGATAGATAGATAGATAGATAAAGTTTTTTACTGAGGGTGGTTTTGGGTTCTAGGGGTCATGATCAGTGTAGATCTGCAAAAATTTTTCAGAAATTCCAACATAGGAACGATCCCAATAGGTAGTATTTCATACGAAATCTACCTAATAATGTATCATGATAAACTGCTTTTTGAAGTAACGCACAGAAATGCGACTAAATATTTTATTTTCTTCCTTTATAAAATCGTAATGCTAATAGCAAAGATATATATAGATGTTTAATTTTCGATAATATTTTCAAATATACATAAATACCTTTCTTGAAAGAATGTTTTGATATATTTAAATTAAATGGGGAAAACATAAGACTGATTAAAATGTTTCTTAAATTGAACAAGTAATATAAAAATTTTGTTTTTAAAGTCAATTCCTACTTAGGCCATCAAAGAAAAATTTAATATAATCAAGCTAATATGAGTTTTTGTTGCATTAAAATATCTCAATTTGTTGATTTTCTATAAGCAAGTAGGTTTACAATGGAACTCTATGGGAATTTGGCGAAATATTACAGATATCGCCAAGTTGGCGTCACTTTTGGCGACTCAATTTGGCGATATATCGCCAAGTTGGCGACAAACTTGGCGGTATTTGGCGACAGAACAGGGACCCCCCCTATGGTAACCCCTTATTGAAAATAATTTTATTGAACTTCAATAACCAATGGCGGCCATTTTGTTTCCCATGCAAAACTAAAATTAATTAATTAAAATTTAATTAATTAATTAATATTTGAAAAAACTTTATTAACATCAATTGTCATCCAGTACAAGTTTTAAAAAATTTATTTCAACCCGATAGGATGAATAATGAGTATTTTATTAACGATTGAAAATTTGTACAAGATAAATATATAAATATATAAATAAATATAGGGAGAGTGTGAGCTAATAGTAAGAATTGAAAAATAGTTTCACTTTTATTATTATCATTACCGTTATTTTATCTGTAAAGAAAATATCAGGAAAGACCGAAGATACTTTTTATGGGGATCGCAAAATAATTTAAACTCTAATCTACAAGAATTTAAAATAACATATAGAAAATCTTTTAATCTTAAAAGTATTGTAAATATTTTTAAGTATTTAAATGCTCAAAAGCACAAAAAGATAATTTGTAATGTACATGTACAATCTTTATTAAAAACTTACTGATAATTGACTGATAATTGAGCTTCATTTTTAAAACTGGGTAGTATTTTTTGAGATTAAGTTGCATAATTTTAAATTTTAAAGTGTTAAGCTTTTTAAGTTCTATTATTAATCTAATTTTTGTAAGTCAAATATTCATTTAACTTAATTTACTGTAATTTTGAATTTTACCTTTCTTAACAAAAATCTTCATTTGCGACAATTATCAATCTTAACTTTCTTAACAAAAATTCTTATTTCTCTTATTTTCTCTTAATTTTTAATTTTAAATTTTTTTCAGAAAATGTCGATTGCATTTTCTGAAATAAATTACTTGTAATGCTATTTGTTACACTGGTCTACAAAATGAAAATTTTTTTAAACTTTTAAATAAACGATATATTTTTATACTAATTTGGGGTCACAGCAGTGCACCGGAGCTAAGCTCCAGTACTTCTTTGTTTTTTACGAATATTTAATTATTGGTCTATTTGTCAGAATTCACCGGATCTCATAAATACTGGGAGCCAGAGCCCAGCAAAACAGCACTAAAAAACCAAAGCCTAAATTATCTTTTCCCTTACCATCCATCTCCAATTATTTGCATTTCCAAAGTGCTTGCTTACATATGTGACGTAGCGTGTCGCACACGCAGAAGCATACTTCTATCTAACGTTCGCAAGTGTATAATCGATGGGGTTTTTTTTTCCAATGGTATCCGAACGGCGACGAAGAATGCCAGAATTAACTGCAACTGTATCCGCTGATTTTACTCGGGGTCGTGTTATGTTTTCACACTGCTTTTTGTTCGTGTTTATAAAATGTTTTTACTAATGAACTTTTTATTTCCATGTGGTGCTTAATTTGAACCGAAGCTCAGATCCATAAGCAAGCACAGTGCTTCTTTATTTTTAGTGAATATTTATACATTAGTAGGACCTCAGAACTCACCGAAGCTTATAAATACTACGAGCCGAAGCCCACCGAAATAGCAGCGTGTGTTGTATTTTGCTACTCGATAGAAAGAAATCCTTGGGGAGTAAGATTTCTGAAAACTCCCCACTCCTGATATTAATGCTCTTTATCTGTTCATTGTATATAAACATATAGTTATAGTCAAAATATATTAAAAATTTTCCTTTTATAAAGACAAAATTGCTTTACATTCTGCAAACAGTGTATGAAATACAAATATGCGGATGGGACGAGGTAGGGGGGGGGGATTCCACGAGGGTTGCTATTACTGGAGAATATTATATCTCCGGTACTTCTTTGTTAAAAATTAAACCCTGTGTCAAAGAATACGAATTAACCATTCAAACCTCGGTGTAAAAATACCGTTGGTATGAAAATATATGATTTTAAGTTAAACGTCAAAGAACATAAACCATTTATTTTCAAAAATCAATAGATTGATTTTTTTTTTATACTTTTTACATGAAAGTAGAAAGTTATGAACAATATCAAAACGTTACCTTTATATCATCAATCAAGAAGTCCTCTTGTCTTTTGTGTGCAGATTCAAAGGCATCTCTACTCAAGTTTCAGCAGTAGTGTGCTAACATTGACGTATTCCATCACCCCTGATATATTTTTCCATTGTCGATATGTCTTGGTGAAATAGTTACTCACAACGCCACAGTTTGCAGCTAAAAAATCGAGATGAGAATGGAGAAACTGAATTTTTTGGAACATATCGAAACCCCGCTGCTGATACTTTTGTAACAGATTGTTTATAAGCTCATCATTAATCTCAAATCTTCTTTTACCCCAAAATCCATAAAGTTTGAAAAAAAAGTCACAAATGAAATTGTAACAAACTTTGACATTTTCAGTATTAAAACCTAAATTTGACATCATGTTTGGATTATTCGATAAATTTTTATTTTCAGATATCAAACAGGAAATCTTTTGGTGAAGTAGTTTTAGGATATATACAGATGTAACATTTGTAATTCCTAATGTCAAATGCCTTTTTAATATTTTTCCAAAACAAAGTATAACTTAAAAACTACTTGATCGAATGAACTCTAATTTTAGATTCACGTATTTGAATTTCCTAGAAATCGATTTCAGTTAAAAAATTTATAGGTTACATTTATTTAATGTTTCGAGACATTGATTTCTGTTTTTTAAAAGTTTATAGGTTACATATATATCTGAAGCTTCTAGAAATCGATTTCTGTTTTAAATAAAATATATAGGTTACTGGTTACCTACATCCGAAGCTTCTAAAAATCGATTTCTGCTAAAAAAAAAATTATAGGTTACATATATTTGATGCTTCGAGACATCGATTTCGGTTTTTAAAAAGTTTATAGGTTACATATATCTGAAACTTCTAGAAATCGATTTCTGTTTTTAAAAAATTTATAGATTACGTTTCCTATATTTTTAATTATTAATTTAAAAATGCATATGTTTGAAAAAATCTAAATGTTACACATCAGTATTTCCAAAACAAGAGCCAATGAAAGTTTTTCATTGTGATATTCGTGTTCAGTTAGCTAATTTCTTACAGTTTCACTTCAGAGGTAATTTCATTGTTGTAACCTGTTATTAGTTGTGTAGTACTTATTGATTTGCAGTTAAAATTTATCTTTGTGTTTTCTCTTATTGAGAAAATGAATACATTTGTACAAAAAAATTTATATTTTTTGCATACAATACTTATCTTCATTTCATAAGTTAGATATTCCCGACGAATGTATTTTTTAATCTCAATGTGTTTTCAATCATTTCCTTTTATCAAGTTCTCTTCTAAGAAAAGTATTAAATAGAAAATGAATAATAAAATGCTATTTGAAATAACATGGATAAATACTGTTAAATATTCTTTCTGCTTCCATTATAAAAATATATTCTACCTAAAGCGATAAAGAAGTACGTTTTCTAATATTTAGATTACATTTACAAAAAAAGACATAAATCACTTGACTGAAAGAAAACTTTTAGTGTATTTAATAAAATGAAGAAAAAAATCCAGGCTAATTAAATATTTATTTAAATTCAAAAGCGGTTTTATCGCTTTCTTTTTTGACTGTAAAAAAAATATTGAAGATACATTTGCATATGTGGAAAACGATAATATTTTTCTTTCCCTTTTTTTCTGTAATAACTTTGCTCATTTTATGAACGTCAAATGCATATAAATTATGTTTAAAACCAGATATATAAAATATTCAACATCTGAGAAGCTTTGTATATTTTAAAACTTTTGAATGTCGAAAAATATTGAAAGCGCTTTGTAAATTCTGGCGATTTGTATTACGTAACTTTTATTGAAAATAAACTATTAATTTTTAAGAACACGAAAGGCACGCTGCGTACGTCAGGGGTGGTCAACACGTCTACGAGCTGGCTTAATGTAATCTATATTTTTTAATAGTAATCTTCGTCTTATATAAACAAAGAATTTATGCCATTAAGTAACTTGAAGATTATACTGGAAAAAAAAAACGTGATTTTTCCTGCACTTTACATTGTAATTTTTCAAGCACCGATGCTTTGAAATCGAATTCAAGCACCGATGCTTTGAAATCGAATTCAAGCACCGATGCTGTGAAAGCGAATTCAAGCAACAAGTGAAGAAAATTTGAATTATTTCTTTCACGTGCACCAAGCAACCAATAGCAACGCGACTTTCCCCAGACTTGACAAATTTTACAGCACTCTTAAATACAGTAGCTTTTAAATTCTACAGAGAATATGTTGGCAACCGGGGTGCTAGCAGCTTTTGTTCTAAAGTTCTTTTTTTCTTTTTTTTTTTTTTACAGTTTATTATTCGGAAATATACATCATAATTGCACGACCCCACTGAAAGATAAACTGTCTAATTTTAGATAGTAATTATTTACACCTTCATTAGAAAGAATCGTTTCCGATTTTGGCTTAATATCATTTAAATTGCACAGCAGGTTAAGGAATGAAAAAGCAGTCAAGCTTACATTTATTCTGCATCTAAAATTCTGTTGTGTAATGTATAAAATTCTCTTGATACTTGTTACTAAATCCTATGTAGTTAGTTTTTGTTAGCATAAAAAGCAAATTGTATCTGTTTACACTTAGCTCATATTAAATGTTGCTATACAAGTAAAAAAACACAAGAAAAAGACATTTAGAAATAACTTGTATAAGATAATGTATAATTTGGGATATTGTGTTAGTAGATATGTATTTTATTAAGTTTCATACTTAAGTGCAATGGGTTTTAGTTTCTAATTTGTATTAAGTCTGAAAATATTTAAATCATCAATAAATTGACTATTTTGAAAATATCGGATATATATAAAAAAAATCGGATATATATAAAAAATATAGGATGCATATCAAAATATCAAATATTTTTTATATATTCGAAAATATCGTGATATTTATGATCCCTAATCATTTATGAATTGCTACGCCGTGGTATGATATGATGCATGATTCCATTGCAGAGTTGTGTCTCGTCCATCACCATTTTCCCATAAGTCATGTCTTAAATTAAATACACAGATTCTGGCAACATTAAAACACATAAACCCAAGATATGTGTGTGTATAATTTTTCAACGTCCCAATCAAAAAGCATCTCATATCTAATCCAGACATGGAAAAAATATGAGTTATGAATTAAAAAGGATACAAGAAATAATCCTACCGCCTACCTTTCCTGTCAAGTGTTGAAAAATGTATAGGGCCATGTACGCTAACGGCGCACAGTGTAAGATTTTGCAAATCTAGCTGGTAAAAAGTCCAAAAATCGACTTGCAGTAATTTCACTTTTAGACATTTCAAATTACATTTAACATATTAGAGAAAAAAAATATAAAGTGATAGCAGCATAACACCATAACAACACCATCAAAAATCGGCTAAAAAACCACATTTTCGTTTAACCGTTTTAGAATGGCGATTGCTGTAGTTGTAATTGCCATTGATATTTTTGGCTGAAAACGTACTTATTTTGTAAATATTTTTTTATGATAGTATGGAGTCTTTACAACAATGTAGATATTGTGTATTTTACAGTTACGATAGTTATTTAGAAGTGTTATATTTAAAAAATAATTTTTTAAGTCAATATAAAAATTATTTGTAAATTTAATAACATATTATAAATTTTAAAAAGCTGCCAAAACTTTTATGCCCGCCAGTGCATTGTAAAATATATAATTTTTTTGCAATTATGTATGCATATAGATATCAAATAAATCAATTTCAGCTGCAACTATTTGCAACTCTTGAATATAAGCAATTTTTTTCTCAGGTACGGAAGTGTAAATTCCGAAAAGGGAATTACATGAGATTTTGAAAAATTATGTTACTGTACATGAATCTTTCCCTGTTAATTCTAAAAGTATCCTGATAGACTATGTATTATACAAATATAATCTCCAACATTGTTCATCTGTTATATGTTAGACCAGATAAAACGGCCGATCCATTCTTTTATAATTGGCAGTAATCAAAGATGGCGAAACTACCATCGATTAAAGAAGATTTGAAGTAAAATAAGAGATGGTCAGATTATATTACCAAAAAATATATATTTACAGAGCAGAAGTAATAATGACTACCAGAAAAAGGTTGGGCGGCCAAAGAAACTTTTTTAATTAAGTGGACCAAAAACAAAAGACAAAAGGTGCATTCGCTATTCCCTGAACCCAAATGAATGAACACGAGCCACGGGTTTAAAACTGACACAATCTGGACTACAGGATGCTGCGGATGTGTTAAAAAATATATCTGAAAGGCCTAAAAGAGCAACGACATTTTAAAAAATCGTTCAAAAAGTCGGATTCTTGTCATATAAAAAAGGGCTGTAATGAAGAAAATCAAAATTTTATAATGGCTAAATCCACACCAGTCATCTACTTCTTACTCTAGATCCATAAAGCTTAGGTTCATCATGGAAACTGATCAGTCAATAACAGAAAAATTTGAAATTGTCAGAAATTAAATCTTTACAGCTCTTGCACACTATAATCGAATTCAATGTTCAGACGTATGACATAGAGCACATATTTGAAGACACAGTGGTAGACAGCACAATCTGCAGCATTTTATCTTCAAATAAAGCAGCTTAAAAATGCAATGTCTGTAATGGAAAATTCAAGGAGATGAATAACTTAAAAATGATTCGATAATATACGAATAATACTCACAAGATTTCTTGGGCTTATCGGCACTACAGGCACAATTAAGATTTATGGAATGTCTCTTACATATAGGTTAAGATTTGATGTAAAGAAATAGCAGGTCCGAAAACCTGAAGAAAAATGAAGTACCGCAGAAAGAAAACACTATAATTGAAAGATTTAGACTTAAAAGCTTTAAAAACTCTAAAACAAGGACACGATAATAGTAATGTAGAAAATAGATAAAGAAGATTTTTTTAACGATGCTGCTTTGGCCACTAGCATATCAGATGTTGATTAGCTCTTATTGAGCGATTTTATATAATTTTACATGATATGTGGATACCAGATAAATATGCCTGTCTTTAAGCATTACAAATAATGACATTAACATGTTAATAAAACTATAGAGTGGCTGAAATTCACCCTGAAGTTTTAAGATTTAAACGGTCTCTGAATATACAAATAATAAAAAAATAGCAAACAACGAAAAATGATAGTGATTCACTTTATGATAACACTGGTAGCTATAGAAGTATGTAATTAATTAATTACTATTTTTTTAATACAAGAAAACTTCTCTTGTTCAAAATAAATTTGTACTACATTTTTTAAAATCTGCGCTGAATACCATAAGACTGCGCATGAAAACGACAAAACATCTTTTTATGATGACGGAATAACAATGACGTAAATTGTAAAATGTAAATCATAAAGATATATTTTTTCAAAATACAGAACCATTTTATCCCTAATAAGATCAATTTTATTACTTTAATATCGATAATTTTCATAAATTGAATTTTTACCCGCTAGATTCGCAAAATCTCACACAGTGCGGCGCCTGGTGCATGTAAAATCCGTCGTGAGTGCAAAATCCTCCAAGTTAATTATGAATTATACCTCTGGAGGTGCCTTGCCATCTTGGTCATCTGTCCAAGGCTCTAGATTACGAGATCAACTTGGGTAGCAATGTGCAGGCATCAAACAACAAGATAAAAATGTTAAGTAACCTGCATAACAAAGTTCACAACTAAGCAGTGGTCACTGCTGATATGATGATGCCTCGATACCAGGTATCAAACCCGTTCAGGTGGGGCTACATACCCGGCAGATAGGAACATGCACTGTAAAAAAGAAAAAAAAATCCGTTAAAATACGGAAATTTTACTGGCAATCGAGACGCCAGTACTATTTCCTTATTTTAACGGAATTTTTTCCCGTAAATGTTGTAAAAAAAACGGAATTTTTTTCCGGAATTTACAAAAAATAATTCTGTTGAAATACGGAAATAGTACTGGCGTCTCGATTACCAGTACAACCAGTACAACCAGTTCTTTTACAATGTGCTCATCGATTAGAAAGATAAGAAAAAAAAAGACCTTCGATGGACGCGCCGATACTCCATCCCTGACGTATGTAATATCCAAAATTTATATTTTAGAAATGGACAAATATACAAAATTATATTGACGATGTTTTTTTTAAGTTTATCTGGTCTTATTAAATTGGTGATTTCTTTTTATGTGTGTTCGTAATTATATAAATACGAAGCACCTATAGCCGTCGTTCAGTCCGTCTGTCCGCATTTAACAGCCCCAAAACTACCCGACCTAATCGTTAGAAATTTAAAATATATAATTGTAGCATAATTTTGTCGAGTCATTTCAAATTTTATGAAAATCGGACGTATAGTTTAATTACAGGGACGGTCAACAGTTTTTCGTTACATTACGGTCAATGGGAAAAAATTATTTCAAGTGGATTTTAATGATGTGACAGCCTTTCGAACAGAATGAAATGGATATACACTTATGAAGTGCACTAAAATATACTTTCAATGCAATATGCGGTGCAAAAAATATTTATAAAACTAGTTATAGTACGAAAGCACCTCACTTGCCACGCTTGACATGCATTTCCAACTTGTTCTTTTCTTTCAAAGTTTCACGCTATTTTTAATTTCTTTTGCAAAAATTTCAAATATATATTGGTGCTACTTTCATTTTTTTTAATTCGTAGGTTATACTTTTACGCTTCTGTGCGTTTTTTTTTTTTTTTTTTTTTTTTGAATCATTTTTAAGACAACAAATATTTCCACATTTTTAAAATGAATGATCTATAAGATGCATATCTTCTTGTTTTTACTGAAATGTTTGCTTTCTGATATTTGATATACATCGGTTACAAACAATTTGAAATGTTGTGTGTAAAATTACATATCTGAAATTAATATATTAGAGATCCATGACGGATGTATTTTTTAAACTCAAACTGTTTTCAATCATTTACCTTTCTCAAAAAACGAATTCGCTTGTAAGAAATTTATTAAATTGAAAATGAATAATGTAAGATAATAAAATATTCTTTGCAATAACATGCTGAAATACTATTAAATAATTCTCTTGCTTCAGACAAAAAAAAAATCCCCATCCAAGCAAAGGAGGTATTTTACAATTTATTGCACTTTTAAATAACCGTAAATCACTCTCATGAAAGAATATTTTCGACGTATTTTATAAAAACTCTAAAAGAAAAACTAAATTTGGATTAAAGGTTATTGTTTCCTCCGTGCATCATAATAGATAGTGAGAGGGCGCTGAAAGGAGCGCGGGCAAAAATTCCCCGCCAGATGAGTACAGTGGTGGTCAGAATTATAAGAACAATTGAAAATTGCACAGAAAAAATTTATTTCTGAACTAAATAAAGTGAAATTTATACATAAAATGCTTTTTTATGCTAGAAATCATTATAGAAGGCAAAACATTGGAAAATGCAAAATATGAATGTTTTGCCATAATTAACAAAATATGCCATTGTAAAAATTGGACAAAATTATAAGGACAATGAATGTTTTTGCCTGAAAAACACTAATAATTAATAATCTCTCCTTTCTTCTCAATCACTTTGATCAGTCTTGACGTCATGGAATTTGACAGTTCCTTAAGAACTTTCTTGGAAATTTTTGACCAGGCTTTTTCGATGGAGGACATGAGTTCTTGCTTGTTTTCATATTGTATACCATTTTTGTATACCTCGTGTGCCAGAATACCCCACAGATTTTCCAGTGGATTCAGATGAAGGATTCTGGCCGGCCAATGAAGTAGTTTCACGAAATTAGCATCAAACCACGATTTTGAAGTTTGGGAAACATGTACTGAGGCATTGTCCTGTTGGAAAAAATAGTCTCCACTCGTTATTAACGGTGCTTCCGGTAAAAGATTATGGCCCAATACATCAACATAATTCTCAGAATTCATTCTACCCTGCACAAAACCAATTGGAGTAGTTCCACTAGTTGCGAAACCTCCCCAGACTATTATTGAGCCACATGCAAATGCACGCTTGGAGAAAATTTCTTTTTCTCTACGGAGATCATACCAGAAGTAGCGAAAACCATCTGGCCCATCCAAATTAAACTTTTTCTCGTCTGAAAGGACAACATCATCCCACTTTTTGCCCACAGTAATGCATTTTTTTGCAAACTCCATTCTCAGTCTCTTATGAACTTTTGTAAGAGGCGGTCGTGACCTATGTTTACCATAGCGAACCTTTTTTTCTTTTTGTAAAACACGTCGAACAGTTCGAGCACTGCATTCTAAGTTCAATTCACGTTTTATTTCTGTTGACGTTTGTTTTTTGGAGCAAGCTCGCCTTATTATCATTCTTTTCTCCCGTACAGAAACAGAAGATAGTCTACTTGTATGTCTTTGCCGTCCATATTTACCAGGATTTTTAAGATAATTGTAAATAACCGTTCTTGATCTATTACGTTTTGTCGCAATTTGGCATACAGAAAGTCCTGAACTTTTAAATGCATCCACTTTCCCTTTTTCAAACTCCGAAAGCTTTGTACCTAGCGGCATGACTGAAAAACAGAATATGACGATCCCAAACGCTTACTACGCATTTATATCGTCGCTGAGTTCCGTGTGCAAAGCAAAAAACATGCAAATTTTACTTTTTAGAACATACAAATACAATTGTTCTTATAATTTTGTCCATATCAGATGGCTGTATAAATCCATAATACATTTTATGAATATGCATTTTCCATATATTTCCATAAAAACTTATAAAAATATTCTTCATTTTTCTTTTAGTTTCCATCCATTAAATTTGCATAAGTTTCCGGCCAAATGTAGCCAAGATTTGGCGATTTTTCCCCTGTCCTTATAATTTTGACCACCACTGTAGATGAAGTTGAGTAAGATATGTTCTTAAGACGTAAGCTCAGTGTATCAACCACTGCCAGTCCCTTTTGAATATTTTTTTGTAAATAATAAATGTTTTTGTTATGTGTTGTAAATGTGGAGAGCCTTGAAACAGTTAGGACTGGAACATAACAATTTATCGGAATCCATTCTCATGTATTTTGTTTTACAAAGAATAGATGATGAGTCAAGAAAAGCTTTTGAAATGTCTCTTAATTGTAACGAATTGCCTGAATGGAATGTTTTTATTGATTTTTTATTGAAAAGAGCTCAATCTTTAGAAAATGTACAAAAAACCAACATCGTTACGAAACCTAGGTTTGAAATCACCACTAAGCAAAAACGTTTTGTTTTACAGAATGATAAACTTAACTGCGCATTTTGTAAACAACCACATTTCATTTTTCGATGTCAAAAATATTTAGATTTATCGGTTCAAGAAAGATTAAATCAAATACGAAAATTACAGTTATGCTATAATTGTTTATCTAATCACACCGTTAACCGTTGTAATAAATTAAATAATAGATGCAAAACATGTTTTTCTAATCACCATACCATACTCCATGGAGTTACTTTTTCGAAATCTTATGAAAATAAACAAAGTAATTATCAGTCAACCTCAGATCAAAAATGAAGAAAAAATAAATACTAATTCAGTGGAAATTATTTCAAGTGCGAAGACCTTGAGCTGTCAAAATAATTATGATCAGAATTCTGACTCTGGCGCCAGCTATAACGCGTTAATTTCGACAGCTGTAGTTTATTTGAAAGGAAATAATAATTCTTTTTTTCCTTTTGTTGCAATATTAGATACAGCCAGTAACATATCTCTAATTACTTTTTCCGCAGCAGGCATGCTGGGACTAGAGAAACATAAAGTAAAATCAGTGATTTCCGTATTTAATGATGCAATCTGTAAAATTAAAAACAGAATACATGTCGAAATTTCAAACAAAGATAGAACATTTAAAAAATTCTCTAACATGTTTTTAGTTCCTAAGATTACAGATTTAACCCCTATGTGTACCACAGAGACTTCAAATCTGCACCTACCACAGCATTTGATATATGCGAACCCAAGATGTTTTGAACCTCAGCGAATTCAGGTGTTATTGGGGGCAGATGTATATTATGAACTGTTATTAGCTGGTCAAATAAAAATTCCTGACACTTCTATAATTTTGCAAAACTCTCACTAAGGATGGATTGCAGGTGGAGTTATACATGATAAAAATGAAACTAAATATAATTGCCATTTATTAGAAAATCAAGATGAATTAAATTTGAAGACCTTTTGGGATTTAGAGACATTAGGAATTAGGGATGATCCAGGTAATGTAAGAAATGAAGATATACTAGAGGGATTTCGGGAAAAATTGTGGTTTACAAATAACAGATATGAAATCTGTCTCCCATGGAAACGGAATTGGGAACAATTAGACAATAATTACAAGATAGCTGAAACACGGCTCGCTACTCTCGAAAAAAGAATGAAACGCGACACAAGTTTATATGAAAATTATCGTAAAATTTTAGATGAATACTTAGAAATGAAAATTATTGAAATTGTTCCTGAGTCAGAAGAAAATTCTAACAACCCGATTTTTTATTTACCCCACCATACGGTATTTAAAGAAGACAGTGTATACACGAAATGTCGCATTGTTTTTGATGCGAGTTCCCATGAAGCAGGACAGTTATCACTAAATGACTGTTTGAACGCAGGCAGTAACCTAAATCCGAACATTTTCCATTTATTGATTTTTTTTAGATTAAATAAAATTGCTGTTTTGGCCGACATAGAGAAGGCATTTTTACAAATTTCGATCAACAAAAAAGACAGGGACGTTTTAAGATTCCTGTTTATAGATGACAATCCTGTCAACAGTGATGAGTTTAAAGTTATTATGTACAAATTCTTACGCCTAACATTTGGTTTGAACTCAAGCCCGTTTTTATTATCAGCCACCATCAAACAACATCTTAGTAAATTTAAAAAGGAATATCCAGTAGCAACCGAAATCCTCAACAGTTGTATTTACGTGGATGATCTGATAGCCGGTACTGACACCGTACAAGATGCACTGAACATTTCACAACAATCACACAGAATTATGAAGGAAGCTAATATGACGTTCCGAAAATGGATATCGAACAGCGAATTAGTAATGGAATCGTGGGAGAAGAACGGGTTTAGTACTTTACCTCAGGCCTTTGAGGAAAATAAAACTCATAAGGTATTAGGACTGTTGTGGCAACCTAAACAGGACATGTTGATAATGGAAATCGATAATTTATTAGAATTTTTATGCAAGGCAAAAAATACGAAGAGGTTCGTTCTGCAAGTAGCAGGCAGAATTTTTTACCCCTTGGGTCTCATATCGCCATTTACTATAAGAATTAAACGGTTGTTTCAAGAACTATGAAGTAGAAATCTAACATGGGATGAAGAATTACCCCCCCCCCCCCCGATATTTCAAAGCTGTGGGAACATGGTGTTCTGAGTTACCTCCAATTAGCACAACTAAAGATTCCTAGAAATGTGTTACAGTTCCCTGAAGTCTCTGAATATAAATTAATACTGCACACCTTTGCCGATGCCAGTCCCAGTGCATACGGTGCTGTCATATATCTACAAACATATTCCAAGACCCAATCTTCCATTAATTTGCTTACATCAAAAAGCAGAGTGGCACCCTTGAAAAAGGTGTCATTTCCCTGGCTAGAACTTTTAGGTGCGTTACTAGCAGCGCGTTTAACTTGTGAGGTGAAGAAGGTGCTAGATCGCAAGGGACCATCTTCTATGTTTCTATGGACAGACTCGCAGATTGCCCTTTATTTAATCAAGAGGTCTGCAAATAGGTGGAAATTATTCGTGTCCAACCGTGTAAAAGAGATACAATCGCTGACAGACCCATCCAGGTGGTTTCACTGTGCAGGGTCCGAGAATCCTCCAGACCTGCTGACAAGTGGTGAAAAATCTGAAAGTCTTATTCAGAATCACAAATGGTGGACTGGTCCAGAGTTTCTGAAGGACTCATTAGATATGTGTAATAATGAACAATCACTATTAGTTCCAGATCAGGAGATCTATTTAACTGAACTAAAAAGAGACATAGTGAACAATAATTATGACTTTGCCACTTTATCTATTATTAATGACATTTCTATAATTGAAAACTTTTTTTCATTAACTAATAATTTCACGAAATTAACTCGCATAATTAATTTTATTTTTAGATTTATTTTTAATTGTCGTAATCCCCAGAAAAGAAGAAGTGGAGCTTTAAGCCTTGAGGAGGTGAGGCAAGCCAAAGTATTTTTAATTCGGTCAGCACAAAGGGGTGAGTTTCGAGAAGAAATAAAATGTCTCGAAAAAGGTAAGCCTGTTCCACACAAAAGTAGATTATCTTCTTTAAATGTATTCCTAGGAGATGAAGGGTTAATTAGAGTTGGCGGCCGTTTATCGCATGCCGATTTACCGCTTAACTCTAAATTTCCAATTGTGTTGCCTGCCAATCATAAGTTAACGGAAATTATCCTAAATTATTTCCATTTGAAGTATTTTCATTTAGGCCCACAAGCCTTGCTTTTCCATGTTAAACAGAAGTTTTGGCCACTTAATGGCAGGAATAATTGCCGGAAAATTGTCCACAAATGTGTAACATGTTTCAAAAATAAACCTGTTGTCAGCTCCCAGTTGATGGCCGATCTGCCAAGGGAACGTGTAACACCAAATTTTGTATTTTCGGTAACATGTCTGGATTACTGTGGACCCTTTTCTATTAAATTTAAAAATCAAAGGAAAGGCGTATTGAATAAAGTTTATGTAGTAATGTATACATGTTTATGCACCAAAGCAATACACCCGGACTTTGTTTCAGATCTCACAACTCAGGCTTTTATAGCTAGTCTAAAACATTTCTTTGGCAGAAGGGGGAAATGTGCAAAAATCCTATCGGATAATGCAAAAACGTTCATCGGAGCTGACATCGAGTTGAAAAAATTGCATAAACTGGTTAGTTTCCCAGATGAGGAATTGTGTAACTTTTTAACCCAGGAAGGTATCAAATGGGAATTTATCCCCCCTAAATCTCCGAATTTTGCTGGCATCTGGGAGGCAGCAGTAAAATCGTTCAAGTTTCATTTGAAAAGGGTAATAGGTGATCAAAAATTAACGTTAGAAGAATTTCTAACAATACTAGCAGAAATTGAGGGAGTTTAACTCTCGTCCCCTTACCCCACTATCCCCAGATTTTGAAAATTTTCAAACTTTGACCCCATCACATTTTCTTATTGGTAGACCAATCACTTCGATCCCCGATCCTCAACTAGACGAGATTAATGAAAATCGATTAGCCAAATGGCAGAGAATCACCAAATTTAGCCAAAAAATTTGGAAACTTTGGAAACGCGACTATTTGAATAATCTCCAACAGAGGGGGAAATGGAAGTTTAAAAAAGATGATGTACAGAAAGGAACTTTGGTACTAATAAAGCAGGAAAATGTACCTTCCACCAAATGGTTGGTTGGTAGAATAGTTGAAGTTTTTAAGGGAAGGGATAATATAATTCGAACGGTGAATTTACGCTTGTCAGATGAGCGAATTTTAAAAAGAAACGTCAGAGATGTTTGTATATTACCAGTTGAGTAACAAATTTCCTTTCTTTCCTTAAGCAAACTCTAAAATATATTATTTCTGTATTTAATCTAGTGTTATAGTGAATTTATTCTTGTATTATTATTGTGTATGTAAGTTGTTATATCTTATAATTTTTTCTTGTATGATAATTTTTGCAAATTTATATGTTAATGTATATTGAAAGTTGCATTTCAATCCCCGGGGAGTGCATCATAATTGATAGTGAGGGGGCGCTGCAAGCGCTCTGGACTGAAAGGAGCGCGGGCAAAAATTCCCCGCCAGATGAGTAGATGAAGTTGAGTAACATGTGTTCTTAAGACGCACAGTGGGGTATTTTACAAATCTGGGCGGCCAAAAGTCGATTTCATAAAGTACAACGCAGGATCGAATGGATGGATATAAGTTGAAACTGAATCATTGGGGAATCACGTGATGTGATTTTTATATCCTTTAAGCGAAAGATGACCTCCTGTTATCAGTTGAAACTGGAGTGTTGCGTTAAGTGCATGAGTGTCAAACCGTTCTTCATTGTGACTTTCTATTTTTGAATTTGAATAACTTTAGTTTTGGAAGTATTTAAAATATAATCGTTATGGATAGTGACGAGGTAGGTATGTATCATTATTTTTTTTAACTTTGAATTGAGAAAGAAATAGTTTTAGTATTTACAAAATTAATTTAAAATAACGCATATTTTTCTATTATTTTTTCCCTTGTTTCCCAATTCACGAAGGGTTTAGTTATATTTCCAAACATTTCCAAGCAAAGTTACTTGTTGTACCAATAAATATACACCCTTCTATTTGTGTTTTCGTTTAAAGTAGTTCCACCTTTGTCCCCTTTTTAAAATGAATGCGATATAAATATGCTCTTCCAAAATTCTGAGTAATCATACAGAATTACTATATATTGATTTTTAACTGATATTTATCATATAAATTTTAATATGAAAAAAAATTGTTATGATTCAATAGAAAGTGATCAGATTTGTTTATTTTGCAGATATTCTGATTGAAATTAAATTTATATAATTAAAAAAAAAATTGCTTTAAAGTAATGTGCTCATTCCCTTTTATCTCTTTTTAAGCTCTTTTCAGATAATTGAAATAATTTATTGCTCGTTATTAACATTTGTTTATCTAAAAAATAAGTCGAGGCAATTTTCATATGTTTTTGTTAAAAGTTTGCGAAAGATTGTGAGTTTTTTTAAAAATAAGGGATAAAATGATGTTATCTATCTAAATTGCATATAATTATTATGCATTCTTTTTTGTTCATATTTTGTATTTATTTTTATTTAGGGTCTTCGAATGTCAGAGTAATGACTCGAAAAGAATTTTTAAACATTATGCAACAGCAGAATTTGCCAAACATTAATCATAGATTAAATTTCCTTGAAAATTACCTTCTTAATGGCGATAATTTTGATGATGATGAAATTAAAAACCTCAAGCACAAATTCTCCCAATTTAAATCTCAGTTCAAGAGCAAATGGATCGAAGCCCATTATATGTTAGATAAATTTGTGAAAAATAATAAAGAATGGCTTGTAGGTACAGTAGAAATTTCAAGAAAAATAAATCGACCAGGAAGGCCAGCAAAAGCTTTCACTGAATCAAGTTACAGGTCAAAGTGGAGAAAGTCTGAAAGTTTGAGGAGCTCGACTGATGTGGAGGTACTTACGCATACTTTACACAGAAGATTCTTTACTGACCCATCTCTAGCAGTGGAAATTACCAGCATTGATGAAAATTTAATGTATCGATTTAAAGTTATTCTTGAAACCATATCTAGTAGCCACAAAATTCACCTTGATAAATTTAAGAATATACAGAAAAAACAGCAGAGCTCTACGTCCAGTTATATAAATGGTATCCAATGTCACCCACAATGCATAAAATATTAATCCATGGACGCATTGTGATAGAGAAAGCTTTACCAGTAGGCCAATTGTCTGAAGAAGTAGCCAAAGCACAGAACAAACATTTTCGATTATTTCGCCAAAATCTATCGCGTAAATTTTCAAGAATTTCTTGTAACCGTGATGTTCTCAACAGATTGCTTTTGAGTTCAGATCCAGTTTTAACTGAAATAAGACCCACGATAAGAAAAAAAATCAAAATTGTTCCGTAAAGAAACTCTAGAAATGTTACTGCCTATGGAATCTTCTGAAGCTCGTGATCCAGAGGATTCTGATTATGAAGAAACAGATTACGATTCTGAATTATCATCTGATTAAAAGATCCCACCTTGGTGATTTACAAACTAATTGTTCTTATCATTAATAATCTGTTTTTATAATTTATTCAATATATTATTCCATTTTTTTATCATAATTATCATTTATTTTATAATACTATTTATCATAATTATAATTTATTTTATGATACTATTTATCATATTATCATTTATTTTATAATACTGCTTATCATAAATATCATTTATTTTATAATACTAATTTTGATCAATAAATATCAATACGAAGTTGCAAAACATCCATGATTTTCAAGTTATTAAACAATATTTATTTCAAAAAGTGCATTTATTTACTGCTTTAAACGTTTAAATTAGTTTAAAAGAAAAAAATAATTTTGGCCGCCCAGATTTGTAAAATACCCCACTGTGAGACGTAAGCGCAGTGTATCAACAACTGCCAGTCCCTTTTGAATATTTTTTTGTGGATAATAAATGTTTTTGTTATGTGTTGTAATTGTGGACAATCCCTCGAGTATACAACACACTTCATTTAGTATTTTTAACTATTTTCTACAGTCCATTTTGGAGCTATCGCCGACAGTTATTTAAAGACAAAAGTGGTTTGATTGTTTTATTTTTCATCTATAAAGGAAATGCAGGCTTCCCCCGACTTACGTAAATTCGCAATTACGAAATAAATCTCGAAAATGACATTTGTGAACATACTAGCGCGTTTAAGACGCAGTTGCATACTGTTGATGTTTATTTTATAAATCCACCCTATATATATAAAATCCTAATGAAACGAATTTATGAAAGGATTTCATGGAACGACTGAAATGAGACGAATTTATGAAACGATTTAATGAAAAACTGATTACGTTTCACGGCAGTTTCTCCTAAAATATGGAATATATTGCGATGTCATTAACACCAAAAATCCATACTGACCCGCAGATCTCAAAACTGGTATTAAAATTTTTAAATTCGTATTAGTTTTCGAAATATTATTTTTTTCTAATTTCGAAATACTTTTCTCTAATGGTGGCAATTCAAATTTTAATCATAACACATATTTTGGAAAAGGTTATTATTTTAAACTAATTTGGCGACCAGTTTGACCTCCCATAAATGCATGCTAAGAAATGTATCATGTTACTTTATTCATAACTCAATTTGTCGCATTTTTTTTTTCATTATCATTTTATTTAATACAAAACTTCCATTTAAAACTGAAACATTTAAAATTAATGACTTTCACTTCTTTCTTCGTTTTAAACAAAACGAAAAGAAAAATAATAGGCCCAGATGTCATATACGCACTGAGTTACCTAATTGGTACCAAAATGGCGTTATTTTGCCTGACATGGTAACCCGGTTGTTATTGCTTATTTATTAATAAATGTTTATTACATTTATTATCTTTTTATTTAAAAAAAATTTATAAATTGTTTTATTCTATAGTTAATAATTAAACTTTTTTTTAATTTATTGTTATTTCATTTTAAAAATAATAGAAAATAATTTAAAAATACATGTGTAACTGATATTCGAAAACGAGGTTTTTACCAAATTGTCGTAAAAAAAAATCACGCCAAACCACACAAATCATGACATTTAATTTCAACAACAAAGCAATGTTTTAATGGTACTACTTAATTATCCTGTCGACCAATTTTGACAAATTATATAAATCGCCAAACCACTCGCCAAAGTATAGAAACTGACATAATTTTTATTTTAAATAACGAAAGAACAAATAAATTAGTATAACATTAATAAAAATACAAATAAAACGTCAAAATAAATATCACTTGACGGCGTAAACTCGTGTAACTTCCTTAAAGTGAAGTGAATGTGACATTCACGATCAAGCATTATTGGCATTTAATCTTATAGTTTGGCGATAGATTTTTGGTCGATGGGATAACCAAGTAGTACCGTCTTAATTTACCACTTGAAAAAAAAAATTCTAACTGGCGAGTTTTAAAAAAAAGTTATTGGCAAGATTTGCACCCGTCTAACATAAAAGCACCAAGAATTCTTTGCGATCGTGGCAACTTTTATGTAGTTTTATTCAAAAAAATAATTTTGATTATTTAATCAAAATGTAAAACCTTTCTTATGAAAAGCGAAGGCAGTAATAGCACGTAATTGTTTATGGCAGTTACATGACTTGGACTATTATAATGAAGGTGAAATGATGGCGATAGAATAATATTTGGCGACTTATCGTCTGTGGCTGGCTAACATTAAAGTACCAAAATGGCCACCTGGAATATAAAAAGCGAAGGGACTGTTGATGATAGACACATAACGTAGGTTATTATTATAGAGATTGTTTTCAATTCTAAAAACAACGCAAAAATAATATTTAATTACGATTAAAATTTTATTTACACGTGACTATAAAAAAACAGAAAAAAAACCCCTTTAAAATTACTATTAAATGGGTACGTGTTAAAAGCAGGAAAATATTGAAAATTATGTCTTGAAAAATGTATTTACACGTAAATATTAAGAGAGAATGGAAACTTTAAAATAATAAATACATTAATATGCTTTTAATCCTTTCCGGGGCATGGTACTTCTATTCGTAAAATGTTGAAATCAGTAAATGGCACCAGAATTCACAAACAAATTTCGAAATGCAAAGATGCTTTTGTTCCATTACTTAATAAAAAGAAAATTTTCATTCCAATATTCTGGTGCCAATGTGGCATTTAAGAATTAAAATTAAGTGGTCCAAAAATGAACCACTACCCTTGAAGGGGTTAAAGCAGTAAATTGTAGTAATTGTAGTAAATTGTATTATGTCAATCGTTTTATAACGCTGTTAAAAAATACCGGGAGGCAAAGACTTTCTTAATTCATTTTATTTTAGCTTCTTTTCAAATGTTTGACTCATCTTCTTTAATCAAACACGAAAACAACCATTGGATGTGTTAACAGCAACTGATTCAGCCTCAAATTTTCTCAATCAAAGGGAATTGAATGGAAACCCGTTTACAGGGAGATCGCTACAGGTTTTTCCATTATAATCCAATCTTCTCTAATCTTTTAAAAACCGATCAGATTAGAGTGCTTTTATATTCAGATGTGTCTGAACGGGGGTTGTCGAGCGTAGCTTGCAGGGGGCAAGCTACGCTCAATGTTATTCTCCGTAGTATATAAATAAATTGTTTTATTCTATAGTTATTATTTTTTTTGTTGTTATTTCATTCTAAAAATAATAGAAAATAATTTAAAAATGCATCTGTAACTGGTATTCGAAAAAAAGGTTTTCGCCAAATTGTCATAAAAATATTACGCCAAACCCGGTTCGTATATGACATCTGTGCCAAATATTAAATAATGCAACAAACCATGACATTTAATTTCAACTTTAAAGCAATGTTTTAATTTATCACTCAAAAATTAAAAAAAAATTCTAGCTGGAGAGTTAAAAAAAATCTATTGGCGAGATTTGCACCCGGGTAACATAAAAGTACCAAGCATTCTTTGCAATCATGGCAACTTTTATGTAGTTTTTTTTTTTTTTTTCGATTTTTTTCTTATTTTTTACTTAAAATTGAAACCTTTCATAATAAAAGCGAAAGGATCCGCCCGTAATTGTTTATGGTCGTTACATGACTTGGACTATTGTAATACAGATGAAATAATCCCAATAGAATAATATTTGTCGACTTATCAGCTGTGCCTGGCTAACACTAAAGTACCAAAATGGAACCTGGAACATCAAAAGCGAAGTGATCAACCCAGAAATATTGATGATAGTCACATGATTTAGGCTATTATTATAGATATTGTTTTCAATTGTAAAATCAGTGCAATGAATAATATTTCCTTGCGATTAAAAATTTATTTACACGTGACTATTTAAAACGGAAAAAAATCTTTAAAACGAGTACGTGTTAAAAGCAGGAAAATATTGAAAATTATGCCATGAAAATTGTATTTACACGCAAATATTAAAACGGAAAGAAAACTTTAAAATAATAAATACATGAATATGCGTTTAAATCAGTAAATTGTAATTACGTCATATTTAAAATGGCCAAATAATAATACTGCCAAACAATTTAAATATATCTATGCGAGACATTAATTTCATAATTCGAGATGATCTTTTTAATTAATTTTCCCAATTCAAAGACACCGCGAATAATGATATTTCCTTTCTGAAAATAAAGTATTTTCACGTGAATGATAAAAGGAGAAGGAAAACTTTAGTGAAACTTAGGTCAGATTTAAAAAGATACATTTAAAATGACTGTATTGTATTATGTTAATCGTTTTATAAGGCTGTTAAAAAATACCGGGAGACATAGACTCTGTTTACTTAATTCCTTTTGTTTTAGCTTCTTTTCAAATGTTTAACTGATCTTCTGTAATCAAACAAGAAAATAACCATTGTATGTCTTAACAGCAACTAATTCGGCCTTAAATTTTCGCATTAATTGAGAATTGAATGGAAAACCGTTTACTGGGTGACCGCCGCATGTTTTTTTTTTTTCATTATAATTCAATCTTTTCTAATATTTTTAAAGTCGATGAAATTAGAGTTTTTAGATTCTGCGATGTCTGAACGGGGGTTGGCGAAAGTAGCTTGTAAGGGGCAGAGCCCCCTAGCAAAATATATAGATATAAACCACAACCATAATATTGTTTATATGTTGGAGTTATATTTATATTCGTGTATACACCCAAATCTATAACAAAACAACTTACTTTTTATTGTTAGTTATTCGTAATTGGTCATCTAATATCATAATAAATACAGTTTGTGCTCATCAAGGCTTATTTTATTTTGTGAGAGCTATTCGTTTGTCTTGCCATGACAAATTCATGGAGAATATGTTAAATTAGTCCGCTTTAATTATTTCTAATCTTTATAGTCGTTTGATGTAGATTCAAAATTGCTACAAATCAATTCATCAATGTTAGGTTTATAAATCCCGTATTCCACTAGATATTTGAAATATAGTATATAAATATGAAATATTTATGAAAATATATTTATGAAAAATGTGTATTAGGTAAAATATTTATGAAAAATATGAAATATAAATTATAGTTTGTTTTTATATTTTTTCATAGTTTTATAGTTTATATACGAGTAAATACTGTCGCAGGGTCCTTTATTTATAAAATAATACGGTGTAAGTAATATATATATATACAGGGTGATTCATAAATATCGAAACAATAGGCTATTTCCTTAAATATTGCCCCTAGACCCATACTTCCAATTGCAAAGTTTCATAAAAAAAGGGGCAAAATTTAATGACATAAGTTGCAACTCTATAGGAGGTCTATTTGAAAAAATACGAAAATTAAATTTTTATATAGCCCCCGTAGTGTAAAAATTCCAATCAAGAAAACTTTCCTTATCCATTCCTGAATTAAGCACAAAAAATTGCATCTTCATATCTGAAAAACTCGCAGAGTTATGGTCGTTTAAATAATTCATCAGGTTTTAAGGGATTAGACACAAATTGAAATGCATGCAATCGGAGAAACAATGTTAGTTTAAGAGTTCTAGGAAACGTGTAAAAAATATATTTATTGAGCTAGAATTTTAATTTTTTTTTTTTTTTTTTTTTTTTTTTTTTGTGATGGTTAACCGTATAATTTGCAAACAAAATCACATCCTAATATGTCGCATAATGTTTTTTAAAAATTTAAATGTTTAGTATTTTTTTAAGCGGATTTAATTTAAAATCTTTATAACTCGAAACATTATTCATCGGATTTCAAATGTTTTTCATTTAATTAAAGAGGAAAGTATAATTTTAGTTTTATTTCAGGAATTTTCTTTTATTTTAATTTTAAAAATATAAAAAATATTTGCTTAAAAAAATACGTAACATATTTTTTTTTAAATCATATTTTCAAAAGTAAATTTTTTTTTCAATTTGCCGAAACAAAATTAATGTAAAATAATCAAAAAAGACATGTTCCAAGTTTGCACCTTTTTAATTTACGATTAAAAAAGCATCATGCAGAAAAATGCATTTAAAGTTTTAAACATTGATTGGCTCCTATTAAAATATTTAAATGCATTTTAAAAAATTGCACGTGAAAAAGTCACTTCTTTCGGTAGCTTAAACTTCCGATTCAGTTTAACTTTTGCCGTTTCCACCACCTTTTTGTACTACTTAAATGTCCATAAATACATGTTTAATGTAGAATTTGAAACAATGCTTTTTCAAACATGCCGATTAAGAGTTTTTCACAATTTTAGCCCTTACAAATTCAGGCTTTTTATCGACCCGGCGAGGCCGATAAAAAAATCTGTATACTGGGACCGGACCAGACCCGGGATTGGCGACATTTTTCTGAACACTCGGCCAGGCAGGGCTGATGGTATTTTTTCATACCGAAGCGGGTGTTGGTGTGATTTATGACGGCCAATTATCTATACGAGGGATGTGGGCCCGAAACGGGAGGGGGCCTTCCGTGGAGGTCTTTCTAAGGGAACCTAACACATATTTACGCAAGGATATCCAAGGTTCGAAGAAAACCACTGAAAACTCCGAACGATTGGGCCGAAGGACACGATTGGGTTCGAACCCAGCATGAGAGCAGAACCTCTCGGCCACTGGTTATACCGAACCGGGACTGGCTTCCTTATTCCTAGGTCTCCCCTGGGCGAAATTTTCAGTCCTGGTCACGAGACAACCCATATTAAAATCATTATCTCTGACTGACCTAACCCGTGCAAAAATAACTAAAATTTGGCTCAGCCCAAAAACCTTTACAACAAATGCATATATTTTTAAATGGCCATTATTTTACAATAAAATTTTAAAATTCATATTTTTAAAGGATAGTAGATTTTAAGGCAAAAAATTTAAAATACAGTAGAACTAGTGAAAAAAATCTGCCTATGACGGAATCCTTTCTTAAACGGAAAAATCTGCTGATCCATGGAAAATGAATATAATAATACCTCAAAAAAATAGACTACATTTACAACTCCTAAGAAGGGAACTTATCTATAACGCTCTTTTTTTCTTTCCTATGTGATTCCATATTAAAAGATTTTACTTTTTACCATTTTTCATTGTCTCTAACACATGGAATATGGATTAACGTTAGTAAAGGAGAAGTGAATCATTTACATATAAATAGAGATTCATTAATAAAGCAAATAATCACAGCTTTTGGCACTTCTTTAAAAATAATAATTATAAACATGAAAAAAGAAAAGATATAATAAGTATTTTTGGTCAAAACTCCTCCATACGAAACAACCTTTAACCATATCGATGTAAAAAACTGTGTAGAAATTCAGTCAGGTCGGGCCAAGCTACGATTTGAACTTTTTTCCAGGCAGGGCCGAACTTTTTTCCTATGAGTCGGTTCGGGACCGGACCTAGATATTTCGACCCGTGCAGACCTCTAGTGCAGACCACCAGCATACTTTGAAAACAAGTTTAGCGTAAAATCTATACGCTGCCTATTTTATGTCCAAAGGAGAGGCACTGTCTTATATCGACTTTTAATAAGGTACAATTTGTGGCTGATCCCTATCTTGCATTCAAAATGAGTCAAAAACTCGTCGCTCAGAGGCATGGATAAATGATGTAAGTCACGAATTTTGGATTTTGATATCTCTGCGAATTTTAAAGATATCGAGATGAATTTTTTTGTGTTTAATTCAGGAATAGATAAGGAAAATTTTCCTAATTGGGAGTTTTACTCTACGGAGCCCGTATAAAAATTTAATTTTTGCATTTTCTCATATACCCCCCATGGAGACGTAAAATTCAAGTTACGTAAAACTTTACGGAACGCATTAATTACGTAAGTCGGGGGATGCCTGTATAACAAAATGTCGAAGGTAGATTTGAAAAAATTTAGATTTCTAATAATTACTAAATCTATTTAAAACCGTTCATAGAAAAGCTTTTAATCTGAGAAGCTTTAAATAAATATCATTAAGCGTTTAAATGTATTTAAACAACTGTACAACTATAGTATGATAATTTAATTCGTATATTAGAAGTACTGTTATTTGACAAGTAGTTAATTTGTATTGTGTATTTCTTATTAAATATTTTCTGTTAATGGACAAATAGTTTATATTTTAAAAACAGAGACAATTTTAAAAATTTTAATTTGCATATTTATTTTGGAATAAAGTTCTTAATTTTTTTTTTGTTTATATATCCTAATTTTCCTTAACAAAATCATAATTTTTACAATATTATCTTCATTTTTATCTTCTTTTTTTATCCCAATTTTCATGAGAAGACTTGCAATTTTTATTAAAGTATCTTGACTTTTTATCTTATGTTTTAAATATTTATTCGATTATTTATAAACTATGTATAAAAATATTTTCAATCTTAGAAGTTTTGTAAATATATTTAAATGCCAAAGGAAGTATATTATGATTATATGAATTGTTGCATCTTTATGAAAATTTACCGTTATTTGACAAACAGTTTGTTTTTAAAAAAACAGAGGCTGTTTTAAAGATTATGTTGTTGCATATTAGTTAGTTTAAAATCTTCATTCTGCAGCTTTTTTTTTTTTTTTTTAAATTACTCCCACCTTCCTCTTCCCCGTCTCTCTCTCTTACCTTTTTAAAAAAAACTCATTTTCCCTCTTTTTTTATTGCGTAAATCTCTGTATGTAATAATAGATTTATTTCTTATTTTTAAAAATCTGTAGTTTTTTTATGAAAAGAATCCTCTGCTTTGTCCGTTTATAATCCTGATTATCTTTTCTTTTTATGAAAAACTAACAAATTAATACCAAGGGCTGTCCATAAAAAAAACACAAGTCTTTAGCTCATACTATATTGGATTTCTACAATAAATGTATTTTCAAAACTAATTTGTTTCCTGCCAGTTCTGTTTCCCCCCATTCTTTATTTTCTCTGTGTATAAATAAAAAAATTTGCTTGTACAAAAGGGATTTACAAAACATTTTTTCATGGTAAATAAGTTTGAATAACACTGAAATAAAGATTAAATATTTTCTCTCCTTCCTATTTTTTCTACTTCTAAAATGCCCCTCCTCCACACAAAATCTTTCGTGTAAGTAGATAAATAGAAATGTTGTTTAAAATACAAATAATACTTTCAGTAATAATAACTCATTCTGTTGTCAACAAGTTCAGGCTAACTTTAATAAGGAGGAAACACTTAAATTCAGTGAAATATTATTAAATTTCATAAACAGATTTATCTATCCCATTTCCTTTATTCAAGAAATATATCAAACAAATGTATGAAAAAAATTGGAGAAAAATTCGCTTATGTTGGAAAATAAGAAAGCCTTTTATTTTATTTTTCCTACTAAATAACAAAGGGATGCTTTCTGATGCTTGAAAACTTCATTTAAAATCAAATACATGAAAGGTGTTCGATTTGAAAAAACATGGAAATATCTTTAAGCACTATTTTTGAAGAAACGGCAGAAGAATGCGATTAAATATTGTCGCTTTTTCATATGTCTAAGAAAGCCCCCCCACCATAGCTTTCAATGAAATAGAAAAAAGAGATGTTGTTTAACATCTAGATTGCATTTTCAATAGCAATAAATCATTCTGTTGTCAGCGAGTTTATACTATCTTGGGTAAGAAGGACAGAAATTCATAAAGTCACTGAAAATTTATTAAAATTCGCAAACTGTTTTATCTTTCCTATTTCCTTTATTTATAATTCTAGCGTAATAAAATAAAGCAAGACTATGAGTGTGTTTGTGTGCGTGTGTGTGTTTGTTTGTTGACGATAGCTAATCAAATCTACAGCGCATAAAGGTTTAGAAATTTGAATTAGGATAGTTCAAGCCAGGTATTAATGCACCTGTTACTCTGATTCTTAATTTGTTTTTAATTAGACGATATATTAATTAAAAACTCATAAACAGCTATACCTTTTTGCAATCAGCAGAATTACGCGCGTGCATGCTTAATCCATGCTTTCCGGCTTTCCTCCTTTTGAAGGGGAAAACCAAATGCTGCTTTTTTAAAATTATTTATTTTGGCCGTTTGTCTTAACGCCCATCGGCCGAGACGTTCACGATGCAGAAAACAGGAAGACATATTCTTATATTTCGCACTTTTACGTCTTAAAGGCCGCAATCAGAAAAAATATTGTTATTAACTCTTTGAAGAAAAATTCAAAAGGGGTTGTTTTTGCGGTTGACCTTTTCTCCCGTTCGGCAAAGCTAGGGCTTAATTTCAGCGATACCGATTCACAAAATATACCTATTTAAAGCTGAGAACTTTTCCTCTTCGACGGTGTAATGAGTGTCGAAAAAATATAGATTTTAATCCTTTCGAAAAAATTCGCGACTTTAGGTCCGTTCGTGGCGCCCGAAGGCAATGGTTTTTCTACGTTAAAAGAAAGTAAAACCGGTGATTCGAGGTAATCTTATTAGATCATGTAGGTAGACCGGAATTATATCCCTTATAAAATTTTGGAAACGTCCAAACCAGTAAAAGTTCTTTAAAAATATGAAAACTGAAAAATTTTCCATGAAAACGCCGAAACGCAGGTTTTCGGCGCGGTTTCGCTCAGCTTCAGATTGATATTTTCACGAAAAATAAAAGAGGAAATGAATATAGCTATATTTTTAACCGATTAAAATTTCAGAGAGTTTAAACGATAAGAATATTTTTTCTGTTATGTTTAGGATCCGACGCGAAAACGATTAAAAAAAGGGGGGGGGGAGAAAAATGTTTCTCTTACAACTAGATATGAAGATTTTTTTTTCACGGAACTTTTACATCAGCTACAAAACCAATACATTTATAAGTGATTAAATTTTCAAATGGTTCGGACAAAAAAAAATTTTTTTTTAACTATGAAATGACTCTACGTGAAAAAACATGAAAATATCTTCTTACGAGCGCTTTTACCACTAAATATAAGTCTTTTTTTTTTAGAATTTTTCATTTAAAAATATTAACCCGTACAAAATCGGGTTAAAGATTTATTTTAGATTATTATCATGGGCACGGGCAAAGCCAGGCGGGTAAGCTAGTAAGAGAATAGTAAGCTAGTAAGAGAATATATTAACAAAAATATAAAAAATTGATGATAAATAGGTTTACGTTGAAAGATAAAGTATCTTTTTCTTTATTTTATTTTCCCCTTTTTACCAAATAACAAGCAAGAAAAAAATCACGCGTCAAGCATAGATTATGAAGCACTTTCCAACGCATTTAGAATAATGTAACAAAACTTCAATATTTAATAAGTTGAAATAGGATGTCTAATTCAACAATATGGAAACGCATAACACATTTGAAAACCCAATTTCAGCAATTCCCATCTAGGGTCGGAAAATTATCCAAATTCTTTGAGCAGCCCTGTATATCATATATAGACTTGTATCTATAAAGTACACGCATTCAGAAAATTAGTTCAATTAGAAAATGCATACCACCGTTGAATTGTTTAGCAATTTCCGCTAATAAGGAGAATGTTGCGTCAATTCCTTTGTGAAGCCCTGTCGCGTAATCAACCGAACTCAATGGTTTTCAGCAACTTTATCATATTTATTTTATTTTATTTCTTTATACTATTTTTATATTGTCGGCAACAAGAGTGGAATTTATGTTTGTGGAATTGCTTCGTATTCCAAAGATGTAGTAGGTGAATAAATATATTTAAAAGATAAAGCCGAGCGATTTTTAATAATTATAGGTCTCTATAGAATAAGGTAAATAGTAGTATTTTTTAACGAAACGTGTAACGTTATAGTTTTTCAATTTGAATAGAGACATCTATTTTATGGTTATTATTTTCGCACTTTTATTGAACTCTCAATCAAGTAAAGAACCTCGAATGCCGGTGTGCATATTAGTAATCTGGAAGCCCTATGTACGAGTATAGAATTTATACAAAACGAGAAACATGTGCAGAAAATTAGTTAAATTTAAAAGAGCACACCGAAATTGAAAACGCACTTCCAGCAATTATTGCTTAAGGGGACCAGGTAAGCAAAATTTGGGGAAAAAATCGATTTTTACTTTTCTATATCATTAAATAGTTTAAACTTTTATCTTTCCAACAATGTGTCACACGTATTTATAGATTAAAAAAAGAAGTATCGGAATTATTTACTCTTTCTAAGATTACTTCACAGCTTAATGGCCATTTAAATCTTTAATTGACTTTTTCTCAAAACTTGGATTTTTCATGTTTGTGTTCCTTTCTTCCAATATATATTAAACTTAAGAACTCAATATTTAAAATTACTTTTATTATGTTATATTGTATACTTTAACTCAGTGATTTAAAGATTTGTTGGGAATTATTTATTTTATGCGGTGAAATCGTACCAAAAATCCTAATTTAAAAATGCCTTTCAATAAATAATTAATAATTAATTTTCAGGTTCACTTAGAAAGAAAATGGTCTGTTAAAATACGTAAAGCATGTTACTCAAACTACTCTAAAAATTCTAGACCTCTATCTTTCACCATTTCTGAGAAAAAAGTACATAAAGTTGGTGTATTTTAACATGGCGGAGATAGGGCTTACCCGGTCCCCTAGACAGTACTGTAACCGATCTATTTTGTGTGCACCTGTAAATGAACGATAATACTATAATTGCCCTATTCTATAAGTAATCATCTTGTAATGAACTTAAGCGATTTATATCAATTTTAATACATTTGAAATAGCGTAATGTCATTAAATAAGTGCCACTGTAAATGCCACTATTAACGCTATATACTTCATATTCAGTATCGGACATGCCATAGTAAGCATCATTAACCTATATCAATTGCATGAAAGACCGAGTATATTTACGCGAGTTAGCGCGTGTGCAGACAGACGGACAGACAAACCGAATTCATAAACACTTTTCAACTATGTTGGAAAGTGTTAAAAAAGAGATGCATTCTGAAGTCTGAAAATTTTATTTAAAATCAAATACAGTGTAAGTGTTTAATTTGAATACACATAATGATATTTTTTAGCCGACTTTTGTTTAATTCTGTAAAAAGTGTATAACATGGAGATATTTAAATGCAATACGTACAATATTACATATTTTTATATTAATATTAATACCATTGTTATTTCCATTATTATTGTTATTAAAACATCTATTTTGTTGAAATCATATTATTATTTGACAAGTAATTTTTGCTTTAAAAAATATATAGAATATTAAATTAGAAAAATAAATGAGATAATAAATAAGAAACTAATATTCTACATGTGAAAAAAGAATCATGTGATATTAAATAACAAAACTAGAGAACAGGAATTCTGCTTTTTCAGAATTTAGTGTCACCCCCCGCATTTCCATTACTTCATTTTCTGCTGATGGACTGATGGCTTCTATTATTATGAAACAGTCTTTATAAATGAAGTGTTAAGTGAAGATGAAAGAGCATACGGCTGCTCTTTCATCTTCACCTAACACTTCATTTATAATAACTGTTTCATAATAATGGAAGCCATCAGTTCATCAGAAGAAAATAACTCGGTTAAGTGGGACTCGGATAATCGGGACTCTACTGCAAAACATATTTCAATTTTAAGACTTAAAGCACATGCTTTTATTTTATGTAAAATGACGTCATTTGTATTAATATCGATACTTAAAATTAAATATAGTTTATAATATAGTTTATATCATAATATAGTCTATATATATGATATATATCATACTATATATATCATAATATATAGTTTATATCATAAATCATTCATTTATATTTTTCTCAAAATAGCACGAATTTTAATTAAGTTTTTTTAATTTTTATGAGAAAATGGCAACAAAAAGATATAATTGCTATTTTTCAACAATTTTTTCTTTACTTTCTGCAGAAATGGAGTACTTGAGCTGCCAAAATGAAACAAATGTTGCTAAAAACTACAAAATAATTAGTATTTCAAAAATAAATGGAGATGCAGTTTTCAAACAAATTGCATTAAAAAGTAATTTCTTCTCCCAATACGACGTTATAAACATTGAAAATGTGCGATGCTTAAAAGTTTTTAAAAATGCTGTAGAGTATTTAATCACACAATGAAACATCGGCTTTTGTTTTACGGCTGGCTTATACAAGGTAACGTTATTTATTGGGGACAAAATAAGCTAGGAGAAATAAATAGTATACCGGGGGCTAAATATATATATATATATATATATTTTGGGGGGGGGGGGGGTTAAAGAAGAGTTAAATGATTAAATATTTTCGCATCTTTCTCTCTACTAAAGTGCCCAGCTCAAAGCTTTGGTGAAGTAGAGTATAGAAAATGTTGTTTAATACCCAGATTACATTTTCAATTACCATAAATCTTTTTTTCGTCAGTTAGTTCAGTCTTTAATAAGGAGGAAACAAACTTACTGAAAAGTTTTTTAAATTCGTAAAATGTTTTATCTATCGCATTTCTTTTATAAGGAATTACATCAAAGAAAGGTATGGAAATATTGAAGGTAGATTGATTTATATTGGGAAATATAATGGTACAGTAGAGCGCCGATTATCCGAACAAGTCGGGAACGACCCTAGTTCGGATAAGCAAAAGTTCGGGTAAATGGACAGACAATTTAAGTGATGTTCCTCACCATACTAAATACCTCCACACTTCATCCAGGCTTAGGACTGCCAGATCCAGTTAGTGCTGGCGTGTTTAAAAATTGTTTTTTATATTATTTTTTTTTGTCTTTTTATTTATTTATTTTTTTTTAACCTTTTTATCATTTAAAATTTTCTTTTTCTCTTTTTATCATTTTCTGAACTTTAGAGAATATAATTTAAGCAAAAAAGCTTTCGATTGTTTCTTGCTTCAAAGAAGACATTCTTTTCAATGCTCCATATTTCGAATTCTTCTTAAATACGTTAGTTGAATAAGATCAGCGTTCGAACCATTTCGGTGCTGTTTCCAAATATTATGTGATGAATCTGGGTTATTTTCAGAGCATTCGTTTTCATTTTCTTTAGTTTCTTTTTCATCTGGAATCTCATCGACAACCTCATCAACATTTAAAATCTGATATCCAGGATAATGTACGTTCCTATTTAACTACTCGTTAATTTCATTTTCTTCATAGCTTAGGATTTCCTCCCATCTCCTTAATTGTTTTACATTCCTCATTTTCTGATCCACTAACAGTTTTTTCTTTATTTAAAATTTTATTCCAAGCCTTTTTTAATGTGGAGGATTTTACTAGATTCCAGGAATCAGAAGACATTACAACAATTTTTCAAATCAATTTTTATGGCATCTTGCGAATCTTGTTTGAAATCTTGCGACCTCTTCTGTTTCTTCTGATAAAAAGAACATTCTTTAACATTTGCTTTCTATAACGTCGTTTGAATATCACTATAATATTTTGATCCATGGGTTGGATTACAGATGTAATATTAGGTGGCAAGAACTTTACCCGAAAAAGGAGAGAAATAGGGTGTTTGGATAATTGGAAGTGCGATTAAAAAGAAAAAAAATTGAGAGAAATAGGCTGTTCGGATAATTAGATGTTCGGTTAAAAAATGTTTTTGAGAGAAATAGGCAGTTCGGTTAATTGGTGTTCCGATAATCGGCGCTCTACTGTATTTTATTCTCCCCCCCCCCCCCCTACTAAATAAAAAATGAATGCATTCTGATTTATTAAAAAATTATTTAAAACTGAATACAATGCAAGTATAATGTTCTAAATGATTTTTAAATATTTTCAAATACGATTTTTTTAGGTGCGCTCGTAAATATATAAATGCGTAACTCCTGTAATCGTCGACTGGCCCGTCCGTCTGTCTGTCCGTATAAAGCGCAAAAACTACCAAACCGAATGGTTTGAAATTTAATGTATATAATCCTTTCAGAATTTTGTGCTATTTCAAATTTTATGAAAATCACATCAAAACTTAAAAAGATATTAATGAAAGTTTTCTTCATTCTATTAAATTCTATTATACGCAACTAATTCAATGACATCCCATGATAGGTCATAATTCTAGGTTGCCATAGTGATAACGTCCTATTTAAGATGAAGTCATATTGTTTCCGTATGACTGAATTTAATATATAGGATCTTAATAAATTTTGTATTCATGCATTTTTGTTATAAGAGTGCAACAGCTATTGCTTCAAGATCTGAATATTGATAAAACTAGTTATAGTATGAACGTACCTCATTTGCCCCGTTTGACATACAATTTCCAACTTGTTTTTTTAATTCTGAAGAAATATAACTTTACGATTTTCAAAATATGCTATGCGTAATATTCTTCGTTAAAAATGAATTATTAGGGGATGAATAATTTGTACTTTCACATGATATTTTTTATGTGATATGAAATGAAAAAAAAAAACATAATGACAAATTAAATAAGAAAATAAAATACTGAATGCATAGCTGCGAAGTTGTACGTCTTTCTTCTTACCACTAAAATTTAATACTAAATATTGCCAAATTTATTTGCCAGCATCTATCGATTTCTAGCGATTAAATAAGGCAATTTTTTTCTAATAAATTTTAGTGGAAACAGAAAACCGTGCAAGTTGTCACCTATATGAATGAGAAAACAAATAAATAAATGTAATTATATATTAAATGACAATCCTCTTTCATACAAAACAGAGAAAAATGATTAAATATTTTATTTTCTGGCACACTAAGATTAGTTCCGGGTCAAAGCTTTCACTGAAGTAGAGAAGGGGAAATATTTAATATATAAATGACACTTTTAATAAGCATAAATCATTTTCTGCTCACCGTGTTTACACTATCTTAAATTAACTGAGAAGTTATTAAAATTCATTATACGTTTTACTAGCCCCCGATATGCTATTTCTTTCCGGCAACAATTAAAATGACGTCCCTAAAAAATAACGTTCCGTTGCATAAGCCAGCCCTAAAATGAAGCAGATGTATCATTGTACCGTTAAATACTGATAACATCTACTGCAATTTTTTAAGCTTCTACATTTTCAATTTTACACCCTCGTATAGGGGAAAAAAGTATTTTTAAATGCAATTTGTTTGAAAACTGAATCCTGATTCATTTTTAAGATTTTTTTTTTTTTTTTTTTTTTTTTTTTTGTAGTTTTTAAAGCCATTTCTGTAATGGTGGCAACTGAAATATTCCATTTCTGTAGAAAGTAAAGGGAAAATAGTAGATTTTTTTTTCGTTGTTGCCATTTTCTCATAAAAACTGAAAAAAGTGTAATTAAGATACGTGCTATGCCATGAATATCATCTGCTATAAAAATGTTCTTTAAAGTATATATGTGTGACCTTTTTTTCCGCATTTACTTAATTCCTATCAAAAAGCTGAAAGAATGCAATTTTATTAATCCATGTGGTGTAATAACATTTTCCGAATTTTGAAAAATTATAAATGAATGATTTCTGATAAAACATATAAATTTAATATAGTGTTGTACTAATATAGTGTTATAAACTATATTTAATTTTCAGTATCCATATTAATGTTACAAACAAAGGAAGGCATGTGAATCGTTAAATAGCCGATTTTTTTTTGGTCTTGTTTCTGGAATGACCGCATCGCTTTTTGCTGGAATTGTGTATTATTCTGCGATAGTGACGTCATATGCATATTTTCTGTAGATGTTGTATAAGACTGTGTCGTAAATGTGGAATTCTTCAGTGGATGCAAATGACATCATTTTACATGAAATAAAAGCGTGTATTTTAAGTCCTAAAACAGAAATATTTTTTTTCCATCGGGTGCGACACTAAATTCTGAAAAAGTCGAATTCCTGTTTTTTAGTCTGTCCAAATTCTTTTATTCAAGAAACATATCAGTGAGAGGAACAAAAATATTGAAGATCAATCGGTTTATGGTGGAAGATATATTAACAAAAACTACTAAAGCTTTGAGATTTTAAGACGACAAGTAAATATCTTTAAGCATGATTTTTTCTAAAATTTCTGAAAAGGTAGTCTTACATTTTTCAATATGTAAACCATGTAATATTCTTTCTTGAAAATGAATTACTAACTGAACAATAATTTTTATTTAATTAGTTTTTTTTATTTGTTTAATTTGTTAAAAATAAAGACCTATTTTGAACTGCTTGTTATTTATGTCTTGCCATTATAATGTTATGCAAAGAAAAAAATTGCAATTTTTACTTTTAATAAACAATCCATGTATATTTAGATACAATTGAGGAGTTCCATTTATTTATTTATTTTTTACTTCAGTTTGGTAACAGAGCGTTTTCTCTTTTAAGAAAGGAATATCTAGTTCCGTTTAAGAAATTACTTCTTTCTTATTTTTATTTTTTTACTTCTCTGTAAAATTGATGTTAATAGTATTGTACTATATAGTACTTACTATAAATAATAACAAATATTCATACTGAATGTTTTGTATTGTTTACTCATACTAAATATCAATTACGAGTAAACGGTGACAGCTGTTGGTTGCAGGCATTCTTCCAAGAGAGTAATGGATGAAATCAGGAATTGTTTTAGTACTCTTTATACTTTTAGTTCTAAATATCACCGGTATATGGCGTTTCATCCTTTCAAACTGCCCAAAATAACCTTACATTTTCAAAGCGCAAATAATTTTTTGTTGTTTCAACCGCTAAACAGAGTAAAAATTAAAATTTGAGTGACCAATCTTTAGCCCATGTTTTAACAATTTGTTTCAGTTTTATATGTTAATTTGAGCGTTCTAACAGTTTCTGACAGCACAACGTCATCTATCTGTGATATTTAGAACTAAAAAAAAGAAACATAATATACAAATTCTGGACTTCACACATCAATCTCCTGTAATAATTAGTTGCCCCCCGAATTTTAAAAACGTTTAGGTCATTTTAAGACACCTTCTGTATGAGATAGCTACAATAGATGTACTTTTTAAAACTTATCCTTTTTCATGTCATTACATATTTTATTTCCTTAATTTATAAGCGGAACATTTTCTCGTAGAAAAGTTGTTACATAGAAAAATGAATAATGTATAACAGCAAATATACTCTTTGAAGTAACGGGAGAAAAATGCTATTAAATATATTTTCTTCTTAGTGTCTAAGAAAGTGCCCCACCATACCTTTTAGTGAAGTGAAAAAGAGATATTACTTAATATCTAGATTGCATTTTCAATAACAATAAATCATTCAGCGAGTTTATGTTATCTTTGATAAGGAGGGAAAAAAATTCTTAAACTCACTGAAAAGTTATTAAAATTCATAAACTGTTTCATCTGTCCCATTATTTAAAATATATCTTAACAACAAATATAAAAATATTGAAGATAAATTGGTTTATGTTAAAAGATAAGCTAGTACTTTCTTTTGTTTCTGCTATATAATTAAAGACTGCATTTCGATGTGCGCAAATTCTGTTTAGAATCGAATATATAAAACTTTTAGATTTAAAAAGTTGCGTATATTTTTTAGTTGTGGTTGTTTAAACGGAGAAAAATGTGGTTAAATATTTTTCTTTCGACGATTTTACTGAAATAAAGTCTCCATCAAAACTTCTGGAAGAAGAAGAAGTAGCAGAGAAGGAGAAATATCGCTTAACATCTAGATTATATTTTCAATGCTCAAACCTCTCAATAACGGGCACCTCGGGACAGAAGAATTTATCCGCTGTTAGAAGATGTCCGCTGTTTAGAGGTAAGAATATACAAACATGAATGTGTTGTAGATTGAAAATTGTGTTGTAGATTAATGTGTTGTAGATTGGTGCTCGTAAAATAGAAGTGCCCGATATTTAGGGATGTCCGTTATGGAGATTTCACTGCATATACCAGCAGACACGAGCGGGACTTTCGCACTTCAATCTTTGAGAATATTTACTGATACGTTTTTTAATTCATTTTTAATTACAGGAATAGATATCGGATCTTCCATAAATATAGAAACAACTAAATTATGCACACAAGGAGAAAAATTGATTCTGCGCACGCGAAATAAGCGACTCCACGAAGGTGGCAAATGGACGGTAGTCCACTCGTCGATATGAGGAGAAAATCATGTAGTTTGTGGGTTCTTACTATGTATATCTATGGGTTCTTCTTTCAGCAGCGGCAGGAATATCATACAGTTACACTTGGTAAGACAAGAGCCTGTTTAAAACGAAATTTTTCTTCAGTCCCTTGCAATTTCGTCTCAGCAGGTTTTATTGCACTAAAGCAAAACACAACTGTCTTATACAGTAAAACCTGTAAAAGTGGAATCGGTAGGGACAGATACAAAATTCCACTTTTGAAGAGGAAGGTCTTGTCTGGCAGAAAGGTATATAGTATATAAACAGAAATAGAGAAAACAACGTTAATAGTGCCAGAATTTTAAATTTTAAAGCATACTAGTTTCATTAACATTAAGCGTACTGTCCGCAAAGCAAAGAATGGCAGAAATTTGCTCGACTATATAGGAGAGAAGCGGATTCAAGTGAAAGTTTTATTGACCAATAGGAAAACAGGAGATTACAGGTAACAGCCAATAGGAAAATAGCATTGGGAATAGATCTGAAAATGTGAAAAAAGCTGAAAGAAATTAAGAAAAAGAGGTTTTTATATAATATTTCCAACAATCTGATAAGGGTGGGAGTAGCGAATTCTCAATTAACAAAATTTGCATAATTTTTATAGATATGAAATGTTTCAAGAAAGTTAAGTTTGTGTATAGAAGTAGGTTTAGAGATTATTTTATCCTAATTGACGTCAAAAGTGTCGTTCATCTCCCCCCAATGCTTTGCAATTGAAGATTTATTGGTTTCTTGTTTTTGAATATATTGTTGGCGTTCTTTAATACGAAATTTTAATCCACCTTCGGTTTGCCCAATGCAGGAAAGACCGCACTGGCAGTTAATACTATAAATATCCCATGAGTTGCATAACACAATAGGATCATTGAGCTTCGAGAGAATAAGTTTACTGGTAGTGATAAAAATTGTGTTGAAATGATATTGCTTTAGAATTTTAACAATGGGAAAGCTGGATTTAAGGGGAAAAAAGGTAACGCAATGCTAATATTGGAAAGAGAAGAAAACTGAGGGAAATTTGAGGAACGAAGGTAGTTTATAATAAAGCCTTATCAATAATAGAAGGGTTCTAACCTCTGTCAGTTGCAATGGCTTTAAGCTATTGAATTCCACTGTTAAATGAGTGAGAATCAGAGAAAACATATATGGCACGATTTATAAAGATATAAAATGCGCGGCCATTTCTTGGCAAGGAGGGTAACAAGAGCGAGCATTGGGGAAGGGGTAGAGAAACAGAGAATTTTTTGCGATAGACAAATGTGGAGAAACCATTACAGCGCAAGTGTCAAGGGTTTTAAAAGGATTTCCGTGCATACAGGTGGATTTGTAATGTATCCCTTTGGAAGGGACTATAAAAATTTTCCATTGTAGATAGGTTCTTTCTTCACAGGTTTTACTATATTAAGTTCCACACTATACCGACTATCAAATAGCATGCTATTAAAATAAATTTTAAAAAAATTGTGTATCATAAAAAAAAAAAAAATCGAGACATTTGGCGTCCCGCGCAGTGGTTATGCAGGACAAGTCTTCGAGTTCCGCCACAAAATTCTGCCACTAGCATGTAGAAAATGAATTATGACTCTAGAAAAAATAGTTTTATGTCATGCTTTTAAATTTTAGTTCTCTTTGCTAGAGAGTTCTAGTTATATCTATTAAAGGGTCTTGTACCTTTTAAAGGCAACGAAACAATTCAAAGTTTTATTAATGTATCTACAAAACCTTTTTATATATAAGCATGAAATTCTGACTATTGATTAAACAGGTTATGCTTTATAATATGCTACCTATAGAAACTCATTAGGCTTTTACAGAATTTGTGTAGTGTTGAAATTAAAATAGATCTTTTTTTTTACTCCGTGAATCGCTGCGCGCATGATATATTGAGAATGTATGTATGAATTGTTATGAAATTTGGCGTAGATAATAAGCAAGTATGTGTATTTAAGAGGATCTACTTTTAAGTATTTACAGTGATAAATTTTTTATTTGTGACTATTTTTATTCATAAAAATTGTAAAATTTTGATTTCATTTTTACAAAAATATATTTTTTACATAGTTAATGAAATAATTTTGAACTGAGAGTAGATCATTTTAAAAATACATATGTGCTTCTTGTATATATATATATCAAATTTCATCACAATACATACATACGTTTTCAAGATATCAGGCGCGCAATAACTTATGGAGTAAATAAACAATTAAATTTAAAAAATAAAAAAACCCGACTGCATTAATGAATTATTTCTCATCAATGTGAAACTATTTTTTTTTTCAATTCCTACTATAAACTCACACTCTCGCTCTCACACTCTCGCTATATATATCTTGTTCAAATTTTCAATCGTTAATAAAATACTTATTATTCATCCAATCAAGCTCAAATAAATTTTTTAAACTTGTAGTGGATGATGCTTGATGTTAATCCAGTTTTTTCAAATATTAATTCATTAATTAAATTTAATTAATTAATTCCCAATAACCGAGAGAGCCCTCTTCATGATCAAGGTATTTTAAGACCGAGAGAGTCCTCTTCTTGATCAAGGCATTTTAAGCGCCACTCAAAAGGAAAGAAGAATGGGAGAAAAAAAATTCTCTCATTGACCTAAATAGGAATTGACTTAAAATATTTTTTTTATATTACTTGTTTATATTACTTACCTATATATATATTTTTTATTATTTACTTGTATTTATGACTTTTAAGTTGTGTTTAATTGTTAGTTCCTATCTATAAACACAGTTTTGATGAGGTCTATAGATGTCTATGATGGCTAGAGTTGCAGTAAAGCTAGAGATCCTACATACACACCTTCCAGGTTGTATAATATTTTAACGGAGTTTCTGGCTGCAAAATAGTCAATGAAACATCATCTTCATTTTGAAAGACCTATCCATTGATATGCCACTCAATAGGGTGCGTAATTTTTTTTCCGTCTCTACCGCCATTTTGAATTTATAAAAACAAAACCTAGCCTATAACCACCGGGCCGTTCAGACAAGTTGATAGAGACCTCATTCATTAAAATCCATCCAGCCGTTGGGATGTTTCGAGGGTATAAAGAAATCCACATACACAGATACGAGTGAAACACATAACCCTTCTTTTCAGTCGGGTAAGAAAAGAACTATTTTAATTTCAAGGATACGCAAGGCTGCGTATAAGACTAGTTAATTTCTGACGATAGCATGTTAAAAAGCACAATCTGTTTAATCAATAGCCAAAAGTTTATATTTATACATAAAAAGTTAATGAAAATCACTAATTGAATCTTTCAATGTTTTTGTGGATTTTAGACGACTTTAAAAGGTAGATGACCCCTTAAAATTTAAGGGCATTTTCCAATATTATCGTGGTCAAACTTACTTAAAAATCTCTGCAAATAAATTCGAACACAAGTAGTGAGTTTTAGTATCTATAATTTTAGTTTATGAATTAATTCTAGAAATCAAGCGATAATTTCTCGCAATTCGAACGATTCATAATATAATGTATCGTTTCATCACCTAGAAAACTATAGACTAGAAATTCTCTATCATTTTGTCTATTCAGTTTATTTGTTTACCTTATTCTGATAGCCCGGAAATTTATATTTCTAGTTTACTAGATCTAGAAATTGCTACCTATTCTAGATGAAGGCGGTATATATTTTCTTTCAGTGTGAAAATAGGAACATTCCAAGTAAATGGGGTCGCTTGGCAACACTAGTTGTGAGCTTGTAACGGACCCGGCGAGGCCACTACCTCGAAGATCGTCATGAATAGTGTTGTCAGGTGTCCCGCGTAGATCAAGGCTCCGAATACTCTGGATACCACTAATTTCTTACACTTTATTTCGCCATCTTTGATAATAAATAAATCTGTCATTAGATACAGTGAAGAAAATTGCTTTAATATACTGGTGTCCAGAGCATTACGTGGGATATCTGGCAACGCTAGTCAGCACTCAGATTTTAAGTTAAAAACTTCTTAATTTGAACTAAGCGTGTCATATGACAAATTTAGTCTATAATAAAGATCGCCGATAGTCCATATCAACGTCAATTTTCAAGCTCGTGTAGTGCTTTAGCTGTAAATCAAAAGTTTACTCAAAATCTTCAATACAATCTAATTTTACTAAACTTAACAGCTCGTGGTTGTTCGACAAACTTTATTTCTCAAACTACAAACTAAAGTATCTTACACTTTAAAAACGACATATGTTTCTTAATCTATGAAAATTGACTATAATCACGAACAAAAATATTCGATAACCGCTTCCCAGTTACCCAATATTCCGAAAAGCGTTCCTTTATCTTTAGAAACCTCAGAAAACAATTTATTTTCGTGCGTTAAGTCTGTGTGTTTGTCAGTTAAACATGTTTGCTGAGCATGAAAATATTTACTCGAGATTTAATTTCATCCGAAAAATCGATTTTCCGGGTACAGAGAACTGATTAAGGCACTTTGAAAGCTACTCGAAAACGCTACAGAAAATTACGGGCAGCTAATACAAATTTATTTTTATAAATTTTTCTTTAAATTTCAAAAATAAATTCTATTGTGAGGATGATAAAGGAACGCTTTTGGAATCTTGGGTGACTCGGATGAGGTTATTGTATATTTTCTATTTTCGCTTGTGATTATAGTACATTTTCGTAAGACAAATCTGTCTTTTTTTTTTTTTTACAGTATACCAACCGACAAATTCTTAGTCAGAAGAAAGATCTTCATACGGGAATACTTCGAAAAATCTAATATATATATATAATGGGTATATATATATATATATATATAATTATAAAATATATATATAATAGTTATCCAGTCGACAAATTTCGCCAAATTATATAAATCGCCAAACCACTCGCCAAATTATACAAATTGACATAATCTTTATGTTAAATAAGGAAAGAACAAATAAATTATAACATTAATAAAAATACAACTTAAACGTCGAAATAAAAATCACTTGATGACGTAAACGCGTGTTGTCAAGTGAATGTGACATTTACGATCAACCATTATTAGCATTTAATCTTACAATTTGGCAACAGTAAATCGATCGACGGATAACTAACAAGTACCATATAATGTTAAAGAGAACAATCAAATTTTATGATTTAAAACAGAATTTAAATTAATTAAAATTGTTTCAAGCTCAAAATTAAATCCAATTGAGCACTGTGGATTCAATTTTGTTGCTATGGGAACAACGACTTCTTTGATATTGAAATGTATAACTGCAGCATTCTTCATCTGTCCTTTATTTTGGAATACGCGTAAATATATAAAAATATATTTTCAATATGAAAATATTTTTTATATATGAAAATATTTTTACAATGATAAAATTAAACTGCAGCAACAAGCAAGATAAATATGTAACACACACACATATATATATATTAAACTGCCTCATTGTTTAAGTTTAAATTCATTAAGTACTTTTTACACGCATTCTAAAAATCAATTAACAAGCAATTTTCAGATGCATTAAAATCGTTTGCTTTTGGCGAGAAAAAGTGCTGCTCGCCATATCGCTTGACGTTTTCGTCTTTTCGCGCCAAATACTCGAAAGTATTTTTTTTTTCAGTCATCCTACTGTAATTCCGCCGCTAAATCTGGCTGATCCTTTATTACATACATACGTATGTTAATTAGTATTGTTTTCAAAATATTCTGAGTATGCCCAGTGAGGAGACCTTCTTTATCAACAAGATTTAAATTCGCTTAGCACGTGTCAAAAATTTCTTTTCTATTCTACGACGCAGGCGTTGTTTACAGGAGAGGCAGGACTCGACCAGAATCTGACGATACCGACTTCTACTTCTCCTTTTATGCTCTTCAGATTGAGCGACGAAGCCTAATTTTTCTAGAGTTACAGTGCAAACCAAAAACCATAGATAACGAGAATTCCAAACACACTTCGAAAAGTTAGAGTAAAAAAAGTACATATGTCGCTGTTGCGCACACAGATTAAATGTTTGGCATCACATTCATATTCAAATTTATAAGAGATCTGCTAGCCCTCTAAAAGTTTTTATTGTTGCTTTTGAAATGTTTTGGTCATACAAAATCAACAAAAAAAAAATTCTCTGTAGAGTAGGTGATAAACACATCAGGGATCTCGTCTGAATGACAAAGATTGCCCACATCAAAAAACCGAAAAAAAGAACAGACGTCGCTGACTAGAATCTAAAGGGACATCAAACAACTCTGTCGCTTTAAACTCTATAAATTTTTATAATAATAATATATATTTTCCTGACATTGCAGCCTTCATTTTCTCTGTGTATATTCCAAAATTTTTATCTTAGGAAAATATCAAATAAAAAAAATTACAATAAAACAAAAATGAAAAATGGATTGGGGTAAACACGCTCTTTGAAGAAGAGCACAGAGAAAAACGATTAAATATCTTCAATTTCTTCACTCTAGAAAAAATGCCCAGCCAAAGCTTTTTCAGAAGAAGTTAAGAGGAAATGTTTAATATCAAGATTACATTTTCAATAATCATAAATCATTTTCTCGTCAGCGCGTGTACGTTATCTTTAACAAGGATGAAACAAATTCTTAAACTCGCTGAAAAGTTATTAAAATTTATAAAATGTTTTATATTCAGGAAATATATTTGTATAGGGTAAGAAAGTGTTGAAGATAAATTGGTTTACGTTGAAGGATTTTTTTTCTTTTTTTTTAAGAAAACAAGGGAATGCATTTTAATATGTGAAAATTCTATTTAACTCTCTAAAGACCAGAGAGCAAATTTCCCTTATGCCTCAAAAGACCAGAGAAACGGCCCACAGCCTTCGAAAATTTCGCCCCCATCTCATCTGTCTAGCGTAAATCAGTGGGTGGGATTTCTGTTCAGAAGTTCACCGCCTGTGTTGAGAGGGAAAATGCGACAGGATTTTTTATCGGGGTTGTGGGCAAAGGGAAAAAATATCCATCACGGTTATCAAAGGAAGTAATAGTTAATTGATGATGCTATAGTCTGACCCTTCTCAGCAGTTCTCAAGTAATTAAATGATAAATTTAAATAAATGATAAAAACATCTAAAATTGTATTGTCTGTGGCAGATTCCTTTCGATTATTTTAAAAAGAAGTGTTTTTGTTCATCAGAAATAATGACAACTTGCTACATGGCAATTAGATGTGTTAAATTTAGGCTGCATGAAACCAATGTAAAAAAAAAAAAAAAACTATGTAAAAAAAGAAAGAAAGAAATGAATGAAAATTGGAAATAAATTTTATTTCTTTCTACATTTAGAAAATATTTATAATATTAATTTTAAACATGGAATCGTGTTGCACTGAATGTAATTTAGACAAAAATTGCGAAATTTACCTTGAAATCTTTACAATTGATACATTTACTTTGCAGTTTTCGCAATAAAAATGCACATTTTTAATAATGCTATTTTCATTCGCGAAAGTTTTTGCCTTTTAGAAATTCACTCACTAATTTTTGAGCCGATTTAATATATTTTGTATCTTTATTAATTGGTCGCATTTGTAAAATAATATTTCTCTATTACCAAGTACGCTTTGTTTTAAAAATCATGAAAATTTTATTCGAGTAAGTATGCGCATTTACGACAATTAATTAGCATTATATTCATATTAAAAGTACGTTTCCTTTTTTTTCCCTCACAAAATGGCATGAATAAATATTTAATAATCATTATTATTTCCTCTCGCCCTTAAAAAATAAAATGAAACTGTTGCAACCATTCCAGTTTATTAAGAAAATATCATTAATAAAATTTTTGAACTCATATGTAATGTTGAAAATAACTTTTTAAATTTGTAGAGCTATTTTGAGATAGCTGTTCTCTTGCAAATAAATAATGTTTGTTTAGAATCACAATTCATGCTATTTTCCCAATCAAGGTATAAAGGAGTGCAGTCTATAGGAAATACATACCTAAACTCAGATTATACTATATGTATGCTTAATGATGCTATATTAAACATGATTATTTATGACTATTTAGCCCATTATTAGTGCTATATTACGCATGATTATTTATTATTATTTAGCATATCATTTATGTTATATTAATTTATACATAAAATTATGTTTTCAGGGTTTAATTTTGTAAGGTGTAATTCACACAAAAACAATTTTATGTGAAAAAGTGCATAGTTCAAATATTTTTTGGCTCTTCAATCCAAGAACATATACACTGCAAAGATGATTTTGAAATGTGTGAGATGGTGAGATCAAAATATTTTGATGTTTAAATTATTGAATCCGGATGATACACATGATTAAAAAATGACAAATTAAGGAAAATATTTCTTTAAAGGCATTTTTTAAATCAAGAATTTTAATAAATTTAAACACTTTATTATTGTTAAGACATTAAAAAAATAACTTCATTGTATCTCTTATCTCATATAAAAGCTTTGCTTAATTTTGTTTTTGTTTTTTATCTTGTGATGCAGCGCGAACCGTCATCTGAAGGAACCTTTAACTTCATGTATCTCAGAATGAATTTTTTCATGATTTGCCAACTTTGAAACATATACCTAAAATGTCTTATAAAGTATTTGTATGAAATTTTCAATAGAGTTTCTGTATTATATTTCTAATAAATTGTCTTCAGGATTTATTATTTTGAGTGAGAATTGCGAAAATATGCTAATTTATGCAAAAGTTACGCGTGAAAAAAACTTTATTTTTTTCACTTTAAAATTTATTATGAACTTTATAAGTATTATTTATAAGACTTCTGACCACAAGTTAAAACTACACATTATCTGTATACAACAGGGCAAAAATTATGCAAATCAGGCAAGTGGTTCAAGAGTTATATATAAAAAAATTAAACATGTTTAAATTCTTAAATTTAAAATTTTTTAATGTTTTAAAGTTTTCAGTATTTTTTACATGCAATAAATTCCTTACATAAACACATATTTCACACACACACACACAAAAAAAAAAAAAAGGAAAAAAAATGATATTAAAAAATATCAGGTGCATTCTCACAAGCTTTTGACTTTCATGTCCCTGAATAATAATTTTTATTTTAATACACTTTTTTTTTTTTTAATTTCATATACTGGAGAACATCCCATTGCATGATTGCATAACAATATTAGCGAGATAAATAAGTTTTGGACGATGTTGGAGGTCCAAATACCAGGAAAATTCCTATACCGTCCTATGTCCCTGATGCTGATTTTTAAGTTTGGAGCTGTCTGTATAAAATTGTTTCAATAAAAGTAATTCAATGTAACTTTTTTCCGAAACTGGGATAATTGTTTTATATGAATATGTAACAAAAAATTAACCTGCACACATTTTTACGGTTGATATTATTTTTTGAACTCTGTCCCTGGGTTTTTCATCCTTATCGTCCCTCTTGCTAAACTTATACAGGAAATCACTTCAGATGCAGCCACATACTTTTTTTCAAGTTTTTCTCATGCAGAAGTACGATAGAGAAAGAATGTCTAAAATTATTTGATAGGAAATTTACTGCAGAACTTAAATCAATATTTAAATATCAATTTCAAGATCGTGGCTTTATTGGTATAGTCTTACCGTCCCCAAGGTTTATTCCTGCACTTTTCGAGGTAAATAAATAATAAAAAATAAATAATTTAATCCAATGTTAACAACTGTTTCTAAACATCAATGAACATTGTGGCTATCACTTAGTTTTAACATGATTTGTCTAAAAATAGGTGGCAATTTCCCTTACCGTTCCATCCTTATCGTTCCCTTTTTTCCCATTTCGTCCCTTTTTTCCTATACCGTCCCCTTTTTTTACCTTACCGTCCCTTCTTTAACACCCCTTTAAGACAATGTTATGCAAAAATTCTGCAATTAAAAGTACTACTACATTTTTTATTATTTCTTATTTGAATGTCCTGTGGGTACTATGCAAATTCATTATATGTAAAAATTTAGAAAAAAATAAAACGTTATAGTGGTAAAATGGTAAGGAAAATTAAACTCGCAAGTTTAACTTAAACCTCAGTTAAATAAAATATTTTTCACTGCTGACCATTTTTTCTTTATTTTGAATCATTAAGGCATTCGTCTATCTGATTAAAATGTTATTTAAGGAAGTTTAATTTCACCAGATTTTTTTCCCCCGAAAGTCAAAAGATTGTGAGAATGCCCCATCTACACATAAAGAAACAAAATTTTGTGCCCCGCATTCCTTAGTCTTATCAGCATGCCAAGTAGACGTAAAATTCAACTGTTTTCAACTTTCAGGTATACTAAAATATCAAAGGAAGACAAAAGTCTTCCTTTTAAATGCCATTTTGTTATTAACCACAAACGGTTGCAGAAGAAAGGGTGATAATTGTAGTTGCAGAAGGAGCACTTTTTCGCCTTAACTTAGCCTTATGATATCCAGTTGCTCATTAAAAGCTCTGAATGCTGTTTTAATTTAATTTTCTTGTTTTTTTTTTGTTGTTTTGTTTTTTTTGTTTTTTTTTCAAGCAGTTTAAATCTTTAGAATGTATTATGTTTTGATTCCGACATATTTTAAAGACAGATTTCTTAAACATCCTTGTATTATTTATTTATTTTATTTATTATTATGAAAAAAAAAAAAATTAGAATATGTTATCACATAGTGGCTGGTTAATTCTGTTTTCTAATTCAATGTCGTCATAGGATTAAAAAGTCAAATAAATTTTATTGTGTCATTAGGTAAATAATTCCCTTATAAGATAAGCTCTGATAAGATGAGAGGAAATTTTTTTAACGATGAGATTTTTAGGGTTAAGTAATTTAAACTGCATTTAAAAAAATAAAAATATTCCAAATTTCTCAAAATTATTGTGAAATACACACCTTGCACTTATTAAAAGAAGTTTTGTATTTTCTTGGAGAGGAAACACTTTTTTAAAAAATCATAATCCAGAAAACAATAGTAATATCACTGTAATCATTAAATTGTCAAATGCAAGAGTTTAAAATTATTGTCTTTTATTTCAAAATGGTAGTGGTGAAACAATTAAAAGAAAATTAAAAATTCATCTAATAATAGTCTATGTTTTATCCATGAATATGCTTTCACGTCAAAGATACAGCTTAACAACAGCTTTATTTAAAGAAGGCATTTGTCTCAAACTTTTATTTCAGTATACAGTTTTTTTAAATTTTGTTATTCATATTAGTTAGAAGGATGCAAAAAGAAAAAAAATAAAGCAAGCCTATTTTTATTTGAATGACTGATTTCTTCTAATAGAAAAAATAATGCTTCATTGGGGTTTTTGTGTGCGTAATATTACAAATATATATATATATATTCTCATTCCTTCCAAATTATCAAAAAAAAAAAAAATTCTTTTGAAAAAGAATTGCAGTAACATTTATTAAAAATAACGTCTAACCTTTAGCTTCTGTAATGCATTTATTTAAACACATTGACAGTATTCACGTAGCAGCTCACACATATCTGCTTTAGTTATCAATTTATAAATTAAAAAAAAAAGAGAGAAAAAAGAAAAAAAAAGAAACATATTTCTGATATATATATATTTTTTCAAATAAATTTATGAAAAAAATTTATTTGAAGAACGAGTCATAAATTTTTTAAATTTATGACTCGATTAACTTTCATAAATTTTTTATAAAATTTATGAAAGACTTGAGATTTTTAACCGTATGACATGTTGACGCAGCATAAATGTTATATTATAATATTATACAAGTATTATAATGCGTTTAAATGTGTATTTGACTTTGGCAGAAAATTGACAGATTAAATGATAAACATTATTTCTGGTTTTGCGAGAAAATTTTTGTTAACCAGTCAAGCGCACATCCATGGGTGTCATGGAGTATCATGACGCCCATCTAAACGGAGAAAGATACAAAAATACATTAAAAAAATTATGTGAAGTTAGTTTAAAGACAATCTCGCCCAACACCGCAAATTTTTCTGACGCACAGAATGTAATTAAAATGGAAATATATAAAACTCGTTCTTTAATCGTCAGCAATCGATCAGCGTTTTTCACTTTTTTTTATATATTTTATGCAGTTTCAATTATAACTAATTGCTCCCTTTTAATAATCTTTTCGTGACTGTAGAGTCGCAAAAATCAAACAAAACAGCTAGCTTTTTTGAAACTTATCTGAAAGACCTTGCAATCTTGAAACTTTATTCGATTTCTTAGTATCTGAATATAACTTATGAATTTTATACATTTACGAATATATCTCCAAATGTTATTAATTTACGAATATACCTGAAAATTTTATGCATTTACGAATGAAAATATAACTTTGTTATGTGTCATGAAACAGAGAATTTAGAATTGTAGCAAACATAAGCTATAAGAATTTATATTATAGTTATGAGCCCCTCACTTTCCGACAAATAGACATGACCCCCACCCCCCGCTCTTTCTTAATAGAAAATTGGATTCGTCCTAGTAACGAGTACTGCAAGAACACCGTATTCGAGAAAAACTAAGGAATTCCATTCTGTAATGCGCACTGCATGGGGTCCAATCGGCCGTCTTCAAAAAGATTTTTGATAAAAGAGAAGAAAGTGAAAACAAATAGGTACTTCGCTTCGAGCCTTTCTCCTTACAAAGCGTGGGAAAAAATGTCACACGGCTTACATTTTGTTTGAATAGTGATTCACTAAAAAAAAGGAAAAAAAAAAACATTTTTTTCATTTTTCTTAAATTTTATGAATGAATAATTTCAAGATTGATAACTTTTAAGAGAATTCGAATTCATAAATTGTCGAACAATTTATATAATATTTTTGCATGAACATTTTATGAAAAATTAACAATATTACATTTAAAAAATAAATTGATGTTTCTTTATTGATATACTTTATCTGTAAACAAAATGTAGAATGTGATCGAACTAACTTTTATGAAATTTATTTAGATTTATTTATTTGTTATACAAGGGGAGTCTGCTCCATAAGATATCGCTTACTCACATCCAGATCCAGAACGATCGAAAAGAAGGTAATTTTTTATGTTTCAAAAACAGTACCTGATTACAGAAAATTGAATGATATTATCAAGAACGTTGGGGATCTTCTGTTATCTTTTTGCCATGTACATGGATATTTTTCAGTTCCCAAGGCCGCATCCACCACTATCATGACACCTGACAGCTGTTTTCGTGATAAAGTAAGATAAGTTTCAAATTTCAAAGTCAGCTTGTAGAAAACAGTTAAGTAAAAACAATGTCGCTTCTTCTCCGACTTTTATAATAAAGCTACAGACAATCCTATTCCTTTGGCTCAATGCTATAAGAAATGAATGTGTTGAGGGGAAAAAAAAAAACTTCAGTACCGCGCTATTGAAAAACACTGCAATTAGATGTTTATGCTTATATTATATTTTACCTCTAGTTTTAGATATTTTCAGGAAGTGGTATAGGATATACATGAATTCTTTTAATGCAACTTCATACATATTGTTCCATATTATTTATAAAATGAAAGTTGTTTATTTTAAATAATAAGCATATATAAATTTTGTAATATGTATTTATCGAATAATAATTTGTACAAACAAAACCTAAACTATTTTTCTATTATTACTAACTATTTTATTTAGTATTAGATGGAAAAATTTAGCAGATATTCTTATTCAGATGATAGTAATTTGAAAAACGTTTTCCTTTTTACTTATAAAAGCAAGACTTCTGAAAGAAATTTTTATCGAAATAAAAATTTCGAAACTATTTTAGAGATACAACTGCAGGAAGATGGTCATCAGTGAGCAATTGAAGATTTGATAAATTTATTGCTAAATGAAAAACACTATTGATTAAAACGCATTTAAATAATAATTTTTACATAATTTTACATATAAACTGGACTTTGTAGATTTGACAGAAAGATCAGCTTTGTTGAACGTAATTTTTTTCTTTTTCTTTTATTATCATTATAAGATAACAAAAGAAATTACACTTTTGTTATTTTTTAGAGTTATTTTCATGTATTCACATGCACAGATGCAATTTGAATATGGTAGACTCACTTATTTATTGTACATTTGCCTTACTTCTATTTATTCCTGTGTGTTTTTCGTTTATAAATACTTATTTACATGATTGCACTAATTTAGAGCTTACATAAATTATAGATTTTACACAATTAGGTTTTTTTTTTTTTTTGCAATAACAGTTATTATAACATATTTATTTTCCTGGTAAATATTTCTGCAGTCTTGAACACATAAAATTGTTTACGCATTGTAATAAATTTATCAGGCATTGTAATAAAGTGTCGAAATTCTGATACAGTGCAAAATATTCATGATTTTACAAAGAAAAAAAAGAAAAAAAAACCTTTTTACATGCTTACATCAAGATTAAATGGTATATAACCCCCCCCCCCCTTTTTATGACGTCTATTTGCATCTAAAAAAGCTCTCAGTATAAAACGCTAATATATTTTAAGTATCTGCAAGAAAATATTAAAGCCACATAATTTCAATGAATGGTCACATAATTTTATAAGAAACAGTAATAGTTTTTATAAGAAAGTTTGCGCGGCATTGTAAAATTTACTGAAAAGTTATTGCAGTCTATAAAAACAGTTATTTTAGCAGTTAAAGTAGTGTTGTTTAAGATAATATTTAAACGACAAATATTCTTAATCAATATAAGAATCACTAATAATAATCATCTTCATCTTCCTGAAGTTAAAAACAAATGTTTTTAGAATTAATGCAAGCATGTTAAAGCTATGCATAAACACAGATAATAAAAATTATTATTCTCGAGGCAAAAGGCTTTTCTTTTTCTTAAAATGGCATAAATTATAATGAATAATTTTTGCCTTATTTAAAAATTAATTATTATTTATCTATATATATATCAGGTGTCGATTCAGGTAAATTTTGGGGTCTCTTTACAGACCCTTCACACGCATACAAAAAAAAAAAAAAAAAAAAAAAAAAAACAATAATAATAATAATAATAATAATAATAATAATAGTAATAGTAATAAAGCCCATCACAAAATTACTTTTAATAAAATAGTTTCCCTCACAAAATTCCTTTTTTATAAAATAGGTCGATTCACAAAAATTCAGTTCTATAAAACCACACTCTTCATTAATTATTTTCATCTTATTAGGTTTTGCAAACAAAACAAGTTGTTCAAATTTGACATTTGGATGGCTTAATTTCATCTTTCATTATTATTATTATTTTTTTTTTTTTTACAAGATTAATATTACATTTTACAAAAACAACTTTTATTCTTCACAATATGGATAAAGAAACGAAAAAAAATGCATCGACTTATATATACATGTATATTATTTTAAAAAAACTTAAGAAACATTAAATCGTAAGATATAATTTCTCATTTCATGAAAAAATATCTTTATATATATATATATATATATATATATATATATATACATATATATAACGCGTAATTTTCGTTAAATGGCTGTAACAATTTTTAGTTTAAAAAAAGCTCTTTTAATGGAAAAATCTCTTTACACGTTTAGAGAATTTCCTAAAATAAAACTTTTTTATCAATAAATTTATATCGTTTTATACATTTAAAAAACATGTATTAACTATATTAATCCATACAGACTTTTTAATATAATAAATACATATAGATTTTTTTTAATCTAATAAATACATATAGATTTTTTAATCTAATAAATACATACAGATTTTTTAATCTAATAAATACACACATTATATTAATTTTAGAAAGCTCAACTAATTAAGAAATCAGCGTATATTTAATAGTTTGTTATGCTTTACAATATTCAGCTAATGAAAGTTTTCTATTGAAAAAATCCCTGCAAAACTACCGCTTTTAGGGAAAGTCAGCATGAAAGAAGGACTGATTCTTATCGAAATAGAAAGTAGGAAACACCTGACAACCAAACAATTGGCAAATTGATTGGAGTAGCTACCACCCTTCTGGTAAGTGGGGGTAGGAATGACTTTCCATTTTCGGCCGGCGGCTTCGGTCGTCTGCTTGGCCGGCCGTCTCGGCCGTTCTGGTCGCCAGAAGGTTAAAGTCGAATACACTGAATAGAAAGTGTTGTATTTGAAATATTTGCTAAGGCATGCAAATATTTTAAATGCTAATTTGCATTTTTAAATTCTAAATTTATATTATATAACCTGACGATTTTCCAAATCTAATATAAATAATATTCTTTGTTTAAAATGTGTTATGAATTAATAAATATTTTTTATTTAAAAAATGTTATATCAAATGACGTAAAAGAAGAATATATTAAATGAGAAAACAAGTCAGTAATTATACTTCAAACGTAGCAAATGAGGCGCGTTCGTACTATAATTAGTTTTATAAATATTCAGATCTTGGTGCAGTAGCTGTTGCCCTTTTATACAAAAATGCATTAATACAAAATTTATTACGACTCTATAGATTAAATTCCGTAATACGGAAGTAATAAGATTCCATATTAAATATGACGTGATCATCATGGCAACGTAGAATCGTCACCTATCATGGTATATCATTGAATTCATTACGTAGAATAGGATTGAATAGAATAAAGAAAGATTTTATTAATATCTTTTTAAGTTTTGATTCAATTTTCATAAAATTTGAAATGACTCGACAAAATTTTGCAAGGATTCTATATATTAAATTTCGAACCATTCGGTTGGGTAGTTTTTTGCGTTGTTGTATCCAGACAGACAGATAGACAAACGGACCAGACGACGACTATAGGTGCTACGCATTTATATAATTACGAACGTACCTAAAAACATTAAATGAGAAAAAAAATGAGTAGGAGTAATAAGATATTAAATGACAAAGAAGTTATGTAGTAAAACCTCTAAATAACGGACATCTCGGGAGCACGGAAACTGTCCGCTATTCGGAGGTGTCCGCTATTGGGAAAACCTCAGGTATTCAAAAATTGCTAAGAAATGCTTAATGTTTCATTAATTGACTTTTGTAGGTCCTAGAACCTTTATTATATGATTAATAAGAAATTTAAATTATTTTTTTAAGAAATAAAACTAAAATAAAATTGTGCATACTTTTATCCACTGTTTATTACAGTCTTACGAAAATAATCTGTTACAAAAGTTTGCTTTTGCTTGCTAAGTTTTAACTCTGTCAGTAGTTTTAATCCTTCTGAGTCATCTTTTTTTTTTTTTTTTTTTTTTTTTTTTTTTTCACAAAAAAGCTGTGTAACTGCTCACTGTATTTTGCCGCTTCTTGGAAATTCTCGATATTGCAGGAAAAGCCTCTCCAGTTTCAGTATCTGTTTCATCATCTCTAATAGAGTCAGTCAGCTTTTGTCGAAAATTCTGAAGGGATATAATCGCACACATCAACTGATTCTTCTTCAGTAGGTAACTCATCATTATTAATGAAATTTTCGGCAGTTTCTTCACTCCTGATACATTTCATTAATTCACTTATTTTGTTTAGTTCTTCCTTTGTGTCCGAAATGTGTGTTTCATTTTCTTTTAACATAAAACCTGCTTTTCTGGAACATTCTCGTATGCTTTCCAGTTTTATGTTTTTTACTGCTAAGGAAATCTAAATTATAGCATCGAGAGTATTAACTAATTTCAAGCAGTTCTCGAGTGTATTCATAGAATCTAACTTTGAAAGAATGTGGCGTAATAAAAGCTTTCTGTACCAGGCTTTGAAATTGTGTATTACGCCTTGATCAAGTGGATGGCATACTGAAGTTGTTTTGGGGGGAAAAAATACAATTTTAACATTGTCGAATTTCAAATGTTTTGGATGAGAATTTGCATTGTCTAAAAAAAAAGAACTTTTCTTTGTTGTTTTTCATCCTATTATCAAAGGAAGTTAACCATTCGATCATTAATGGAATGGTCATCCACACTTTCTTATTCGCTCTCCACAAAATACCAAATTTATTAAATTGGATGTTCTTTGGGAAACACCTGGGTTTCAGAGATTTTCCAGTAATAAGAGGGATTTCAAATTCTCCTAACACATTGCACCATAATAGAACAGTGAGTTGCTCTTTTGATATTTTTCCGCCCATACATTCGTCCTTTTTAAAACACAGTCTTATTCGGAAAACTTCTGGAAAAGAATCCGGTTTCATCGGCATTAAAAATGTTTCTCCCCTCATAACCTTCACAAATTGATTGCAGTCGTTCATGCCAATCCTCCACTTCTTTAAGATCTACAGATTTTGCTTCTCCACATATTGTTTTGAAAGAAATGTTGTGATAACTTTTCCAGCCATGCACTGGAAGCCTTAAAATCGGGTAATCCAAAGTCTTTAGCGACTTCTAAAGCCTTTTCCTGAATCAAAGGCCAACTGACAGGAATGTTTTTTGAACGAACTCAAGTAGACCAATTCAGAATTATAGAATCAATTTCAATCAAATTAGTCTTCTTCAATTTCGCATTTTTGGTGTTCTCGTTAGAGTTAGCAATCCACAAATTTCTTATTTCTTTTTATTCTGTAAAATATCTCCCACCTGTGGTTTACCTATTTTAAAACGTTCAGCAATTTTCCGTAAACTCAATTTCTCTCTCTCATATACACTTACAATATCAAACTTTTCTTTTAAAGTTAATCGTTTTCTTTTTGAGGCCATTCTCGAAGAAATAATCAGAAACAAGAATTAAACAGTAATCGACATTGCAAAATAGATTTTTTACCCTGTTCTTATTGCATTCTTGGCGTCTTTAATTCTCGCTCCCAAAAAATCAGTACACTATTTCCCAATTTAAAAAAAAAAAAATAGAGTAACTCTTTTCTTTGTATTATAAAAAAGTAAAAATAAATAAATGAAACCGTATGTTAGGTTTTCAGGGATTATTTTTCTTTTGCTCAGATTATATGACGCCATGTTACGTTTCTGATTTCTCTCTTCTATGTTATACAATGATGCAATCCAGTTAATTACTTTTTTAATTTTACGAATGAGCCCTACTAAAATGATTTTTTTTCTTTGTTTTTTGTCACTGTATAAGATTATCCGAAACATTGTTTGAATTCGAAAAATAGAGGTTTTTTACTTTTTTTTTCTTTTTTCTTCTTGTTAAAAAATAATTTTTCATCCTTTGTCGCCAAAATCATTGTCCGCTAATCGGAATGTCCGTTATTCAGAGGTTAAACATACAAAAATCTAGGTTTTGGGAGTGGGGATTGGAAAAATGTCCGTTAAATAGAGATGTCCGCTATTAGGGAGTGTCCGTTATGGAGGTTTTACTGTACATATATTTTTAAATAAATAAGAGAAACAGAAAATAATATTTTTTCCACTACTTCAAGAAAATGCCAACCGAAACTTTTCAGAAACATTTAAGAGGCAATATTTTTAAATATCAAGATTACAATTTAAATAACCATAAATCATTTTCTCCAAAGTGAATGTACGCTATCTTTAATAAAGGGGAAAATAATTCTTAAACTCATTCAAAAGTTATTAAAATTGATAAACTGTTTCCTATATTATATATCCATTGCTTAAAAAATATGTCAACGTAATATACGAAAATATTGAAGATAACTTAGCTTAAATTGGAAGAAATGATAGTACTTTTTTTCCTTAGACCAAAAAACATACATGGATGAATTCTTATATATCAACATTTTATTTAAGATGAATGTAATGGTCGAATATATAATCGAAATTTTTTTTATGTAAAATGATGTGTAAATATTTGAAACTACACTGTTAAAAATTTGCAGCATTCTGGCAGGTCATTTGATCGTTTTTTCCGAAAACGGTTTCACAACCCGTAATTTAACACTATTCTGATCATATTATTGCCTATTTTATGGTCAGAATATAGTTAAATTATGGTTATGAAACCATTTTTTCAAAAAACGGTCGAATGACCTGCCAGAATGCTGCAAAATTTTTAACAGTGTAAGAAACGTTTTTGGAAAAAAACGATTTGCAAAATTTAAAATTAATGCTTTATTAATTGACAAATAATTTCCCCTTTAAAAAATAAGATATTAAAAGTCGGGATGTAACGAACAGTGAATCTTCCAAATACCGGCAAATTTATAATAAAATTACGATAAAATTATAATAAAATATTCGGAAAATTTTAGGCCGAATGCTAACTTTTTTTTTAAGTATAGATTGATTATAACATTTTTTAATGTTAAATTAACATTAAGTTAAAATAAAAATTGATCTTGTACTATCTAACATATTTTCCAACATATATTATATACATTACACTCTCGATTAAACGGGATCGGATTCTCCGGGACGGTAAAAATCTCACAGTTTTAGATGCAATTTATTATGATGATGCTACATGGAAATTAGTAAAAATCACCACAGTTAAGAAATCACGGAAGGCATTTTTATCGGATGAAGAAAATGAAATTCTTACAGGAGACGATGATGCTACTGACATGCAGAGAAAAATCTTAGAAGATTTAAGAAAGTTAAACAGTTCTGAAAATGTGGATGAAGAAGCAGTGGAGCAATAATTAATGAAACTTCGAAATTGAAATGTTACGAAGTTTTAAATAACATTGATATTGTGTCACGTATCACTTGTGGTTCAGAAGAAACAAGAAATTTCAAAACATGTTCTGAATGTGATGAAGAAAATCTTTTAACTCATCAAAAATTAATTTAAGGTGACGCATTAGTACACACTGAGGAGTTAATTACTTGGAGCGAGAAGATGAAACATCTGCTGAAAAAATGATGCTGAGAAAATTGAGTAGTAAAATCCGCTGAAGAGTAAATGAAAAACGAAAACAAACTTCTATCACTTCATTCTTCACAAACAGTAAGAGAAACTATATTTCTATTTTTTTATATTGTACTAATTGTAAATTTTAGTAACATTAAAATTCATGTTCATTCTCTTTCTTTTGTACTAATTAAATTATTAATGTTCTATTGTATAATAATTTGATCATTTTCTATCCTTTTTACAAAATTCTTCATCAAAATTTGCACTAACTCGATTATCCGAATCGTTCGCTTATCCGGGAAGAAGCATTTCCAGACATCCCGGTTAATCGACAGCCTACTGTATATATATTATATGAAAATCGGAACATTCGTTCAGAAGTTATGCATGGACATACATTTTATAAATATACAAATGTATAATTTCCTTTGTTGGAAGTCGCATAATGGTTAAAATAGAAGCAAATGTATAGAACCGAGTCCTTTTTATCACTAATTACTATGTTGGATACGGTGACTAGCGAAAAGATAGGCTGCGTTACACTTTAGTCTTTTTTCGGACTAATTGCGTCAAGTAATGCTCTTTTCCTGACGCGGGTTAAGAAAAAAGTACGGCTGCAGCGCTGCAGATGAAAAAAAAAAAAAAAGAGCATCACGTCACGTGTCTCTAGTGGTCCGAAGATAAATGAATGTGAACCGTATTGCGGCAGCTTGTCATTATCTTTAGCCTCCATTAGATGTACCCTTCCGGGTAATGCCGTAGAAAAGAAGGCATGACTCAAGATTAACAAACAACGACAATTCATTTAAAGCAATTGTTGCACTCTTCCTAATTCCACACGCTGATGAATTTTCTCGGATCCACGGTCACCATTCGCACAGATTTTGAAAAAAATGTTATTTTATTTGGTATGCTGCCACCACCGATATAAATACGTGATATCGGACACTATGTGAGAAGGATTATCAAAAACTCTAAATTGATTCAATTAATATTAAAGAATGAGTTATTTACAAATTATTTACGAAACACAACATTATTTACATTTAAGTGCTCGTATATAGACGATCCCGTCAGATACTAAGTTATATATCAAATACTTTCTACGTACTGGGTCAACTTATTAGAATACACTATTTCCTCCTCACTTTACGGTATCTCATTAGGGTTATCAGAGGACCACACAGGACCCCTCCGCTCAGGGCTTAAACCCTTTCTCGCGACTCACTAAATGCATTTCGTGAAACTCAATCAAAACACTTACAACCTCTTCTCACGAGGTCTACGCTAAAACTGCCTTCTCTATCTCTCTCAACCATGCCTTCCAAACCCAGCATGCGGAGATTCCCTCCTTGCCCACAGGGATTCTTCTCTTACCTAAAAACTTTTCCCCGAAAGTCTAAAAAGAGATGGAAATTCCGTTCATTCTTAGCACGCATGCGTATTGGCTCTGTTAATACTAAAATCCGAATCCATTTTATAAACGAAAAAACAAAAATTCTATAAATTAAGTTTTCTAATCTGTTCCAGTTTTCTGATCTTTCTACTATCTATTTATAGTTTTCCAAGGAAAAAATTTTTCGAATTTAAAAATAAATAGCAATTACTTTTCTCATGCATTTAAAAGTATTTACAATTTATTTTTTAAAGTTATTAAAAATATTCGCATTTAAAATATATTTTAAATATTATATTATATTTTTATTTATATATTATATTATATTTTTATTTATATATTATATTATATTTTTATTTATATATTATATTATGTTTTATTTATATTATATTTTTAAATATTATATTTATTTAAAGATAATATTTTAATTAAAATATTGAATAGAAAAAGTCGTTTTTACTCGAAAAAAGAATCCTCGCATAACAATATAATATTCATATTTTACATCTAGCAATCTATGTAAAAATATTTACAATTCATATTTCTATCTATTAAAAACCCAGTCACAATCTCATTAAAGACGAAATCGTCCCGAAATTAACTTCGAAATATAAAGCTTTTAAAAGAAATTAATCAAGCCGTGCCCATCTGGGGCAAACATGTTTACTTCAATGTTTCATTACTGTACAACTGTAGATGAGTGGTTACAGTACTGGTCTACAGCACTAAGTTAGATGGTTTGATCCCAGGGTTAGCAACTTTTGTTGTATTCCCATTTTATTTAATAGACTACATTTTACCTCCTGTAACGGAGGAAAAGAAACGGATATTCGTCTGTTAACAGAAAAATCCTGATAGCCCTGCTGCTAGGTAAATTTCCATGAATGGAAGAAAGTACTTCTAAGAGTGCTGCACATAGAGGACTCGGCATTCAAAGGTAGGATACAGTGAAAATCCAGGCTAATGTGACACTAAGGATGAGATGGCGTCTAAATCCGTCGAACATAATTCTGACCGCTACATATATAGCAACTACTCAACCATAGATATTTAATTACCACATTAATGCAATAAATTACCAAGACAATCAGTTTACAGGAGATTCAGACATATGTCGCAAAATTTTAAGAAATGACAGAATAGATAGACCATTTACACACAAATATTAGAATTCAGAGCACCACGATCACACTTAAAATTCACTCGAACACAGAACTTTTTCATAAAGCAGTAGCTACAACCCTCTCTTGAATATGAAAACAATTTTGCGCTAAGCATGTTCAAGATATCTTTAATTATATTCAAAGCCATATCCAATAAAACTAATGATGGGCGAAAAACGCTAAAAATTGTATCAAAAATAAAATAAAATATACTTTCCACTGAAATCTTGTAGCTCTACGCGGAACGGTCTCTTCAGAAAACTCTGCACAGACAAACAGACAAACATCTGTCTTTATTATTTGTTATTATCTACAATGACACTGCTATCCACGCGGCCTGGATAAAAATACAAGAAACATTATAAATTGTCATCCACGCGACGTGGATGATAATGCAAGAAGCGTAAAACTGATCTCCTATAGATAAATCCGTGGAAAAGAAATGTGAAAAATCCTTTCATGGCGTTATTTGTTAAAACGATTTTCAGTTCGTGGCATTTTCGAAGGGGATTTTGTAAAGTGCATTACGTGAATTATCCGACGGGGGCATTTTAGATAAGGATTTCGCAACCTGATATATCAGTTCGCGGCGTTTGGATGGCAGAGTAGTGTATTTTTTTTTTCTCCAAAAAGAGTGAAAATGCCTTTCACTCTTTCAGAGAATCAATTTTTCACTCCTCCCTATTTTAGAGTGTAAGCATGTCCGAGATATTGTTTAATTAAATCCGAAACCATATCCGATAAAACTAATGATCTGCGAAAAACGCTAAAAACTGCGTTAAAAATAAACAAAAAACAAATTCTACAATTTGTCTACGAGGTACAAGATCATCAAACAAGCTTCAAGTATAGATGTACTTTCCTCTCAAATCTTGTAGCTCTACGCGGAACGATGTCTTCAGAAAACTCTGGACAGACAGAGAAACATCTGTCTTTATTATCTGTTATTATCATCAGTTAAATTGCCATCCACGCAACCTGGATGAAAATGCAAGAAACATGATACAATCATAAGAAATTCTTTATAAGGGTACTTTTGATTAAAGAAAGATAAATATTTTCTATTTCGAAAAAAATATTCGCTGGAAGTCTCTTATATATTTTTGGGCTTTATCTTCAGTTTGAAATTGCCCTCGCCTTGCCCGGAAGGGGAAAAAATACCCACTTATTGCAAATTATTTTCTGCTCTCAACGACACATTTCCCTAAAAAATGTACATATTTACTATTTCATTGTTTTTTTTCTTCTTTTGAGATTGCTTTTATATTTTTTGCTGTTTAAAACTGTCATCCAAATTTCCCGGATTGAAATATAAAAATACAAAGAATACCACGGATAGACAGTATCTTTCTGTGGACCCGCAACCCCGGGTGGGTTTGCTAGTAGTATATAATTCATTTTCTCCGTATGATGCAATAAATACTCTTGTAGAATCAGTTCAAGCACAAAATGAATAATGCATCCTGACAAAAATGCTGTTTGAAGAAACGCAGAGAAAAAAGATTAAACATTTTATCTTTTTACAGCGCGAAAACAAAATAAATGCCCATTCTGAACCTTTTAGTGAAATGGTGAAAAAATGAGGTTTTTTAATGTTTATATTATTTTTAAATGTATATATTATTTTTAATGTTTGCATTTTCAAGAAACTATAAATCATTTACTTGTCATCGAGTTTTCGGCGTATTTAATAAAAGAGAAGAGAATATCGAAATTGATTAAACCACACAATCAATTTTTACAAAATCTCAAAATGTGATTTCATTAATAAATTTATTCACTGCAACATGTAACTGTGACCTTTAAATATTTAAAAGTCAAATTCGTTTCGAAATCTTCCACCTACGCTGTTTTCGAGAATTTAAATCCCATTTAAAGTTAAAAGAGGGAAAATAGAAATTCAGTCATTATGGAACGTAAAGTAATTCCAAATTGAAATTGGTGTGTTTTCAACTTGAAATTGTTTGTTGATCTTTGTAAAATGTTTTTTTTTCCTTCTCATTTTCGAGAATTCGTGTAATGATATTATAGAAATAAAATTGATAAAGGGTAGAGGAGTTTTTTTCTAATCAGTAAATAAAATAGTTTGAAAATAGTTTGAAAATGCGAATCAATTAAAATATTAAAAAGAACTGTTTAAACTATTGCAGTAAAGAAGTAATTTGGACATCATTAAAATGTGGAATAAGTGATTAAAAGGGGCATAACGCTTGGTAAAATAATTTTAGATTTCAGATTAATAACAGGTGTATTGTGTAGAAAGAAAAACTACTTATATTTTATTAACTAAATTTACTTTATAAAAAATGTATTTAACTATAGAACTACATTTATTTTACAAAAAATGCAGTTAATTATAGCTACAACTACATTTATTTTAAAAAGTAGCTAACTAACCAAACAACTTACAAACTAACTTACAAACTAATCAAAAGTACTTAGTAGTTCAGTTCTTTTAGAAAACTAATTTTGTCGAAAAATTCAATCTGCATTCGAAGTATAGATAAAACAGTTTACTTGTACAAATGTATACATAGCCATTCATAACTTTTATTTACTCATTTCTACAGTAATTATGAAAAAAAATAAAACCACAGAGTAATTAAAAGTAAAACTGGAGGGGGGGGGGGCTAACATATTTGTTAATAATAATTGAGGATTTTACTTTGTAAAATCGAATACTAAACAAACTAGAGGTTGCTATCCAACGTGTACTTTATTAACAAATTTAAACATGATGTAAAAATAAAATCATAAAAATAAAATAAAACTCTACGTTTCGGTTTAATCTTCAAAACCATCCTCAGGCGTCAAATTTTCTAAAAACACAAGCCAGCTGGAAATAATCTACATGCTACCTCGTCATAAACTATATTCAAACTGGAAGAAGCAACAGAAACTTCAAAAATCATTTCAAAACGACTGCATGCGGCACTATCTGTTATTTGAAAGAAATTAAAAGCGTGTGTGAGGGGTGGAAGGAGGGTTGGCTAGAAAAACATGGAAACATCACAGTCCTCTCAAAAAGTTAAGCCAGATTTCTGGAATAAGAAATGAAAAACTATCATTACATATTTCTTGATTCCTTAATCAAATTTCCATGGATTCGCAAATAACTGCTTTAAACGGAACATCTTGTTTTCTTTTGTATGTCGGATCTCACGTACTCCTAATAGTACACGTCTTTTCATTGAGTATTATTTTGTCTTCACAATTACTTTTCTTACTATTTACGTCTAGTAATGGTAGTATCTATGCATTTCTGATTATGACTTCATTTATGTTTTGGCATATAAAATAATAATAATAATAAAAATTTCCTTATATCTGTTTGCACCGTTGGCGATTCTTCTATTTTAAACATACATTTCACCCCTTAAATTTAAAAAAACAGGTTACTTTCTGAATTTATCATGCATGATTAAAAGCAAAAAATATTAGAAAGTAGAAATATCTGTTAAATCCTGTTGTAATACGATATCTCCAAAGACTCTTAGACTCCTTAGACACTTGCTGATGTTTTCAACGTAGTAGGACGTGTTCACTGCACCTGATGAAGAAAGTCTAGTTCTTTCGAAAGGCCTTGCTCATTTTTTAAAATTTTTATGGTGTTTTTAAGAAGATCTTTTTAGCTTATTAATTTTAATGCTAATGTTAAAGCTGTTAATTTATCATTTTTGTTTGTAAAATATGTTTACTGAACAGGAAAATGTTTACGTGAGAAAGGGTAGCATCCGAAAAGCCTATATTCCAGTTGAAAAAACGGGTTAATATACTATAAAAACAAAATCGATTAAAAATACATAAAATATGAAATAGTTTTTTTTTAAATTAATTATTTAAAAAGGTAAGAATTTTTTCTCTGGAATGCGAAGAAGAAAGCGAGAACAAAATGCCATCGTGGGTTTGCTAAGTAACCCTCTTTATCATTACAACTCTGATCAATGAAAAAGAACCAGGCACTTTGATCATAGAAAGGGGCTAAATTAAAATTATAGATCAGGGATGGCGAACCTATGGCATACGTGCCGAAGCTCGCACGTACAACAATTTCTCTGGCACGCTAAAAATTTAAATTTGAAAATCTAATGTATAATTTTTTTTGGTATTATATTACATAAAACATTGCATACAGACTATGAGTATTACAAATAATGCATTTATTTTTTGCAGGAATTAACAAATTAGATTTTTTCCCCTCTACTCCCAACAATAAAATAACAAGTGTACTACAAGTGTACCCAATTTTGCCGTGTATTTCACTAACAATAACACAATATTAGCCAGCTATGAGGTATTCACCTTCATACATATAGTAACAAAAATCCAATTATTAAGATATTCATACATTTTTTATGAAACTTGAATCATTTTAATTTAGATGCTTCAATAACGATGCTAAAAATTACTAAAATAATATTTCCCATATATTCCTATATTACAGTACGTGCCATACGAAAAATATTTAGAAATCCAAATTCATAAAATTTTGCCTGATTCCAATATATAAAAAAATCTAATTTTGATTGCTGTTTTTGATTATTTAATACATGAAAGCGACTGATTCAATAAACCAGTGTTTCATTTAAGCAACGTATGCTGCAATAGCTCTTTATGACAGTCTGGCACATAACAATTTCGATTGGTATTGTTTATGAATTTTTGGCACGCGTATGTAAAAAGATTCGTTATCCCTGTTACAGATCGTCAATTTAAAACATTAAAAATAATCTGTCTGGTATGCACAATATATTTACGCTACATTGGAAGCAAAATATGTTACAACACAAAAATTTAAATTTATTAAACTTATAGACTTAATAAAACCTGTCAATGAATTTTTTTAAAACAATGTATTAGTTTAACAAATCATTCTCTAAATATAAACGGGCGTATTTAAAAGATAATTGCTTCAGTTATTTAATTCATAAATGGAAAAATCTGCTCTCCCGATTTCTAACGTATTTACACATCACTTTGGCATTAAAACGAACGTGAATTAATTATAACAAATTAGAATTTCTGGGTGAAAACATTTATTTTAACAGAGTAATGCTCATTTAATTATAAATTAATTCGTGAACATATTTCTATTTTAAATGGAAGTAGGCGCAGCGTCTATTTCTGGAAAACCTATTATTTGTAATGGGAGTATTTTAATAATTTTGCTCGCTTCAGTTTTTACTTTTTTCGGAATACTGTAATTAGGTATTTCACTTTAACCTCTAAGTGTTTGGAGCGTAATATTCCGTTCACTAAGCTCCAGGTTTCACAGCAATACAAGCAATATTTAAGATAATATAATTCTATAGATTTAATGAATTTTAAATACATTGAAGAATGATTAATACTCTCAACATTCATATTTGTAATTGAGTTTTTTTTATATATATAATATTGGAAGAATCATATTTTCTTAGCATTTAAAACAAAATGCAAAGAAAACACCATTACAATTTTACCCTTTTGCAAGACGCTAGGAAGGTTAAACAACTGAGAAACATTATTTTTCGTAATAGAAATGAGTTATTACCGAGCAGGGTTGTCAGAGATATACAACATTTGAGTTCTGTATGTGTATACCACTATACAGCTCATATTCAAAATATTAGAATAATTACTTTTTTTTTACAAATTGAAAATATCGTTTCGTAATTTAATGTCTTTTAATACAAATATGCAAACGATATTTTTATTAAGAACTTATTGTTGATTAAACTTATTTATTATCTTAAAATTAATATCATTTTTGAAAAGGTTAATTGAAAAAAAAATTACCGTCAACCGGGGCTACTTTGGTCCATCCCACAAAAAAAGTTATTATTCTTTGTATTGAACAAACAATACAAGATAATTTGGAGTTTTTGCCATTGAAAAATATTTGATACCCTACTATAGGGTATTTGAATAGTTTGGGGATAATTTAATTTTTTTAGGGGAAATACTGTATGTGTTTATAAACAATTGTTTTCGTGTGTAAATTTTAACTCTCCAAACTTTCTATAGTGAAACAATCTGGATAAGAGCTACGAATTAGGTAAGTGTCCAAATATTACCTTTAGTAACCTGTAACCCATGTGTGATCATAGTTCTTCCTTTAAATTTTTATTTTGACAGGAAATGTTTACGTTTTCATAAAGCTAACATGAAAACTAGTATTTCAGGGCTACTTTGTACCAGACCTTTTTTGGCTCGAAAATAGTCCCAATTACTTAGAAATGCATTTTATACAACCAAATCTCTTAAAACATGTTTTAAGTAACCTTTTTTTCAAATGTTACTGCAGCAAAATGTTACATTAATGGTTTTTGTTTCAGTTGCTGAGGATAACATGACGAAAACTGCTTCTCGTTTCTTTAATATGAACAATTGTTTTATTGCGTTTAGATGTTAAAAAAATCATTTGTTTATCGAGTTTGCAATGTTAATTTATTAGCAAATGCTATTGCAAAGGGGTTTCAATAAAAATTTATTCATTCACATATGAAATGTATTCATTTTACATGAAACTAAGTGAATGGATCAAAGAAGCCCCGAGCAGGGGCTACTTTGTTCCAAAACTTTAAAAATAGTTAAAAATAAAACAATAAAATTTTTTATCTTTAAAACCATTGTACCGTAAAGGTTTTTTAAATGAAGCAGTAGACTGTATACACTAACTTTTCACACTATTTAATTGAAAGTTTTCACAAATTCACAAATAAATTATCCGCTTAGGGATCACAATACACACTCATCGAGATCCACAAACTCGACTGGTAAAGAAAAAGAATATCAACAACAAATTCCCTGCGCAGAGGAAAAAACAGAGTACGTGTTTTCATTTATCCCTACGCAGAGGGAAAAGGGCTGGAATATTCAGCATTACTTTAGCAAAACTGAAATATATTCAATTAAGAATTATAAAAGCAATTTAAAAACTAAACATTCTCCCGGCCTTGAAAGCCGAAAGGGTTTCAAAAATTTACTCTAAAGGTAATTTACATAACTTAGTAATTTGCCTTTTCAATTCACTATTTTCAGTTCTCAGGGTAACTACACGAACCTTTTTATCAGGTCCAGAATGTGTTTTAATCACTCTAGCAAGTTTCCATTGTAAAGGAGAAAGAACTTCATTTTTTATTATAACTAAATCACCTATCTTAATATTAGGCTCTTCTTTAAGCCATTTTACTCTCTGTTGTATGATCGAAAGGTACTCATTACTCCATATTTTCCAAAAGTGTTGGAGCATTTTCTGCACTAATTGCCACCTGGTCAATCTTGATGTAGGTACCTCTGAAATATCAACTTCTGGTACTGAAGTAAGAGAAGCACCAATTAAAAAATGACCAGGGGTTAAGGCCTGTAAATCATTAGTATCAGAACTTACAGGACAAATGGGTCTAGAATTTAAACAGGCTTCAATTTGAGCTAAAAGAGTTGAAAGTTCTTCAAATGTTAAAACTGAATTGCCAATGGTTCTTTTTAAATGAAATTTCATCGATTTAATACCAGTCTCCCAAAGACCTCCAAAGTGAGGGGCTGAGGTTGGATTGAAATGCCAACTTATTTCTTCCGAACTTAAGTACCTTGCCACTTCTTCATTATGTTGAGAAGAAGTTGCAAATTTATACAATTCTTTCAACTCCTTGCTCGCACCGACAAAATATTTGGCACAATCACTTACAATTTCTTTTGGTTTGCCTCGTTTGGATATAAATCGCTTGAGACAAGCTAAAAAGACCGTGTAGTTGACTGAGTAGTTATGTAGGAGAGTAGATGTTAGGACTGAGTAGATAAATCAGTCACTAATTCAATGTGAATTGCATGGGTAGAAAAACATATAAATAATGAAATATAACACTTAAAAGATTTTGTACCTCTACCTTTTCTAAATTTACATAATATAGGTCCTGCATAGTCAGTTCCTGTAACAAGGAACGGACGGGTAGGTTGCACTCTAGTAGAAGGTAAATCTGCCATGATTTGTTTAGACATAGAAGCAGAAGCACGAGCACAAAGTACACAATTCTTTACAAACTTTCTTACAACACTTCTTCCACTTAAAATCCAATATCGCTGTCTGATAACACACGATAGTAGTTGAGGGGCAGCATGAAAGTGAGATAAGTGAAAATATCTAATAATCAGCACAGTCACTGGATGATTTTTTGGTAACAATATTGGATGAATTTGATCTTGTGTGAGATTTGAATGACGAAGACGTCCTCCCACTCTGAGTATTCCTTCTCCATCAAGGATTGGAGAAAGATTGATCAATTTGCTATTGCAAAGTAAACGCTTACCAGAAGTCAGACATTTAATGTCGTCAGTAAATGATGACTTTTGCACTTGTTTGATGATCGCTTTTAAGGCACTCTGAATTTCTGTGTTTGTAAGAAAATCTAAATTTCTTTTTGAAACAGGTAAACGAGAATTCGTAAGAAATCTCAGACACCAAGCAATTACACGTTTTAGCTTAGTAAATGACGATATATTTTAGAAAATAGGCATTTCCTCACTTTAGGGGGTAGGATACCTTTGAACACGTCGAAAAAGTAAAAAATATCACTATGTTCCAAGCTTCAAAACTTGTGTAATAAGTCAAAAATAAAAATAAAATTTCATTTAAATATAAAGCTCATATTTAAATTTATATTTAAAAATATATATATACTTATAAATTCATAAATAAATATTGAAATGATAAATTAAAAAATATATGATAATAAGAGAAAAAAATCTTGCGCGCATGATAAAATCTGAAGATATGCATATAAAGAGGAAATTTTGGTGAAAATAAATACATAATATCCTTTATACTAAAACCAGAATATTTGTAAAAAATATTGACTAAATTAAAAAATTAACAAAAAATTAAAAATTTTCACATTTTGAAAAATATTTTCAAAGTACAAAAAAAAGAAAAAATAATAAAATTTTACATTTTTCTGGTTTTAAGTTGTAGATAATACAGAAATGAATATGTGGTGAAAATTTCTCTTGAGTGTCATGCATATTTTTTAGCAACACTGCACGCGGTATCAAAATTCATCGTTTTGAATAAGCGCAACGCAAAGTTTAATTATCTTATGTAGTCTTAATACTATGTAGTCTTATTAAAACTGCCATAATTAGTAAACTAATAAGAATTTTTTAATTCTGTTATTTGCATATCATCGTTCAGAAATGATTACGAAATCAAAATATGTATTAAAAAAAAATTCGACAAGTTTGAAGGCTTAAAGGTATTCCACTCCTTTAAATATTTTCAGCTGCTTAATTGAATTTCTAAATGCAAGATTAACAAAATAATACCATCTACTTTGGTCCTTGTGGGGTTACGTTGGTCCATCCCATAAAAAGAGTTACCTTTGAATAGAGTTACCTTTATACTAAAACCAGAATATTTGTAAAAAATATTCACTAAATTAAAAAATTAACAAAAAATTAAAAATTTTCATTAAAAAAAAAATATTTTCAAAGTACAAAAACAGAAAAAAATAAAATCTCACCTTTTTCTGGTTTTAAGTTGTAGATAATACAAAAATGAATATGTGGTGAAAATTTCTCTTGAGTGTCATGCATATTTTTTTAGCAACACTGCACGCGGTATCAAAATTCATCGTTTTGAATAAGCGCAAAGTTTAATTATCTTATGTAGTCTTAATAGTATGTAGTCTTATTAAAACTGCCATAATTAGTAAACTAATGAGAATTTTTTAATTCTGTTATTTGCATATCATCGTTCAGAAATGATTACGAAATCAAAATATGTATTAAAAAAAATTCGACAATTTTGAAGGCTTAAAGGTATTCCACCCCTTTAAATATTTTCAGCTGCATAATTGGATTTCTAAATGCAAGATTAACAAAATAATACCGTCTACTTTGATCCTTGCGGGGTTACGTTGGTCCATCCCATAAAAAGAGTTACCTTTGAATAGAGACCTTTATACTAAAACCAGAATATTTATAAAAAATATTGACTAAATTAAAAAATTAACAAAAAATTAAAAATTTTCATTTTTTAAAAAATATTTTCAAAGTACAAAAACAGAAAAAAATAAAATCTTACCTTTTTCTGGTTTTAAGTTGTAGATAATACAGAAATGAATATGTGGTGAAAATTTCTCTTGAGTGTCATGCATATTTTTTTAGCAACACTGCACGCGGTATCAAAATTCATCGTTTTGAATAAGCGCAAAGTTTAATTATCTTATGTAGTCTTAATAGTATGCAGTCTTATTGAAACTGCCATAATTAGTAAACTAATGATAATTTTTTAATTCTGTTATTTGCATATCATCGTTCAGAAATGATTACGAAATCAAAATATGTATTAAAAAAAATTCGACAATTTTGAAGGCTTAAAGGTATTCCACCCCTTTAAATATTTTCAGCTGCATAATTGGATTTCTAAATGCAAGATTAACAAAATAATACCGTCTACTTTGATCCTTGCGGGGTTACGTTGGTCCATCCCATAAAAAGAGTTACCTTTGAATAGAGACCTTTATACTAAAACCAGAATATTTATAAAAAATATTGACTAAATTAAAAAATTAACAAAAAATTAAAAATTTTAATTTTTTAAAAAATATTTTCAAAGTACAAAAACAGAAAAAAATAAAATCTTACCTTTTTCTGGTTTTAAGTTGTAGATAATACAGAAATGAATATGTGGTGAAAATTTCTCTTGAGTGTCATGCATATTTTTTTTAGCAACACTGCACGCGGTATCAAAATTCATCGTTTTGAATAAGCGCAAAGTTTAATTATCTTATGTAGTCTTAATAGTATGCAGTCTTATTGAAACTGCCATAATTAGTAAACTAATGATAATTTTTTAATTCTGTTATTTGCATATCATCGTTCAGAAATGATTACGAAATCAAAATATGTATTAAAAAAATTCGACAATTTTGAAGGCTTAAAGGTATTCCACCCCTTTAAATATTTTCAGCTGCATAATTGAATTTCTAAATGCAAGATTAACAAAATAATACCGTCTACTTTGGTCCTTGCGGGGTTACGTTGGTCCATCCCATAAAAAGAGTTACCTTTGAATAGAGTTACCTTTATACTAAAACCAGAATATTTGTAAAAAAAAATATGACTAAATTAAAAAATTAACAAAAAATAAAAAATTTTCACATTTTGAAAAATATTTTCAAAGCACAAAAAAAAAGAAAAAATAATAAAATTTTACATTTTTCTGGTTTTAAGTTGTAGAAAATACAAGAATGAATATGTGATAAAAATTTCTTTTGATTGCCATGCATAGTTTTTTAGTAACAGTATCAAAATTCATCGTTTTGAATAAATGCAACGCAAAGTTGAATTATCCTATGTAGTCTTAATATGTAGTCATAATAAAAGTGCCATAATTAGTAAACTAATGGGAATTTTTAATGCGGTTTTTTGCATATTGTTCATAAATGATTACGGAATAAAAATATGTATCGAAAAAAATTCGAAAATTTTGATGGTTTAAAGGTATCCTACCCCCTTAACTGAGCTGTAGCACAAAAATAATTTTTTCTTTGCTCTATTAAGACTTCGTCACACAAAACACTCCCTAATTGGGGTTCTGGAGAGGTGAAAGATGGATCACTAAGCCAACTCGGACCATTCCACCAAAGATCATGCAATGATAATTATGAGGGTGATAGGCTTCTTGATGCACAATCTGCTGGATTCTCTTTTCCTTTTACATGATGGCAGCACTCTGACGAAACAAGTTGTTGTATTTCCGAAAAACGATTCGCAACAAAAGTTTGCCATCTTCTTGATTCTGTTGATAGACAAGAGAAAACTATTGTTGAATCAGTCCAACAGTGAATTTTAGAGATCTCCAAGCACAATGAGTCTAGAACTGTTTTTACCAAACGGGCTGAGAGCAACGCAGCACTCTGTTCTAATTTAGGCAAAGATATTGTTTTTAATGGTGAAACTCTTCTTTTTGCAGTTAATATTCTAACTGATACAGTTGAATCATCGGATAAGGATCTTAAATAAACAACTGCACCATATGCCATTAAGGAAGCGTCACTAAATGAATGAATTTGAAATTTGTTAGCTGAGGGAATAATTGCTAACCGGGGCACAGTGATCGATTTTAAGCATGCAAGTTTTTCCCGAATTTTTATCCACCTTTTTTTATGAGTAGTGGAACAGGATCATCCTATGCTAGATGAAGACTCCATAGTTCCTGAAGTAGAATCTGTGCAGAAATTATAAAAGGAGAGATCCAACCAAGTGGATCAAACTTTTGGCTATATCTGACAATATAGATCTCTTTGTTACTTCTTTTAATATTGGTTCTATGGTTACACTAATTTTGAAGACATCGCGATTTGAGTCCCATTTTAATCCTAGCACTTTTATTTAATTATCGTTTTCAATTGATAAATCGGGTTTAGTCTAAATTAAATTTTCAGAAATGTTTTTTAGTACACCAATGTCGTTTGATGCCCACTTACATAATTCAAATCCGCCTCTTTTCATTAATTCTTGTAACTCGGACATCAATTTAATAGCTTCTTCGGGAGATGATGCACCTGTAAGTAAGTCATCGACATAATAATCACGCAATGCAATGTTTGACGCTAATGGAAAATTTTGTTTTTCATCCAACTCTAATTTTTGTAGAACTTTAGTACCTAAATATGGGCTAGATGCTAATCCATATGTTACTGTAGTGAGACGATATTCACTAATATCATCGGAAAATTTATCTTTCCAGAGAATTCCTTGAAAATCTTGATCTTCGGGATATATCTTAATTTGACGAAGCATTTTAGCAATATCAGCGTTAATAGCTATAGCGTGTGTGCGAAATCTCAACAAAATAAAAAATAATTCTTGTTGAACCCTAGGTCCTACAATTAAATTTTCATTAAGAGAAACATTATTTGTAGTTTTTGCGTTCCCATCAAACACAACTCTAAGACGGGCTGTTGTGCTAGATTCCCTTATGACTGGATGATGTGGAAGATAATAAACTTCATTAACGGGTTTTTGAATTTCGTTCTTCGGTATTTTTTCCATATGTCCCATATCAACATACTTACTCATAAATATACAATAATTTAAATACAAATCGGGTTCTCTATTAAATCTTTTTTCTAAGTTTAGAAATCTTTTCATAGCTAGTGATTTTGACTCCCCTAATTCTTTACATTGCTTCTTAAATGGCAAACGCACAATATATCTTCCATTCGAATCTCGTGAATGGGATATATCGAAAATTTCCTCACAATATTTTTCTTCATTTGAGTATATTTCCTTCGAGGGGATATTTTCTAACTCTCAGAACTTTTAGGTAGCTTTCATTACAAAAAGCTACCTATTGCAGCCGTTCGGAGGAAAGCGATTTAAAAAAATTTTGGTATATTTTCATCGATCATGACTCCCAGACCCCGAAACCACCCTCCGTTCAAAAGTTGATATATATATATATATATATATATATATCTGATCTTTGTCACACTGTAACTCTCGTATTTATGAACCGATTTGGATGTAACTCGGTGTGTACATAGTACACACCAATGTCTCGACCGACTTCGTTGGCCAGCTCCATCCGCCATTTTGTTTCAAAATGGAGGCCATTTAAAAATTTAAAAAAAAATTTAAAATTTGAAATGTGGTACCAAAAAATTGAAAATGGAAAAATATTTTTTTCTTATGTGTTTGACCTTGATACAAAGATTCCGGAGCAGTTTCTGTTTCGTCTATATCTTAAAAAAATGGCTGAGTTATATCACTTTGAATTTCTAGCGTAGCTGACATTTTGAAACGTCCTGATTTTTGTCACGCGATAACAGGCATATTTATGAACCGATATGGATGTACCTTCGTGTGTACATAGTACATACCAATGTCTCGACCGAGTTCGTTGTCCAGCTTTATCCGCCATCGTGTTTAAAATTGGCGGCCATTTAAAAACATTTTTAATTCAAAATAAGATACCAAAAATTTGGAAAATGGAAAAGATTTTTTTCTTATGTGTTTGACCTTAATACAAAGATTCCGGAACAGTTTTTGTTTCGTCTATATCTAAAAAAATGGCTGAGTTATAGCATTTTGAATTTCTATTGTGGCTGATATTTTGAAACGACCTGATTTTTGTTTTGCGATAACAGGCGTATTTATGAACCGATTTGGATGTAACTTGGTGCGTACATAGTACATACCGATGTCTCGACCGAGTTCGTTCGCCAGCTTCATCCGCCATCGTGTTTCAAAATGGCGGACATTTAAAAAAATTAAATTTTTTTTTAATTTAAAATGAGGTATCAAAAAAATTGAAAAATGAAAAAGATTTTTTTATCTGTTTGACCTCGATACAAAGATTCTGGAGCAGTTTTTGGTTCGTCTATATCTTAAAAAATGGTTGAGTTATAGCACTTTGATATTGCACACTGATATTTTGCACACTGATATTTTGCACACTGATATTTTGAAACGATCTGATATTTGTCACGCTATAAGACACGTATTTATTAACCTATTTGGATGTAAGAAGGTTTGTGGATAGTATATAGCAATGTCTTGACCAAGTTCGCTGGCCAGATTCCTCCGCCATCTTGTTTCAAAATGGCGGCCATTAAATTTTTAAAAAAAATTATATTTAAAGCGAGGTGCAAAAAATTAGATATTGAAAAAGATTTCTTTCTTAAGTATTTGACCTTGATATAAGGATTCAGAAGCTTTTTTTGTTTTGTCTTTATCTTAAAAAATGGCTCAGATATCGTAGTTTGAATTTCTTTATGTGGGTGACATTTTGAAAAATCTGATTTTTTGCCTGCGACAGCACTCGTATATATCCCGATTCCGATGTGAGTGAGCATGTGCACCTAAGGTCTCGACCAAGTTCACTGGTTAGCCTCATCCACCATGTTGTCTTAAAATGGCAGGCACTTCAAGATATCGCCGAATTTGGTAACCAAATATAAGTTACTTTTAATAAAAGCAGCTTGGATAAAGCTGACTAATTTCGCGAAATTCTCATTCATAAGGATTTAGTATTGATAAAAATTAGTATTTAATCTTCTATAATCGATTTCCACTAAATTGAGTTTCGTGTGTTTGAATAACATAAGCTTTTTAAAAATAAGGAATATGAAAGCTACCTCTTACTCCCGGCACTGGCCGGAAGGACTTTTTCACATAATCTGTTTCAACATTTGCAAAATTAACTATAATATTTGGTTTACTTTCTGAAAATCTATCACTATCTATCACTATCTCCCGTTATTAACCACCCGTAATCCGAATTTACTGCAAAAGGAAGTCCTGGTTCTGGTTTCCCAAATATTTTTTCTCCTCTAATTATAGATAATGATAGTTACAACGCCAAATAATAAGTCTATATGTCCTGGTTCATTCCACTTAGGGTCAGCTAACGTTATGTTCTTTAAGTGATTGAATGAATTAATAGCATATGATACAACTGGTTGATTACTCGTTATCTTTTTCAAAATATAAAAAGTACCTAATCGTGTGTTTTACTTATCAAAATGTGGAGAAAATTCCAATCTTACAACGCCATGAGTTTCTTCGGAGTATCCCACCCCATACATTTAATCTCTACTGAATTTCTTTTTATTTCTAATAATTGTATAGCACGCTCACTTATAAAATTATTGGTACTACCAACATCTATAATGCAACGCAATAATTTATTGCCTCCATAATTATCTTTCACATTAATCAGCGCAGTTGCAAGTATGCCACATGATTTTGAGTATATTTCACCAAGGCAAGAATTTATTGGCATGTTTACATTACTAGATGATTCACTAACAGTCTCACTATTTTGATTCGAGGATTGAGGCGTTACTTGGTTTTTTATATCTGGATAATTTGTTTCTCGCCTTTCATAATGTAATAAGCTATTATGAGTCTTCAAACTACATTTCGAACAAACTATTTTTGACTGACAATGAATTAATTTATGTTCTGGATATAAACACGCAAAGCAGAGATTTTTAATTTTTACAAATTGCACTCTTTCGCGAACAGATAACTTTAGAAACTCACTGCATTTACATATTTTATGACTATGTGATGAACAATATTTACACTCAATATTATTAACAGAAGCAGTCATTGCAATTAATCTAGGATAACTGTTTTTCTTACAATTAATATTTCCTCTAGCAGATTGTAATGAACGAGCATAATCTTTCAGAAAAATTATCAATTGAACTAATGTTGGAAGCTCGTCATTTTTTAACAGGCGTTCCCACCATATATTATGATCAACTTTTTGCAATATTAAATAAATCAACAAAGTTTCTGAAAAGCCACTTACCTTCTGATCCAATATTTCGAAAGAACGGACACATTCATTTGTCATATCCACCAAATTGAGTATTGCTGCAGGTGCGTTACCTTGCACGAATGAAAAATTTAATAATTTTCTAATGTGGCTGTTTATTAATTCACGTTTGTTAGAATATCTTTCAAACAGCAAGTCCCATGCGACACCATACTTCGAATCTTCAATAGGTATTGACCCACACAGCACACTTGGTTACAGCAATGTCTCGGAGACATCGCAACGTCCCTTTATTGTCACGTCTCAGTGCGATGTAACTAGAGCATCTCCGAGATGACAAGAAAGACTGTCGCTGAGATCATCCCTTGCAACATAATGGAGACACAAGCTGCCGTTTTCGCCCATGCGCGAATACCTCCAAGTTACTGGCGCATGCATGAACTTAATGGCGTCAAAGATAATTTGTAGAGAAGGATGTGCGCGTGCCTTGTGATTGCTCCGTGTTTGGATTTGATATTGTGTATTGTTTTTACTATTTCTAAAGTGGTGCTTGGATCATTTGAGACAACAGCCTGCCGCTCAGAGAACCCCCCTCTCAAAGCTCCAAAGTGGTGCTTCTTCAGTTTGCTAATTTTTAATTAACTATCTGGAAGAAATATAGTGTTTTGTTGTTTGTTTGTGCGCGTTTGTGGAGATAATAAAATTATAAGAGCCTCCTGACATTTATATTTTTACAATAAAGCTTATGAATATTTATGATATAAGCTTATTTATCTGTGTCATAAATATTGATTTTTTTTTTTTTTTTTTTTTTTTGATGAAGGGCAATTATAAGAATACACTTAGAATAAAAACTAATACATCATTTCGTCTCATACTATTATACAAATAGTACTGCTCATCATAAAACATGTATTGTAATTTTTTTTCTGTTATTTGATTGAATTGATATGATAGAAATATTTATCCAACAATAGTTAAGTTTATCATTTACTGCTTTAAAAGTATATATTTGATTTTTTTTTTTTTTTGTCTAAAGGATATATTTAAATTTTTAGAGGGGGGGGGGGGGATTCAATATATTGCTTAATAAGTTCTCTTAACAATACTAAAGAAATTATAATGCGTACATTTCGATTACAAAAATAAGTTTGCAAATATTGTAATGTATAAAAATTAGCATTTTATGGAGATCTACTTTTAAATGATTAACAATTGATCTTCATCAAGTATAAAATGCTTGCATTCATAAATATGAGTTTTTTAACTAATTAAGTTTGAATCAATACAATTCATAGAGTGAAATAATGAAATATATATGATGTAAAACAAGCAACTCAAGAGCAATTGATTGAAAAAAAAAAAAAAAGTTGTTTTATAGTTTGTTTAAAATAGATGAGAAAAAAATGTAAACAAACTTAGAATAAACACTAATACATCTCTTCGTCTCATACTATTATATAAATAATAGTATTGCTCATCATAAAACATGTATTGTATGAGTTTTTTTTTTTTTTTTTTTTTTTTTTTTTTTTGCTGTTATTTGGTTGAATTGATATAACAGAACTATTTATCATAGTTTATCATTTGCTGCTTTAAAAGTATATATTTAATATTTGATATATATATATATTTTTTTTAAGCTGAAGGATATATTTAAATTTTTATTTGTTTATTTTTTGAAAATCTACCCCTATACAACAGATTAAAGAAAGCACACAATACAAAAAAGCTGACTGAAATTACTACATAATTTGAGAGTACATCATATTGAAACTTATTTAGTTTAGTATTGTTGTTTATATGGATGGGAAAATAGCATTATAAGTGTCTCCAGACATTTATATTTTTGCAATAAAGTTTAAATTTTCCCCCCCTGTATCTGGGCCAAAAATATTGAATTTTTTTGTTTTTATGAAGCGCAATTATCAAATTTCTTATTAAATGTAATTAAATATGAGAGTGGGGGGTTATGGCTTTTACAGAACTCTATTTTTTGAATAGGTAAACTGCTATTTGCTAAGATAATAAAATTGTATTAGTCATTGATATTGTTGCATAATAAGTACTTATGAAAATAGTGTGATTATATGCATATGTCAGGCTTTATTTATTATTTAAAAAGTCTGTGTATAAAATAGGCAGGAATATTTTAATTTCAACCTGCTGGTATAATAAGGTTTGTTTTTCTTTATATTCAAAACTTATGTTTAAATTATGAAAAAATAAATTACAAAAATATATATATATTAAAAGTTACAAAATATTTAGCATCTGCATGAGGAATAATAGAATAATTATTTGCTAGAAACATATTGTTTTATCTATCTGATAAATTTCTTTAATTCTAATAGAGCACGTTGATTTATAATTACTGAAGATAATTGTTAAACTTTGCATATTCGAAGTAGATAAACAAAATTCCATAGTAATTAACATCAGGTTATTTGTAAATAATTTCAATAAAAATAGTTATTACAAATAATGAAATTATTATTATTATATCTATATTAGAGTATGTAAAACTTGTGTATATAGGCAAAAAGATTTACCAATATCATGTTTATGATTCAGCTAAACAAATTTTGAAACTTATTTAGCTGAATTATTTTAATCTGTAGATATGTGGAGTTTTATCATTAATCAAGTATTTATTTATTTTTAACATAATATCATAGTACAACAAACTGCAAAATTTAACCATTTTCACTTCAAAGACTCTGTTGGAAAAAAAAAGGAGGGCGGCAATATATTGCGTAATAAGTTTCCTTAATAGTACTTAAGAAATTAATGTGTAAATTTGGATTATAAAAATAAGCTTGCAAATATTGTAATGTATAAAAATTAGTATTTTATGGCGATCTACTTTTAATGACGTTTAACAATTTATCTCCATCAGATATAAAATGCTTGCATTCATAAATATGAGTTTTTTAAATAATTAAGTTTGAGTCAATGCAATTCATAGATTGAAATAGTGAAATATATATGATGTAAAACAAGCAGCTCGGGATCATTTGATAGAAAAAAAAATTCTGTTTAAAATTGATGAGCAGAATTGTAAACAAACATAGAATAAACACAAAGCACCTCTTCATTTGATGCTATTATTTAATAGTATTGCTCATCATAAATCATGTATTATATAAGTTTTCTTTTCTTTTTTTCTGTTTGGTTGAATTGATATAGTAGAAATATTTATTCAACAATAGTTATTAAAGTTTATCATTTGCTGCTTTAAAAAAAATAATAATTTTTTTACCTAAAGAATATATTTAAATAAAATCATAAGACGAAATGCAATATTTCACCTTGATTGTCACAAAATATACAATATGAACTTTAAAATGCTCACTGTTTTACTTAAAAGGCAACAACAACAAAAAATAATAATAATAATATAGATGTTACAATTTAACAAATTACAAATGTACAGATTTTACAAATTTAAAATAAATTATACATTTTTTAACTTGTAACATCTATATTATTATTATTTTTGTTAGCCTTTTAAGTAAAACAGTGAACTTTGTAAAGTTTATATTGTATATTTTGGTATATATTTAAATTTTTACCTGTTTATTTTTTGTAAATCTGCACCTATAGAGAATAAGGAAAACTCATACTACCAAAAAAAAAAAAAAAAGATCGATGAAATTCTACATAATCTGAGAGAGATCATACTGAAACTTATTTCTGTGTGGAGGAGATAACAGAATTATAAGTGTCTCCAGACATTTATTACAAGGAAATTTATATTTTTTGCAAACAAACATAGAATAAACACCAATTCGTTTCATACTACCGTATTGTATAATATACCATATTATTAATATAATATATTATACAATAGTATAACTCATCATAGAGGTTTCTTAAGAAAGTTATCACAATCATAATACAATAAAATAATTGAATTTCTGTGCAAGAATAAGTGGATTTCGTTGCAAGATTTTATTAAATACAAGAAAATTTAAAAATCAGATAAAAAATATTTAACATTTACTTGGGCTAGCTTCAGTTAAGTGCAGCCCTAAAGGAAAAAAACAACAACAACTGTAGAGCAAAATACAGCAACAAAACGGTGATGGGGGTTGGCGGGTGAGCCTGCATGTCAGTAGACCAATTTTCACCACTATTTCTGTTTAGTGATCTCCTCCTTGTTTAATGAAAGGAATTCTGTTATTAAATAAGGTATGTTAGGAGAAAGAAAGACAGTATCACATCCAGATTGCTATTCAGGAATAGTGGCAGTAATTATCATGTGAGTTTGCCAATATTGTATACTATCATTGACTGAGAGTAAGAGAGAAGTAGACTCAAACTGTATCTTTATCCTGGACTCTCACTTACGGGTGGTCGGTATGCATATCATAATCCATACAACTCTTCATCTCACATTGTGATACAATCACACCGTTCATTTTAAATTTCATTTTTTATTATAAAATATGTATTAGGAAAGATTCGGGAAACATTTACTAGCATATTACCTATACAATATTTTTTTTTAACTGATCAGGGTTTGTTGATATATATCAATGGATATATATCTCGATGTATTTTGATATATATTTATTTTTAAAATATCAAGATTTTTGGTATTTTCGTAAACTTGATGTTTATTTTCAAAATATCAAGATGTTTGATGTTTTGTATATTTGATATTTATTTTCAAAATATCACTGAGCAAGATGATTTTGACATTTTCAATTAAAACAAGTGTCAATGAAATTTTCAATTGTTATTAACTGTATCATTCTACAGATAAAAAAAAACTTTGTTTCTGGCTCTGGCAGTGACTTTTTTATCCAAAGGAAACAAATATTTTCCCCAAGTTTTATGTTTGAAGAGCTTTTATTTTTAAATGTAGAACTAATAATTAGGCAAGATAATTAATTCAAAATAGCCATTGAAAGATATACTGTCTAAATTAGATAATCAATTATATAGCTTCATTAGAAAATAATCTTTTCCTATATTGGTTCAGTTTAGTATAAACTATAGATAATACATGTTAGGAAATAAAAAATAAGACAAGCTTACATTTATATTAAAATTCTTTAATTTAAAAACTATTTTGTATTTAAAATTTTGTTTTAAAAATTTCTGATTTCTTGATATTTGACACTGAATACTATAATATATATATATATTAATAACTGCATAAATCAAAATTATATCTGTTTTCAATTAGATAATCTTCAATTTCGTTTTAAGTAGAAAAAAGAAAGAAGGAAAAGAAAAGCAATGCATTTTTATTATAAAATATGTATTAGGAAAGATTTGAGAAACATTTACTAGCATATTACCTATACAATATTTTTTTTTTAACTGATCAGGGTTTGTTGATATATATCAATGGATATATATCTCGATGTATTTTCATATATATTTATTTTTAAAATATCAAGATTTTTGGTATTTTCGTAACCTTGATGTTTATTTTCAAAATATCAAGATGTTTGATGTTTTGTATATTTGATATTTATTTTCAAAATATCACTGAGCAAGATGATTTTGACATTTTCAATTAAAACAAGTGTAAATGAAATTTTCAATTGTTATTAACTGTATCATTCTGCAGATAAAAAAACTTTGTTTCTGGCTCTGGCAGTGACTTTTTTATCCAAAGGAAACAAATATTTTCCCCAAGTTTTATGTTTGAAGAGCTTTTATTTTTAAATGTAGAACTAATAATTAGGCAAGATAATTAATTCAAAACAGCCTTTGAAAGATATACTGTCTAATTTAGATAATCAATTATATAGCTTCATTAGAAAATAATCTTTTCCTATATTGGTTCAGTTTAGTATAAACTATAGATAATACATGTTAGGAAATAAAAAATAAGACAAGCTTACATTTATATTAAAATTCTTTAATTTAAAAACTATTTTGTATTTAAAATTTTGTTTTAAAAATTTCTGATTTCTTGATATTTGACACTGAATACTATAATATATATATATATATATATTAATAACTGCATAAATCAAAATTATATCTGTTTTCAATTAGATAATCTTCAATTTCGTTTTAAGTAGAAAAAAGAAAGAAGGAAAAGAAAAGCAATGCATTTTTATTATAAAATATGTATTAGGAAAGATTTGAGAAACATTTACTAGCATATTACCTATACAATATTTTTTTTTAACTGATCAGGGTTTGTTGATATATATCAATGGATATATATCTCGATGTATTTTGATATATATTTATTTTTAAAATATCAAGATTTTTGGTATTTTCGTAACCTTGATGTTTATTTTCAAAATATCAAGATGTTTGATGTTTTGTATATTTGATATTTATTTTCAAAATATCACTGAGCAAGATGATTTTGACATTTTCAATTAAAACAAGTGTAAATGAAATTTTCAATTGTTATTAACTGTATCATTCTGCAGATAAAAAAACTTTGTTTCTGGCTCTGGCAGTGACTTTTTTATCCAAAGGAAACAAATATTTTCCCCAAGTTTTATGTTTGAAGAGCTTTTATTTTTAAATGTAGAACTAATAATTAGGCAAGATAATTAATTCAAAACAGCCATTGAAAGATATACTGTCTAATTTAGATAATCAATTATATAGCTTCATTAGAAAATAATCTTTTCCTATATTGGTTCAGTTTAGTATAAACTATAGATAATACATGTTAGGAAATAAAAAATAAGACAAGCTTACATTTATATTAAAATTCTTTAATTTAAAAACTATTTTGTATTTAAAATTTTGTTTTAAAACTTTCTGATTTCTTGATATTTGACACTGAATACTATAATATATATATATATATATATATATTAATAACTGCATAAATCAAAATTATATCTGTTTTCAATTAGATAATCTTCAATTTCGTTTTAAGTAGAAAAAAGAAAGAAGGAAAAGAAAAGCAATGCATTTTTATTATAAAATATGTATTAGGAAAGATTCGGGAAACATTTACTAGCATATTACCTATACAATATTTTTTTTAACTCATCAGGGTTTGTTGATATATATCAATGGATATATATCTCGATGTATTTTGATATATATTTATTTTTAAAATATCAAGATTTTTGGTATTTTCGTAAACTTGATGTTTATTTTCAAAATATCAAGATGTTTGATGTTTTGTATATTTGATATTTATTTTCAAAATATCACTGAGCAAGATGATTTTGACATTTTCAATTAAAACAAGTGCAAATGAAATTTTCAATTGTTATTAACTGTATCATTCTGCAGATAAAAAAAACTTTGTTTCTGGCTCTGGCAGTGACTTTTTTATCCAAAGGAAACAAATATTTTCCCCAAGTTTTATGTTTGAAGAGCTTTTATTTTTAAATGTAGAACTAATAATTAGGCAAGATAATTAATTCAAAACAGCCATTGAAAGATATACTGTCTAATTTAGATAATCAATTATATAGCTTCATTAGAAAATAATCTTTTCCTATATTGGTTCAGTTTAGTATAAACTATAGATAATACATGTTAGGAAATAAAAAATAAGACAAGCTTACATTTATATTAAAATTCTTTAATTTAGAAACTATTTTGTATTTAAAATTTTGTTTTAAAAATTTCTGATTTCTTGATATTTGACACTGAATACTATAATATATATATATATATACACATATATATATATATATATATACACATATATATATATATATATATATATATATATATATATATATATATTAATAACTGCATAAATCAAAATTATATCTGTTTTCAATTAGATAATCTTCAATTTCGTTTTAAGTAGGAAAAAGAAAGAAGGAAAAGAACAGCAATGCATTTTTATTATAAAATATGTATTAGGAAAGATTCGGGAAACATTTACTAGCATATTACCTATAGAATATATTTTTTTAACTGATCAGGTTTTGTTGATACATATCAATGGATATATATCTCGATGTATTTTGATACATATTTATTTTTAAAATATCAAGATTTTTGGTATTTTCGTAAACTTGATGTTTATTTTCAAAATATCAAGATGTTTGATGTTTTGTATATTTGATATTTATTTTCAAAATATCACTGAGCAAGATGATTTTGACATTTTCAATTAAAACAAGTGTAAATGAAATTTTCAATTGTTATTAACTGTATCATTCTGCAGATAAAAAAACTTTGTTTCTGGCTCTGGCAGTGACTTTTTTATCCAAAGGAAACAAATATTTTCCCCAAGTTTTATGTTTGAAGAGCTTTTATTTTTAAATGTAGAACTAATAATTAGGCAAGATAATTAATTCAAAACAGCCATTGAAAGATATACTGTCTAATTTAGATAATCAATTATATAGCTTCATTAGAAAATAATCTTTTCCTATATTGGTTCAGTTTAGTATAAACTATAGATAATACATGTTAGGAAATAAAAAATAACACAAGCTTACATTTATATTAAAATTCTTTAATTTAAAAACTATTTTGTATTTAAAATTTTGTTTTAAAAATTTCTGATTTCTTGATATTTGACACTGAATACTATAATATATATATACATATATCTATATTAATAACTGCATAAATCAAAATTATTTCTGTTTTCAATTACATAATCTTCAATTTCGTTTTAAGTAGAAAAAAGAAAGAAGGAAAAGAAAAGCAATGCATTTTTATTATAAAATATGTATTAGGAAAGATTCGGGAAACATTTACTAGCATATTACCTATAGAATATATTTTTTTAACTGATCAGGGTTTGTTGATACATATCAATGGATATATATCTCGATGTATTTTGATACATATTTATTTTTAAAATATCAAGATTTTTGGTATTTTCGTAAACTTGATGTTTATTTTCAAAATATCAAGATGTTTGATGTTTTGTATATTTGATATTTATTTTCAAAATATCACTGAGCAAGATGATTTTGACATTTTCAATTAAAACATGTGTAAATGAAATTTTCAATTGTTATTAACTGTATCATTCTGCAGATAAAAAAACTTTGTTTCTGGCTCTGGCAGTGACTTTTTTATCCAAAGGAAACAAATATTTTCCCCAAGTTTTATGTTTGAAGAGCTTTTATTTTTAAATGTAGAACTAATAATTAGGCAAGATAATTAATTCAAAACAGCCATTGAAAGATATACTGTCTAATTTAGATAATCAATTATATAGCTTCATTAGAAAATAATCTTTTCCTATATTGGTTCAGTTTAGTATAAACTATAGATAATACATGTTAGGAAATAAAAAATAAGACAAGCTTACATTTATATTAAAATTCTTTAATTTAAAAACTATTTTGTATTTAAAATTTTGTTTTAAAAATTTCTGATATCTTGATATTTGACACTGAATACGATAATATATATATATATATATATATTAATAACTGCATAAATCAAAATTATATCTGTTTTCAATTAGATAATCTTCAATTTTGTTCTAAGTAGAAAAAAGAAAGAAGGAAAAGAAAAGCAATGCATTTTTATTATAAAATATGTATTAGGAAAGATTCGGGAAACATTTACTAGCATATTATCTATACAATATTTTTTTTAAACTGATCAGGGTTTGTTTGATATATATTCGAAATATATTCCGATTTCGAAAGGGCAAGCATACTCATAAAAGAAATTTTTGAACAAAATCGAAAAAGTAAAAAACGGCCTTTGTACAGGCCGACCTCAACTATCCAATGCAAAAAAAAAAAATCATTTAAAAATATTGAAATGCAAACAAGATATCTTTAAAAATTTCTTCCATAGGATTAGAATTAGCAAGTGGTTCTTTTCGCGTGACTGAAGTAGCCCCACAAGCATTTTTTTAAGAGTTCTATCACGTATATTATGCATGCTAAAAAATCATGTATACTAAATTTGCATTTCTATTTTATTAGAGGATACAAGAAGAATTAGAGAATTCGAAAAGAAAATTTTTGATGTACTACATAGATGTCACTAGTACTATATTTATATTATTTTCTAATTCAAAATATCCTGAATGATAAATAATAGAAATATGAAATTGAGTTATTCTGTGATGCATTTGAAGGGCACACTGGGGCAGCCACAGATTAGGCCCCCACTTGTAAGTGGGGACGTGAACGATAATTTGTTTTAATAATAGCAAAATAACAGTAACAAAAATGTCATAGGGTGAACCTGCATGTCAGCAGGCCAATTATAATTGGCCTATCACCAGTGTTTCCAAATAGTAATATTTGCCTTATTTAATGACATAATATTGCTATTCAGAAGTAGTGGTGACAATTGGCATCTAGGTTTGCTTACTATAGTCCACTCATTACAAAAACAGTACTAGCAGAGAAAGATCGCATAGTTGTCACAATGTGATATCTCATAGATGTGCTGTGCGATGCACTGAAGACGTAGCAACGCAGCGTCACATAGATGTCACAATGAACTATCTCGTAGATGCTACAGAGCGACATCGCTTGCGACATCGATAGACTTGCTCAAACTTAATTTCTTCTTCTGTCTTGGTTGTTTTCCTTATTTATTTATTGCACATTTGATTATACCCCACAGCTTTATGAGAGATTGAGATATGCATTACTAAAATATAATATTAATTTAATACATAAACCTCCAACAACATTGAAAGAATTGATTCACAGTAAAATTGATCCTATTCCCGATTATGAAAAAGCAGGAGTCTACATCATCCCATTCAGCACAGAACAGCATAAGAGTTTATTTTATATTGGTATCACATGTCAAAAATTTAAGGAAAGATTAAAAGAGCACATTTCTGATATCAAGTTTAACAAACCAAATACAGATTTATCCAGATTGCATCAAAAAGAAAATATTGAGATAAACTTCGAAAAAGCTAAAATTATCATTTCAACGTCTAACCACTACTCGTCAATAATCCGTGAATCCTTTGAAATTTTACTTAGAAGTGATAATGTTTGTAACGATGTCCTTTCCTATAATATTCCCGCAATTTGGTACAATATCCTAAATATTTCAAGACCTCCTGATAATATGAACTGATCTTTTCACCCCTCTGCAGAGAAATGGACTGAACTCCACTTACGCATGCGTACTATTTTTGTTTATGTTTTTAAAATGTATTTCTGTTCAGTCAGTTATCTTTTTTTCCCTTTGAAAATGAACGCATGTGTGTTCGAAAGATCTCGGGTTGCATTAAATAATATTTTTATATGTTTTTGTCACCTTTTAAGTAGTTATAAGTATATTATAAAGTTTATTAATAACAAGGTGAAGATTACCTTCACGACACTAGTGTTTAAAACAGTGTTTTGACTCTATTGTATACACTAACTTTTCACACTATTTAATTAAAAGTTTTCACAAATTCACAAATAAATTATCCGCTGCTTAGGGATCACAATACACACTCATCGAGATCCACAAACTCGACTGGTAATGAAAAAGAATATCAACAACAAATTCCCTGCGCAGAGGGAAAAACAGAGTACGTGTTTTCATTTATCCCTACGCAGAGGGAAAAGGGCTCGAATATTCAGCGTCACTTTAGCAAAACTGAAATATATGCAATTAAGAATTATAAAAGCAATTTTAAAACTAAACAACCTTACAGTTTGCTTCATTGTTTTATGTTAATTGTTTACAACTCCATTTCGACGTTGAAAAATCAAATATAATGTTCTTTAATAATGGAAATGTGAGTGGAACCAGGAAAAAGTGGCCCAAAGTAGTCCCGGTTGGCGGTATTTTGAAAAGTCAAAATATTAGAATATTCATTCAAGTAGTTCAAAATATTAGAATATTTCGCATTAATTATCCTTTAATTATCAAGAATTCATAACTGATGGCATTATTGATTAAATTCAGACGATTTTATTTAAAATCAGTATTCTTTTTGCACTTTGTTTGCTTTTTCGTCTTTAAATGTGTCGTGTGAGTGATAATCCTGAATCTATTAAACTTCGTATGGATGATTTCTATCGGCACGGTAAATATCAATGGTCTGTGTTGCCGGCTCCCGGTCTATATATGAGAGAAGAGACATACGGGCAATACAATTTGATTGGTCGAGACCATTTTGTATAAAAAGGAATCGCTAAGCATCTTAGCAAGACTATCATCAACGCCAAGATAATGTTTGTTGATTTGTCTAATCGAAATCTCCTAATAGCCCAGTGGTTAGGGGGTTGAATTCAGAATTAATTAGGGGAAAGCTGGAAATTGTTTTAATCCCTTCTGTTTAGGTCTAGGATGAATATGCTATGTTTTCCCCCTCGTACTAGGTGAGCGTTAGGAAATATGTATAGAATTATAGTCAAAAAACACGTTTTTTTGCATACCATAACAATATCTCAAAACAGCTAACTCTGTCAAAAACATTGTCAACACAATTGTTGTACAGCATAAAATTCTGAGTAAAATGAGTACCTACACTCAATACTTATGTTGAATATTGAGGTCACAATTCTACTTCAAAGTTTTAGACCCATCATCATGGGGATGACCTCAGAATTAATTAGGCGAAAACTGGAAATTGTTTTAATCCCTTCAGTTTAGGTCTAAAATGAACGTACTATGTTTTCTTCCTCGTACTTGGGTGAATGTTAGAAAATATGTACATATTTATTTTCGAAAAACACGTTTTTTTTTTTTAATTTCCTTAACAATATCTCAAAACAGCTAACTCTATAAAAAACATTGGCAATACAAATGTTGTAGAGCTTAAAATTCTGAATAAAATGAGTACCATCATTAATATTTTTGTTCAACATTAAGGTCACAATTCTATTTCAAACTTTTTTCAAATCAAGAGCTTGAAGCCAGGAGAGACCAAGTTAATTTAACAATATCTCAAATTGCGGCCTTAATATTGAGCAAAAATATTAATTGTAGGTACACATTTTAACTCAGAATTTTAGGCTCTATAACTTTTGTACTAACAATGTCTTTGATAGAGTTAGCTTTTTTGAGATATTGTTAAGTTAACTTCGTCTCTCTTAGCTTCAAGCTATTGATTAGCGATTACGGCAAAATTTTGAAATAGAATTGCGACCTTAATGTTGAAAAAAAGTATTAATGATGGTACTCATTTTATTCAGAATTTTAAGCTCTACAACATTTGTATTGACAATGATTTTTATAGAGTTAGCTGTTTTGAGATTGTTAAGGAAACTAAAAAAAAAAGTGTTTTTCGAAAATAAATATATTAGAGGTCTGCACGGGCCGGAATTTCCAGGCCCGAGCCCGGCTCGGCCCGAACGAAAGCTATCTTGGCCCGGCCCGGACCGGTGTAAAAATTGGAAATTCGGCCCGAGCCCGGCCCGTTTGCATTTTTACAGTTCTCGGCCCGGCCCGTACAAAAATCAGTGAAAACAGGCCCGGCTCGGCCCGGCCCGGCCCAACACAATTTCTACAAAAAAAAAAGAAAAAGAAATCTTTTTTTTTTCAACATACAATTAAGATTCTTTTAATGAATACTACATACATATTTATGGGAACATTTTACAGTATATTTTACATTACTATGCTGTTCGCAAAACAGAAAACACACAATAGTAAACATTAACGATTACTTACAGTGTTTTAGTCATCGTGTCTACAGACATTTCAAAATGGAAATAAGGATTCATTAAAAGATTAATGCAGTTCAGAATAAAGGATTAAAAACATGATAATTTTGAAGCTGTATAATAAGAAGTAGATTTGTGAAAATATTTCTCTCAATTTTAAGGCTTTTCTCAAATCCGAAGGAGCTACATTTCGACACATTTATGAATTCTTTTCTTTTCGGAAACGCGTAAGATTGGCAGGTATTCTTATTCAGAAGCTATTTAAATGTCGTTTTTTTCATAGATAAAATCAATATATCTTTCTGAAAATACTGTCAAAGTTAGCGTTTTGAATCGAATTTCTGGAAGCGATAGCACAGGAAAGGAGAAAAACGTACAGTCACGTAACAGGAATCCCTGTTATCTCTGTAAGTAATTTATGAAATATGGAAAAAGCTATTCGTTTCCAAATGCCTTCAATAGGTAGGCCTGTCAATTTTATGCCTTTATAGTTAAAATTTTTGTCAGAAAATGTGTCTGAAAGCTTCGCATTGTTGAGCAGTGAATATGAGAACCACCTTAAGGTATATTTCCAAAGATACTGTTAAGAGAAGTTCATTATTACTATTAATACTACAAAACACAATGACTGTTCTACATATTCTGATATCGATTAAGACCAGTTCCGTCCCGGCACGAGAATGCTGAAAAAAAATTTAACTCGGAATCAAAGATCTTGTAACTGTACGATGATGATCTCTACGATGGACATGTTGCATTTCTGTATTCATGTTGTTAAACGCTCATCGGCTCGTCACGCACATTTATACTTCTCGAGAAAATCATATTCATTGAAAATGGGTCGTATTTTATCTGCTTCGGTTAAATTCTTATATCGGGCCGATAGGCCCGATTAATTTTTTTGCCGGCCCGTTGAAAAAATTACCCTAATTCTGCCGGCCCGCGGGCCGTGCAGACCTCTAAAATATATACATATTTCCTAACATTCACCCATGTACGAGGAAGAAAACATAGTACGTTTAATTTAGACCTAAACTGAAATGATTAAAACAATTTCCAGTTTTCTCCTAATTAATTCTGATGTCATCCCCCTGATGATGGGTCTAAAACTTTGAAGTAGAATTGTGACCTTAATATTCAACATAATTATTGAGTGTAGGTACTCGTTTTACTCAGAATTTTAAGCTCTACAACATTTGTTTTGACAATGTTTTTGACAGAGTTAGCTGTTTTGAGATATTGTTATTGCATGCAAAAAAACGTGTTTTTGGACTATAATTCTATACATATTTCCTAACGTTCACCTAGTACGAGGGGGAAAACATAGCATATTCATTCTAGACCTAAACAGAAGGGATTAAAACAATTTCCAGCTTTCCCCTAATTAATTCCGAAATCAACCTTTTTTTACTTCCCTACCACTAGGCTATAAGCGAGTATCACCAAGTTCTGGAATGTGGGCTGCCATAATTTGGTCAGAAGCTTCACTATAGATTGTTTTTATCATTTAAACATCTAAACTACAAATAATTTTTTAATTGAAAAAAGAATAATAAAGTGAAATTACAATTTATCAAAAATTTTTCATTTATCGATGATGTTTTATTCGAGAATCAATGTTGGTTTATTTTATTATTATTATTATTATTATTTGTTACTTTGCTTTCTATAGGTCATTGTTTATTTTTTAACTTTGTAAGAATTATCGATACTTGAGGCGTTCAGAACCAAAGTGAATCAAGTCCACTTTTTTAATTCAACCTTGTTTGAGACGAATTCTTGTTCTATAAACTATGATTTGTTCGGTGTCATAACAAATGCAGTTATAGGTTTAAAATCTGAGCAACAAATGGCTCTAGTTTCCTATACTTCTTTAAAAATTGCAATGAAGTTTAACAACATTAACTTCCAAATATATGGGGCCCTTCTCACAATATTTTGACTTTCGGAAATAAAAATCTGGTGAAATTAAACTTGCTAAAATAACATTTTAATGGGATAGACTAATGCCTTAATGATTCAAAATAAAGAAAAAATGGTCAGCAGCGAAAAATTGTTATTTAACTGAGGTTTAAGTAAAAATTGCGAGTTTAATTTTCCTTACCATTTTACCACTATAACTTTCTATTTTCTTCTAAATTTTTACTTATAATGAATTGCCCACAGGACATTCAAATAAGAAATAATAACAATATAATATTTTTAGTACAAAATTTTGGTATAACATTCTCTTAAAGGGGTGTTAAAGAAGGGACGGGAGGGAAAAAAAGGAGATGGTATATAGGAAAAAAGGGACGGTAATGAAAAAAAGGGATGGTAAAGATGGGACGGTAAGGAAAATTACCACTATTTTTAGGCAAATCATGTGAAGACTAAGAGATAGTCTGAATGTTCATTGATTTTTAGAAACAGTTATTTACATTGGATTAAATAAAAAATAATAATAATTTACCTCGAAAACTGCAGGAATAAACCTTCGGGACGGTAAGACTACCAATAAAGCCACGATGCTTGAAATTGATATTTAAATGCTAATTTAAATTCTGCAGTAAATTTCCTGTCAAAGAATTTGAGACATTCTTTCTCTAGAATACTTCTGCATGAGAAAAAACTTGAAAAAAAAATTGTGGCTGTATCTGAAGTGATTTTCTGCATAAATTTAGCAAGAGGGTTGGTAAGGAATCTAAAACACATGGACACAGTTAAAAAAGTAATATCAACCGTAAAAACGTGTGCAGGTTAATTTTTTGCTACATATTTACATAAAACAATTGTCTCAGTTTCGGAAAAAAAATTTCATCGAATTACTTTTATTGAAACAATTTTATCAACAGCTCCAAACTTAAAAATTAGCATCAGGGACACGAGACGGTATAGGTGTTTTCCTTCCTGTATTTGGACCCCCAACATCGTCCAAAACTTATTTATCTGGTTAATATTGTTATGCAATCATGCAATGGGATGTTTCCCAGCATATGAAATAAAAAAGAAAAAAGATAAGTGCTCAGTTAAACTGATGGCATTGAGCTCACAGTCTATTCACACTAATTGTATATTATACTCTTACTTCAAAGAATAATGCCTTTCGAAAAATAAAGTAAGGAGGGGGAATACCCTCCCCCCTGTTTCACATATTTATACTTAACCAATGAGCCTCCAAATCTCATCAGGGAACCGTCTTATCAGAATAAACCGGTATACCAAATTTGAAGCAAATCGGATAGAAAAACCCCTTTATCTAAATTAAGAGGCTATTGGGCCCTCGTTCCCCCTTTTATACTTAATCAATGAACCTCCAAATCTAATGAGGGAAGCGCCTTATCATAATAAACTGGTATACCAAATTTGAAGCAAATCGGATGAGAAAATCAATTTATCTAAATTAAAGGGGCTATTGCCCCCCCCCGATCCCCCTTTATACTTAAACAATGAACCTCCAAATCTAATCAGGGAAACGCTTTATCAGAATTAACTGGTATACCAAAATTGAAGCAAATCTGATAATTTTGCGAGAAAAACCCATTTATTTAAGTTAAGGGGGATTAGCACCCATAATTGCCCCTTTATACTTAACCAATAAACCCCCAAAACTAATCAGGGAAGCGCCTTATGAGAATGAGCCTAGAAAAAAAAATTGAAGCACATCGGATATTTCTATCAAGAGTTATCGCGTTACGTACGTACGTACATACAGAACCTGCGGCACATTATCTCTCAGGATTTGATAGCCTGTGAGCTAAAAACACGAGAATACGTACTAAAATAAAAATTATTATTCAGGGACTTAAAAGTCAAAAGATTGTGAGAATGCCCCATATATGGTGAGTGTTCGGTGGACTAGATGCATTTTCATTCTTAACGTCTTATTACTTTATAACGGTAACTTAATTAAATTTTAAGACTGTTCTCAAATCCAAACTGGCTACTTACTTGTCACATTTATGAAGTCTTTTCTTTTTCGTAAATGCATGAAATTGCATATTGTCATAAGCAGAAACTATGTAATAGATACCCATTTTTTCGATAAAGGTAAAAGATCCTTCAGAAAATGCTGACGTTATAAACCAAATTTTCAGACGAGACAGCTCGAAAAAGGAAAAAAAAAAAGCCTTTATGAGACAACAATAACTTATAATTCAAGACGTAATTTATTTATCAAAAAAAAAAAAAAAAAACTTTTCTATTACAAATCACTTTCAAAATCATACCTGCAAGCAGGGGTGTAAAAATCTAGGGCCGCGCCAGCGGGCAGTCTCTCACCACTAAATTTTATGAGTTTTCTTCGCTTAAATTTTATTAGCATTCTTACAAATAATTTAGACGAAATATTAGACGAAAAATAACGAATAAAATTTAGTGGTGGGAGACTGCACGCTGGCATAATCGCGATTTGGGACCACTGTGCGCCAGCGGGCAGTCTCTCACCACTAAATTTTATGAGTTTTCTTCGCTTAAATTTTATTAGCATTCTTACAAATAATTTAGACGAAATATTAGACGAAAAATAACGAATAAAATTTAGTGGTGGGAGACTGCACGCTGGCATAATCGCGATTTGGGACCACTGTGCGCCAGCAGGCAGTCTCTCACCACTAAATTTTATGAGTTTTCTTCGCTTAAATTTTATTAGCATTCTTACAAATAATTTAGACGAAATATTAGACGAAAAATAACGAATAAAATTTAGTGGTGGGAGACTGCACGCTGGCATAATCGCGATTTGGGACCACTGTGCGCCAGCAGGAAGTCTCTCACCACTAAATTTTATGAGTTTTCTTCGCTTAAATTTTATTAGCATTCTTACAAATAATTTAGACGAAATATTAGACGAAAAATAACGAATAAAATTTAGTGGTGGGAGACTGCACGCTGGCATAATCGCGATTTGGGACCACTGTGCGCCAGCGGGCAGTCTCTCACCACTAAATTTTATGAGTTTTCTTCGCTTAAATTTTATTAGCATTCTTACAAATAATTTAGACGAAATATTAGACGAAAAATAACGAATAAGGTTTAGTGGTGGGAGACTGCACGCTGGCGCCTAGATTTTGCGCCTAGATTTTAACACCCCTGCTTGCTTGTAAGAGTTATCCTTCTATGTTAAACAAGTCAGAAATTGTACGTCAAACGTGGAAAATGAGTTCGTTCTTAACAATTTTAATATATATTCAGATCTTCGTGCAATAGTTGTTTCACTCTTATGCCTAAACGCATCTATACAAAATTTATTACGAATATATTAATATCATTAATAAGTAAATTAAAGGACTCCATTTTAAATAGGACGTCATCACCACGGCAACCTAGAATCATTAGTTACCATGGGATATCGTTGAATTAATTACGTATGATAGGATTTAAGAGAATGAAGAAAACTTTTATTAATCTCTTTCTAAGTTTTGATTCGATTTTCATAAAATTTGAACTCGACAAAATTCTGCAACGATTATATATATTAAATTTCAAACCATTCGGTTGGGTAGTTTTTCGCTGTTACAGCGGACAGACGGACATACAGATGGACAGATCAGACGATGACTATAGGTGCTACTTATTTATATAATTACGAACGCGCCTAAAAATGAGCTGTAAATGTGTCAGAAAGTTTTGCATTGTTGAACGGTAAAAAAAAAAAAAAAAAGAGAGAGAGAGAACCGCTTTAAATTCTATACAAAATTTTCTTTAAACAATTCCACAATTTATTAAATTAAGAACTTAAGTTACAAAGAACTGCAGCTCAAAATACATATTTTAAAAGGTACGGTAGAACTTTTTATGCTGAGATGTATATCACCTAATGCTAGGAATAACGGAAGATAATTTAATCTTGCACAAAACAATTTTTCACACGTAAGACTTCATTGAACCTCGTAAAAGAGAAATAATTAAAGTTTTATATCATATGCAATAAATAATGCACCGTACTTTAACTGGCGGAATAAAAAGCAATAATTTATTATCTACTTTGTTTAGACTTAAATTTAAAATTAATGTGCTAAAATCACGGAAATACACTTCTGTGGTAATTAATTTTAATTGACTTGGCGAAATTTTATTTTATTTTCTTATGTATATTTATAGTGTTTAGCTGCTAATAATAAGGGAAAAACAAATACCAGATAAATTTGCGAGAGTTAATTTAATTATTTTTAATCAAACTCCGAAAATTAAATAAAATTAGCAATAGTATTTAGCGTGTTCGTTACAATAGCTTTTTTATTTAATTGTTTGTTTTAAGTGAAAAATTACAAAAAAAAAAAAAAAAAATTATGAAGAAAGAAAATTAATGGTTACAGAAAGAACTTCTTTCTTTTCTTCTTTCAAAGAAGAGAAACGAAAAAAAAAAATAGTGAAGCGTTATTCTTAAAACATCCTTATCTATACTAATAATATTACAAAGAAAAAACGTTTGTTTGTAAGGAGTAATCTCAGGAACTACCAAGTCGTTTTCAAGTGCTTTTATTAAATATCATGTAATCGAACAATTTTTTCCCTTTTTCGTTAAAGTCAGAAGACCTTTCAGAAAAAGCGGTCAAAGTTGGCGCTTTGAACCGAATTTCCGAACACAACAGATCGGAAAACGGATAAAACTACCGCCACTTGACAACAGTGTTTTATCACTCAAGATGTAATTTATTTATTGAAAAGAAAATGTTCGATTGCAAAACACTTCAAAAATCATCCCTGCAAGTACCATGCTTTTGCGTTAAAAAATGAGTCAGAAAATTTCGCGTTATTGAGCGATGAAATTATTATAATATATATGTTTATATATATATATTAAGCCACTTTAACCTAAGACAATTAAGACTTTAAGAAGCTAAGACATTTTTTCGACTAATCGATCTATAACAGAAACAAAAACCTTCCGAATTTAGAAATCTACACAAAGATGGTATCCGGCAGCAAAACGTTAAACTATGGAGCTTAGAAGGCACCGCCATGGTAATTGCTGTTGATTGTTGAAGCAGCTCGATCTTAACCCAGCAAACACAGAGCTATCGGTAAGCAATCGGCCGACAGCCGCTTGCTACTACCGGCAGTATTGGCACGATACCGGTTGCCGCTACCGGTTCCGTATGTTTTTTTATAAAGAAATTTTGATGAAGATAAAGAAATTTTGATCTTTAAGTGAATTTCAGAGGTTTTTCTCTTAATACAATTTTCTCTTTAGGAATTATAATATAATTAAATGTGTTAATTCAAGAAATAAATATTTGTAACATAGAAAAGCTAATTTTAATAAAAGAATAAGTTGGCAATTAATTGCTTTTAATTAGAATAACAGTTCATTTTTCTGTCATTTGATGATTTAATGTAGAATATATTTTTAGTGATTATGTAGCAATAATGATTCTTTTACTTATCAACATTTTTTAATCTTTTTTTTTTTTTTTTTTTTTGAAATGGGAGATTTCTAAATCTTTCTTTAAAATTTTAATGCTAAAAAGTTGGGTAGTTCAATTTAATATTTTTATAGCTTGTAAAATACTTGTAAACACTTTTTTAATAATTTGATTTTTAAATAAAATAAGAAACATAGCTATTGCTTTTAAAATGAATATAATAGCTAGAAAATAAGTTAAATTGATTTATGAAGTTTTTTTTTCTACGATTAAATTTACACTGAATAATAATTTTAAGGAGCGATTTAAAAAACTCTTTTGATGATTCAAATAAATGTAAGTCCTTTTTAAAATGAATTCAATAAAAACTTTTTTTGAATAAATAAATATAGGCTATTTTTGAGATTTTTTTTATATCACTGTTAGAATTTTATATGAAATACATGCAATATACATATCTTATCAAAACTCAAACTCAAACGAAATTAAGAAAAAGAAAAAAAATGTCGGCTAAGACTAAAAATTCCGAATTCGGAGCGATGATGGCAAATCTAATCGGGCCACTATCAGAAATCACATATCGGTCCTGCGTTACTTGCCGGTGTAAGTCGCTTGCCGATATATAACCATAAGGGGACCGATTACGGTAACCGGCACTCGAAAAAGCAGATTCTTAAGTTTCAGTTGTCGACATTCTGTCGATACTTCACCGAAACCCCTGTGCCCATGCCAACACTTAACCGACAGTGCCGGCTGCAGTCAGATCGTGGATCGTGTGCCGAAAGTTATGTGTTTGCTGGGTAATCAGCGTAAAAAATGAATTGGTGCAATGATTAATCATCATGTTTGCGAGAACTAGGGCTTAATGCGTTAAGAAATGATTGCCAGTGCACCTATTTTTATCCTACTAGTATATATATATATATATATATATATATATATATATACAGGGTGCCCATAATTAAACGACCCTACTTTAAAGATGTCTACAGACGAAACTATTGATCAGAAAGTAGTGAAATTTTGTGACGGACATAAGGAAGAAATGGGAATTTGTTTGAGCGAAAAAAAATTTAGTTTAAAATTTCGCCACCAGAAGGTTTTTTTAATGAATTACACATTTTTAAAAGTTTTTACGCTTTATTTTTCATAGATTAAATAAGCAAAATATACAGAATGCCCCCTCAAAAAATAAAGCGTAAAAACTTAAAAGAATTATTGGTGTTCGAACTGAACGGACCGTACAAATTCTGAAAAAAAAAAAAAAAAAAAAAAAATTCTCCTACCACAGCCGCCATTTTCTTCTAAGAGCTAAGGCCTAGTATTCAGTGGGTGGTGGCTAAATTGTTAAAAATTGTGTAATTTATTAAAAACGTCCTCTGGTGGCAAAAATTTGAACAAAGGTTATTTTCGCTCAAGCAAATTTCCATTCCTTTATTATGTCCGTCACAAAATTTCACAACTTTCTGACCAATAGTTTCGTATGTAGACAACTTTAAAGTAGGGTCGTTTAATTATGTACACCCTGTATATATAACGATTATATAATATTACAATTTATCATATTTTTTTTAATAAAGATTAATAAATTGAGTATCAATGCATTACACTGGCATTGTATGAAGGTATGCATAGAATGGAACCAAATTTTTTGTGTACGTTTCTGGCTATGGCAAACAAGTCTTCCCTGAATTTGAAAAAACCTGCCGTAAGGGGGGAGTTGTAATAGCGATGTTTGTACCATTTTCTTTATTGTACCATCGAAAAGTGCATAAAATTATGCATACGATTGAACCAAATTTTTTCGTGGATGTTTTTGGCTTTGGCCAACAGGTCCTCCTTGAATTTGGAAATATTGCGCGGTAAAGAGGCTCTGTGATAGCGATTTTTGTATGCTTTTCTTCATTTTTCGTAGTTCTGTTGTCCATCGGCGGCGCGTGCAGACACGGGAACTCACTTCCTGCTAAGCCGGCTATTCGCAAACATCTGATAACAACAGAATAAGCAAAAACTATTAATTTTAACAAATATCATGATATTGATTAACTCGTTCTTAGTCCGTTTAATTTACTGAAGCAGAAATTTAAGATTAAAATCAATGTTGGGATAGTATGAACTAATAATATTGAAGTGTTAACATGTGTAACTAATTTTTGAAATATTATGTATAAGATAGAAGAAAGTTTTGGGATTGGCACATCCAACTAGTTAAATTTATCATGCTGATTGCAATTAATGTCGACCTAACTGTTTTCGTATTTTAAATGTAACGTGACATAATTCAATCGCTGATTACCTATGCATCTTTGGCAGGGAGGAATTTAAAAGTTAAGTGCCGAAAGGCATTGATGTCTTCAAGGAGGACTTTTGAAGGAAAAGTGAACAGAATCAGGGCCGTGCGAAGAAAAAACTGCGCCCCCCCCCCCTCCTTCATTTTGCGATGGGTGTCACAAAATTGAACTGTTAAATGGCAAGAAATGTGTTAAATGAGACATAAATTAACACCTTGCAGGAGACGAAGAGGAAAACAAATAAATTTTCGAAAAGTGTCATCGTTTTCGGACATACGTGAACTCTAACTAAATTTAGAGAGTGTGCAGAAGATGCTAAAAAATAAGCGAATTCATTTATTTCGATGATTCGAGCTTGCACTTGCCTTATATTTGGAAGAAATATTTAAACCATATCATACCACTGAGTTCTACAGTTAATGTCGAGTTGTTGGTCATTAGTTTATCTGAAATTTGTTGTGCTAATCCTTCTCCTGTGTTTTTGTTTTGACTCATCGAAGTCAAGAAACCTTTCCTCGATTGAATAATTTCCGCTTTCGGTTATCTTCACGCATCTTATAATTTGCATCATTTGTTCTTTGGGGATGTACCTGGAGTGCAATCGAATGAAATTGAAAAATATTTTGCTTTATGGATACAATAATTTTTCTCAAATCATTGGAAAAAAGGTTAATAACTTCATTCTGAATCTGAATATTATTCGAAAAGTAAGCTATGTGTCTTTCTGGCTGTGTTGCGGTCTCGACGCGAGTTTATTTGCCATTTTTTTTAAATAAATTTTAAAAATTGCGAAAATATTTCGCAATTTCTTTTATTTATCTCATTTAACGTGCCTCTTAATACCAAATTGTTCTCAGCACAATGAAGGATAACGTTTATTGCTGTTTCTAATATATTTCATCGTTTATTTTTCTTACTTTCTATACTCCTTTCAAATTCGCTGTCGATTATATGATTTTATTTTATCAACCTTCCTCTCAAATTCCTTCCAACGAATGTCTACATTCCTGTGTTCTGGGACATTTTCATGTTTAGGAATTTTAGGATTTAATTTTTTTTTCCATTTGGAAAGTGCGCAATCTGGATTGACTAACTTTGGAGGGCAATCATGATAAATGTCGAATGATAAACAGGGAAAACAAAATAGCGATCCCTTAATTCGGCTATATATCAGCCAAACACATCTAATTGTTTCACCATTAGGCCATAGATTTCTTGAACCATATCTTGGAAAATTTTGTTCTTCTGCTTCCGAAGATTTCATGTAAATCAAACCTGTACTCAGTGGGACGTTTTGATGATCTAGTTCTAGGTGGACAAAATTCATTTTTCCGATTATCTCGGAATTTGACAAAACCGCTTGTACTGGTAGCTGAATTCTGTATTTTCGATATTAGTACGAGTTTTGTCGAAAAAAATCACAGGAGTCGATTAATTATGACTGTAAAGAAGCCATTTGCGTAGTTGGTTTGAGGGAGTTTCAAATGTTGCGCTAGCTTTCTCTAAGTTTGAAAGCACGTCGTCAGGCCCGGACTGGCCAGGTCGGCTAGTCGGCGATTGCCGAGGGCCCCCGGCACAAGGGCGCCCCGAAGGGGCCTCCAAAAATTTATACACTAGTTTATAACTAGTTAATCAGAATAATTCTTTTCCCCCGTAAGTTTCCCGTAATCTTACGCATTTACAATCAATTTTAAGCAGTTGCCAGTTGGTTTTTGTGTATGGTAGCCTATGTGAGGGGGCCCCAGAAGGTCCTCCAAAATGGATATATTACTTCATAACTAATTACATCAGAATAATTTGACTGTTTCCCAGTAATTTCCCCGTAATCTTACGCATTTACAATCAATTTTAAGCAGTTGCCAGTTGTTTTTTTATGTATTGTGGCCTATGTAAGGGCGGCCCGGAGGGCCCTACGAAAATGGATATACTACTTCATAACTAGTTACATTAGAATAATTTGACTGTTTCTCAGTAATTTTCCTGTAATATTGCACATTTACAATTAATTTTAAGCAGTTGCCAGTTGTTTTTGTTTATGGTAACCTATGTAAGGTCCCCGAAGGGGCCTTCAAAAATGCGCATACTACTTCATAAGTAGTTACATCAGAATAATCTGACTGTTTTCCCGTAATCTTACGCATTTACAACCAATTTTAAGCAGTTGCTAGTTGGTTTTTGTTTATGGCAGCCTAGACAAGAGGGCCCCTATACTACTTCATAACTAGTTACATCAGAATAATCTGACTGTTTTCCCGTAATCTTACGCATTTACAATTAATTTTAAGCAGTTGCCAGTTGGTTTTTGTTTATGGTAGCCTATGTAGTAGCGCCGGTGGTGGCGTCGTGTCGCTGGCAAAAAGGAGGAGGGATGCTGGCTTACTCATCGAGCTCTGTGCAGTGCTCATAGGCATCAGGTTCGGAGCACATCGCGACACTGGCTGATTGAAACAGCAAAGCCTCCCTACGGAGATTTACTGCACATGCTCAATTTCTGCTGAAAATAATAACCAGGATTGGCAAGAAATCTGAAAAAAATTGCCAAAAGTTTTTTTGTAATTCCTTCAATTCCCACTCCACTTACTCCGCTGCATTTCGTAGGAATATGGTTTTTAACAAATGCTTTTATTCTGCAAATGAAAAAGTAATTTGCCCTATTTTAAGTTCTACAAACTATGACTGAGACTGTTTGAATTTAACTGCAACCTCTTAAATATTTCTTATGTTCCGCGTTGTTGTTATTCTCGTGCTTACGAAGCAAGATGTAGATCACGCTAATATTCCTAATTTAATATGTAACCTTTGCTTATTAAACTTTAAATTGTGTCACATAGTACTCAAGATGCAACTGCTATGGACCGGTTGCAATTTGCGTCCGCTATGTCGTTCAAGGAAAAATATTTGAAAGATTTTTAGAAATAACAGTAGTCGATGATTCATGTCGATTGACTTTGTACGAACTTATAAAATCAGAATTAGCCAAGTATGATATTGCAACATCAATTATTATTTCTTGTTCATTTGACGGAGCAACAAATATGAAAGGCTGCTATAATGCTCTACAAGTTTAGTTCAAAAAGGAAAACAAAGATTTTATTTACACTTACTGTACCTAACTTGGTAGTAGCTGATTCGATACTAACGTTACTCCTAGCAGAAAACTTATTTAGGTTGGTTTAAGAATCTGCCGTTTTTCACCAACACGTGGAATGGCTGTATGGGAGAGGGAAACAAAAAGAAAACATATTGTACATGAAAAACTGCACAGGTTGCAAGAAATAACAGCCACAAGATGGAGGAGCAAATATAAAGCACTTTCTTCGATTATCGATGAGGGAATTTTAAGATGCGAGAGAAGTGCAAACACAGGGAAAGTATTCCATTTTATTACCGTTTTAACAGAAATATCAAATGGAAGTTTTGAATGCAAATCTAAATTCATGGCAAGGAATTTGATTAGTAAATATTCTAAATTTAAAAACCTATTTATGTATATTGTTTTACTAGATTTATTTCTTCTTACATATCCTACTTCAAATTATTTACAAAGTAAAACTATTATAAAGTAAGCGATAAAATACTATAAGGCAAAATTATTCTACAACCTGGAACTTGGTACAGAAGCTGCTTCAAAAAGTGGGATAAAAGGAGTGATAAATACTTTCAGATTCTGTATTCAAAAACAAAATATTATGCAAGTACAGGTAATAGCAAAGTAGAAGCAGTGGTGTAGTCGTAAAAAACACAGAGGGTGTACGCTCAAAGCAGAGGGTATACGCTCAAGGCAGAGCGTATACTCTAGAGTGTATATACTATAGCTTTCTTGAGAAACAGAGGGTATACGGTGTTCCTTAAAAAATCCAGAAGGTATACGGCGTATGCCTCCGTATACACTCCACTACATCCCTGAGTAGAAGATAATAATATTTATGTTGAAGTAGGGTAATGCTTGTTGAAAAATCAATGGACGAAGCTCCTTGAATCTCAACTGCTCAAAACTATAAATTAGCCTTTTTAAGTATTTTAGATTGTGCCAGGACAAGTATCGAAGGAAGATTTAGTCGATAGATTCCTAGTTAGAATCAAAGAAAATTAATGAAATTGTAATGCTTTATATAGTTTTCCAACGGAAGTCCTTTGTAGTATTTCTAAACTTTGTAAAGTTGAAAAAGACCAGTTATTGATAGAGCTGAAACAATTTGTAGATCAGTATGAACGTTTTACAATGGCTGAAAAAATATAATTGAAAGAATATAAGAAAATTTTTGAGTGGAGCTGAAGAAATCTGAGAATACGTTGATGTAGAATATGAATTTGAAGAAGACAAAAATTTTTATGGTTACTCCTCTGACAAGAAACTATGTTTTCTGTGCTTTTCTGTTATTTTTGAACTATCACACAATGTAGAATGCTTATCAACCTGTATATAGCTTACAAGTTTGTACTAACCATACCTTGTGGAAAAGTCACCTGTGAAAGTGTGTTTTCTAATAGTTAAGAACCGACTTTTCAAACTTTCTACAGGCTTCCTAATACCGATCGTTTCAAGATCCCATAACTCATTAATAGAAGCATTTTTTACATACAAAGATACAACAGACAAAACAGTATTACTATCATAATTACTACTCAAATTTTGATTGGGTTTTCCAGTTAATACACAACCCAATCGTGTTTCTAACATAAATAAACCTGAATTTAATTTCATACATTTATTAGTGAATAATGTGCCAATTAAATCGGCACCTAAAAGTAAATTAATTTCCGAATCTTCGGATTCAAGATCAGGTAAAATAATTTGTTTTTCTCTAAGTTCAATAAGTGCCTCTACACTAGAAAGTTTGGGTACAAAACCAGTAATTTTATTTTCAGAGAATACCTCAGCTCTACAACTAAAGGAATCATTTAAATCAGAAATAATTAAATCATAAACATCATGTATTTGAACTGAGGTTTCTCGCCCCCCAAAAAGGCAATGGGTCATTTTAATTTTCCTCTTAGGAACCAGATGTAGATTCTCAACCACCTTTTTACTAACATAACTGTTTTGAGAACCAGAATCAATAATAGTGCGAACCTTTAGTTCCACATTCTTATTTTTCACTTTAACCATTAATGTCATGAGATAAACATTTTCACTATTAGAATGATTTGTCATGATATTAGTTTCATGAGTTTCATTTTCTTTCTTATCATTTTCACCATTATAATCTGGGCACATAAGAAAATGATGATATTTTTTACACTTAATACAAGTACTTTTAAATCTACAGTTTTTAGATATGTGGTTAGGCTTAAAACAATTAAAGCAAGCATTTTTCTTCAGTAAAATATTTTTCTTATTTTCTAAAGTCATATTTCTGGCAGCAAAACAATCTCGCGATGAATGTTTTTTATTACAAAAAATACAAGTAAATTCTCGCTTACCTGTATTTCCAAAAGAAGTGTTTACTAGAGATGAAGCCGTGGCAGGAGGGGAAGTTTTATTATCCCAGTCATATCTTTTATTAGTAGTATTAGCACCGAAACCACTTCGCGCTAAAGCAACCATCTCTTCGCTTTGCACTTCGTGCTTTAGAAAAGACATTAAATTTTTCAGTGAACGTTCTTCATGCATCGCATCTTCGGCATTCCGTTTTCTTTCCCATGACATCAAGACTTCTTCAGGGAGGATCGATTCTACTAACGGGATCAGGAAATCGCCGTACTTTTCTTGCGTACGTCCTAAACTTTCCAGAGATCGCAACTTTCCCTCTAATTCATCGTACAACTTTGGCAAATCTGTTTTTACTCGGCCAGCGATAGCATTTTTCATAACCATTGTTAATAAATCCCGTATATAGACTTGTACGAGCAGATCTTCTCTACCAAATCTTTCTTTGATTTGGTTTATTGCTTGATGATAATTAGCAGCTGTAGCTGGAAAGCTCTCCACCACTCTGGCTGCTTTTGAATTCGGAACGACCGCTTGAATTAAATATTGAAATTTATCAGAGTCCGAAATACTTTTATCTTCATGTATCTTCTGAAATTGGGACCAGAAAGACAAATAGTCCATAACATCACCATTAAATTTTTTCAATTCAATCTTCGGCAATTTAAAACTTCTCTTCTCGAGAGATTCATTCCGATTTTCAAAAACGGGCGTCTGCAAAGAAATAATTTTTTCTTCTACTCCAGTCTTCAACTCAAGGTATTTATCCCGATATTCTTCGGCTGCTTGAAAATCTTCCTCACACTCCTTCTCGGAACCTTCTTTCAACAGTATGCTACTTATATTTTTCTGACATTCCTCTAACCTTCCAAATTTATCCTCTAATTGTTTCTGTAACACAGACAGACTTTTAAGATCAATCTCTAGTTTCAATAATTCTTCTGTAACTTTATTCGTGCACGAAGTAAAACTTATTCGCAGATTTTTTCTTTCTAGTTTCAACGCTTTTATATCCATAATTGCTATGTCGGCCCCACGTTTTCGCGCCAAATGTTATCTCTAATAACTTAATTTAAATTCATAAAAACTACAACTGTAGTTATCATAGCAATTAACGGTACTTCTAAGCGACAAAATAACTCGGATTCAAAGATTACGAACAGCAGTTACATAATCAAAACTTTAATGCACACTGAACATTATTTCTCGTTTACATTTTCGTCAGAAAGAGTGTCTGACGTCATTGGGCACAGCTGCGCAACATAAAATAAACATATAAAGCAATAAACAACACTTAATGATTTACAAAAGGATTATGATAGCAATAAATCTCACTGATTGAATGCAAAAAGCACTTTACTTCATTTTTGATCAATTTATGATATCTAAATTATATTTATCGACTAGCAGGCTATGCCCGCTACGCTGGTCTGTTTATCCAAACGAATCTTGAATCAAACTAAATGTATCAGTGAGTTTGACATTGGGATTTAAAGCAATCTGGAACCTTATTGAAATGTCCTTTTGTACTGCAGAAAACGACATGAACGCCATTGTGTATTATATTTTCTACTGTGCAGACAAATTTTCCGCTATTAAGATCTCAACCCTTTTAATTGATCAATCACAGTAGGATTTGGTAAAGAATGATATTACAATATGCAATGTAATAAAACAAAACCTGAAAAATTATTTAACTAATACAGCAAACAAACAAACTGACAAAATCCATCCAGTAAAACTTTTTTTAAAGGCTGATCTTTCATATTGGGGTCCATCTGTTTATAGAACTTTCTCCCCATAATTCTATAACTAAGGAAAGTAGAATGATACGCAATAAACTAAAACCTCCCAAACATTGTCTAATCAACAAAGCAAGTATTATCAATATCCGCCATTTAGAACTTTTTGGAAACTCTAATCTTTCATAATCGGTTTCACATGATTATGGAACTTTCCGCCTTTATTTTATGACTAAGCAACGTAGCACAATATGCAAAATACTATAACCATATCTGAATAGGTATGGAACTAACAATGGAATTCCTATCAAAATCCGTTCTGTAGAACTTTTTAAAAATGTTAAACTTTCATAATCTGGTTCAACTGATTATAGGACTTTCCACCACATCTCTGTTGTTAAGAAATGCAGAAGGGTATAGTATATACTAAAACCCTGCCTGAAACATTATCTAACTAACAGTGCAAATTCAATCGAAATCCATTCTGCTGAATCTTTTAAAAAGACTAATCTTTCATAATCGGGTTCGTATGATTATCTAACTTTTAAACATAGTTATATGTATAAGCAACATACAAGGATATGTTATATGCCAAAATCTTCCCTGAAAAAGTATATAACTATCATTTCGATTCTCATCAAAATCAAGTCAGGTGAGCCCAAGTTATATGCAGCCGGGACGAATTTCCCATTTGCATTTTACTTTTGTATATATAGTAGAAGCAGAAGTAAATAGATCGATAAGAATATTGAACCTTAAAATTTATGAAGCTAAGTTATTCCTCGTTGTCTCTGCTGAATAATTTTAAAGACTTTTCAGTCGTCGAGTATTGAGATTTACAATTATGTCTGCAACAATTGTATTTCATTTTGAGCCAAAATATTCTCGGTAAAATGAGCATATTTGGTGTGGGTTCCGATATTATAAAATATTTTTTTTTTCAAAATCGCCATTTAAACTACGCACATGAAATTCTAAGTGTCTCTTAGCACTGCAGTAAACGTTTCGCTTTTTAATCAGTGAAAAATGAAGTTATAACTTAATTTTATTTAATAATAAAAATACTTTTAATTTAAAAAAACAGTTAATTAAATTTTTTTGCAGTGTTACGATTGAATAATGATTAAAGCCAAATGAAATTCGCATTCAATAAATAGCAAGCCACAATGTTTGGCACAGTTTGCAATTAAATTTGGTACTTTTCCACTATAGGCGCTTTGGCGTTTTTTTAAATAGCTTGGCGCAATTCGGACAACAGAAAGAGAGATTTATTGCTAATTGATATAAACAGTTAAGAAAACCAACTTGATGAAATTTTTGTTTGTTTATATGTGTATATTATTAATGTTTTTTACATACAAATTACGGTACTACTACTTAGTTATCCCGTCGATCAAAAATCTATCGCCAAACTATAAGATTAAATGCCAATAATGGTTGATCATAAATGTTACATACACTTACTTTAAGCAAGTTACACGTATTTACGACATCAAGTGATTTTTATTTCGACGTTATAGTTGTATTTTTATTAATTTTATACTAATTTATTTGTTCTTTCGTTATTTAAAATAAAAATTATGTCAATTTGTATAATTTGGTGATTTATATAATTTAGCGAAATTGTTCAACAGGATAACTAAGTAGTACCCAAATTACTGCTGTTTCTATATAAAATTAGATAAATAGCATCTTTATGTTAAATAAATTATATAAACATAGAAAAAAATGCTTGTGTATATGAAATGAAACAGCGAATTGGTTGACAGAAAATATGTTGCCAAATTTCCTTCCCCGCCAATGCTATTTTCTCTATTTCGCCAAGATCCCTATACTGGAAAAGTACCAAAATATGTTTGCACGTTTAGGATTGAAATAAATGGCGCAATAGCGTACATTTTGGTATGGTGTTGGTATATCGTAAATGTAGCAAAATGTCTCCAAAAAACTATTTCTCAAATTTCGCCAGTTCTCTGTAAATTCGGTTACAGAATTGGTTCGCTTTAAAAACACAGAATCAATTTTAACCTTTTCCTAAGTTAATTGTGCGTCGAACCACGCCCGGTAACATACGTCATTTGTCTGTAGGCTCAATTATGTAACTTATCTGTACCTAATATGCCGATTGTCTCTGGACTCGATTACGTAATTTATCTCCTTAATTAAGGCATACTTTAAAAACTACATCTACTTTCCAATTTTCCTGATTTTAGATCAATGGGTATTGTTAGATGTTATAAAGCTTGGGGCAATTCGGGCTTCAGAAAGTGAGATTTGTGACCAAATGATATGAATAGCTGTGAAAACAAATAAAATGAACTTTTATGCTTTTTAAAATATGTATTCCTATATATAAACCTTTTATTTATGAATATTAATGTTTTTGTTATTTATGTACAACTTACTTCTGTTTTTATATAAAAAGAGATAAGTGTCTTCTTTATAGTATATAAATTCTATAATTATTGAACAGAAAATATGCATTAAAACTTTCCTTTTCTCTCCAAACCCATTTCTTCCACTTCGCAAAGGAAAAATTTGAAAATTACAGAATTTACCCCCTTGCACTATGACTAAACAGTGTCGAACAATACATTATATACTAAAACTATCTCTGAAAAATTGCCAAACTAACAATGCAAATTCTATCAAAAACCGTTTATTATAACTTTTTTTAAAGGCTAAATTGTGATAATTGAGTTCACCAGATTATAGAATTTTCCCCAAAACTGTATGGCTAAGCAACGTAGAAGGACATGGTTTATACTGAAATCTTTCCTTGAAAATTATCTAATTACAGTCCAAGTTCCATCGAAACACATTCGGCAAAATCTTTTATAAAGGCTAATTTTTCATTATCAGGTTCATCTCATAAAAGAACTTTAAACCATAATGCGATTCCAAGCAACGTAGAACGACGTGTTACGTGCTAAAACCTTCCCCGAAAAATTATTTATCTAACAGTGTAAGTTCAGCAAAACCCAAGTTCTAAGCAGCCGGAATGAAATTTCCATTTGAATTACAAACACGCACATATATATATATAAGTAGAATTAGATTTTTCAAAAAATGCAGTCGTCTACTTGAAAAATAACCAATATTGAAAATGCGCTCAAACCGAAGCCACGCTTGTGCATTTTTGGTTTAAAATTAAATTGTTTGGCGATAAAATGAAATCCTAAATAAACAGACAATATGAAACTCACAAGTACCGTCATTTTTATAATTACATCTGCTAGTTTCTTCTGAAAGTCACATGATGGATGAGTTAAATAAAATAAAAAGTAAATTATAAAAAAAAATCTAAATCAAAAACAAAATTGTCACTCAGATATTATCTTATCAGATTTGCTGATGCATTTTTTTTAACCTGACGCAAGCGATAAATTGCCAGATATAGTTTAAAACTGCAATCTTTCATATTGAATAAATTTTTAAGCATTAAAACATTACCTTTCATTTTTAAATTCGATATTGTCGTTTTATAATATTGCCACTCGTCAAAACTATTTTTCTTTTCTCTTTTTTTTTTCTTTTAAACAAAATTAATAAAAGTTTTCTTCCGATATGAACAGCCATTTCAATACGAATACCATATCAACGAAATTTATCGCCAATAAAATAACAGAAACACTTTCGCCCAAAATAACACAACTTTCCGTCATAATTCTATAACTATTCTAGGTAGAATGATGTGTTATAACTTAACACCTTCCCTGAAACAATACCTATCTAACGGTATAAGTTCCGTCAAAATCCATGCAGTAGAACTCGAAATCTAGGCGTTCGGAAAAACATTTCCGTTTGGATTTTATATATATAATAGATAATAGAATAGATAATAGATTTTATATATATATAATAGAATAGATAGTAGATTATGTGTTATGAACTATCTCAAAGTTTAAAACAGATCGCATTGTTAGATTTCCTAATTTTAACAATATCGCGTTATGTTAGTTCCACATTCCACCACCAGGGAGCGCACTCTAGTCTTAACGAAAGCGTATCTGAACGAAACTCCTTCATGCAACCTTTCGTAGATACATGAATCGGGAGGGTGGCGGTCTTAACCAATAATTTAAGATAATTGCTGAAATTATTACGAAAAATATTTTAAAGGGGCCCTACGCGGGCCCCTAATAGAGTTAGAGGAAATCGGAAGACGGCAAAATAATCTCGGGGAAAAGTTTGCTTGGGTGCTTTGGAGCTACTTTTGGCGCGAGATCTAAGCTCTACGACCAATAGGAACCCAGATATTTAAGGAAATATGAAGTAACAACGCCCAAAAGAACAGAATTTTCCGTAATAATTCTATAACTAATCTAGGTAGAATAATGTGTTATGGCTTAAAACCTTCCCTGGAACGATACCTATCTAACGGTATAAGTTCCGTAAAAATCCATGCGGTAGAACTCGAAATCTCGGCGTTCGGAACGAAATTTCCGTTTGGATTTTATATATATAATAGATAACAGCTTCTTTAAAAGCAAATGGCCTGCATTAGTTAACAGGTTGGTTGGTTGGTTGATTTGTGACGGCCGATTATCTACACTAGGGATATAGGCCCGAGGGGGAGTGCCCTTCGTGGGGGTCTTTCTAAGGGAACCTAACCCGTATTAACGCATGGAAATCCATGGCTCGAAGAAAACCACGAAAACTCCGAACGATTAGGCCGACGGGCGAGATTGGAATCGAACCCAGCACTTCCCGTCTACCAGTTTCGAGAGCAGAACCTCTCAGCCACTGGTGGGGCGCATTAGTTAACAGAGAGACATTTTCTCCAACAAGACAATACAAGACCGCACACGTGTCGCAATAAAGTATAAAAGCTTGACGGAATTGAACTTTTACCTCATCTCGCACATAGTCCGGACCTTGCTCCTTCTATCGTCACATGTTTCATTCTATGGTCATCATTTTTTGGGGGGAAAGCGCTTGTGTAATGTTTACGATCTGGAACAGGGTTTTCTAGGCTTTTTTGCTTCCAAATCCAAAGATTGGTATCAAAATGGTATTGTTCAATTTTCAGGAAGATGAAAAGAAACCATAAAATTTCATGATTTATATATTGATTTGTAATACATTTATTTTACATTGAAATATTGCAGCAAAGATTTCATTGTGAAAACGAAATTACATTTAAAAACCTAATATTTTCCAAGCGACAAAATAGCTAAATGTGGTTTTTAGGCACGTAAGCCTAATTTTCAAAAAATAAATATTCTAATATTTTATTCCCTCTAAATTTCCGGTTAAGGGGCCCCTTTTCAATCTCTAGCCGAGGGCCCACAAAGGCGCCAGTCCGGGCCTGCACGTCGTGACTATTCTGTTTTATTTGAAAGCACGAGTTTGCTGATCTAATGTCACAGGTTTGTCAAGGTCAGTTTTAACACATTTTTGTTTGAAAATAGGCAATATTAAACCCGCTGTATCGTTTTTATTTCAAAAGTTGAAATTCTGGATAATCCTTGATGTTGTTTACGAATTTCAGCTTGACTTTTAACAAATTATTTAGCATTATTCAGCAATAAGTATTTTTTTAAATCAAAGTGCCATTCCTAAAGTATTGAAAAATTAAAAAAAACTCCTGCAGATAGCTTCAGATAATTAAGTTTTTATTAATAAACCAGCATCATATTAACTTGCAGTGCATGTATGTATGTTTAGTTGAAATCTTAGAAGTCAAATTTAAACCACTTTTAATTATCTTATTGAACCGAAACAATGAATATATGTGTAATTTGAATGACAATACAATATTATTCTAATTTAAAGAACGTAAAAGTTTGTTTATAATACTGTTTCTACAGGGCTTCACAAAAATTTAGATTAAAACTTGCAAGTTAATTTTAAATCAATTTCAATAATCTGATTGAGCTGAAACTTTACTCATGATATGTAGTTCTGATGAAAATGCAATATTATTATAATTTATGGAACGTAGCAGTTACACTTTTTTTACAGGGCCACATAAAAGATTAGTTCAAATCTTGCAAGACAATTTTAAACCACTTTCAATTATCTGATTGGTCTGAAACTTTGTCCACATGTGTTTTTCAGATGACAATTCTATCAAATTATAACTTCACGAACTTTGAAATATGCATTTTTTACATGGCCGCACAAAAGTTCGCGGAAAGATTGTTGCTAAAAAGCAGAAATTTTAATTAAATTTCAACAAAATTACTATAGGTTATTGAGATACACAATAGCATTTTTTAAATTGAAAAGAAAGTGCGTAGCTGTTGTATTTCTTTTACAGGGACACATAAAAAATTCGGGTACATTATCGTCTATAAGCAGAAATTTTATTTGAAATTGAATAAAATTTATATAGGTTATTTATTCACACAACAGCATTTTTTCAACCAAAAATAATTTTGGTGCTATTTATATGTTTTACGGGTACCACAAAACATAAAAAAGAAATTTAATATGATTTTATTTTTAAAATTTTATTTTTCAGTATGACTACACAAATTTCTCGTGCAATTCTGAGTAGACAAAATACAAAAAATAAACGAATGTTAACTTACATGTGTGCATTAAATTGTTTTCTACTTAATTGTAAAATAAGTATGTTTAACGCATTATTTGTTATGCATTATACAGGGTGCCCACTAAAGTCCTTCCCACGTTCTTAATTGCCGAACGGTTGCAGGTATAGTCATAAAAGTGGTGTCTAGGTATAGTTAAGTGGCTATGTGCTACCAGATGAGACCGTTTTCAGCGCCACCTGGTGCAAAGCAGCTGAGTTAGTATTCCTATTTCGGAAACGAGATTCATTTAGCATTCATGTTCACAAGATGTCCTTTCTAACTAAATCTATGATGCTCTACAAATTTTGTCATTCACTTTTAACCCATATTTCGAACTGTTTTCGCGATAGGAACGCTAATGCCGCCATTTTGCACCAGGTGGCTCTGTAAGCGGTCTCATCTAGAAGAGCATAGCCTCTTTACTATACCTAGACACCACGTTTATGAATATAGATGCAGTCGTTCCTCAGTTAAGGGGTAAGAACGGTCTTTAGTGTGCAATCCTGTATTTTTATTTTAAGACGTTGTTAAATAACCAAATATTTATCACTGTTTGAGTATTTTATTAGTGATGCATTAAAAAAAACCCCAGCAAAAACTAATTAAAGTTCAACGAAATAATTTTGTCCACCTACATCGTCAAAACGTCCCACTGTTCTGTGCTGGACTTTTTTGTACAAGTAAAGTAATGACCGAATGTCTATAAGGATGCACCCGTGTAGTTGGATTAGAGTAGGTTTGCAAATTATCTTTGGTTTCACTCCACTAAACTCTCAGAATCTCAGCGGTAATTTTTATGGCAGCTGCAGTAATATTCGTTTTAAGTAATCACTCTGCTTTGACAATTTCTAAAGCATTACCATTATTCTGTTGCTGAACAGTTTTTTAAGTTTTTGAGACTACGATTTCAATCTCAAAGAGTAAGTTTTGTTTCTTGTTTTCTTTTGCAGATGGAGAAGAATATCGGGATTTGTGTTTGGGTTGTTATTTACCATTTTTGCCAAGAGAACTTTTCTTTCTTCTTCCCGCTGTTTTCTTAATTTACGAAGAAGCCCCAGATTTTTTTGCTATGCTACTTTTATGGGTACTTACTATAACTTAAGTAGACGATCACTAAAAGCAAAAAATTGATAGGATAATTAAGAAAAATTAGAAAATTAAATTAAAAAATAAAATTATTTTTTAAATCTTAAAACTTGCGAAATATAGTGATTTATTTTATTTGGCATTAACCAGATAAATCTGATTATCCCGGAACTCGCGCGTAGTTGAGAGGTGTTAAACGCATTTGGGGCTGCAAGCCATTTTTCCTATTATTATACCATGGCTCGCGTACAGTGTTTGTTTCATAGACAGAAAAAATAATTCGGGGACGTTGCGAAATTTCTGACGAAAATTTTTTTTTAGTTTCTAAAAAATTTATTTCCATAAGCATAAGGAAGAAAAATCCTCCCACAAACAGATAAAATTCATAATCGCTGTGGGTCGGCGGGGGCGCGACATTCATAGATGATGTAAAGGTGGAATGGGGTGGGGGCAAAAGTTTGAGAACCACTGCAATAAGATATCACAAAAGTATATTATAAAATCCTCAAATCTAAAGAACTTAATGAAACTAAAATGTGAACTTACTAATATAATCCAACGAAAGCTGTAGATCGAATAAGAAAATGATACTTATAAATGAATTAGAACTTTCTGCGAAGAAAGTTACAGTAAATGATCGACGGCCAAAATAAATAAATAAAACCAAGGCTGATAGTCAAAATTTGGCGCCCCCTCTATTTCCGCGCCCGGGGCGACCGCCCCCTTCGCCCCCCCCCTTTCGCATGGTGCTGAACAGAATTATTGTTAACCACTTGAGGGGCGGTGAGATATATTTTATCCCACCTACGATTAATGAAGATTTACACCAGAAAGAAATTACGAAATTTTATTTTTCTAATTTTGGTGAATAAAAGTCGTAAAATTGCTTTTACTTATTTTGAAATAATTTTTTTCTAATTTTCCGGTGGGAATTCAGCATTACACAAACGCAGTTGTTTGCCCTTCAAGGGGTTAAACTTAAAATTACACTATGTGCAAATTACTTAAAAGATGAAAAAATATTTAAAAAGGTATTAAATTACTTTAATATACTTAGTACTTTCAACTATATACATTACCTTCATCAGATAATGCAAAAATACAAGCGTATTATTTTCATATTTCACGTAGTTGGTGTCGAAAGGAGTGAAAGTGAAAGTCAATTTTTTAGAACACATTGGGAAAATAAAAATATGGATATAGAGGGAAGTGGAATATTACATGTTTTATGATTCTTTAAGCAAACTGAGCCAAATTATGGGTATGTTGTAGGATTATAGGAATTTGGCTGTGTTTGCTTAAAGAATCATAAAAGAAGTAATATTCCACTTCCCTCTATATCCATACCTTTATTTTCCCAATGTTTTCGGGATCTAAAAATTGACTTTCACTATAAACACATGGTGCGACGAAACGATCGTCAATCTTAATAAAGATTTTCTATCACTTTTTATAGCATTTTTAACTTTAACTTTATTTGACTTTCACTTTCACTCCTTTAGACACCAACTACGTGAAATTTGAAAATAAGACGCTTGTATTTTTGTATTTTCTGACGAAGGCTATGTACATAGTTGAAAGTACTAAGGATATTAAAGTAATTTAACACCTTTTTAAATATTTTTTCATTTTTTAAGTAATTTGCACATAGTGTAATTTTAAGTTTAACTTTTTAAAGATTAATTTAGCATTCTATTTATTTATTTGCTGAAAATTACTGTTCTCGTACAAAGAAAATACTTTGCACATACAAAGAAAATACTGTGAACTTTGCACAGTCACCAAGCTCAGGCCGCTTTGGTTTCGAACATGCGAACATCGACCCAAGCTACTCATTTTCTGGCAAGCATGCTAACCACTGGACTGAGTGAACCTGAACCCCACATAATTATGCTACGGAATGGCGTCAAACTAATGATAGACAGATTAAACCCAATTGAAAATATAATAACTTATAAATCATCAGATCAGGGGTCTCAAGAGACTTTAATTTTCATCTCTCTTCACACAATATCTGAGGAACTGAAATCTGCAATTTAAACTATTAGATTATATAAGGTAGCATATAAGCATATAAGATTAAGAAAGTTTAGCTTTTAAGAACTTTTATATTAAACACAATTTCATGCAATTATACTCTTCAACTGCGTATTATTCGATTTCTTAGAAAAAAGAAATGTCGTACTTTTTATAGGGGCTATCTTCAGGAGTACCTATTTTATATACAATTTTAACTTTTTTTTCTCGAAATCTTTCGTGATCAGGAAACCCAAAATGAATGAATTATTTTAATAAAATTTCTTTTTCTGACATTTTATGAAACAGAGTTGCTTGGTCACTGGTAAAGTAAAAAAGAAAAAATAATTACTTATGACAACAAAAAATATAAAATTGAAGAGGTAAAGTAGTACATTAAATATTTCGATAAGATGCAAAACTCCCTAAAAAAAATCAATAGATAATTTAAAATTTGTGACATATGTAGGATAAATATTCAAATCTATTGAAACAAGTTAAAATCCCCATCCGGGAATTTTAGCATCCATAATTTAACATTTAAATCAATTATCCATATGAGCCATTTTCTATTCAGTGAATGGTAAGATTGAAAATCGTCTGAAATACCATAGAATTATGACGTAAATTAAAAAGTTCCCTATTTTTCGAACGAATGAACCAAATTTGACCAAAAACTATAGTAATTAATTCCGAGTACCTCACCAACATACCTGCCTAATTACAAATTAACCGGATGCTTGTTTCAGGCAGTTATTGCGAGACATACACCCAGACGAATAGACATCTACGAGTAAAACTTTTTGGGTCTCTAAAATAAGCCTTTACATGATGTTTCGGCCATAATTAAGAAATTGCATTTCTAAATCAAAACTACGCTATCTAGTTTTAAGAATAAAAATTTTAAAAATTCAACGCACTTTTTACAAATTTTTATTTATGTGACACAGTGGTTAAAATTAGAAATACGTTGAATAATCTATATTTAATACGTTATGGACATTTTTCACGGGGAAGGAGGAATTTTACAACTCCGAGTGGGCCATTAATTAGTCCAGGGGAGAAAATGCGCTTCTAAACTATTATTAATAATAAAATCCCCAATTTTCCGAGAGGGAGGGAAATTCCGATGCACCATACAGGAATGTCACCCATCCTTGGACCATTTCCCTGAATTTATCACTAATTCAGTCTTAATTCTTTTAATATTAGTCTTAATTAGTATTAATATTTAAACACACCTTTTTACATACATGCTTACAATAACATTCAATGCATACATACAACAGATATAACAACCGATTTTCCAACAAATGAAAGTAACTAATAAGGAAGTTTCCATAATCTGAATTTTCAACACAACAATATTTTTTTCCCGTGATCAGTATGAATTTATCAATGATACGGGGTTTTCGTAGAAATTGGAAGCAATAAACAAATCTGTCGCTTAAAATATCACATAACTATAACAAGCCGTATCCAAAAATGCAGCAGCGCCTATTCCTGTTTAAAAGCTAATATTATTTTTACATTGGCATCACTATCTAGGTAACCGCCTTCGAATAAACAAACATTTCCTTCAGCAACATTTGCGCCCGACATTTAACAGAAGTAATGAAAACTGAAAGATACCGTGCTCATCCTATCGCTATTTCTGGAAGAGGAAAATAATGTTGCGAACGCCATCTATCGCGCATTCTATAAACTAATACTTCCTACTAAATCAGTATTTCAAATATATTTATTTTGTTCGTCCTTTCTTTTTAAATCTATTCAGTGGCGAAGAAAGAGTGGGATGCGGGGGGGGGGGGGGGGGGGGGGGAGGAGAATCATCGAGGTCCCGGTAAAAAAGAGGTCCCTATTACTATAAGTTTGTGACACTTATATGGATTTTATTTTATTTTTTACTTTTAAAGTTCGAAACCAGCTTTTGTGTTAAGTTGGAATAAATACGGTTACATGCTCATATTATTTTTTTTTAATAGAATATAATTTAGCATGGAAATCACAAATAGTGCAAACTTATTAATTAAAATTAATTTGATTTATAAAGGAAATTAATTAACTTTTTGAGGCCTAAGTGATTGTGTGTCTGTGATGTGGAATTCACACCGAAAAAATTATTTTAAAATATGAAAATGTCATTTTGCAGGGGGGGGGGGGGGTATTTTCATTTTAGTTTAAAAAAAGTTAATTTGTTCAAAGTTCTGGTATAAGCCTTGATTAAAATTAAATATGATAAAAGATATCGAAAGCGTTAGAAAGTAAGTTGTTATAACCATATAATTTGATTAAAAATTAATTTAATTTAAAAATAACGTAATTTAATAAATATTATTGTTAACTTCTAAAATTCACCTTTTTTGTGAATACGTACACCACTTCGAAACTATATCCTCAAGGCTCTATGCGATTCTGTTTCTGTTTTAAATAAATTGGTTTAGTGTTCATTTGTAAGTAAATTTAAGAGAATATTTTGGAGAATTCAATTATGCAAAAGGAAAAGGTTTGTTTCTTTTTAGCGATAAAATGTAATTTTTAATCAGGTGTAATAAAATCGTCTGTGAAAATAATCAAATATGGCAGGTTAATTTAAATATGTAAAAAGTCCCTAAGGTTATCTCTAAAGTTAGGATTGTCATCTTTGCTTTTTTAGAGAAATAAAATTTCAAAAAAATTATAAAAGGTATATATATATATATATATATATATATTGTATATTTATATTATTTCTTAATTGATCTAAGTACTAATATATATTTTTTTCTTTACAAAAAAGCCATTAATGGCCGATTTAAGGGAACCGTGAACCTTTTATTTGAGCAAAAATCTACCCCAAAACCGACATTTCTTTTTGTGTGTATTATTATTCTCTAATTTGTAGTGCGTCATTCGTGGAAAACCGCATGCAGATGCTATTATTGCACTCAAAATTACAAGTGTTTTAATTTTGTTCACAAGTAATTTTTTGACTTTTTATTATACTTTAAATCTGTTTTTCTCAATTCTGATGTTTCAGCTTTTTTTTTAATTTTTGTAATGCTTCTTGCTACTTAATTTTTAATCATAATTCATGAAACTGAAAAGGAAGAATCCTAATACTGCTTATAAAGAAACTGTGCATGCATTTTAAAATTCGACTTTATTAAGAAAATTAAATTTTATTTTTAACTGATTATGAGGCAGAATTTTGATGAAAATCGAAATAGAATTCAGAAAAATATCTCTAAAACATTAACTATTTATTGGGTTATAAAATTGATGCATAGATTTGTTTGTAATAGCGTTTTGCGTGATTAAAATCCAAAATTGAGGAAATAGCTAACAAATTAAGATACAAGGAGCATTTTAAAATTTCGTTTTAAAATTTTAAATTTTTAAAAAGATCTTAAATTTATAATAAGATTGGAAATTTCTTTTAAGGTGTTCTATATACTTATGGTGAAATATATATTTGCACAAAACTTGAAATTTCTATTAAGAAAATTAAAGGATTTTTTTTTAAACGTCCACCATCCCCTTAATGAACGAATTATTTCTAAATTGCATATTATTATTAAAATAGCAGTAAACCCGTTCTTCACACGGAGAGAATATACTCATCAACTTAATCATAGAAAGACCATCGATGAATATGACATATGTAAAAACAAAGTTGCCAACCTCCTGAATTTTTGAATACCAATAAATTCTTACAAAAATATTCCCTGTATTTAATTGCAGAAATTGTGCGATTCTATAAAACAAGTGTTTCTATATAAAAATATGGGTATCATAAAAGTAGAGAGGCTGGATAACTATGTAAAAGTAATATCGGCAATTTCATCCATACAAATGAAACATATTACACTGATTGTTTAAAGAAGATGTACTTTTCCCTTTTATTTTCATCCTAATCCGAGGTTAAAGTCCTACATCACAAATATAATTTTTTTTTTCATTTGCATGATAAAAAAAGCAGAGAAAGTATTTGAAGGGCTAAATGGAGAAAATCCATTGCTGAAACGGACTCAATTGTAAAATAAAACTTTTTATAAATAAAGACACAATATTGCTTAATGGTACACAAAATACGAACTTTAATAAGCTAAAAGTTGATTTCTACGTTTCGAGCTGTTTCTACAGCCGTCTTCAGGAAAATATGATGGTAATAAGGCTCAAAGTTCAGAGACGAAAGCTTCCTGTGCAAGAAATAATTAGTCGAAATAAAAATGTTAGGATCCCAATGGATCAGAAATCTGGTATATATGAAATCCCTATAACTTTATCTAATAATGTTGAAAAAGTCTACATCGGCATGACAAAACGTAAGTTATCAGTAAGGATTATAGAACATCGCAGAGACATTAAACAGCGTAAACAGAACACAGCTCTTTCTAGGTTATACTTGGCTAATGAAGTCTGCCATATTAACTTTGCTGAAGCAAAAATTATAGTTCCGTGCAATAACCCCTTTGAAAGTAAAATTAGAGAATCAGTTGAAATCATTGCACGTGAAGATAAACCTTGTAACGATAATTTATCCTATAATATCCCAAAAATCTGGCATAATATCATAAAGTCATAGTTCTCCATCCATTTACAATATTTCAGCTTAAACTTGTATTATGTTGCCAAAACTTGATTGAAAACTCAGTTGAACGTGGTTTTGTCCCTCATGTCTAGATAGCGGCACGCGTGGTTTTTTTAATCGACCTGTTTAATTTCTTTGATATCAGTTCATTAATAATTATTTATTTTCATTAGATGGCAACACTACATTTTTATATTCAAATCATCAACATTTTTGTTTCGACTAATTATTTCTTGCACAGGAAGCTTTCGTCTCTGAACTTTGAGCCTTATTACCATCATATTTTCCTGAAGACGGCTGTAGAAACAGCTCGAAACGTAGAAATCAACTTTTAGCTTATTAAAGTTCGTATTTTGTGTACCATTAAGCAATATTGTGTCTTTATTTATTAGTTTTTATGGTGCAATTGTCCAATATGTGTTATTAAAACTTTTTATTTAAGGCTGTTCTTAACTGCTCTGCTCAACAAGCGCAAAACGTTTTGACATATTTACGAATTCACTTTTTATCAGAAAGATATAAAATTGGAAAGCCTGGTCATGGAAGCGATTCGGAATGGAACTGTTTTTCCATTTTTTCATCAATCAATTACCTATTGAGTTATAAGCGAATTCGATCACGTGACAAACCCGTTTTTCGCCCACTCTTGAGTGCTCTTTCTCCCTTCGAGCGGAAATTCGGTTCAAAACGCCCACTTTAACATTATTTTCTGAAAGATCTATTGCGTTTGCAAAAAAATGGAAAAAACAGCTCAATTACATAGTTTCTGAACAACAACACCAGCTAGTTTCATGCATTTTCGGACAAAAATAAATTAAAACTTATGTCAGAAAGTTGCCCTTTCGATTTTGCCCTTAACCTTTTCAGTTCCGAAGCTAAAATAATAATACAAAATGCTTATTCAATGGTTTTTTCCAAACAAAATAACATCGTAAATGACAGAAAAAATATCTTTTATGAAATTGATCCTTCAAGCGCTTAGTAATTTAGGTTCAAAATTATGGATCTAAAACTACAAACCCCTTTAAAAACACCAATTTAATAACATTAACATGAATGAAATCACAAACTTAAGAGCTTTAAATAAGTAAATAATCTACAAATCCTCAAAATGTTTTATTGAAAAAGACTTAAGTTAAATACTTATGAAAAATTCTCACTTCCTCGGTCATACTGTCTTTTGGGCATTTTTAGGGATTTTGCAAACTCAGATGAAAATAACATTTAATTTACGTGCAGGGCCGTAGCGACCGCCCCCATACCCCCCATTTGGGGGGGGGGGCTGGGCAAAGTCAGGGGCCCAGTAGTGAGCTATTGTACCTTTCAGCCGAGTGTTTTTTTTTTTTTACTTTTAAAATCTTTTTTTATGTATTTTTAATAACATTTTATTTTGTTTTATCGAAATTCTTTTTTTTTTTTTTTTTTTTTTTTTTTTTTTTGTCAAAGATCTTGGTCAGATTTAGAAATAGAAAACAGATATGTGCTTTTCTTCTATATCCATCATTCTTTATAAACGTTTTTGAAGGCTGTAAGTTCTACTTAAAAAATAAAATGGCATTTTAGTATTTTTAGGGTGCGCCTATCAATGGGCGAAAAAGCAAAACTTTTTAAATACTATTACTTCCTTCAACCAAAACAGATATGCGCTTTTTTTCTAACATCAACCATTTTTTTTTAAAGGGGCCCAGATGAAAGAAATTTTGCAGGTTCTAAATTCTTTTTTAATTGTCTTTTTTAGGGGCCCCCATAAAAGTGCGGAAAAGTTAATAGCCCAAGATTCAAAACTTTTAAGCCCATTTTTCTATTCAAATTTTTTTTAAATATGCTTTTTAATCTGACTGAGGGACCCAATAAGTTTCAAAACTTCCTTAATACGATTACTTCCTTCAACCAAATCTGCTTCCTTTCTATAGTCATTATTCTTTTTAAAGGTGCCCAAATGAAAGAAATTTTACACGCTCTTAATACTTTTTAAATTACCTTTTTGGGGGTCCCCAATAAATATGACGGAAAGTTGCAAACCAAGATTAAAAACTTTTAGGCCCCATTTTTATTATTCAAATGTTTTAAAAATAGGCTTTTTAATCTCGTTGGGTCCCCCAATAAGGTTCAGAGTTTCCTTAATACTACTTCTTTTGACCAAAACAGATATGCGCTTTCTTTCTATACTAGCCAGTAGTCTCTTTAAAGGTGCCCAGATGAAAGAAATTTTGCAGGCTCTAAATTCTTTTTGAATTGTCTTTTTTAAGGGGCCCTATAAACGGGAGAAAAAGTTGGAGCCCATGATTCAAAACTTTTAGGTCTCATATTTTTATTGAAATGTTTTAAAAATATGATTTTTAATCTCGTTATCGCCCAAATAAGGTTCAAAGCTTTCTTAATACTATTACTTCCTTCAACCAAAACAGATATGCGCTTTTTTTCTACAGCAACCATTCTTTTTAAAGGGGCCCAGATAAAAAAAATTTTGCAGGCTCTAAATTCTTTTTGAATTGTGTTTTTTAGGGCCCCCTATAAAAGTGCGGAAAAGTTAGAGCCCAAGATTAAAAAATTTTAAGCCCATTTTTTTATTCAAATTTTTAAAAAATATGATTTTTAATCTCTCTGAGGGACCCAATAAGTTTCAAAACTTCCTTAATACTGTTACTTCCTTCAACCAAATGTGCTTCCTTTCTATAGTCATTATTCTTTTAAAAGTGACATTTTGCACGCTCTTAATACTTTTTAAATTGTCTTTTTGGGGGCCCCCAATAAATATGACCAAAAATTGCAAACCAAGATTCAAAACTTTTAGGCCTCATTTTTATTATTCAAATGTTTTAAAAATAGGCTTTTTGATCTCGTTGGGGCCCCCAATAAGGTTCGAAGATTTCTTAATACTATTACTTCTTTGACCAAAACAGATATGCGCTTTCTTTTTGTAGCCAGTATTCGCTTTAAAGGTTCCTTAGATGAAAGAAATTTTGCAGGCTCTAAATTCTTTTTGAATTGTCTTTTTTAGGTCCCCTATAAACGGGAGGAAAAGTTGAAGCCCAAGATTAAAAACTTTTAGGCCTCATTTTTTTTATTCAAATGTTTAAAAAACATGCTTTTTAAACACGTTGGGAGCCCCAATAAGTTTCAAAACTTCCTTAATACTATTAGTTCCTCCAAAGAAATGTGCTTTCTATAGCCAGCATTCTCTTTAAAAGTTCCCAGATGAAAGAAATTTGCAGGCTGTAAATTCTTTTTGAATTGTCTTTTTTAGCACCCCCCCCCCCCCCCCCCCTATAAAAGTGAGGAAAAGTTGGAGCCTAAGATTCAAAACTTTTAGGCCGCATTTTTATTATTCAAATGTTTTAAAAATAGGCTTTTTAATCTCGTTGGGGGCCCCAATAAGGTTCAAAACTTCCTTAATAATATTGCTTCTTTTGACCGAAACAGATATGCACTTTCTTTCTATAACCAGTAGTCTCTTTAAAGGTGCCCAGATGAAAAAAATTTTGCAGGCTCCAAATTCTTTTTGAATTGTCTTTTTTAGGGCCCCTATAAACGGGAGGAAAAGTTGGGGTCCAAGATTCGAAACTTTTAGACCTTATATTTTTATTGAAATGTTTTAAAAATATGATTTTTAATCTCGTTGGGGGCCCCAATAAGGTTCAAAGCTTTCTTAATACTATTACTTCCTTCAACCAAAACAGATATGCGTTTTTTTTTTTTTTTTTACAGCAATCATTCTTTTTAAAGGGGCCCAGATGAAAAAAAAATTGCAGGCTCTAAATTCTTTTTGAATTGTGTTTTTTAGGGCCACTATAAAAGTGAGGAAAAGTTAGAGCCCAAGATTCAAAAATTTTAAGCCCATTTTTTTATTCAAATTTTTAAAAAATATGATTTTTAATCTCACTGAGGGACCCAATAAGTTTCAAAACTTCCTTAATACTATTACTTCCTTCAACCAAATGTGCTTTCTTTCTATAGTCACTATTCTTTTTAAAGGGACATTTTGCACGCTCTTAATACTTTATTAAATTGTCTTTTTTGGGGCCCCAAATAAATATGACGAAAAGTTAGAGCCCAAGATTCAAAACTTTTAGGCCCCATTTTTATTATTCAAATGTTTTTAAAATATGCTTTTTGATCTCGTAGGGGCCCCAATAAGTTTCAAAACTTCCTTAATACTATTACTTCCTTCAACCAAAACAGACATGCCCTTTTTTTATAGCTACCATTCTTTTTAAAGGTGCCCAGATGAAAGAAATTTTGCAGGCTCTAAATACTTTATAAATTTTCTTTTTGGGGGCCCCTCTTAAAAGAAAGCAAAATTCGGAACTCAAGATTCAAAACTTTTAAGCCTTATTTTTTTTTTTTTTCAAATGTTCAAAAATATATGCTTCTTAATCTCGTTGGGTACCCCAATAAGTGGGCCTCTATGTGCATTGCATATGCCGCCTATCCCCATATGCTCGACCTGTTTCGTTTTTAACATTTCATTTCTCTTGTCTCGATAAATTACTTATGTTAACTATACATAAATTATATTGTGTATTTATTTAATCTACTAGCAGAGCTTCGCCAGTTGCTTTTTTAAAAAAAGAACCTATTTTTTGGAGTTCTCTATTGGAGGCCTTCACTGCCTTCCGCAGCGTAAACCCGTTCCCGATATTCCCGCTCCGATCTTAAATCAAACAAGCATTGAATTATTGTATTTTTCTTTTCGATAAAAGTGATAGTGTCCAGATAAAAGTGAAATTTTCCAGCATCGTAGCTCACGTTGCTATAGAAACAAATTTGTTATTTTTCTATTTCAGCTTAATTATGACAGCAGCAAAATCTACTGGATAATTCTTCGGTTTCAGAAAAAAAAATTTTAAAAAAATCTCCGCAAAACGCGAAAAAAAGGTGTAAAAATCTTATAAAAAATTAGGCAAAAATTCAAAAATCGCTGAGGGAAAATTGATTATATCGAGCCAAAAGATTGAAACTGGAATGTTAAGAAAATCGCCATGGAAGACAAAAATACGCTAAAAATCACATAAAATGTTCGTAAAAAATTCAGAAATTTCTATGGATATATTTTCTATATTGAGCTAAAAGACTGAAACCTGATTCCTTTTAGGGATGTCAAAAATCCGCGCCGCAGATGCAAAATTTACTATATTGGGATAAAAGATTGAAACTGGGTCCCTTTTACACACTCTCTCTCTTTCTCAAAAGAAAAGGAAAAAAAAATCAGTGAATTGAAAGATTTTTTCCGTAACTTTTTTTTTCGTTCAAACAGACACACAAAAAAAAAGCTTTGATTGGATTTGCTCATTTTCCGTGAAAATATAGAAAACTCACCAATCTAACGTAAAAATTACCTAACATCCTTACTAAATAGAAAGATGCATTTTTGTCAAATCAAATCACAGTAGTGTTCCTCCAACTTTGCTGCATTGTACTTTTCCCTATTAGAAACTGAACTTTTACGCATGTTTTTTTCCCTTCATAACACGAAGAAGCCGCGAATCAAAGATCAAAATTTCTAGAAATTTTCCTTTCTAAAGACGAAAATTTCTTCTAATGTGAGATAAAATCTCTGCTAATCACAAGGGTCTTAAAAATTGGAAAAAAAAAAAAAAAAAAAAAAAAAAAAAAAACGTTCGTGAAAAATTCAAAAATTACAAAGGACGAAATTTAGTACATCGGGTTAAAAGACTAAAACCTGATTCTTTTTACTAGTGTCAAAAAATCACGTCGGAACGCGAAAAAAAAGTTAAAAATTACATAAAAAATTTGCGAAATATTTAAAAATCGAAGAAGTCTACTTTACTATATTCGGCTAAAATGGAAAGATGGATTGAAAATAGATTCCTTTTATGAATGTGGGGAAAAAAGCACAAAACTCGAAAAAATACAAAAATAGCGTAAAAAATTAAATTAAAAAAATTCGAGTCAAAAAATTTAAAAACCTGTTTCGAGGTGCATAACTTCAGGCATACAGGTAACCTTCCTGTCAAATTTTGTCCTGAACAGAAAACCATCTGGTCAGACAAAGGAAAACTCTGGGCAAACAAACATCTGTCTTTATTATTATCTACTAGGAAACCCATCTTCGTTGCCCACAGAAAGGTACCTTCTATCCGAAGGTATTTTTTTTCTTTTTAAATTTCAACTTGGGTGACAATTTTAAACTGGAGAAAACCGGAATGTATTAAAACGACATCCCAAAAGTAATTTTTTTTTAATTAGTAAATCTGTACATATATATATTTAATAAAAGGCACCAATCCGAGCAGGAAAAAAATTGTTATAAGTGAATATTTTCTGCTTAAAGAAAATCTGACTGGGCCACGCGGATGGCATTGTCAAACTGAAGAGAAAATTGAAAATTAGAAAACGACTTCCATATTATTCATTTATTTATTTTGTTTATGAGCAATACTTAGTGGTTTATAGCATTTGTAAAAGAAATTCAGTTTCAAACTTTTTTACCAAATTTTGTCCTTTGCTGTTTTTTAAATTTTCGAGAATTTTTATGTGATTTTTAGCTTTTTTTTCACTTTTCTGGTAGTTTTTTTAATATTCGTAAAAAAAAATAAACCCGGTTTCAAACTTTTAGCCCAATATAAGTAAAATTTGATCTCTGTGAACTTCGAAATTTTTTATGCAATTTTTGGCGTTTTTTTTCACGTTCTTCGGCGATTTTTTTGACATTTTTTTCCTAAATGGAAGAATTCTCAGTTAAATTTTGCAAGTCTTTTGATTAAATTCACTTTGTAAGAATATCAAGTCTGTAAGAATATCAAGTCTGTTCCTGTAGCAACGTGACGAAATGTTAAAAATTTGAATTTAATCTGGATCGAAATAAAGAAATTACAATAATTCAAGGTTCGTATGATTCGAGATCGGAGCAGACATACCCCTATAGGTGTACCTTGTCGAAAGCAGTGCAGCCCAACTACAAATTCGTTCAATTTGAAGTTCGTTTTGGAAAATCCGACCAGCGAAACTCCGCTGGTGTTGTTATAAAATGGAACTCGGGTAGAAAATTAAATATAGATATTTCTGTAAGATCTTAGAGGGGGGGAGGCGAAAAATATGTTTGGGGGGGGGGCTCAGAAGACCTTGTTACGGCCCTGTTTACGTGGGAATCACCTTAGATGCTGTCATTTATTCCTTTGCTTTGAACGCGAAAAACATTCAGCTATTAAGAAGTGATGTGAAAATGTAAAAAAATTGGACATATAAGTTTTTATAAGGAAAACTAGTAAACCCCGCGGCTTTGCTCGCGTAATAGTTGAAATATGCCAAGTGATATTTGCATGACTATTTTTTATTAGAAGAACACTTTTTGGAATAATTCCAAAAATTACAAATTAAGCCATACTTTGACTAAACTTCATTATAAAAGTGCAACAGACAGAAATGAGATTTTAATTAATAAGAAGAACTAAAACTAATTCCAAATAAATGATAATTTAGAAAGTATTTTTAGATTGCATTGCTGTTTGAAAGTATTGCTCATTTCATGCGCTCATATCAGTATTCATTCGAAGTTTTGAATTTTTTAGAAACCATCTTAAAACCTTTACATCTTAAAGTTAACTACAATGTTGAATTCCAAGCTTCTTGTCCAACAGTCTACCACCTCTCTGGTGTTAGTGGTGCCAACATAAAATGCCGAAAGAAAGTTGAAATAGAATATTTCGAAAAATGTTGAAACAGAGACTGTCACCACTAATTTTCCAACATTAACCTTGAAATGGGTTGGTATTTCCTAAAATTCTATAGAAAACGGAATTTAGATGTTTTTAAAGGCTTTCTTGTTGTTACTGCCAACCAAGTGGTAGTGGAACCGGCATAAAATATAGCCTGTATAGGATCAGGGAACATCACTCTTGATTCGCAACCAATAACTTCTGTAATCGGTTCATTATTTCCTGAGATTCTATAGAAATCGTAATTTAGGACTCTTTTAGAATGCTTTTCGCTCCTTCCCTTCGCTTCACCCCTTTTTAATTTCGAATTTATTTTCGACTGTTCTTACAGGGCATTTATATTTTATAAGTAACTACCGTCTATATTTAAAGTTTCTAGCCGCTTCAGATGTCAGAAATCGCAATTTAGAAAGTTTTTTGCTCCTGCAAGCCTCTAGGGGTTGTGGCACCGACATAAAATATAGTTTATGTTTGAGCAGGTTCTATCACCATCAATTTGCAACCATTATGTTTGAAATCGGTTTCGTATTTCATACGATTGCATAAAAATCGTAATTTAGAACGCGTATAGAACGCTTTTCGCTCACTTCATCCTTTTAAATTTGGAATTTTCTTTCGACAATTCTTAGAAAGCATTTGCATCTTTTAAGTAATTACCGTCTATATTTAAAGTTTCTAGCCTCTTCAGATGTCAGAAATCGCAATTTAGAAAGTTTTTTGCTCCTGCAAGCCTCTAGGGGTTGTGGCACCGACATAAAATATAGTTTATGTTTGAGCAGGTTCTATCACCATCAATTTGCAACCATTATGTTTGAAATCGGTTTCGTATTTCATACGATTGCATAAAAATCGTAATTTAGAACGCGTATAGAACGCTTTTCGCTCACTTCATCCTTTTAAATTTGGAATGTTCTTTCGACAATTCTTTTAAAGCATTTGCATCTTTTAAGTAATTACAATTACAAATTTAAAATGTTAGACACCCCCCCCCCCACCCCTCAGTAACACAAAAAACGCAATTTAGAACATTTTTTGCTCCTGTAATCTCCAGGTGGTAGTGATAACAACGTAAAATATAGGCTATGTTGGAGCGGGGACTGTCACCATCAATTTGAAACCATTACTTCTGAAATCGGTTTATATTTCCTGAGATTGCGTAGAAATCGCTATTTAGAACGTTTTTAGAACGCTTTTCGTTCATTTTCACCCCTTTTAAAATTTCAAATTTTTAAAGAACTCTTCCTAGAGAGCATTTACATCTCATAAGAAATTACCATGCCAAATTTCAAGTTGCTAGCCCCTTCAGTATCACAAAAATCCCAATTTAGAAAGTTTTTTAAAATGCAACCGCAAGGTGTTAGTGACGCCGTCATGAAATAGATCCTATATTTGAGCAAGAGCTGTCATCATCAATTTCCAACCATTACTTTTGAAATCGGTTGATACTTTCTGAGACTGCATAGAAATCGCAATTTAGAACGTATTTTAAAACGCTTTTCGCTCATTTTCACCCCTTTTAAATTTCGACTTTTTAGTAAATGTTCTATGAGATCATTTTTATCTAATAAATAACTGCCCTGCCTAATTTCAGGATTCTAGTCCCTTCAGTAACACAAAAATCACAATTTAGAACGTTTTTTGCTTCTGCAAGCACTTGTTGGTAGTGACACCGACATGAAATACAGCCTATGTTGGAGCGAGGGCTATCATCATCAATTTTCAAACATTACTTTGGAAATAGGTTGGGTACTTTCTGAGATTGCATAGTAATTGCCATTTAGTACGTTTTTTAGGACTTTTTTCGCGCATTTTCACCCCCCTTTTAAATTTCGAATTTTTTAAGAAATGTTCTTAGAGATCATTTATTATATACATATAATAATATCTACCATAATAACTACCATTCCAAATTTCATGTTTCTAGGCCCTTCAGTAACAGAAAAATCGCATTTTCGAACGTTTTTTTTTTTTTTTTTTTTTTTTTTTTTTTTTTTTTTTTGCTCCTGCACCCCCCTTTGAGGGTAGTGGCATTGACATAAAATATAGCCCATGTTGGAGCAAGGGCTGTCTCCATCATTTTGACACTATTATTTTTTAAATCGGTTTGGTACTTCTTGAGATTGCGTAAAAATGGCCTTTTAGACCGTTTTTTAGAACGCTTTTTGGGCATTTTTACCCCTTTTAAGTTTCGGATTTTTTAAGAAATGTTCTATGTATTCCATGTATCTGGGGCCTTTAGTAATACAAAAATCGCAATTTCGAACGTTTGTTTGCTCCTGCACCCCCTTTAGGGATAGTGGCACCGACATAAAATGTAGCCTATGTTGGAGAAAGGGTTGTCACCATCATTTTGACACCATTATTTTTTAAATCGGTTAGGTACTTCCTGTCGTTGCGCAAAAATCGCCATTTAGAACTTTTTTTGCTCCTGCACTCCCTTTAGGGGTAGTGGCACCAACATAAAATGTAGCCTATGTTGGAGCAAGGGTTGTCATCATAATTTTGACACCATTATTAGGTAGCTTTCATTACAAAAAGCTACCTATTGCAGCCGTTCGGAGGAAAGCGATTTAAAAAAATTTTGGTATATTTTCATCGATCATGACCCCCAGACCCCGAAACCACCCTCCGTTCAAAAGTTGATATATATATCTATCTATACTCCTATTATAAAGAGGAAAAAATTGTTTATTTGTAGGAGGTAAGCTCTGGAACTACCGAACCGATTCCAAAAGTAATGGTATCAAAATGATGGTGTTAGTCCAACTTAGAACATAGGCCATATCTTATGTCGGTGCCACTACCCCAAAGGGGGTGTAGGAACAAAAAACGTTCTAAAAATGCGATTTTAGCGTTCCTGAAGGGCCTAGAAATATGAAATTTTGAATATTAGTTACTTATAAGATATAAATGATGTCTAAGAACAGTTCTTAAACAATTCGAAATTTAAAGGGGGTGAAAATGCACAAAAAGCGTTCTAAAAAACGTTCCAAATGGTAGTTTCTACACAATCTCAGGAAATACCAAACCGATTTAAAAAATATTGGTGTCAAAATGATGGTGACAACGCTTGCTCCAACATAGGCGATGTTTTATGTCGGTGCCACTACCCCAAAGGGGGTGCAGAAGCAAAAAATGTTCTAAAAATGTGAATTACGTGTTACTGAAGGGCCTAGAAATATGAAATTTGAAATATTAGTTACTTATAAGATATAAATGATGTCTAAGAACAGTTCTTAAACAATTCGAAATTTAAAAGGGGTGAAAATGCACAAAAAGCGTTCTAAAAAACGTTCCAAATGGTAGTTTCTACACAATCTCAAGAAATACCAAACCGATTTAAAAAATAATGGTGTCAAAATAAGGATGTCAAAATGACGGTGACAACCCTTGCTCCAACATAGGTTATGTTTTATGTCGATGCCACTACCCGAAAGGGGGTGCAGGAGCAATAAACGTTCTAGAAATGTGATTTACGTGTTACCGAAGGGCCTAGAAATATGAAATTTGAAATATTAACTACTTATTAGATATAAAGGATTTCTAAGAACAGTTCTTAAACAATTCAAAATTTAAAAGGGGTGAAAATGCGCGAAAAGCGTTCTAAAAAACGTTCTAATGGTGGTTTCTACACAATCTCAGGAAATACCAAACCGATCTAAAAAAATAATGGCGTCAAAATGATGGTGGCAACCCTTGCTCCAACATAGGCGATGTTTTATGTCGGTGCCACTACCCCAAAAGGGGTGCAGGAGAAAAACGTTCTAAATTGCTACTTTTGCGTTACGGAAGGGCCTAGAATCGTGAAATTTGGAATGGTAGTTAGTTATAAGATATGAATGAACTCTAAGGACATTTCCTAAAAAAATCGAAATTTAAAAGAGGGTCAAAATGCGCAAAAAGCGTTGTAAAAAACTTTCTATATTGCGATTTCTATGCATTCTCAGGAAGTACCGAACCGATTACAAATATAATGGTGTAAAAACGATGGTGACAGATCTTGCTCCAAGATAGGCTATATTTTATATATGTTTCCACTACCCCAGAGGAGATGCAGGAGCAAAATGCGCGAAAAGCGTTTAAAAACGTTCTAAATGCCGATTTGTGGGCAATACCTCAGGAAGAATTAATCTGATTTCAAACGTAATGGTAGGAAATTGATGCTGACAGCCCCTGCTCTAACATAGACGCTATTTTATGTCGGTATCACTATCACCAAGACGTTGCAGGAGCAAAAAAAGCGTTCTAGATTTCGATATTTGTGATCGGTAGGGGCTAGCAACTTAAAATTAGGCAAGGTACATATTTATTAGATATAAATGATCTTTATGAACAGTTTCGAAAACATTTGGAAATTTAAAAAGGGGTGAAAATGCGCGAAAAACGTCCTAAAAACGTTCTAAATTGCGATTTCTACTCAATCTAAGGAAATACCAAAGCTATTTCAAAAGTAATGGCTGCAAATCAATGGTGACAATCCCTGTTATAACATAGGTTATATTTTATGTTGTTGTCACTACCATCTGAGGGTTGCAAAAGCAAAACATGTTCTAATTTGAGTTTTTTGCACAACTGAGGGTTCTAACACTTTGAAGTATGGCATGGTATTTACTTACAAGATGCAACTGCTTTCTAAGAACAGTCGAAAGAAAATTCCAAATTTAAAAAAATGAAGTGAGTGAAAAGCGTTATAAATTACAATTTTTAAGCAAACTTGTAAATTACCAAACCGATTAAAAAAATAATGATGACAAATTTTGGTGATATAACCTGCTCAAACATAAGCTATATTTTATGTCTGTTCCACTATCACCAGAGGGTTGCAGGAGCTAAAAACTTTCTAAATTGCGATTTCTGTGATATTGAAAAGGCTAGAAACTTTAAATATGACATGGTAGTTACTTATAAAATATAAATGCCCTCGAAGGAACGTCGAAAATAAATTCGAATTAAAAAGGCGAAGGGGAGGTGCAAAAAGCATTCTAAAAAAGTTCTAAATTACGATTCTATGCAATTTCAGGGAATATAAACCGATTAAAAATGTAATAGTTGCGAATCAATGGTAGCAATCTCTGATCTTACACAGGCTATATTTTATGCCGGTGATTCTACTACCTGGTGTTCACAGGAACAACAAACGTTCTAAAAAATGGCTCTAAAAGTTTTTTTAAATTACGTTTCTGTGGAATATTAGGAAATAACAAACCTATTTCAAAATTAATGTTGGTAAATTAATGGTGACACTTCCTGTTTCAACATAGCCCTTTATGTTGAGAGAGGTGATTGGACATGGAATTTGACATGATGGTTAATTTTAAGATGTAAGAAGATGGTTTCTAAAAAATTCAAAACTTCAAATGAATACTGAAATGAGCGTATTAATTGAGCATAAAAGTTTCAAAGTATTTTCTAAATTATCATTTATTTATTTTTATTTCATTTTATTAATTTAAGTCTCATTTCTGCCTAATGCAGTGTAATAAGGATGTTTAATCAAACTGTGTTTTAAATAGTAATTGTTGAATTATTCCTAAAAGTAATAAGTACCTTTTAATAAAATAATATATTACCTTTTAATAAAATAAAAATTTAGTTAGTACCTTTTAATAAAAATTAGACATATAAATATCACTTGACACATTTCAAATATTACGCGAGCAAAGCCGCGGGGTTTGCTAGTATATATATATATATATATATGTATATATATATATATATATATATATATATCCATATATATATATATATATATATATATATATCTGACCTTTGTCATACTGTAACTCTCGAATTTATGAACCGATTTGGATGTAATTAGGTATGTACATAGTACATACCAATGTCTCGACCGAGTTCGTTGGCCAGCTTCATCCGCCATTTTGTTTCAAAATGGCGGCCATTTAAAATTTTCTTAAAAGTTTTAAATTTGAAATGTGGTACCAAAGAATTGAAAATGGAAAAATATTTTTTTCTTATTTATTTGACCTTTATACAAAGATTCCGGATCAGTTTTTGTTTCGTCTATATCTTAAAAAATGGCTGAGTTATAGCATTTTGAATTTCTAGCGTGGCTGACATTTTGAAACGTCCTGATATTTGTCACGTGATAACAGGCGTATTTATGAACCGATTTGGATGTACTTTGGTGTGTACATAGTACATACAAATATCTCGACCGAGTTCGTTGGCCAGCTTCATCCGCCATCTTGTTTCAAAATGGCGGCCATTTAAAAAAATTTTAAAAATTTTAAATTTAAAATGAGATACCAAAATATTAGAAAATGAAAAAGATTTTTTTTGTATGTGTTTGACCTTAATACAAAGATTCCGGAACAGTTTTTCTTTCGTCTATATCTAAAAAAAATGGCTGAGTAATAGCATTTTGAATTTCTATTGTGGCTGACATTTTAAAACGACCTGATTTTTGTCACGCGATAACAAGCCTATTTATGAACCGATTTGGATGTTACTTGGTCTGTACATAGTACATACCAATGTCATGACCGAGTTCGTTGGCCAGCTTCATTCGCCATCTTGTTTCAAAAGGGTTGCCATTTAAAAAAAATTTAATTTAAAATTTAAAATGAGGTATTAAAAAATTGGAAAATGAAAAAGATTTTTTTATGTGTTTGGCCTTGATACAAAGATTCCGGAATAGATATTGTTTCTGAAAATTTGTTCTTTTGTTTATATCTTAAAAAATGGTTGAATTATAGCACTTTGAATTTCTAGTATGGCTAACATTTTGAAACGATCTTGTATTTGTCACGCGATAACACACGTATTCGCCTATTTCCATGTAAGAAAGCATGTGGATAGTATACATCAACATCTCAGCCAAATATAAGTTACTTTAAATAAAAGCAGCTTGGATAAAGCTGACTAATTTCGTGAAATTCTCATTCATAATGATTTAGTATTGATAAAAATTAGTACTGAATCTCCTATATTCGGTTTCCACTACATTGAGCTTCGTGTGTTTGAATAATATAAGTTGGCTTTTTTTAAATAAGGTATTTGAAAGCTACCTCTTCCTCTCGGCACTGGCCGGAAGGACTTTTTTTTAAATCGGTTTGATACTTCCTGAAACTGCGTAGAAATCGTCATTTAGAACATTTTTTAGAACGCTTTTCGCGCATTTTCACCCCTTTTAAATTTTGAATTTTTAAAGAAATGTTCCTAGAATTCATTTATATCTTATAAGTAACTACCATTTCAAATTTCATGTTTCCTGGCCTTTCAGTAGCACAAAAATCGCATTTTTAGAACGTTTTTTGTTCCTGCACCCCCTTTGGGGTAGTGGCACCGACGTAAGATACAGCCTGTGTTCTAAGTGGGACTAACACCATCATTTTGATACCATTACTTTTGGAATTGATTCGGTAGTTCCAGAGCTTACCTCCTACAAATAAACAATTTTTACCTCTTTATAATATTGGTATAGATATAGATATAGATAACAGAGGTCAGGGACCGAACCCAGGGACCGAAGAGGATAGTGTCAATTTAAAGTATTTTACGATTGTAAGAAAATGAAGACCCTCATGTATTAGAATTCTTGCTGTAAGAACCAAAATAGTGGTTTTGGTTTTTTTTAGTTTCTCTAAATTTAAAAAAAAAGAACATAAAATCATGCATACAGCACAGATTATGAAAGGTGAAAGATGTCATCTAAATGAGCAATTTAGAAAATGCATTTGAATACACGATTTCTTCTATTACCATGAATAGTCGTTAAAGTAAACGATTTTCTTTTTTTCTCTCTTTTCTTTCTTTTTTTTTTTTTTTTTTTTTTTTTAGCCCCGGTACGGTATGCTATTTCTTTCTCCCAGCTTATTTTGTGTCGCCTCCAAAAAATAACGTTACCTTACAGAAGCCAGCCGTAAAACACAGCAGTACGAATAAATACTCTATAGCAATTTTTTAAACTTCTGAACAACGCACATTTTCAATTTTTATACCGTCGTATTGGAAAAAAAAGTTCTTTTAAATGCAATTTCTTTGAAAACTGCATCTCCATTTACTTTTGAAATATTAAATTTTTTTTGTACTTTTTACGGTCATTTGCTTAATATTGGCAACGGAAGTACTTTATTTCTATAGAAAGTGAAAGAAAAATAGCAATTATATCTTTTTGTTGTCATTTTCTCATAAAAATTGAAAAAAAAATTAAAATACGTGCTATTTTGAAAAAATATAAATGAACAATTTCTGATAAAACATGGAGTTATTAGAAACTAAATTTAATTTTAAATATCTTTATTAATAATACAAACAAATGAAGGGCTGAGAATCTTTAGATAGCCGATTTTTTTGTCGAGTTTTTTGAATGACGAAAATCTCTTTATTTATTTATTTTTTTTTTTTTTGGATTTGTGTATTATTCAGCGACAGTGACGTCCTAAGCTTACTTTACTATAGATGTTGTTTAACACTGGATCGCAAATAATGAATTCTTCAGCGGATGTGGATGACGTCACCCTATGTAAAATAAAATCGCGTGTTATAAGTCTTAAAACCGAACTGGAGTAGAGTCCCGATTATCGGAGTTTCCGCTTTCAACGAGTTATTTTCTGCTGATATTATAAATGAAGTGTTAGGTGAAGATGAAAGAGCAGCCGTAAAAAGTTAGAACTATGATTTTCTGGTCAGAATGGGGGGGGGGGGATGACCACATATATATATATATATATATTTTTTTTTTTCAAAAAAAAGTATGGCCATTTTTTTTTTTCATTCTGACCAGAAAATCAGAGTTCTAACCTTTTTACGGCTGCTCTTTCATCTTCACCTAATTACTTCATTTATAATGACTGTTTCATAACAATGGAAGCCATCAGTCCATCAGAAGAAAATAATCCATTCCAAAGGTATAAGTTCGATTAACTCGGATAATCGGGACTGTACTGTATCTATATTTATATACATATATATATATATATATATATATTTATGTCATCGGGGGCGACACTAAATTCTGACAAAGCAGAATTCCTGTTTTCTAGTTTCTTTTTTGTTTGTTTGTTTGCAGCCCTGTATGTGATCTACAGACATGTATGCATAATACATAGTATACTAAAAGCTAGTTCAGCTAAACGCACAGCACAGTCGAAAATTTCCACTCAGCCATTTCCGCCAATAAACGGCTGTTATTGAGCACTTTTGTGCGACCCTGTATAGGATCTATAGAATTTATACACACCACGTAATGTTTCAAAAATATTTAAATTTAAAAACGCATACCACAACTGAAAACGATGAATCAAATTCATTAATATTGAATATGATCTGCATTCATTGAAAATCATCAAAAATGAACACACAAATCTTTTAAAATAAAAAATATTTATTGATACATGAAAGAAGCTAATATGAAAAATGTAATTTATTCTGATAAAATAATATAAATATTCCTCTTTAATAAAAAACTACGTGTTGCTGGCGACTGGCTTTTTTGCTAATCGTTGCCACAGATTAATCTCGGAAAATGAAACATTTGAAGTTACTGAAAAAATGAATAGCTCGAAAAGTATTTGTCAGAAAATTGTTAGACAAACTGCGTTGAAAAGGTAAAAAATGTATTTTCCTACCAACAACAGGTTAGCGATATAAACAAATGAATATTTCAAAAATTGTGACTAATTTTACAAATGTAAACAATGTATAGTGAGTCATTTATTTTTGAAAATTCATTGATACAAATTTAAAAACTTTCGCGTATTGAATATTTTAAATCCTGTAGTATTAATATGTATTTGACGTCATTTGCCTCTGAACCAAGGAAAAAAGTTTTTAATTTAAAAGCGAAGTTTTAGAAAACTCAAGTCTATTTTTGATACTTTTATGTTGTCCGGAGGCAAATCTTGCTAATAACCGGGGTTTTTTCACCAATAGTAGTTATTTTTTCACGTGTGTGATTTAGACACAACGCTTTAAAGTTGAAATAAAATGCTATGGTATTTATTATTATTGATATGCATTTTAAAGGAAATGAGTGAAAGGCATGTATTTTAAGTGTATGCAATATATGTATTTTGAATGTTTGTATTTTAAATAAAAGTTACGCTTTTTAAATGAAATGGGTTAAAGGTTTCCAAGGTCGCCAATATTGTTCCGATTAACATAATTCATACATTAATTTCAAGTGAAATTAATGTATGAATTATGTTAATCGGAACAATATTTGGCGATTTATCACATGGCCAAGCTAACACGTCTCTTTTCAGAGTATTTGACATTTGACGTCCACCGAAGTGGAATGCTTTAAGGCCTATAGCTACTATGGCTGTCGCCTCGAATGATTCTTATTATACAGAAACAACACCAAGTCACAACAATTTTTTATTTTTTCCATTACATATATATATTACATTACTACAATGGGACATTCACAATTACATCCATGTCTTACCCGAGGATTCGAACCCGGGCCCACGCCGTGGGAGCAGCTGTCGCTACCGACCACGCCACTGGGCGACTTTTCAGAGTATTAATGTAATAAACAATCTTTAGTTTGTTTGTTTCAGGTTTGTATATTTAATTTATTTTGGGAAAATTGATTTGATGAATAATTAACCAATTTTCCTTTTTTTTTTTTTCTTTTTTTGCAAACTTAATTATTTCTCAACATTACATAATTTTAAATTGTGTACAGTTGAATTGGGAGGGTGTGCTTTCAAATGTAAATTGTTTGAAAACTGTATTTCAATTCACTGACTTTTTATGATTTTTAAACCAAATAGCTTGATTAGGTATAATAGTATATAAACATTTTTAGCAATTATTTAAAATTTTAAGGGAAAACCTCGATTTCTACTCACCGTCCTAGGGCGAGCGTTTCCAATTGTAAATAAATAATATTAGATATGTAAGAAATTTTTATTTTTTAAATATTACTTGGTGTTTATAAACTCTATAGATCATATACAATGACACACAAAAGTTCTCAACAATATCCGTTTATTGGCTGAAATTGCTGAGTGGAAATTTTCAACTGTGCTATGCGTTTAACTGAGCTAACTTTTAGCATACTATGTAGTGTGCATACATATCTGTAGATTATATACAGGGCTGCAAAAAAATCGTATATTTTAACTATTCATGGCAATAGCAGAAATCGGGTTTTCAAATCGTTATGTGTTTTCCAAATTGTTCGTTTAGACGTCATATTTCACCTTAGTAAACTATGAAATTTTGGTATAAAATTCTAAATGTGTTGGAAAGTGTTTCATAATCTATACGCATGTTTTTTCGTTCTTGTTTTTTTTTTTTTTTTTTTTTACATTGTCCATAGAACTATATATCCCTTATTTTCTTTAATATGCAAAATTTGACAAATTCGAAAATTTTGCGTTACTTTAAGAGATTTTTTTTAACCCTCCGCATTTGATAAATGTATAATTTCTATTTAGTTCTAATGCAGCGAAAAAGAAAAATCTCGCATGTAGAGAAGCCCTTTCTGCATCGTTCTCTCTGTCATAGTTTTTCACGATTTATCCCTGTTTCTTATGGCATCTTAAAGATGAACTTTGCAGTCTTCTCTCCTTTTAATCCGGGGTGTTATTATTTTTAATATTACTTCTTTCTAATGAATTTTTCTCAACTAGTTTGTTTATTCAGTGTTATTATTGAAACTTTGAATTGTGACAGAGAAAATCGAAGCATACCTACCAACAATTTTTTTTTTTTTTTTTTTTTTTTTTCTGTTATTGTAGTTGCCACTTTTTCTCAATAGCATTCGCATTATTTAATCGTTGGAATTCTACGATTAAATAATGCAAAAATTATTATTCGGAAAGTGTAATAGCTAAAAAAGAAAGTAAGCATTGGCAGCTATGTATGTCAATAGGTGCGCAAAAAATTTGCACTTTCTTTTTTTTTTTTTTTTTTTTCTCTTTTTGCGTTGTGGAAAACGTGTACATAAGATATTATTTTTTTAACTTCCACTATATTACTTCTGGTTATAATAGAATTAACGTTAAGCATTATTATTTTAAAAGTTCAAATATCGATTTTTTTTTACTTAAAAATTTAAATTATCTACATATACAAAAAATGAAAATGGAAATCCGCTTATAAGTTGATTTCTGCCGAATGAATTTTGGTGAGACTTGCACCGTTAGTTAGATATTTTCTCAGGGAAGATGTTAATAGATTGTATGTAGTACTACGTTGTTTAATTAGAGAACTAGGAGGGAAAGTTCTATAACCAACTGAACCCGATTATGAAAGTTTAGCATTTTTAAGAGATTAACCTTTAAAATACTTATAATTCTACACTGAACGAATTTTGATGATATTGCACTGTTAGTTAGATTATTTTTCAAGGATGGTTTTAGTACTTGGCATATCTCCCTATCGTTCATTACCAAATTCTGCTATAAATATCCTCCTGAAACCCAATAAAATTTAAAACAATTTATCTTTGTCTTTACTACTTTATTTTCATCAAAAGGGTAAAAAAAATATCGTTTTTAAAGATTTTTAAATTTTTTAATTTGTTAAGGACCATATCCATTTCAATGGATTTTAAGGACTTAAGTATGATGAAATGTAATCACAGTTCAATTCAAATTTTCACATGTAAAGTGATACTGAAAAGCACTAAATTAACAAAACATTGAATCATACAAATATGTAATCAATTTAATGAATCAGGCTGCATTATTTTACACATATTTAATCTAAATTGAAATCTTTGAAGCAATTTTTTTCACTGGTAATGCACAAAAACATATTGTAACTTGTACATCTAAATTTAACTTTCTTTTGAATACATATTATTATCAATGTACTTTTTAAAATAATCATGTGCTTTAAATTTTATGAGCATCTGTGCTTCTACTTCTAGCTGTTGTAAAATATAAAGAGGATCTGATATGATTGATGCAAACCTAAAAGAAAAAAAAAAACTCAGATTTAACTATGCTTGTGATAGTAAAATATTCTTAATTGTGTAAATTTAAATTTTTTGTTTATATTTATGCAGTTAGCCGAAATATTTATCTTAATTTTCATATTGAAAAAACTTTACATATACATAATTTATAACTTGAACTTACTTCAAAGATCTCTTCCAAATCAAAATGGGCTTTTGATTTTCGCTATTTCACTTCCGTTAATTTGGCTAACTGAACCATCAGCGAAATTTTTGATTCTTTAGTAGTCTCATTTTAAGTTTCAGAAGAATCTTCATAAATTTTATTGACATTAAAATCTTCACCACTAGAATCACTAAAATCAAGATCAGAGTCATCCTCATTTGGTATTAGTTCTAATGCTTCTAATGTTGTTAACCCTTTGGCTAAAATAAAATATAAACATATGCAATATTTGCTGTTTCTTTTTTATAAAAAGTGAATAAAACATTACAGAGAGATTAAATAAACATCAAATACTTGGAAATCTAGCAAATGATTAAAACCAAAACTAATGTTAAAACTTACTATAAATTTACTCAAAACCCAACATCCATTTTAATGGATGAATTTAAATTGAACTTTAAAGCAATAAATATATCAAAATTATAGTTAAAAACTAGCTAGGGTACTACAAAAATATTAAAACTAACTTATACAATCTAAAATGTGCTTTAAAAAATAAAATAAGTAAATAAAAATTGGAACGTACTAGAACATGCTAGAATACCACGTTGATGCACCCACTTTGCCATATCACAAACAAACGAGAAGCCGTTGCCAAATTCTAAAAATTTAAAGGTAATCTTTGAAATATATACTACATTGGAGTATCAGAACTTGCTCCCAAAGAAATATTTAATGAAATTAGTAAGTTAAACCAAAACATCCATTTTAATGAATGTCATTATGTTTCCATGGTTCCAATGGATCTCCATCCATTTTAATGGATGGTTTTAATCGACTACATAATGGTCTCAGGCCCAGGAGGTTATACATAAATACTTATAATTCCTAAAAATGAAAGTTAAAATTAATTTACATGTGTCGGATGTTCGTTTAGAACATATTGCCCTCCCCGGCGTTGAAAAGTGGAAATACATAAATTTCCGGCGCTATATTTAAAAAATATCCGATGTCAGGTTATGCCAAGGGAGGACACCCACAACTGTGTAGGTTTGGCCTTAATGCAGCCGTTTTTGGACTAAATCTACACAACTGTGTAGTTTGGGATTATGTGTGCAAATATCTAAAAATAAAAGTTTAAGCAAAAAAAGTTGTTTATTAAGATAATTTTCATCAGCCACAATGAAAATGTTTGAAACAATTTTTATTTTTGGACAGACATAAATAAACATCAGATTTCTCGCATCTCACTCTTGTATGGCTGGAACAGTTTTGAAACCGGTAACTCCTGGCAGTTCTAAGATCGCCGAAACAAGGCCAGTGACTAGTTGCATCTAACCTCTTATTTTCAAATGGTATCTTTATGGGATTGTAGAATTTGGATCTGCATGAGTCAGCAACATCATATTCAATCTCATCTTCTTCGCTATCGCTGAGGGCAGACCTTGATTTTTCTTTCTGGGTAATGGTACATCCAACAGGTTCTCAGCCGAACTTAATCAAAACGATAGTAAATCAAGTTTTTTTTTTACGGAGTAACTTGTTTTCTTTGGCATTTCGTTTGTAGAGGAACCACGAAATTTACTACAGCCACTTCAAGGAAATGACCCGTTGTTTTCAAGATCTACTTTCTTGTTTAAAACTAGATTCGATATGCCTCCATTTGCTGATCGCAAATCTCCACACCTCCCATTGATGCGTTGTAGCTCATAACGCTGGCTGGACAAATGTCATCGATTTTCAATTTTTCTTCCTTCGACCATCGCTTGACGGCCTGCAACGAGTTACATCCTGTACACGTAGACGCCAGTACAACTTTCTTACTATCTTTCCACTCGACCACTACAATTCCATTTTCTGAGATGTGATCAATGCTCTCACCCCTTTTAAGAGCCGTTTACAAATGGAATCTTCACTCCATTTGGATTGTGCCTGTTTCTTCAATTTTTTTTTTCTTTTTTGTTCTTCCAGCAGCGGTATTTTGTTGAAATATCGATCAAAGTACATAAAACTAGGTCTGAACCAGAGTAAGGACTACAGCAGGTCCTAAGCCTAGATCCTTATGGTCCAGGTCTGTACTTTCCCACTGGTATATTACAAAATTTAAAACTATCGCAGATGATGCTGTTACCACAGAGTGTGGTTTGTTCTTTACATACTGCTTTATTGAGGCACGTTCTAAAAAAAAGGAATCGTCTGCTCATTTATGGAAAATTTTCCCTGATCTCATGGTAAATTGAAGCAGGCACTACGGAATCTGTCGAGCATTTGCTGAACTTTCCTTAATTTATAATTCATTCCTGGTGGTTTACTTGCCGTGTCGACAAAATAGAATGAATTTATCAAATTTAAATATCTATATCGTGGTATGCATGTAACTCATATAAAACATAAATCATATATGACATCTATAACTCAGAACAGAAACATACAGTTCGTTACATGAGCATATTATAATCTAATAGTATCTATTTTAAATAGAAATCATGAATAGTACAAACCTATTAATTTAAAATTAATCCTCTTTTATAATGTAATTAATAAAAAATATATTGCTAAAAACATAACTTTGAAAAAAATCACTTAAAAATAAAAATTTTAAATATTAGGAATTGCAACTATTTTAGAAATGGTAAATTTCGGACTTGCACAATTGTTTTTCAACTTTTGTAAAGCCTAATTAAATTTATCTAGGACAAAATCAATTAAAATCCTGAATAAAGTATATGAAAAGAAAAATTAAGTCTAAGCAAATACTAAAAATCATATTTAAAAGAAATTACGACAGTACATACTTTTTGTTTATTGCTGTCAGATGATATAGACTTTTTAAAAGTAGAAAATCTAAGCCTGCCTTGCAGTTTGTGTCCCCTAGTTGTGTCTTATCAAAACATCTGAAGCCAATTAACTCATATATATGTGCAGATTTGGTTTTAAATCTCGCAAAAAGAGGAAACAGTCTTTTTCTTACTTTAGTATCACCTACACAATTCTGTAGGTCAGAGCTTAAAGGGTTATACGAATCTGAACAATAACAGTACAAAACAGGGGAAAACGCAAAAAAAAGTTTAACTGTAAAGAAGAAATTAATCTTCGTTAGCAAGCAATTGGTTAGCAAGTTTATCAAATTCAGTAATTATGACTAGCAATTTTTTCGTTGGGTTATCAAGTTTTTTTTTGTTTGGGTTGAGATTTTTTAATCCAGCTTAGAAATTTGGTTATTTGTAGAACTTCTTTGATATCATTGAAAGTATTGAATATTTCTTGGATGTCGTTAGAGTAACTTTTGGAGATTTTAGACGACTTGGGAGAATTTTGAGTGTTATTAGATTTTTCAATAGTAAGGGAGGAAAGGGTATTTGCGATTTCATTATCAGTAACTTCGGAGTTAACATATGAGAACTAGTTGAGGGTTCATTGGTCTTCGCTTTTTTGGTATAATTGAAGTCTTTGAGGATTTTTTGCAAAGAGTTGGGTTTCTTTGGAAACCTGGTTATCGCTCTTATTTGAGGATTTACGGATTTACAGGTCGTTTTATTTTCTAATCTATAAGGGTTTTAGGGCACCCCGGTAATTAGCAGGATGTCCTAATCTGCAGTTTGCACATTTGGGGGTTATACAACCCTTGTGTTGACACTCTGTGCTAAGGTGTAACTCACCGCATTGTACGCATTTAGCGTCAAAGCCACACACCTCTGAGGTGTGCCCATACCCCTGACATTTCTAACACTGTTTAACTCTATTTTTACTGGTAAAGGATTCTATTTTAACAGAAATGTAGTGTATTACATTAATTTGGTATATTTCCTCAAACAATTTTCGCGGTAAAACGTTTACCATATAAAGTGGCATAGGATGACCTGTTTTACGATTTTTGAGCATGACAGCCCTAGTGACTGTGAAACTTTGCTCTTTTAGGCTTTCTTCTATAATCAGTGTAACATGGGAGGCCTCTTATGCATACTTTTTTGGGCCTTAGCTCTCTGGGGGTCGAGAGTTGTGTATTTTTTTTTTTTTTGTTTTTTTGTTTTTTTTTTTTTTTATCTAGCTATCTTTGCGTTTTCCTGAAATCATCGTCGTTTTTACATTCTATAACCTTTAAGAGCAATCTTGGGTTTTTCGGAGTTAAGCTCCGTTACTTTTTGGGCCACCGTCGTCCAATTTTCGCCAATTTCAATATCTAAAGGGTTAACAGTTTTTTTTTTTTATTTCCAGAGTTTTGGTCAGTATTTTCATTAATAGTGCTTTGTTCCATATCAATGTTTTCGTTCAGATTAACTTCATTGGAAATATTTTTATATTTGTTGTTTAGGGGGATAAAATAACTCTTTTCTGTAAGAGGACGTTTAACTCCTTTTTTAACAGCATTAAAAAGCTCGTTTTTAAGGCTAGTCCTAGTAAGAATAGTTTAAGAGGTTTTCTTATACGTTACAGAACAAAAAAAATTCGAAATAAGGAGAATCTATCAGATTTTCAACGGTTGTTCGCCCTTAGCAAAGAAAATGCCTCAAGCAGGTATTTCTTACCTCCTCCTTTTCTTTAGTTGATCCAGAATAATATACTTCAGATTTAATATCCAGGTTATATTTATCTATAAAGGTGAAAAAATCACCTAGTATGCTTCTTGCATATTCCTCAAAGTTCGATGAAACGTTGTAGAACCGATCTTTAAAGTTAGTGTTTAACGATCCATTGGCAATATTTGCCAGTATATTCTCCATAAAACTAGGATCATTCATCGATGACATACTGCAGCCTCAAACAGCGATAAAGCTATTCATACGAACCACCCATGACAACCGCTTAACACTGCGAAAATATACCACCCGATACGAAGAAGAACACGTACGTCTCACCTCCAAGTTACCTTCAAAACTCCGATACCATATGCGATATCTGTGTTTGATGATGCCAATTTTGGAATGTTATGAATATACGTCGGTATTTTAAGAAGTTGTTGCCCCACCAGTGGCTGGCCATGAGGTTTGGCTCTCGAAGCTGGTAGACGGGAGGTGCTGGGTTCAAACCCAATCGCGCCCGTCGGCCTAACCGTTTCGGAGTTTTCGTGGTTTTCTTCGAAACCGTGGATTCCCATGCGTAAATACAGGTTAGGTTCCCTTAGAAAGACCCCCACGAAGGGCACCCCCCCCCAGGGCCTATATCCCACGTGTTGATAAATGGCCGTCATAAATACAAACATTTAAGAAATTGTTGGATTAATATGAGTGGTATTAATATGCATCTTTTTTGTGGAATTAAAGATTTTCGTTTGGTGTCCCATATAATACGTGAAAGGATGGTGCGTAATCGCATGTGGAATCGATGCTTTAACAGCGAATTCCTGATGCTTGTATTAATAAATAATAATGTATAAATAAGAAAAAGTTTTAGGTAGATTTCGTAAGAAATACTACCTATTGCAGTCGTTACCATGGTGCGACTTTTGAAAAATTCCTTCATAACTTTTCATTATAGGACCCCAGGAACCCAAAACCACCCCCACCTAAAAAGTATATATATATATATCAGTGGCGTGGCGTGAAAATTTTCGGTGGTCATCGCAGTTATTTAAGTTTGTGGTGAAAAATTATTAACTCTAAAATTCAATGGTTGAATGTTCAAAAAAGAAACTTTAAATCTTACCTTCACTTATACATGAACTCCAAATGTTCTGCTAAAACGGGATCGTAGAGTTTTAAAAGCTTATTAAGAGTTTTAAAATATTGCCTGGTCATCGCCGCATCCAGCGATGACCGGACGCCACGCCACTGATATATATATATATATATATATATGTATGTATGTATGTACTAAATTTTGTCCGCACGATAAAAGTCACAATTATGCACGGATCGTCTTCAAACTCGCCAACAACTTTGAGATGGCTAATATCTCGGCGGGGATTGAAAATGGGCAAAATCGGTCCGAGGGAATGGAAATGTGGAGGGTTCAAAATTTTGAATACCGTCTTAACAAGATTCTGATAAAACCAACTCTTACACAACAATGACAGGAAAAAATAAATATTTTTCGTTATAACAGTTGCCAACAATTCACAAAAAAAGCAATAAAATTCTCACCACAACAATTGCTTTTCTATTGCAAGTTCACGTGAAAAATTAAATAAAATAAATAGTTTGATGAATTGAAAATAAATTGAATATTACGTCATAAGTTTTCTAGAGCGAGATTTCAGCATGAAAACTCAAAATGAAATAAATAGTTTGACGAATTAAAAACAAAAACAAAATATTGCGTCATATTGGAAATAAAATGGACCTCAGTTGGTGAATATGTAACGTCATGCGAGTTTGAGAAAACGTATTAAAACATGATAAAAACACGACTATGGAAATATTAATTTATTTTAACACTTTGAGGTTCTCTGAATTTGCTTTAGCTATTTTTTAAACCTATTCCATATACATGCGTGTGTGTATTCGTATATATTAGAATTTTCGCAAAAATTTTCGCTCCCTAGAACTCATTCTTAGCGGAGGAACTGGGTTTATCTCTAATCTTGATTTAAGTTTTGTTGGTGAATTTAGTACTTAACTTCGAAATCTACCTCCGCCTGTAGGCCCGAGCCGGCAGGGATTTTTCTTTTTGGATATCGTAATGAGTCTCATAAAAATTATGCTTCTAATTAGCCATACTTTTAAAAAAATGTCGCAAAGAGTTTTCAGTCTTTCTGCAGGGAATGGAATTCTAGAAATTGATAAGTATTCCTTTTCATATATTTTTTTCTTAGTATTGTTATTGATTTTAAAAAAAGGCTTTATTCTTACGTTGAGTGAACAATAAAAATATTTTTTTTATGAAAGAAGTGGCATCTTTGTATGATATAATAGATAATCATTGTTCGATAAGAACAATGTTCTGTATATTTAAAAGGTGTCTCATCATACTTAGTATCTCATAGATTATTATTTGCATCTTTGAAAGTATAATAAAAAATTTTGTTTATGCTTAGAGTACGGATAAACAGTTTTTGATAAACATTTCTATTTTTATTTTCATCCAGGTGATGAGTAGTTTTATCATTCAAGTTAGTCATAATCTTTTGCATGAAAATATTAAAAACAAAAATGAGCTGCACCAAGTTATATATTTGTGAGCATAATTCCTCTAAGGAATGAAAATCATTTTATTCATAGCTCACATTTTAACTTAAAAAATGTATAAATAGAAGTTCTGGGTCATCATATGGTATTAAAAAATAGTTATAATTCTGAACTCATTATCATTTTAATTCTAGACATGCTGAAGAATTTATTTCAACAAAATAAATCAGCTATAGAATTATATTTATGTACAGTGTGACTTCAGAAATCCGGCATCAAAATCATCTTTTCCCTTCCCTTTTCTTTTACACTTTCAAATTATGTGAGAAGAAAAAAAAGGTACTTTTCGGTTAGCCGGGCGCCAGTGTTATGTATATATATTTATATACATACACATCAGTATATATACATATATATTTACATATATATATATGTGTGTATATATAGAATATGTGTATATGTATATGTATGCATATATACATATATGTATGTACATAAATATATATATATGTCACTGGTGCCCGGCTAACCGAAAAGTACCAAAAATAGCAATTCTTTATGAAATAAAAACGTCAAGAACGAAAGTAAAAATGAGAAAAAGAATATTTGACATATTTTACATTTGTCAGAGGCGATTATTTTCTGAACAAATTTTCTAGGCGGCGATTATTAACGGGCAGCGAGATCGCGGACGCTGTGCTAAATAGAACCACTGAAAATGCTAGTAGCAGCTGAGAAGACAAGGATGAACAATCGGCAGAAGAAAATATTTCACCAGAAAAATGCATAAATTTGACTGGAGTATTAATATATGCTTTAGAGAAACAAGACTTGTATTTCCAAAATAGGCAATCTTCATTTGTATAAAATAAAAATAAAAAATAAATAAAAGAACTTGTAAATGAACGGCCAAAATAACTGAAATAAACAAAGTTGAAATCAATATTTCCGAAATTACAAGTGAAGAAATAATTTCACTCTTTATTAGATTATTTTTTTTTTCTGTAACATGGAAAATAAGTAACATAAAGTTTTTTTTATTTAATTTTCTCTTTTTTCTTGCATAATTATCACTTAATAATTAATTAAATTCTGGCTAAAGGCACAATTAAGAATATAGTACTACTTTTGATATTCATAGTTATTACTTTTGATATTCCTTCAAAAATCCGGAATTTCCGAAAATCCGGCATAGTCTCAGTCCCGATGGTGCCGGATTTTTGAAGTTATACTGTATTTTACAACAATTTATTATATTTATCTTTTAATTGTTGTATGTTCTTTCTGCTGTAATGAGTGAAATTTCCTGAAAGTAGTGTGAAATTTTGTTGAAAACCCTGCATGCCATAAGTACAAAACGTCCAGAAATTTCTTTAATTTTTTACAGAAACATTTATATCTCTAATGTACGTACTATTCATACACAAGTGAGCACAAATTTTGAACAAGTTGCATATAGTCATGTGTGTACAGATCATATCTAGCACTTTATTTTGTAAGGTTATCGAAAATATTTTTTGATTGAATTTGTTGTTTGTTCCCTAATTACCCCAGTGACCAAACCTTCTCTGAAAAAGATGAAGACAAACATGCTGTTTATATTCCTGAAGTTCCAGAAGAATGCGGATTTCTGCGGATATTTGATAAAACGTCTAAAATAGAAAGTGTCCGGTGACTTTTGGTCATCAAGTATACGTTTAAACTTGGAGTGTCTGCGAGCTGAGTTGCAAAATTTTTGAAAGCTTGATTGAATCTGTTGAATTTAGAACATTGTATTACAGTAGAGAAATTATACAAAACATTGATGATAATTTCTGTCTCAGGCGCACTCTATTTTACATCTCGATTAAAAAGCAAAAACTTGTCTTTGAATAACACCAACGTCAGTCATATCGATGGTGGAAATGAGCTGGGCCATCAATTTCGTTTTTATCGCAAAACTATTAACTTTACTACTGCACAATTTCAATTTATACAATGTCGAATATGAAAAAAAGCACTTTCAGATGAAATTTGTTTGAAACCTGAATCTCAGTTTAATGAGTTTTATGATTAAAAAAAAAAAAAAAAAAAAAAAAATCAAGAGTGATTTTTTAAAATCCATCTGATTAAATTAACCAAATTTCAGAAAATTAACATGTTTACACTCAAAACAATGTAAATAAATTAGTATTTGTTTTCTTATAATATTCGCTAGATAACATAAAAATTTCTCTAACAAATAAATAAAACATAGGTTTAACAGATGTGTAATAGTAACTACGCGCTTAAACGTTGAAATAATCAAAGTTGCTACAGAAAATGAAATCCTGTGTTTGGAAGCAGAAATACGGGTTAGGTTCCCTTAGAAAGACCCCCACTTAGGACCTATATCCCACGTGCTGATAATTGGCCGTCATAAACACAACCAACCAACCAACCTGTGCTTTGGCTAATAACCGCTGCCATGCAGCTAAGAGGAAAGTAATACCGTTTTTACTACATTTAAACACTTTATAATATGATTTATTTATTTATTTATTTTGTCTAACTGATAAACAGTCTAAAAAATATTTTTTTATTTAAAAAATTTATTAGAATGTTCAATTAAAAATTATTTCAATCCTTTATGCACCGACGGGTCTTTTAAGTCACATTAAAGAAAATCCAATATAAAGTTTATTTAGTTCGTCTACTAATAAAAGTATGTGCTACTTTTTAAACAAAACACTTTGCTAAACCACATTCAGTAAGCCCAGCGAAACAATCGAAGATAATTATTTTTTAATATGATTACTTTCTCAACCATTTCCATGGAATTAGCTTTTCTCTTATTAAAAAATATTTTACGAAAAATTTGCAAACTACAAAACACTTCTCTGTTACACACAGGATAACAATGCATGTATTTACATTGTTCTTGTAAGAATTGTGAGGTTTCCATAACAGTATTTTTTGTTAATTAATCTAATTATCCTTATCAAAATATTAAAATATTTATTTGCTTAAAAGACGTTATAAAAACACATTAAAGGTAAATTAAAAATCTATATTGACATATTTCAACTCTTTCACTGAGGTCATCAGAATGTATAACAGAAAATTACAAATGCAATGCATATGAAAAATGGGAAAAATCATCGAATATAAACAATTAAATTTAAAAAAAATCAAAAAATCCGACTGCGAACTAATTAATTATTTCTTATCAATGTGAAACTATTTTTTTTTCAATTCCTACTATTAGCTCACACTCTCGTTATATATATATATTGTTGAAATTTTCAATCGTTAATAAAATACTTATTATTCATCCAATCAAGCTCAAATAATTTTTTTAAACTTGTAGTGGATGACACTTGATGTTAACCCAGTTTTTTTTTTCAAATATTAATTCATTAATTAAATTAAATTAATTAATTTTCAATAATCGAGAGAGCCCTCTTCTTGATCAAGGCATTTTAAGCGCCACTCAAGAAGTAAGAAGAATGGGAGAAAAAAAATTCTCTTATTGACCTAAGTAGGAATTGACTTGAAATACTTTTTTATATTACTTGTTTATATTACTTACCTATTTTTTTATTTACTTCTATTGATGACTTTTAAGTTGTGTTTAATTGTTAGTTCCTATCTACAAACACTGTTTTGATGAGGTCTGTAGATGTCTATGATGGTTAGAGTTGTAATAAAGATGGAGATCCTACATACACAACTTCCAGGTTGTATAATATTTAAACGGAGCTTCTGACTGTAAAATAGTCAATGAAACATCGTCTTCATTTTGAAAGACCTATCCAATGATATGCCACTCAATAGGGTGCGTATTTTTTTCGTCTCTACCGCCATTTTGTATTTTAAGGCCGCCATTTTGAATTTATAAAAACAAAATCTAGCCTATAACCATCGGGCTGTTAAGACGAATTGATAGAGACTTCATTCCTTAAAATCCATCCAGTCGTTGGTATGTTTCGAGGGTATAAAGAAATCCACATACACAGATACGCATGAAACACATAACCCTTCTTTTCAGTCGGCAATAAACAAGTAATCATGTAACGCGCCAACCATTAAACCCATAAATTCGGGATACGAAAAGATAATGTATCGTTACAAACTCCTAAACCTCTTAAATAAATTTCAATGGACTCTCTTATAAATTCTAATTATTCTTGTAAACATTTAAAAAAAAAAACTCTTAACTGCCGGTTTATTAAATCAGTTTCATTTGAAAATCTATCTAAAAATCAAATCGTTGTTATATAAGTTGTTTTGTATATCTTCAAACGTTAACGAAGATAATTATTGAAGAGGAGCAAATTTCTGATTTATAATTCGAGACATAAAGGGTTAATCTTTGTTCTGTACACCGCATAGCATGTGTTAATAGTTCTAAAGAGGCTTAGCTTAAAATGTAATACTAACCTTCTGATATTCTTCTTGCGAGTTGCATCTACACGATGCTGGGCGTTAATGAATTAGAATCTGGGTTCAAACTCATACAAAAAGCCATTTATAGTATAAAATAATCATTTAATTCCGACAATAAAAAGATATTTCATTTTACTCCAAGAGAATTCAACAGTTCACATACATTCATGGAATACCCCTATTAACTACGCATTATCAATAAATTTTTATTACTAACATCACGCACAGCACGTGCCACTAGTTTAATTTCACTTCAATTCCTAACATCCTCCCCCCTTTGAAACTTGGGGAGAGTTTCAAATACATAAGAATTGTTATTAAAAAGATCTAATTTCTTCGGAGCTCTTACACATCTTCCAGAAGAGGTATATTTCTTAATTATGACACTATCAGGAGAAGATACATTTTTATCATTAATACACTCACTAGAACTAGATTTCTCTTCACCCAACTTTTTAAATGCGATTTCATTCGTATCATTCGAATATATTTCCAAAGGGAAGATGCGCTGCACCGGACGTAAAACCGTGCCGTGCTGCGTTTTTAACTTAACATTACGGATTTTACTATTCCGTCCAGGAATCAACTGAATCACTTTCTCTAAGGGCCAAAATAAACGCTTTTTATTATCATCCTCAATCAAGACTACTTCCCCCAATCGAGGCTCACGTGTGTGTTTTTCAGTATGCTTTTGGACTAATTCACTGAGGTATTCCTTTCTAAAGCGTTGCCTAAAATCGGTAAGAAGTTTAGCTCTATAATTCGCCCTTCTTCTTAAACTTCGAGAATCTAATTCGATAATATCTGAATTGCTAAAACATCTGTTTTCAGTAAGAAACATAGCGGGTGTAAGAGGAACTAGCTCTAGTGGATCCTCAGAGATATAGGTTAGAGGTCTACAATTAATTACAGTTTCACAATCACATACAAATGTATTCAATTCTTCATAAGTCAACACTGATCTACCAAGAGTACGTATTAACAATTCTTTTACAATACGAACCAACCTTTCCCACCAGCCTCCCCACCAAGCTGCGGTGGGAGGTATAAATTTCCAAACAATTTTATGCGTCATAGTTTCTCTTAAAATTTTATCCCAATTTAATTTCGAAAGTTCATTGGAAGCTCCCTTAAAATTCGTTCCATTATCACAATAAATAGTACTAGGTCTTCCGCGTCTAGCTATAAAACGCCACAGTGCTAGAAGAAATGCATCAGAAGATAGCGAGTTAACTAGTTCAAGGTGAAGTGCACGATAAACTGCACAAGTAAATAACGCTATCCAAACTTTCTCGCCAGTTTTCAGGAATAGAGAGGCCCTGCTAAGTCCACTCCTATAATTTCAAATACAGCACAATTCGTCACGCGATCTGGTGGTAAAGGCGTCGGTTCGTCGACAAGGATTTTGCTTTAAAGCGTTTGCATGGAATACAATCAAATAACACATTTTTGATGGCTCTTCTAGCTCTAATAATCCAAAATCTTTCTCTGATTAACCCTCTAAGTGTTTGGGGCGTAATATTCCGTTCACTAAGCTCCAGGTTTCACAGCAATACAAGCAATATTTAAGATAATATAATTCTATAGATTTAATGAATTTTAAATACATTGAAGGATGATTAATACTCTCAAGGATTACATTCATATTTGTAATTGAGTTTTTTTTTTTTTTATGTTGAAAGAATCATATTTTCTTAGCATAAAAACAAGATGCAAAGAAAACAACATTGCAATTTTACCCTTTTGCAAGACGCTCGGAGGGTTAAGACTGCATTATTCTTATTCCCGCATGACAATTCTTTTGGTGTACAGATCTAATCAACAGTTTAGTAAATTCACACTTATCTGGCAACAATATTGGATACAAAAATTATTCTTGATCATTTCTTTCAGTTATTTTAGTTTTTACCCTTAAAACTCCATTATTATCTACGAATGTAACAATATCATTCACAGACATTTTATTGTACAAATAATAGCTTTGGACTAAACTGATTAGGTGATTTTCCGAATTCTGAATTTCATTTTGAGAAAGATTCAAATCTTCACATTTATCAGAAATCTTACGACAATTATTTACAAATCTCAAAACATAAGCAAATACTCTTATCATTTTGTCATAATTAGATATATTATTTAAGAGCCAATGGGGTGCGTCTTTAGCTAGATCAACATTCATAATCTTAACTTTCTTTCTTTCTAAATCTACTTCTTTAGGTTGGCAGTCAATCGCGCCCATTGGCCAACACCCAGGATTTTCCTTTAACCACTTAGGACCTTCCCACCAACTCGAACTAAGCATTCGTTGTGGAGAGCACCCACGCGATAGTATATCAGCTATGTTTAAACTTCCAGGAACGTGCTTCCATGATTCAGTTCTGGTCAATTGCCGAATCTCTTTAACTCTGTTGCCCACAAAAGTCGACCAATTTCCATGGTCTTTTATCTACCAAAGTGCAGTAGTAGAATCTGACCAAAATGTCATTTTCATATTTGGCATGTTGATCGCTTTGATGACAGAATTCGCGAGTCGAGCACCACAACAAGCCATTAGTTCTAAACGCGGCATACTCAAAGTTTTGAGAGGAGCAACCCTAGACTTCGCTCTAACAAGTATAACCTTTACTTCAGAACCAATTATTGATCTAGCGAAGACTCATGCTGCATATGCCCCTTTTCTTGCATCAACAAAAACATGGAGTTCAGATGAAGTATTAATCTCCAAGTAGCGAGGTATAGCTACTTCTTTTAACACATCGATATTCTTTAGCCATTTCTAAAATACATTTACAATATTACAAGGCAATTCATGATCTCATGGAATTTTCTCTTTCCATGAATCTTGCAATAATAGTTTTGGAAGCAATGTAGTTGGTGACAATAAGCCGATAGGATCAAAAATCCTTTGTACAATGCTGAAGATTAACCTGTTAGTAATTTTCCTTTCGCACGTTACTACTTCTAAATCTAAACAATATTTTAAAGAATCATTATTTAAATTCCAAATAATCCCTAAAATAGAAGTATCCCCAGAACTCTTATCGACATTCTTGCAAGCTACATTGCTTTCAAAACAACGCAAATTAAAACACCCTTTAGACATTAACAATTTTTCATTTTCAATAAATGTTTCAACTTCATCAATGTTAAAAACACCTGATACACAATTATCTACATAAAACGAACATTTCAATTTTTCAGCAGTTTCTTTATATTCAGGGGACTATTTTCTAATAGATGCATCATGGATGCACTTAATAAATAAGAGCTGGAAGATACACCAAATACAACTCTACAATGTCTATAAATCAATTGCCCTTCATTACATGGGAAATAAAATCTAAGAAAATCTCTATCTCTAGGCATAACAGATAACATTAAATAAGCTTTTTTATATCTGCAGTTATACCGATAGGATGTGTTCTAAAACGGTCAAGAATATCAGGTATTACTTCAATCAGATTAATTCCTTTATATAGACATTCATTTAAGGAGGGTTTTCCTCTTTCAAAAGCAGACGCGTCAAATACAGGGCGTACCTTTGTAGTTTCCTTATCTAACCTGATTACGGGCCTACGCGGTAAATAATGACATTTATTACTTAATTCATTTTCTGGGACACGCTCAATAATATTTAATTTTACCCATTCCCTAAATACTTCCTGATATTCAGCGAAAAATCCCCCGCATTTCAATTTATTAATCATTTTTTCATGTCTCTTCCAAGCTAAAATTTTGTTATCTGTCAAGTTCTTAGAATTACACTTCCATGGATGCTCTACTTCATATCTGCCATCGGGAAGAATTTTCATTTTATTTTCAAAATCGCTTAAATCAAAATTTTCTTTCCTTTCAAAACTCGGAATGGGGTCAGAAATTCCTATTGTTTCAAGTTCCCATAATTCATTCAAAAGTACATTTCTAACATGCATAGACAATGTTGTCAAAATATTATGTTTCTTACTAGAAATTTGCTTTCCCATTACAGGCCAATCCAGCTTGGTTTCTATGGCAGTCAAATCGTAATTCAATTGAATTAAATTTCCCTTTTAATAATCTTCCTATCAAATCTGCCCCTATCAAAACATCAGTTTCGGTTTTCTTACAAAAGTGATCCGTTAGATTAATCTGTCTTTTCTGCAGCTCATTTAAAATTCTATAATCTTTAATTTTAGGGACAAATCCGCAAATCTTTCCTTCGGAAAATACTTCACAACTAAATGCGTTATCTCCTTCTAGTTCACTAATTTCTACGGAAAACACATCATGTGGTTTGGGCTTGGTTTCATTCCCCCGAACAATGCGTGAATAATTGTTTCCTTTCTCAGAGGACGCATTTTTAATAATTTCGTTACTCTCTCGCTAACATAGCTACTTTGGCTCGCAGTATCTAAAAGTGCGCGTACAACCCTTTGGTGACCGTGCGACCGAATACGCACGCCAAGTGTCTGCATAAAAACAACTCCATTGCTATTACAATTAGAAAGAGAATTCTCTGACTTAAGAGTATCATTTTGATTATTTTTTCTAGATTGCTGTGGGCACATTATTTCAAAATGAGGTTTGTTACAAAGGGTACACTTTAACTTAGATTTAATATTACAATTTCTACTTAAATGACCAACTTTTTGTAAGCATGAAAAACAGGCACCTTTTTTTAACAATAATTTTTGGTTATCACCTAAAGACATTTTTTTAGCGCTAAAGCACCTTTCACTTTGATGAAATTTTTCACAAAAGATACAATTATTTTTTTTACCTATATTTTCCATACTCACTAACGCCGATGCGGTAGCTAAATCAGATTTCTTTACACTTTCAGATATAGGGTCTCTTTTGCCGACATTCATTTGTCCGAAACCTTTCCTTGCTAGAGAAACGATTTCATTTCCCTGAACTTCTTGGCAAAGAAAGTCCATCAGTTTCTCTAAGGTTCGGGAATTCTTACTGGCAGCTGCATTGTGACTTCGGCTTCTTTCCCAAGTTAAAAGAATTTCTTCAGGCAACTTTCAACTAAAGGTGTCAGGAAATTTCCGTATTTCTCTTGTGTTCGACCAAGGCTTTCCAAGGCTCGGAGTTTACTTTCCAATTCCTCATATAAAGCAGCCAAATCAACTTTCATTTTTTCCAGCTGTAGCATTTCTCATTACGAGGGTTAACAGTTCTCTTACGTAAATCTGAACAAGTAGGTCATCTCGGCCAAATCTTTCTTTTAATTGTTCAATAGCTTTTGGATAGCTTTCAGCAGTTGCCGGATAGCTCTTCACTAATCGCTCTGTCTTTGATTGCGGTTCCATGCATTGCAATAAATATTGCATCTTATCCTCATCAGCAATAGAGGCATCTTCATTTATTTTTTTGAACTGACTCCAGAAAGATAAATATTCTTTTGGCTCGCCATTAAATCTTTTCAGCTCGATTTTCGGTAGTTTAAATTTTCTTCTTTCCCTTTCACTAGGAGATGAAGATAATTGGATTTTCTCATCAATGTGCGAGCATACTTCTATATATTTCTCTCTATACGCTTCTGCACTTTCAAAGTCTTCAGTGAACAATTTTTCGTCTTCCTCTTGCAACAACATTTCCGAAATTTGACCTTGACATGTGTCTAACCTCTGAAACTTGTCCATGAGTTGAGTTTTTAAAACTGAGAAATCTTTGAATTCATTTATCTCTTTAGATAATTCAGCCTCAATTTTATTAGCTGTGACAGTAAAAGTAGTTCTTAGTCCTTTTCTTTGCGTTTTTAAATTATACAAATTCATTTCTTCATTCAAATAAATTCAAAATTCAAAAAATGCCCGTCCCGCCGAGGGTACCAATATGTTAAGAGTTCTAAAGAGGCTTAGCTTAAAATGTAATACTAACCTTTTGATATTCTTCTTGCGAGTTGCATCTACATGATGCTGGGCGTTAATGAATTAGAATCTGGGTTCAAACTCATACAAAGAGCCATTTATAGTATAAAATAATCATTTAATTCCGACAGTAAAAACATATTTCATTTTCCTTCAAGAGAATTCAAAAGTTCACATACATTCATGGAATACCTCTATTAACTACGCATCATCAAATAAATTTTAATTACTAACATCACGCACAGCGCGTGCCACTAGTTTCATTTCACTTCAATTCCTAACAGTATATTTTGTAACCCAAGAAGCCCAGGCTGAGTCCCCTGGTATCGTTTATACACATTTCTATTTTCTCATATATATATATATATATATATATATATATATATATATATATATATATATATATGATTTAATTATAAAAAAGTACGTCATATCATAAACATAGTAGACCCTTTCAAATCCGGTCCATCCGGGACCAGAGGTTGTGCGGATTTTAGAATTTTGCAGATTTCTGGTCACTGCTTTGTTTACACTTTTTAAACAGTAATTTCAATGCAATAATGCAATCAAAATTATAAAGAATCCTTGCAATATAGTAAAATATTAAAATAATTAAATAGCGTAATAAACTAAAATGATAAGAAGTAAGATAAGGTTAATAATGATTCATTAATAATACTAAAAATCATATTTATATGAAAAACAACAATAATGCGTTCAAATAAAGTTTTGAAATGCATTAAAAGCGATATTTTCCCTGTGGTCTCGTGTCAGGATTTGACATCCGAAGAAATCGCCAAAGATTGCTATTTACAATCAGTCTTTTTGATTCGTTTCAGTGCAGTAGTTTTAGTGCGAGATTCTATTACATATTTTAAATTTGTGTTTTATATTTATTCTATTGTTTTATTTTTTGATTAATGGATATTTTAATTTCATTTTAAAATATAAGCTGTAAACAGATGCTGAGCTATTTATATTAATTTAAGTGCCAACGTATTTACCTTCCGGAATCGTCTACACACGACAGAGATAGATTTGAAAAAATTCATGCTTGAAAATTATTTTAAAACCATAAAAATGAGTAAATGACGGTACAGTTTTCGAATAAATTGCGATACAGTTTTCTAACAAATTGCGTTTTAAAGAACATTTTTTTTTTATCTATTCGATGGTTTAGAAATTGACAATGTGTGATGCTTAAAATTTTTTTACAAAAATTAAAAATGCAGCAAAAGCAAAATTTGATCGTCTGTTGTTGCCATTCGCAAAATGACGTCAGCGTTACGCACAAACACGTTTGTCCTTTATTAAATACTATGGAATCGAACTCGGGCTTCCAGTGGTATTGGTGAAAATCATTTTTTTTTTTTTAATTGAAAACTCTAATAAATTTTTTACATGCAATATACTTTTTAGATTGTCCAAATACAAAAAAAGCATTTTTATATGAAAAATATCAATTATGCAATCAGATAAAGTTTTGAAATTTATCAAAAGTGCTATTTTCGTATTAACCATATGCTAAAACTTATTAGCCAAGATTTTGCTACTTACGGCAGCCTTTTTATTCTGATCATTTCAGTGCTTTAAGCGCGTAGTTCAATTATATGTATCTTAAATTTGTGTTTTATTTATATTATTTTACTTATTTATTTATAGAGGAAGTTTTAATTATTTTATGGAATATGGACGTAGGAAAATGTTGAACTCTTTACATTGTTATAGGGTCAAACGGATTAATCTTTTGTCCTCGAGCTCCACGCAATAGCGATAAATTAAAAAAAAAAAAATCCATGCTTTAAAATATTTTTAAAACCACAGACAATCAGTAAACTCAGATGCAGTTTGCAAACAAATTTCATTTGAAAGATTTTTTTTTTTTTTCTGTTTGGCTGTGTAAAAATATAAATTGTTCGATTACATATATGTTAAATTTGTGTATTTTAATATTTCTTTTATTTAATTTCAAGGAAGTTTTAATTTTGTTATTTAAAATTACGCGGAAATAAATGGTGAATAACTTTTATTGCTTTATATGCGAAAGATTTATTATTATGTAATGGAGCTTGCACGTAATAGAGATAAATAAAAAAAATTCATGCTTAAAAATTATTTTAAAAAGCATAATAAATCAGTGAATTAGTATACAGTTTTCAAACAAATTGCATTTGAAAGTAGATTTTTCCCCCTATTAGGACGGTGTAAAAATTGAAAATGTACTATGGTTAGAAGATAAAAAAAAAAATTGCAGTAGCGAAAATTGCAAAACCGAAATTTGATAGTGAAGAGATGACATTCGCAAAATGACTTCAGCGTTACGCACAGATACGTTTGTCCTTTATAATATAGACCACAGATACGTTTGTCCTTTATAATATAGACCACAGATACGTTTGTCCTTTATAATAAGGTTAGTTGGGGTAACTGGACCCACGAGGTAACTAGGCCATAGGCTATTTTATAAAAAACCGTTGATGTATTTTAAGTTTTAGCTTTTGTGAACAATGCCCCTTAACCTCTACTTCCTAAAACAACGTGTGTCAACTCAATCATAACTCTCTCTTTGCTGTGATAGGTTGTCGAAAATTTACGTTTCTTTTTTTAAAAAACAACGTCCATTTGTTTGAACTTCCTCGGCTTTTTATTAAAATACTGTAAGTACTTTTATTAAACAATCTTTTTTTTTTAAGATTAGGCATATAACTACGTTAATATTATTAGGCATCTATACATATTTACTTCATGTTTCAAATGTACGCCCGGTGTCCCAGTTACCACATAAATTTTTGAAAAATGGGCTAACTGGGACATGTATCCGAGGTAACTGGACCATGCTGGATCCAGTTACCCCAATAGTTATAAATATATTTTTTTTTTTAGTTTCTCTTACAACGGAAAGTAAATTTCTCCATAGTTTTTTTTCTCACAATAAAGAAAATTATAGAATACCTTATTAAAATTACGTAATAAAATTTAAAAAAAGCATATTGGGTGGTATCGAACCAAGTTTCTTGACCCCTTGAGAGGAGACGATGCCGTTATGGCATCACATAATTTTAATTCCTAATTGCCACATTGGCACCGGAATTTTATAATAAAAATTTCCCCTTTATTAAGTACGCGAAAATATGCTTTTACTTCTTTTCAAATAGATTCTCTTGTAAATACTGGTGTCATTAAATTATTTCAACATTTTACGAACGCAAGTACCTTGCCCCTGAAAACGAAATAGCCAAACCTTGAAATTGTACGATGATACAGATAAAGTACTTAAGTACTTACGTAGCTGTTTGTCCATAGATTTACCTTGCTATTTTTTTCCTTAAAATACCCATGTGACTTATACTTATTACCTATACTAAAGTACATAAGTACTTACTTAATTTTTATGTTTTTGGTATAAATAAATCTAATATTTTCACTTTTAGTGCTTTTTTTAGACACATTGACAGCAAAGGTTTCCCTTACAAAGTTCTTTATTGACATATAATTTACATGATTTGCCTGGTTTACTTTTTTTAAAGTTGTTTACACTTTTTCAAATAGGACCTGATATTCCATATGAAAAAAAAATAAACGCGTGTGGAACATAGACCCTCCTGGTCCACTTACCCCATTTTTATGGGGTAACTGGACCCACGAGGAAAAAAAGATGAAATATGCATATTTTTATATTTTTAAATATTAAAATGTAATTTTGAGCATTTCTGTCTGATAGAGGGAACCTAACTGAACACATTTACAGAAGTTCAGACTTTAATTCAAATGAACATTAGCTTTTTGAAGCTGAATTGTCAGAAGCTCCAGAGTCATATTGTAAAATCATGGCCCAGTTGCCCCAACTAACCTTATATAGATAGATACTGTCAACTTTCACGCAAAAATGCACACTGTTAAAAATTTGCAGCTTTCTGTCCTATGTCATTTGACCGTTTTTATCGAAAACGGTTACACAAACGTAATTTAACACTATTCTGACAATATTATGGGCCATTTTATGGTCAGAATATAGTTAAATTACAGTTATGAAACCGTTTTTTTTTTTTTTTTAAATCGGTCGAGTGACTGAACAGTTTGCTGCAAATTTTTAACAGTGCATAGTTTTGTAGTTGTTTTGAAATAACAGAGAAAAGTCCGTTTTTTATACGCTTTTTGCAAAGTAAAAAAATGCCAGGAAAAATTTTGTTGGCAAACCTCAAATTCGTGTTCAGCGACCCAAAAAACATAAAGGTACCAAATATCAAAACTCTACAATTACTTTCTTTTATTTATCCTTTTTGAGCACCTAATGCCTGGATTGTTTGCTCTATGGGCTAAGGTTTTCACAACTCTGATTTTATGGAAAACTGGGTTTACGGATTTAAAATTTAGCTATTGTCCAGAAAATGTAGATTTACGATAAACAGATGTAGAAATTTCTTGATAGACAGTTTTTTTCTTTTCCTTCAACTAAAATATCACTGCTTCAGAATAAACATGTGCCATGATCAAATTTATATTTGATAAAATTTTTCACATGATAGTTTTTTATATTAGTAGCACCCTGGGTGATCATTTCGTAACCAAAATTTACAAATATATTATTTTAATATTTTGCTCTATGGTAACTACTACGCATGTTGAAATTATAAAAGACTGATTCACCTGCACTTTCTTTCGATTCTTTAACGACCTTAGAGAAAACAGAGAAACTAAATTTAAATAAAATTGATTTTTTATGTTTTACTTTATGTCAGCCTTACTGAAGGTTAAAATAGGTAGGATAGATTCAAAGCAACTTTCTTTCATGTTTGACAATGATAAGCATTCGATTAGTAATACGATAAAGCTACGAGAGTCTGCGCAGATTTCAAAATAATAATAATAATAATAAATCTAAATATTAATATTAATTTTTTGCTACACTTTGCATGAATAATTTTGACTTCATTTGTTTTTTATGCATTTCCATTGTTATTTTGTTGTTATGCTGTAATTTATTATTGTATTAGGGGTGAATATTTAAACCTAATCTTTAAATAATAAAAAAAGAAAGAATTTTAAAAACAATTAAAAAATTTTAATTTAAGAAGATTGAAATATCAGTAAAAGTAAGCCCTACTAAGATTACAAAATATCATTAATCTACTTAATAACATGTTTAACTTGAAAATTACATCATTTTCCTTTCCCCAGTTTCAATGTATTTTGTTTGCTAATCGAAGTTGTTGTCGTTCACAATCGATGGATTTATTGTTGTAAATCATGCAGCTTTCGTACAATCATCTGTAATTCATTGAATCCAGTCAGTGGTCGAAGTTGTCTCCTGTACAGTTCCAGACATTCAATTCACTCATCCTCATTGACCTTCTTTTTTTTTTCTTCAGTTTTTTTATCCCACTTTTTCTGAAAGCACCTTATCTTTATTTCTTTTGTTGTTGTTTTTTTTTCTAAAGATATCCTTTTAAAGTCTTTTTTAATGTATATTTTGTGAATAAGTAACATTAGCTGCACTCTGTTTCCTTTCAATTTCGATAGCATTAAATTACTTGGAACGGGTGAAAACTTTTTCCAAAACATTGTGGGTGTTATTAGAAAATTTATTTTAGTTAACAAAATTAGCTTATTGTCTGAGCGAAGCGAAGGCTAATACTCAGCGAAATATTACTGTCCGGACACTTTACTACTACGATGGATATTAACGCCATGTCCTACTAAAAAAAAGCCTAATAAAAACCTTTCGTCAAGCATAACTCAAAAAATATTTGTCGGATTTCGTTTCTGATTGCACCAGAAGGTACCTATGAGGGTCGCCTACTGAATGCACCTACTATGAAAAATAAGTTCCAAACCGTTTAAAAATTATATAGAAAAAACTCTTAAAAAAGCACAATTTATCTGCATACGTCACAGAAATTTGGTGTGCGTCACTTTCACCGGTTGATGTTTTCGTAGACAACTGGTTTGAACACATGGAGCAAATAAAAAAAATAAGCACGCAGTAATATTGAATAGATCAGTTTCAACCACGTGATCACAAACCTTGCAACAACCCGTGGCAACCAGTTTTGGTAGGCAAACAAATAATAATACAGTATTCCGTACCACGGTGACGGTTTTTAGCCTGTTGTATAAAATCTGGCATGTTGTATGGCATACAATTGTGGATGATTAAAACAAAAGACATGAGTGTTTATTGATCCGGGAGGTTATCTTTCTCTGGATGTCTGTCTGTCTATCATACACCATGCAATTTTCTTGTAAAGGATGATATTATTATGCAGTAAAACCTCCATAACGGACACACCCGATTAGTGGACACCTCTATTTAGCGGGCATTTTTTCGATTACCAACCCTTAAATAACTGTACATTTTTTACTCTCAGTAGCGGACACCTCCAAATAGAGGACAAATTCTGCCCTCCCGAGGTGTTTGCTATTCAGAAGTTTTACTGGTAAGACCTCCATAGCGGACACACCCGATTAGCGGATACCTCTGTTAAGCGGACATTTTTCTCGATTACCAACTCTTAAATAACTGTACATGTTTTACTCTCAGTAGCGGTCACCTCTAAATAGAGGACAAATTCTGCATTCTCGGGGTGTCCGCTATTCAGAGGTTTTACTGTATATAATATTGATAATTATTTTACAGGGCCGCACAAAAGAATAAGAATATATGAAACGAATATAAACTAAATTCGGGATTGGTAGATCGCTGATGGTAATGTAATTTTAGGATGTTGTTACAGTCATCCGCAGCATGTTTTTAGAGTTTCGTTCATCTAACGAAACCCTACCTGTCTCACTCCTTTGTCTGACTGTTTGTCCGTCTGTCGCAGAGACCGTTCTCAGAAACTATATATGTCGGAAACTTGAAATTTTGCATACTTATAGCTGAACACCACACATCAAATTGCAAATAATAAAATTTTGAAAAAGTCTAATATTTAACCCTCTGGGCTCTAACTTGTGTATTTTAAGCAATTTATTCTAACTCAGCCCCTAATTTAATTAAGTTGGAGACATGAAATTTTGCATACTTATAGCTGAACATCTCACATCAAAAGACAAATAATAAAATTTTGGAAAAGGCTTAATATTTAACCATTTGGGCTCTAACTTGTGTATTTAAAGCAATTTTTCTAACTCAGCCCCTAATTAAGTTGGAGACATGAAAGTTGCATACTTATAGCTGAACACTTGCGATAACACGATAAATCATAAAATTTTGAAAAAGTCATATTTAACCCTCCGGTCTCTAACTGCTGTATTTTAAGCAATTTTTCTAACTCAGCCCCTAATTAAGTTGGAGACATGACATTTTGCATACTTATAGCTGAACACCTCACATCAAACGACAAATAATAAAATTTTTAAAAAGTCTAATATTTAACCCTCTGGGCTCTAACTTATGTATTTTAAACAATTTTTCTAACTCAGCCCCTAATTAAGTTGGAGACATGAAATTTCGCATACTTATAGCTGAAATCCTGACATCAAACGACAAATAATAAAATTTTGAAAAAGTCTATTATTTAACCCTCTGGGCTCTAACTTGTGTATTTTAAGCAATTTTTCTGACTCAGCCCCTAATTAAGTTGGAGACATAAAAATTTGCATACTTATAGCTGAACACCTCACATCAAACGACAAATAATAAAATTTTGAAAAAAAATCTAATATTTAACCTCCAATATTTTGTCTCGCGCAATTTTTAAATTTAAACTGTTTTGCAACACTATTTTTTGTTCATTTTGCATAGTAAGTGTAATGTGACGTAATTTGTTCTATTTCAGATTTCTAACGCATGTTAATAAATTTATTTTACAATATCCTTTCTCTTTTAAAATTCACATGTAAATATAGTTCATATGGCGTAATTTCCAATAAGTGCCTGCTTTTTATACCTAACTATTTAATTCTAATTTGAAGGTTTTTTTCTGTTTATAATAGTAACGTGTAAATATTTTTTTTTATTTGAAGCAAACATTATTGTTTGCGCTGCTTATACAGTTGGCAACAGTTTAAATTAATACCATTTTCTAAAATATGTAAAAAATATCTGTCAAAATGCTGAATATTTGAATTTAAAATAGAAATAAAACCTCAAAAAATGAGTCAAATTAAAAAAAATTAATGAAATCTGCAGACCGGGATCTTCCATTGAATAAAATGATCTAAAAATGATTAAATTCCCATGTATAGCTTTTGCTCTTATAAATTCTTTTTAATGGAACGATTTTGTCCAACTTTAGCATTAAATATCTCTTAAAATAATTCTTCGATTTGAAAACTGTATGCATTAGTGTGTTGATCAAACATTTCGCTATAATACTACCGATTTTCATATATTTGTATGCAATAGTTTTCTTAATATTAACGAAGAAGGACCTCCGGTCACAAAAAATTCAAAACCGGCGGCGGCGGCTGCGGCGGCGGCGGTGACAGCGTTAGTTACTTTTTATAGAATAGAGATATATAAAAATGAAAACTTGTCGATCTGTCTGTTTGTAATTCTATAAAAAATCCACAATTTGGAAGTCAAAATTGTGAAGAGATACGTACATGTGTATTAAAACATGGCCGAGACAACTAAAGTAATCCGGAATGGAAATAACTTATAGTTAATTTTTAATTAATAAAAACCCACCAATTTAACAGCAATTTCTTATCAAATTTAAACATTTTTCGTTATAGCAGTTGCCAACAATTAAAAAACACAATAAAATTATTACTACAACAATTAATTTTCTACTGCAAGATTTCCACGTGAAAAATGAAAATGAAATAAATAGTTTGCCGAATTTAAAAAAAAGGGTGAATATTACGTCATAACTTTTCTATTGCAAGATATTCACGTGAAATATGAAAATGAAATAACTGGTTTGACGAATTTAAATGAAAGTGAATATAACTTCATAACTTTTCTATTTCAAGGTTTCCACGTGAAAGAGGAAAATATTACGTCATATTGGAAATATAAAGGGCATGGTGGATATAGTATAACGTCATATGAGTGTGAAAAATGTATTGAAGCATGATAAAAACCCGATTAGGGAAATATTGGCGTATTTTAACATTATTGCTCCAATTATAAATTGAAATAAGTTCATTTATAGCTGTATTCTTTTGGGTCTGTTATATACATTTATACATTTTTATATAGCGTTTTCATATGATTCATTCAACATTTCGATTGCTTTTTTTAATGTCTGTTTTGTGTTGTATGTTAAATTTTGAAATTGATTTTTCAGAACAAACATCCTTCAAATTCTGGGCAACGCCGGCATTTTAGTTTGTAACTTTTGTATCTGTACATCTAATGCTAATATTATAAAGCGTTATAATATTATAAAGTATATAATATTATTAATGCTTGTACGTTTGTGAGGTGTTATCTCTGAAACTACATAGCCAACTTAAAAAATGTTGGTGGCCATCTCTGCTCCAAAAAAAGACTATTTTATGCCGGTGCAAGAACCTACATCGCTGCAGGAGCAAAAAAGTTCTAAAATTGTGATTTCTGCGATATTGATTGGGTTTGAAACTTTAAATTTGGTGCGGTAGTTACTTTTAAGATGTAAATACTCGTAATGAACGCTGTCTAAAAGGTTCAATTTGACGGATAAACGTAAAAATTTCTAGAAAGGTTCTAAACTATGATTTATTTGGAATACTGAAATTTTTGGGATACTGTTGGGGTTAAAACTAGAACTTTGGCATGGTAGTAATTAATAAGATGTAAATGTTCGTTGTAGAACGAATTCTAAAAAATAGAAAGACTAAACAAAGCGGAAAAAGATCTAAAGATGATCTAAGTAACGAAGAACATGGAACTGTTAGGAATATAAACATGAAAATTGACATGGCAGTATTTATCATGACGTAAATTCTCGCAATAGAACAATTTCTAAAAATGTCGCTATATAAAACAGTGCAGAAACAAAAAACTTTCAAAAATTTTCTATTTCTCTGTTACTGCTGAGCCCAAAATATTGAAATTTTGCTTCGGGTGAGTTTTAAAATATACAATTGTCTCTATGAATGGTTTCTAAAAAATTTAAAATTTAAAAAGAGGAAATTAACGGAAAGCAATCTCAATTACCATTAATTTGGAATTATTAGGTACAGCAACTTTAAATATTTCATAATGCTGCATTTCCTCCGCAAAACATGCGATTTAAATGCAACAAAACTGATAGATACCCACCTAGCATTAAATAAATTGTGTAAATATTGAATAAAGACCTGTATGAAACAGTGAGTAGGTTGCCCGAAAGTACTTGTTAAAGTGTTCCTTCTCCAGGCTTTTCTCTCTCTCGCCAAGGCCACTAACAGAGGGAAGTGCCGTTTTAAATGTGATATGAATTTTTTATCCGATTCATTTTTCTAGACATTTTATCTTAAGGTCATATTCTCAATTATCATTAGTAGATTTTTTATATATTAACTTATTCTGGTGAAATTTTGTAATCGGGTTCATATTGGCGTATGTTAGCTTGCATGATTTGCTGAATAAATATGTATGGATTTGTAAATTACTTCAAATGACACTTTGACAGCTCAAAAGTTATGCAGATGATATATTCAGATCTTGTGTCATACTTTATGTTGTAATCATTGCCGATTTCTTTTATTTAATACCTGCTAAATACAGCTCAACTTGTGCAGAATATGTTTGAAAACAAAACAATACAGCGTATGTAGTGGCCAGCATACACTCATCATTTAAATCCAATCGAGCATATCTAAAACACATTCTAATGAAGCATTGCATGCCACTTTTTATGTATTCGGTACTTTGATACTATATTAGATTTTGAGAAGAGAATTCCTTAAATGTTATCGACAACCTCATTGCATCCGTGGAAAACAGATATTGTACAATATTAATTATTCCGGGGGAGCACACACCATATAAAGTATAGTCCATTCTTTTTAAACATCATATATTTGTCATTTAATGTTACTCAAATTGGTGCGGAGCGTCTGATTATGCTCTTGACATCATTTTATACAGTTAAAATTCCGATATAAGTAAATTAGTGAAATGCAGTAAACCAACGTTTAAAATGCACAAATAATGCGTGAAAAAGCAGCAAACAGCTGTTTCGAATCTACAGCGAGATTCTTCTTCAGTGCAAGAGAGGGAAAAAAGGAACAGCGTGCTAGAAAAAGCAAGGCTGGCTTTTTCTAGCACGCTGTTCCTTTTTCCCCTCTCTTGCACTGAAGAAGAATCTCGCTGTAGATTCGAAACAGCTGTTTGCTGCTTTTTCACGCATTATTTGTGCATTTTAAACGTTGGTTTACTGCATTTCAATATTCCTGCACAAAGGCTTTAATTGCTATTTTAAAGTAAATTAGTGTTTCATTTTCTATTTTACTTTTAATATATTGCGTATTTTCAATTTTATATCCATGCATGGCTGTCTTGAATGGTTTGATTTCCCGTTTTTTTAAACAGTGTATACGAATTTATATATAAGATTTTGTAATTCTACAATTCGTTTATTTTCATCATTTCAATTTTTCGCAGTATATGGACAATTAATTATAACATCTCATTTTCTTTGCTTCCACGTGTTATTATTAAATCTATGTTCTCAGTAATATAGCTCAGACTAATCCCTCTGAGGGAAGTCCTAGTTAGCAAATCAATTGTTCATAAATTAAAAAAATATAAATTAATATTTAGTTAATTTACTAACAAATATATTTATTAATCTATTAACAAAAATAATTACATGAAATTAATTTAATAACAGCTGTCTTATGAATTTATTAATAAACTTTTTATCTGCAAAAGTATTTTTTTGGAAATTAATTTGTTGCCAAATTTAGTTTCGAGAATTATGAGTTTTTTCGAAATTATTTCAAAATTTACGCATTCACGATGTTTTACACGTATACAATTCATGCAAATTTATGAATAAGCTGCGTAATCTATCCTAGTACTGAAACTTATGAGCAATTGCGCCATCTCTCCTAATTAGCAGTTGGGCAAACTCTCCTATTTTGGTAGGAGAGATTGCGCGGCCTTTTATTTAAACATGGCCACTTCTAAAATGAGTTTTTGGTGTTCGAATCTTTAGGCTAGGTTAGTATTTTATAAGAAATCGTTTAAGTTCGAAATATTTTGTATTACTGGCATTTTATAAAAATTCTGACGAACAGTTTTGAAAATTCAAGCGCTTACTTTGGAAAAAAATAGTAATGCTTTATCCAAGACGCTTGGAACAATCAATGTACACATTGACGTAGACACTGCACTAATGCTGCTGTACAACTACCTGGAGTCCTTGCGCGCGCACGCTACTCCTTCTCATCGAATCCCTTTGTGCGCGATTTCTCCTACCGCGCGACCTCGCCTGGATTTACCTTATATCTATTAATGTTATACTTGAATTCTGCTTAAGGAATCGTCTATATTTAGAAATTGTACAAAATGTTGGCATTTTGGAATACCATCACCTCATTCGGTCAAGCAGTTTAGGAATTATGCAGATTTAGCTCCTACAGTTCGAAACATTTAATGGTAAATTCATTTTAATTGTTACGAAGCAGATTGCAATGCGAGTTACGAGTAAACATGTAAGTGTAACTCAAAACTACTTGGTGGAATGAGCTGTAATTTTGGATTCATATTCTTGAAACTTCCAAAAATTGATTTCTGTTAAAAAAAATCATAGGTTACGTTTCATACTTTTGCGAAAATTATTTTCGAAACAAAATATATTTTGAAATTAATTTTCGAAAACTAGTCGTATGTAGCAATCACAAAACTTTCTTCTGTCTCATACATGTTAATACTTCCTGGAAAATAAAGCAGTCACTGTGTTAGTGTCACTGGTTAGGTGATTTACACCAAAATCTAATCAGCAAAACCTTATGTCAAGTTGTAGCTGAATCTGAAGTTTGGTGAAAATACGTGCATTAGTTTTTGAGATAGAACTATTACGGAAATCGTAAAAAAATATACATGGCAGCGCCACCTGTTAGTCGATTTACTCCAAAAACTAATCAAGACCAATTTATATGAGGGACTAACTGAATCTGAAGTTTAATGAAAATTCATGCATTAGTCCTCGAGATACAATTTTTGCGGTAATCGTGATAAATGCAACCTAGCAACGCCACCTGTTGTGAGATTTGCACTAAAAACTGAACAGCGCTAATTTATATCAGGGATTAATTGAATCTGAAGTTTGGTGAAAATTCGGACATTAGTTCTTGAGATAGAGCTATTGCGATAATCATAAATAATGCCGCGTAGCAGTGCCACCCCTTGGGCGAGTTACACTAAAAAGTAATCAGCACCAAATTATATTAAGGACTAACGGAATCTAAAGTTTTATAAAATTCCGTGCATTAGTTCTTGAGATATAGCTATTGTGAAAATCGGGGGAAATGCTACATAGCAGCGCCACCTGTGGGGCAATTTACACCAAAAAGTAATCAGCACCAGTTTATACCAGGGACTAACTGAATCTAAAGTTTTATTAAATTCCGTTCGTTAGTTCTTGAGATAGAGCGCTCACAAAATTTGCGTCACACAGACGGACATTTTGTAGAAACTTGTTTTTATAGTTCTCTGACCCCTAAAACGTGTAAATCCATCGAAAACCGGAATTCGAAAATTTTCATCAATCCAATATGTTCTTCTTGTAAAGATATAGAAGAAAGTAAAAATATGAAATAAAACCTATAATAATAATAATAATAATAATAATAAGCAGGAATTAATTTCTAGAAGCTTCAGATATGCTATTCCAAAATTACAGCTCACTTCACCAAGTAGTTTTTGAGTTATGCTTAAAAAACTATCCGCATTGCATCCTGTTCTGCAATGAGTGAAAATTAATTTAACATTAGGAGTTCCAAATCTTTAACCTGGATTATTCCAAAATTACTTGACGACTGACTAACCGCTTGCTATTGTAAGGTAAAATTACCGAAGAATCCCAATATAATATCAAAATTAGGTGTTAGTATTGAAATTTAAAGTTTGTAACACAATCTCCTAAGCAAAATTTGACTATATAGCATTAAATAGTAGATATTATTTCTAATGAAGTGGTACAAGTCATAGGACTTTCAGTACCAGTTTCTATATATAGGATGATTTGCAGCAGAGTTAACACGTTGAGTGTCACGGTGACTGACAAGGAAGCTGAAAAATTTACAATGTTTTAAATAATTTTTAAGAAAGTATAATTCTGTAATAAATAAAAGGTAAGTAAATTTTTAATAATTTTTCAGTAATTACTTAAAACAATATATATATTTAGTTTTATATCATATTTTAGACCGTCAGCCATCGGTGAATGACGCGTTTTAAACGGAAAGTTCAATGTCAGTTACCGGTGACTGACGTGGCGCTTAACGTGTTAATGGGAAGTGATCCCTTTTTCTCCAGCCGTGGAAAAAAAGAGTAAGCATTCCCTACTAACTCTGTAGCAAATTACTGTAGAAGAAAGTTACTGAAACTAAACACATAGAAAATAAAGTCTACTTTTAAATGAAGTACATAAAATTTACTTACGGGACCGGCCATCTACATATCAAAACAAATAAACTTTTTTTTTTTTTTTTTTAAATAGTGATACCCAAGTTTGACACCATAAATAAATTCTGCACCCTTCAATTAGCCTAAATACAAAAATTGCATGAAATTCGTTCGATTAGTTTCCAAGAAATTAATTATTTTAACATGAGCCTATTTTAGGGGCTGTATCCAAATTGTAGTTCGGAACTCGATTCTTGAAATGCTACAGAATGACTAAGTCACTCTTATTAATGTATTATTTCTTGCCATAATATGATTATTTCACTCACTTAATTTGTTTCGACTATTGCCAGCCCAAATGTTTCAACAAAATGAGTAAAATATATTTTTTTCAAATTATGCTTTTCTGCACATCATTCACACATCATTTCTTAAGCCATAATTTTGTAGAAAACTACGTGGAACTAAATTCTGGAATTTTAGATCCGCATAAAGCAGGACATAATAAATATAATTCCATCAAAAAAATTGTAGGTTGCAATTCATATTTTTTTCGAATATTAATTTAATAATTCATAATTGATATTATAATTTTTCTTTAATTGCATATTCAATGTATTTATTTTTGGGGAGTTTTAGCATTATAACCACCCGAAAAATTATCACATTAGGGTTATAATTTCAGGAGATTAATAAAAATATGAAAATGTAATTTAAGATTAGAAGCTGTAAATTTTGAATGTTTATAATTCAAAAACTTATCATCTAAATGACTTGAAATTCCATATCGAGGCATAGTTTGAACCAAATATTTAAAATATATTGTCAAAATTGGGTATATCCATTGAAAAAAAAACAAAGTTTGGTCTGACTTTGATTTGTAGATGGCTACCTAAGCAAATTTTATATACATCATTTAAAAGTAGACTTTATTTCCAATCGTTTGGTACCAGAAACTTTCTTCTACTATAATTTGTTGCAGAGTTAATAGGGGGTGTTTACTTTTTTTCCCACTACAGTACATACTTATATTAATATGTATGGGGCATTCTCACAATCTTTTGACTTTCATGTCCCTGAATAATAATTTTTTATTTAATTAACTTTTTGTGTTTTTTTTAAATTTCATATACTTGGGAACATCTCAATGCATGATTGTACAACAATATTAGCGAGATAAATAAGTTTTGGACGATGTTAGGGGTCCAAACACATGGAAATTCATCTACCGTCCCGTGTCCCTGATGCCGATTTTTAAGTCTGGAGCTGTCTGGATAAAATTGTTTCAATAAAAATAATTCGATGTAATTTTTTTCTGAAACTGGAACTATTGTTTTATATAAATAAGTAGCTAAAAATTAACCTGCACACATTTTTAGGGTTGATATTATTTTTTGAACTCTGTCCCTGGGTTTTAGATTCCTTACCATCCCTCTTCCAAAATTATACAGAAAATACTTCAGATGCAGAGACAGAATTTTTTTCAAGTTTTTGCTCATGCAGAAGTATGCTAGAGAAAGTATATCTAAAATTCTTTGATAGGAAATTTACTGCAAAATATAAATCAGCATTTAAATATCAATTTCAAGAACCGTGGCTTTATTGGTAGTCTTACTGTCCCCAAGGTTTATTCCTGCACTTTTCGAGGTAAATTTAAAAAAAAAAAAAAAAAAAAAATAATCCAATGTTAACAACTGTTTCTAAAAATCAATGAACATTGTGGCTATCACTTATTCGTAACATGATTTTCCTAAAAATAGGTGGTAATTTTCCTTACCGTTCCATCCTTACCGTCTCTTTTCTTACCATTTCGTCCCTTTTTCCTATACCATCCCCTCTTTTTACTCTACCGTCCCTTCTTTAACACCCCTTTAAGACAATGTTATACAAAAATTCTGTATTAAAAGTACTACATTTTTATTATTTCTTATTTGAATGTCCTGTTGGTACTATGCAAATTCATTATAAGTAAAAATTTAGAAGAAAATAAACAGTTATAGAGGTAAGACGGTAAGGAAGATTAAACTCGCAAATTTAACTTAAACCTCAGACAAATAAAAAAAATTTCGCTGCTGACCCTTTTTTCTTTATTTTGAATCATTAAGGCATTCGTCTATCAGATTAAAATGTTATTTTAGTAAGTTTAATTTCGCCAGATTTTTTTCCCCCAAAAGTCAAAAGATTGTGAGAATGCCCCGTATATTCACAAATTTGCTGCGACTAGAAAAAAGTTCTAGTTAATTTTAAATCAATTTAGTAAATTGGAATAAAGAGTGTAATAAGAAACTGTGTTCTATAATTTCATTTAATGTATTATTATTAGCATTACAATATCGGGTAATATTATAATTTTTAAAACTCTTAAAGTGGAAAGAACTATTCCAGGCTAGGAAACAATGGTGGTGTATGGAAATTGCACCAAAATAATTTTGGTACCGTAATTTTCAGCGTATCCGCCGCGGCTTAGTTACGTCTTTTTCAGACCGGAAATTTTATTGAAAAGAAAGAAGTCGAATAAGTGCTAAGCAGAAGCAAGTCACATTTTATTTAAGATAAATTCTGGTAGGAAATCGAGATATCTGAGGTGCGGCGGATACGTGCGAAATTACGGTAGATGGATTTAAACCTGGTATATTTTATTTTTGCTTTCCCATTTGTTTATTTATAAATTTTATTTTAATCATAGATTTACTTAATAATTTTAAAATGACTAAATTTGCATATGTAAATACATCTATTTAAATTACATAAAAAATATTTGAAAAAAGAGGTAGTTTAAATTTTATAAACATTTTATTATTTATTTTGAATTTATTTGTTAGATCAAGTTAGAAAAATTTTGAGAACAACGAATATTTTGACTGAAACTTGTCTCAAAACTTATATGATTCTAAACCACTCACTTACATAATGAAATAAAACCCACACACATTTTTGTTTATATATTTTGAATTTAACTCATAAATTTATCTAAGCAGATTTTGAGAGGACAGTTTACCTTTTCAACATTTTTTTTTTTTTTTTTTTTTTTTTTTTTTTTTAAATATGGTTCAATTTGAAGTCACTGCATTTCAATGTTCAACTAAAAGTATATTTTGAAAAAATAAATAAATAAATAAAATAACAGCATAATTAATTAAATTTTTTTAAGTAAAAAAAAAATGGTACTTTTCGGTTAGCCGGGGGCCAGTGTTTTTTATGCATGTATATAGGCACATATATTAATACATATACAAATATATATACATATATATATATACATATGTATCTATATATATGTATGTGTGTATATATATATATATGTACATATATGTGTATATATATATATGTATATATGGTGTACATATAACACCGGCGCCCGGCTAACCGAAAAGTACCAAAAAAAATTTTTATTTTTAAAAATCCCTACTACTTTTTTAAATATTGGTATTTTTTACTCAATCTTTTTAAGATTTTCAAATGTGTATTACACAAGACTGTGCATGGTTTTTTAGATACATCTAATATTACATTTAATATAATTTTTTACTGATATATATAGTGTAAAACGATGAAATCTAACACATCTTCCTATATTTATATATAAAATAAATAAATAAATAAAACACTTAAGGCTAATTCCATGCACAGATTTATCACATATATAATAAAGAAGATGTACAAAAAAGTTTAAATCTCTTCTCTATCACAAATACAAAACAAGTAAAAAGTAAATTTAAAAAATCAAAAAACCCGACTGCGTAAAAAGCGAACTAATTAATTATTTCTCATCAGTGCGAGACTATTTTTTATATTATTTTTTATATATTTTTTTTTATTATTATTTACGAGGTATATCGACAAAGTAAGTTCCGTTTCTATTTCTATCCGCAGCAGCGCTGAGATCGTAGTTCCGAGCATGCGCGGCAGTTACTCTGACTGAAGGAGAAGAAATGTACGCCATTTTCAGATCGCTGCTGCCGACGTGTTATTTGTAGTGCTTCTATAGAATGTCAGCCTTAATTGAAAATGCCGCCGCTTGTGAAATCAGATCTGTGATTCGTTTTCTCAATGCGAAGAAAGTTAAACCAAGTGAAATTTATCGGCAAATCTGCGAGGTTTACGGGCAAAATGCTATGAGTGATTCAATGGTTAGAAGATGGGTCAGACAGTTTAATGAAGGACGTGAACGATGAAGAACGAAGTGAAGGCCCGTCTTTGGTTATTGATGAACTGGTTCACGCAATTGAAGAGAAGGTTAAGCAAAACCGTAAGTCTACAATTAGTGCTCTTGCTATGGAATTTCCGCAAATCTCACTATCACTAATTCATGAAATTGTTACTGAAAAACTGAAATTTCGAAAACTTTGCGAAACATACACAGGCGACAACCTTCTATGAAGAAGGCATACAAAACCTTGTAGCACGCTACAAGTGCCTACAAAATTTCGGAAGCTATGTAGAAAAGTAGCTTCACAGTTGTAGATTTTTGTACAATAAATATTTTTTTTTTTTTTTTTTGTATCTGTACACGTTTTTTTTTTTTTTTTAATCTAACCAAACGGAACTTACTTTGTGGATATACCTCGTATTTATTTACTTGTATTGATGACTTTTAAGTTGTGTTTAATTGTTAGTTCCTATCTATAAACACTGTTTTGATGAGGCCTATAGATGTCTATGGTGGTTAGAATTTCAGTAAAGTTAGAGCTCCTACCTACACAACTTGCAGGTTGTGTAATATTTAAACGGAGCTCCTGACTGTAAAATAGTCAATGAAACATCGTCTTCATTTTGAAAGACCTATCCAATGACATGCTACTCAATACGGTGCGTAAAAAAAAATTTTTTCGTCTCTACCACCATTTTGAATTTATAAAAACGAAACCTAGCCTATAACCATCGGAGGGTTAAGACGAATCGATAGAGACCTCATTCATTAAAATCCATCTAGCCGTTACTATGTTCCAATGGTATACAGAAATCCACATACCCAGATACGTGTGAAACACATAACCCTCAGTGGCGTAGCCAAGGGGGGGGGGGGGGTCCCCCGAACCCGAACGAAGAACTAGTTTACTTAATCATGGATACAACAGTAAAAACGGCTAAGACGGAATCAAAAAGAACCTATGAAAAATTCCGCTTTAAACAGGTATTCGTCTTAGAAGGTATAATTCAAAGGTATGTCATCTGCCGTTAGAGACGTTTTAGACAGGTTTCCGTTATGAACACTTTCCGCTTTCACATTAGCCATTAAAACTGCTTAAACGGACTCACTCTGTAGTACACCTCTGAAGAGCATAAATGTATTACAGTAAAATCTGTGAACATGACTTACCTCAAAGGAAAACAATTCAAGATTCGACGAAAACAACACTATATATTTATGCTTGCTAACGTTTGAAACCCATCTGAAATGAAACTTGTTCCAATTGTGATTCTTTCTTGGCAGGATTTCTGTGAACACGGAATCTTCTCGTAAACGGAAACATTTTAATGTCCTTAGACAGAAGGATAACTGTGCAAGTATACCTGTTATTCCATTTACACAAATTTTGAGTAACTAGATTAAACGTAAAACTTCTTTATCTTGGACTTCGATGGAACCAACTGTTGCTGACACTTATGGGAAAAGACAAGTTTACACGAACGCAATAATGGCGCATTGGTTGAGTTTTGCGACCCTTATCTTTGTTTACTTTATAACGGTCAATATTATCAATTATTTTAAATCTGTTGCAAGCAATTAATAAAAGTACTAACTTTATTTTTGGACTGGTTATTTGTTACCACTTTCAAAATACACTGGCGAGAAAAGTTAAAGGAATAACCATAAAAAGGTGCTTTGTGTTAATTCTATTAATGGAACTTCAATGAAAGGTGATTGATTGGTAACTCAATGTGATCGCTATCACGTAGTTTAATGGGATTTACCTTCGCTACAGAAAAATATGCAAATTTTTCAACCTCTTCCTTCGGTTCACGTGGGTGATTTGAAGTCTAATTTCAAAGATTGCATGTGGGTGATTTGAAGTCTAATTTCAAGGATTGTATGTGTAGTTTGGTAAAATTTTCGCTTGCAGGTGGGATATGTCGTCCAGAAGACATCTAACCGATTGCGAGAAATGGCGTGTGATAGGTAAAGTGGAAGCAGGACAAACACACTCAGGAGTCTCTATATTCTGTAAAATATCCAAAAGCGCCCTGTCAAGAATATGGAAACGGTTAACAGATACTGGTAATGTGCACAGACAACCAGGTCAAGGCGAGAAACGTGCTACGATAGATTCTCAGGACCGTTATTTGACACAACTATTGCTAAAAGAAACAGGCAACTGACGTCAGTTCAGATTACAAGGGAGTTTGCTGCAGCAACAGGATATCGACTATCCAGATTTACTGTGAGTAACAGGCTGTATAATAAAGGGCTGCATACAAGGAAACCCATTATTTGTATTCCACTAACTCCGGCAGCGAAATGCGCCCGGTAAAGTGATGCAGAGATCATCGTCATTGGAATACGACGGGCTGGAGGCGAGGTCTCTTTACCGGTGGATCCTGATTTTGTTTGGAAAATTATTCCAGACGTGTTATCATATGGAAGGAAAAACACATGCAATAAAGCTGCAAACATCCGTGAAAGGCATCGATACAAAGGTCGTGGATTCATGGTATCGGTGGGCATAATTTTGAATGGCCACTCTGACCTACACATTTTTGCCAGTACAACTGTGAATGCTGGAATAAATAGAGATGAGGTTTTTGATCCCCATGTCGAGTTGTTTAACCATGTTGTTTTTGTCATGTCGAGTTTATTTTTTACACATCTTGATTCTTCCAAAAGCGTACTAATCCATCACAAATAAATTTCTTACAAAAATTTAACTTCCAAAGACGACCAGATATCGGAAGCAACTATTAAATCGAATATGGTATCAAAAATGGCAAAACATAGAAACCAAAAAGAATTATGGCTGTTTTAGACAATTGTAACAAAACTACTTTTTCCAGCATGAAAACCAGGGTTGCCAGTTTGGCTTCCATTTTTACTAAGAAAATCCAAATTCGCGCCAGACAATAAAAATAGCATTTTTTGCTTTATGACAGAAATTTTGTGATTACAAAAAGTAGAGATTCTTTTTTCAAAATTTCCGGTGTGAATTTGAAATTTCGAATTAAAAGTGGAGGCCAAACTGGTAACCCTAGCATGAACTATATTTGATGTGTTATTCTTATGTTACTAGTTTGTGAAGGTGAAATTGCAAGATCTTTTTCTTAAAGATTATAACCTTATCTCAAAAACTCGCAATTAATGACTCATTGACACTTATGAGAAATCATATTATCCAATGTTACAGCGCAAGTTCTTAATTCAATGGCAAAAAATTAAATATGGAAATTGCTGTTTTAAACTTAACCACTTGATCCTAACTTTATTGTAGGCAAATGTTATGTATTATGAAACTTGATTTAAATAAATTACTAATAATTGCTAAATAAATTAATACTCTTCATATGCGCTCAGTTTTTTTTCATCATAATGTTTGTAAAATCTTTTTAACTCATAAATATTAGTGTAACTCCGATGTATTATTAGCTACAGTTACAGAGATTGATTTTACTTTTTTTTATCCATGCTTTTTTTACTTTCTTCTATCTTTACAAGAAGAAAGTATTGGATTCGTAAAAATTTTCGACTTCCGGTTTTCGACGGATTTACACGTTTTAGAGGTCAGAGATTCAAAAAAACATGTTTTTACAAAATGTCTGTCTGTGACTCTGTGAGTCTGTCTGTCTGTCTGTCTGTCTGTGTGTATGTGACACAAATTTTGTGGGCGCTCTACCTCAAGAACTAATGCACGAAATTTAATAAAAATTTATATTCAAATAGTCCCTAATATAAATTGGTGCTGATTAGTTTTTGGTGTAAATCGCCCAACAGGTGGCGCTGCTATGCTGCATTTTTCGCGATTTCTGCACTAGCTCTATCTCAAGAACTAATGCACGGATTTTCATAAAACTTCAGATTCAATTAATCCTTGATATGAATTAGTGCTGGTAATGTTTTGGTGCAAATCGCCCTACAGATGGCGCTGCTATGCTGCATTTTGCAGCATTTACACGATTTTCGTAATAGCTCTATCTCAAGAAATAATGCACGGATTTTCATCAAACTTCAGATTCTGTTAGTGCTTGACATGAGTTGACGTTTTGCACCTTTTGGTGTAAATCGCTCAACAGGTGGCGATGCTATGCTGCATTTTTGTGATTTCCGCAGTAGCTCTATCTCAAGAACTAATGCTTGGGTTTTCAACAAACTTCAGATTCAGGTATACCTGGATATGAATTACTGCTGTTTATGTTTTGCTGTAAATCGCTCAACAGGTGGTACTGCTATGCAGCATTTTTCTCGATTTCCACAATAGCTCAATGTCCAGAACTAATGCACGGATTTTTATCAAACTTCAGATTCAGTTAGTCCTTGACATGAATTGATGTTTTGTTCCTTTTGGTATAAATCGCTCAACAGGTGGCGCTGCTGTGCTGCATTTTTGTGATTTCCACAGTAGCTCTAGCTCCAGAACTAATACACGGATTTTCATCAAACTTCAGATTCCGGTATACCTTAATATGAATTAGTGCTGTTTGTGTTTTGGTGCAAATCGCTCAACAGATGGCGCTGCTATGCTGCATTTTTTAGAATTTTCCCTACAGCTCTATCTCAATAACTAATGCACGAATTTTCATCAAACTTCAAATTCAGGTATACTTTTATATGAATAAATTGATATAATTTCTTTTACTATTTAAATGATTTAATTGACGTGATTTATATAGAAGAAAGTTTTGTGATGGCCACAACATACTAGTTTTAATTAAGAAATAAAACAAGGATATACCTAAATTCTTAAAGTTACTCGAAATACTTCTATTATACATACACAGTCCATCCTGTCAAGACGCGATCGGATGGGACCAGGGCCGTGCGAAGAGAAAACTGCGCCCGGGGCAGCGTGTCAATTTGGCGCCCCCCCCCCCCCCCTCCTTCAAAATTGATAAAGGGCAGAAACAGAAATAAATTATATTGAATAAATATCTTGCATTTATTTTAGATCTTTAAAAGATTTAATTTTAATTCAGAAATTCCAAACAACTAAATAACTGGAAAGAAAATTGCACTTATTTGTTAATGATATCGTGATGCTTTGCGGCAGATTTTTCTTAACCTTTCTCACATATTTTTCTAGCCATTTTTAGTTGTTTTTAGTCTTTAAGTTGCAGAAAAGGGGTAAAAATCGTTAACAACCAGATTAGAATCAAGTGGTCCCTTCAACCAATAAGTACTAAAAAAGCAAAACAAACAAAAAACCTGCAGAACATAATGAAAAAGATAAAAATAAATTATATTTTCAGTACATTAATTAAGGAAGATAACTGAAACAGTGTTTTAATTAATATAAAATAAAATATAATATCAGGCAAATACCTTTACTTCCATTTTATTACTGTCTTCTATCTTTACAAGAAGAAAGTATTGGATTCATGAAAATTTTCGAATTCCGGTTTTCGACGGATATTAGGGGTCAGAGATTCCGAAAAACATGCTTTTACAAAATGTCTGTCTGTCTGTGTGTGTGTGACACAAATTTTGTGGGCGCTCTATCTCAAGAACTAATGTACGGAATTTAATAAAAATTTATATCCATTTAGTACCTGATACAAATTGATGCTGATTAGTTTTTGGTGCAAATCGCTCAACAGGTGGCGCTGCTATGTAGCATTTTTTTACGATTCCCGCAATGGCTCTATCTCAAGAACTAATGCACGGATTTTCATGAAACTTCAAGTCCTTGATATGACTTGATGCTGATTACGTTTTGGTGTAAATCGCTCAACAGGTGGCGCTGCTCTGCTGCATTGTTTTACGATTTCCGCAATGACTCTATCTCAAGACCTAATGCACGGATTTTCATGAAACTTCAGATACAGGTAGTCCTTGATATGACTTGCTGCTTATTACATGTTGGTGTAAATCGCTCAACAGGTGGCCTGCTGTGCTGCATTTTGCACTATTCCCGCAATAGCTCTATCTCAAAAACTAATGCACGAATTTTCATCTAACTTCAGATTTAGTTAGATGTTAACACAAGTTGTTGCTGATTAGGTTTTGATGTTAATCGTCCAAGAGGTGGCGCTGCTATGCAGGAATTTTCATGATTTTCGCAATAACTCGATCTCAAAAACTAATGCACGGATTTTCCTCAAACTTTCAGTTAGACTTTGACATAAGTGGTTGCTTGGTGGTTTTGGAGTAACATAGGTTTTGGTGTAAAACACCCAATAGGTGGCGCTTCTAGGCTGAATTTTGCTGGATTTACACAATTTCAGAGATGGCCATATCTTAAGAACCAATGCATGGAATTTCATATCTTTAGAATCCTCATGATGGGCAGAGATTGTCGTTTAATTTTGGCAGTATGATAACGAATTTTCAAGTATTAACATGTCTGAAATGGAAGAAAGTTTTGGGATCGGTACATCCGACTAGTTTTTCTTGCATTTAGGGTAGCAAAATCGTTTATTATTTTATGTGTAAAGATTGCGACACACTGAATTTTATAGAAAGTAAATTCAGGTTGCTTAATCTCTCGACTAATAGTAGATCTTAAGTAGTTTTTTGCTATTTTATTGTAACTGAAATACTTATAAATTATGTACGCTGCCTCCATGTTTTTGTAATTCCTTGTTTTCCCTAAGTTAAAATTATGGAGCAACTAAATGATTTCTAAATGATCCATTTTATAAAAGTTCTTATCTAATGGTAGAAATAAGGTTTTCGCATTTAAAACCTCGCTTAACAATTCTAGTCCATTCAAGTCAGCAATAAAGGGCCAGGTCCAGGCAATATTAACAGATTTTCGATAACTGATTTTAGATTCGCACCACCAGAAACTCAAATTCTTGTTATATATTTCTCAGTTTCTTAAACCTCCAGTTCAGTTGCCCGGTAAAGTGTCTCTACGTAACACGAAATCTTTCACTTTCATATAAATGTCCACTTTCATCAGGAGCTTCATAGTCAAAGTGTTCTGCGAATTTTACGTTTTCTGTTTTGCTCAAATAAGGACTCTACATTTACGGACATAACCAAATCTTAGCTTTCTTGTTGAAAAATTTCCTCTCTTATTGTCTAAAATGTGTTTTTTAGTGTTTCAATCAGTTTGCTGTGAATCAAAACATTGACAGTTTTTTTTTTCGTGAGAATAATATTAACTTTTTCTATTTCATTTAAAATGCTGTGTCAAACTACTAAGCCGTAAATAAAGGGGAATTTCTTTATTTGCTTTATTAAGCTTTTTGCTCCTGAGTAAGTTTACTCATTTTACTTCATTTCTATAAGGTCTTCCAGAGCTTTTAAAATCTGTTGCGACTGTTCGTAAACTGAAGATATAGCTTTATTTTTTCATGACCATAGAGTATCGCAATGTTTCTTTAAATAAACTGATAAGTGGGACATAAATATATCCCACCTTTCAGTAGAAGAGAAGAAAAAAAAAAAAACATTTTATGCAGTTCCGGACATTTTTGGACATACACCAGCAGCACGAACTCAAAGTTCGAGCTTACACAACATTATATTGGGAAGCCATATTTGCACCATATCACAACATTGAGCTCTGAAGGGTTGATATTGGTATTGTTTATGACGGCCGATTATCTTCAAGTTGGATATAGTAGGCCCAGCGTTGAATTCAGACACTTTTCTCCGGGAGGGATTTCTGTGGCTCCGGGGGGGGGGGACATTATAGAGTTCCGGGGGTTAAATTGTGCTTTTTGACCATTGAAAACTCAAAATCTCAAATCTTCCGGGAGGGGTGGGGACATCTCATTGCTTCAGGAGGGAATGTTCCCCCCCAGGCCACCCCTGAAATCAACACTGAGTAGAAAGGAATGGGATGGGAGTGTCCTGTGTAAGGTCTTTCTAAAGGAACCTAACCCGTATTTAGGCAAGGTTCGAAGAAAACTACGGACAATTTCAAACGATTAGGCTGACGTGCGCGATTGGGTCGAACTCAGCACCTCCCGTCTACCATCTTTGAGAACAGAACCTCTCGTGCAGCTGTGAATGTCGAGATTGTCGGACATTAGCTTATCTTAAATTTCTTACGCTCCTTTTTTTTTTTTTTGACTTGATGTAGTCAAGAAACCTTTCCTCGAATGAAAATTTTCTATTTTCGGTATCGCATAATTTGCGTCATTTGTAATTTGTGAGGTGTACTGGATTCCTAAACTGGAATGTGTTTAAAATTCAATAACTTGCAAATGGTGACAATTATTAAAAGAAATTCTTGCAGGAGAGTTATGTAAGATATTAGAAGTATTTTTACTGCGGTTCTTGGTTTTAGTTCCAAATAGCAGAGATAGGTGGCAAGCAATAAGCGCTCAAAGGAGGTATAAACTGAAATCCCCTTGGCATCATGCGAAGGAAGAAGGTTAAATATATAGAATAGCCCCTAAAAATAAGATTGTATTGGAGAATGTGACCCACTCCATACATTTTACCTCTTCTTTTCGCATCAGTGTTGGGCGATTTCGGTTTTGGCATTGATTGAGCACCTATGGCGCTAGATGTTGTCTTTAAAGTGCTTGTGTGGTTATACATTGCTGGCATAATTGTCAATTCAGTATAAACTTCATTGATTTTCACGAATATGGTTTAATAAAGTATACTGCTGTAACCTGAGTTGAGTATAAACCTGTTTAATTCTTCAACAAATCATCGATATTTATGTTGTAATGTGAAATTGTAAAACTGCTGTATAAGAATTGAAAAAGCCATTTGTAACGTGAGTAGCTAGTGGTCTGCCCCTCGGGATGACACTATCACCCAGTCAGTCCATTTTAGGACACGCGGTATATGGAGTGCGATCGAACGAAATTGAAAAATACCTTGCTCTATTAATTTCTTCTACAATCGTTTTTCTTACTTCATTGGCAAGAAAGTTCATAATTTCATCCTGAATATATTTCGCCAATTATCTTTTTCACTTTTGCTCTTTTCAAATTTGCTGTCGATTACATGATTTAATTTTAAACGTCTCTCAAGTTTCTTTTATCGAATGCATGCATTCCTGTGTTCTAGAGCATTTTTATGCTCAAGAATTTTAGGATATAATTTCTTCTACATGAAAAACCCACAATCTGGATTGGCTAATTTTGGTGGGCGATCATGATAATTGGTGAATAATAAACAGAGAAAACAAAATATAGTGATTCCCTTAATTAAGTTATCCAATAAGCCGCAATCACGATTAATAATTTCTCCACTAGGTATAATTTTCTTGAACGTTAGTTTGGAAAATTGTCGTCCTTCTGCAATGGCAGATTTCATGTAATCAGCATTTTCATCCTGTGCTGGACCTTTTTTTAATAGCAAAGTAATGACCGAATGACTATAAGAATGATCCCATAGTGGAATCAGGATAGGTTAGCACAGAAACTTTCGTGTACGATGTAAAAAGGGCCGCAGAGTTCAAAAGTTTAAGAAACACTGCAATAAAATATCACAAAAGCATATTATAAAATCATCAGATCTAAAGAGCTCAATGCAAAGTAAATGTGAACGACGCAATAACCTGGAAATGCAAAATGTACATACTTCCATTGGGAAAAAAATTCCCGCTATGTAAATACATACATTTGGTTTTCCAAAAAAAAAAAAAAAAAAAAAAAAATAGAATATCGAAGAGTGAAAAAAGAAATTCCAATGAAAATGATCGACGACAATAAAAAAAAACGAAAATTGGTAGTACAAATTTGGCGCCCCTAAATTTCCGCGCCCGGGGCGACCGCCCCCTTCGCCCCCCCCTTTCGCACGGTGCTGGATGGGACTGAAAAAAAGTTCCAGTTTAGGCAGGCTTCCGTTTAAAGTGGCTTTTAGTGTAATTAATTATACTTCTAAGATCCACTACCGCAATAAAATCTTTTGCTCGTTTCGTAGGGAGCCTGAAACTCTTCTGTTTGAGAAAGGATTCCGATAAAGAAAGATTCCGCTTTCAGAGGTTTCACTGTGTTTAAGGAGCGGTGAAAATCTCCTTTCAGACAGGTTTTTAGCAAATTTAATTGTATGGCAATACATATTAAGACCGTGTAACTCTTCCGTTTAAGGCAGGATTCTGTTAAAGATAATTACTATTTTGAACGGTTTTACTATTCATATAATATAAATAAGTATATTTATATAAATACACAAAACTTGTGAAAATGGAACCTGCCTATAACGGAATTCTGTCTTAAACAGAAATGTTCCACGGTGCCATCGAAAAGAATACTATACAATTGCACCTGCAAACACAAAAACCTATGTAAAACGGAATTTTTCCCCACTATTTGCGATTTCATCTTGACAAGTTTTACTCTATATAGCCTGAAGGAAAAATCTTGAACCCCCCCCCCCCCCCGAAACGAAATCCTGGCTACGCCACTGATAACCCTTCTTAGCAGTCGGGTAACATGTGTCAATCTCAGAACTTTCTTCTATCTCATATATATTAATATTTCAAAAAATAATGTTAAAAATGTTAATATTTAACTTTTATTAGTTCAATACTATAGCAACTTGGACTTTCATCTTAAATTTCTGATTCAGTCAGTTAATCGGAACAAAAACGAGTTAATCTCGATCATGATAATTATTAAAATCAATAGTTTGGGGCTGTGCATATATAACGTTATCAACATTTTGGTATTTTTGGACCCCCTCCCCCCCTTACGATATCATATGTTGTCATCCATCGACCCCCCCCCCCCCATCCCCGTAATGATATCGTTATCATAATAATAAAAATGTATAAAAATTCTTTAGATTTTTGGAATTTTTTTCAAATGTTTGGAGTGATATACAAATATGTTACATTTATGTTTTTTTATATACTTTATTGATTTAATGAAGAGAAGTCACTAAAATATCAGTTTATATATGAAACAACTTTATCTCAAATAACACTTAAAAGAAACAGACTGTTTACAAGTATTTAATAATAGCTTTTCGTTGCATAATGCATTCAACAGTAGTAACGTCTTTTTGAACTTGTCCCCTCACGGGGTGGGGCAGACAGAACGTCTTATCAACAAAACAGACTTACGACATTCTCTTTATTTCAAACATACTTCGCATTATAGTTTGTTGAACAGCGGATTATATATGCATACACGTTGGGATATTCCATATTTTGAAACTGAATAATTTTATAATCATTTAAGGATTTAAATAATAACTGTTGTATTTTCAGGAAAATAGATAACATTATTAGAAAGATAACATACTATTTTGATGTTAAAGACCAAGTTACAAATAAGAAGAGAAAATTTTGGTTGGATCAAAAATGATAACGATATCAAAACACAACCCCCCCCCCCCTCTTCCTAGAGATATCTTACGATATCATGTGCCAGACCCCCGCCCCCTATAATGATAACGTTATATATACATAGCCCCTTTTCCGTTATTCTGTTGTATATCAGCTTGTCGCGAATAGTCGGCTTATAAGGATGGGAAGTTCTCGTCGCTTCACGAGCTTTCTGAGAGGTGGAAGTCATTTATGATGAACTGATAGCTACGGCTCACTCACACAAACCCAACGAATCATCGGAAGATAGTTAAGTGGATAAGGAAAAGATGTGTTTTAAATGAAACAGAGAAGCCAACTACATGCTAAACCAAGCCAACTACAACAAAGGAGAAATTATAACGATACATCTTGTGAAAACAGTCATCATAAAAAAATTGACGGACTAACGGCCATGGAACAAGCCCCACTCCAGTAGTGCACAAGCCTTTTCAAATAGCTCGCAACAATGTTGCATAAATCGTGATAACAGCCATTAGGTTCCAATGGACTGATCGCTATGTGCGCATTCACGTATCAAGGTAACATATAAACAAAGGAAAATGAACCTGTTAAGTGATCAAAGCCAACTCAAAGGGTCACAAATTAAAGACCACAAGTCGTCAACCCATCAGCGGCAAGTTCGCAAAGTGACAAAACCTCAAATTTAGACATCCACCATTAATAGTTATAAAGGAAAACAACCTACGATAGAGACAAGCATCTCACGGTATGTGAGAAGCATATATCTAATCAAGGAAAAAGAAAAGACCCACAAGAATATGTCAAAATATTAAAAAGACAACCACCACGACAGTGACCAAATACCAAGACAAGGAAAGCTCCTCAGAAGAACAAGTCCACTGGGTGAGATAAGTATATTATACTAGAGAAATATAATGAATTATTAAATTAAATGTTAATTTAGGTCAAACCCAACCCTCATAACTTATGTCTAAGTTACAACCTCAAGCAGCTAGTTCAATTAGAAATTAGTATATTAATCTCACTAGGTCAGCTCGTTAGTCTGTTATCAATTCCCTCCTAGCTAAGTAATAGTATGCCAATTCATAGTTAACTTATCATAAGATAATATAATAATAATAATAATAATTAATAAATAAAATCCTGATTCTAATATTAGAAATGATTAAAATATAAATTCATTTTAAATAGCCAGGCAATATTTAAGTAATCTAAAGTAAATTACTCTAGTTCGTTTAGTATCACCTAGTGCTATAGGATAATATTAAAACAATATATGTAATAAATGATAGTTAAGTAAATAGCTATAAGTAAGTTTTAAGTGTAATAACATGTACAAGCTAACCCCTTTTCCTTTCAGTTTTTTTTTTTTTTTTTTTTTTTTTTTTTTTTCTTTTGACTACCGCCTCTTTATTATTCTTAGTTGCACATAGGCTATAGCCTGCACAAGCTACCGGACCCTCTCCAGTGGGAAGTCTACGGAGTCAGTTTCTACGCGGTGGGGTACGGTAGATAGGCGGAGTCTCATCCCCCTGCATCGTTATGTTTGTCTAGCATTTCGGCCCAAAATTAACTTTTGGTGCAACTTGTCTATCTGCGGCGCTCCATTTTTTTTTTTAATTTCTTTTTTTTTAATTCTTTTTTATTTATTTATTTTTTATTATTATTATTATTATTATTATTATTATTTTTTGCTTCCTCACCCCCTCCAATCCTTTTCCTTATGACAAGTCTGCACCAACAATTCGGCTTCTAAACCCCAGGTCATTCAGAAGTAGTTCGGGCAGCGGTGGCCCAGTTGGCAGAGCATCGAATCCGCAGCTAAGGTCGCGGGATCGAGGCATACTGCTGGCTATAATCCGCCATGTACGCTAATGGCGCCTGGTGCATGTAAAATCCGTCGTGGGTGCAAAGTCCTCCAAGTTACCTGTGAATTATACCTCTGGAGGTGCCTTGCCAGGTGAAGGTCTCGTCATCTGATCAAGGTTCTAAATTACGAGACCAACATGAGTAGCAATGTGCAGGTGCCGAACAACAGGTTATAACGTTAAGTAACCGGCAAAACATAGTATACACAAACGAGCAGTAGGCACTGCAAATAGGATGACGATCGAGGCAATGATGTCAGGTTTATTGCCGCTTCGCGGCGGTTAGGCTGTCTTTCGCCCCGATGCCAGGTACTAAACCCGTTAAGCTGGGGCATCCCGGCAGGTAGGGGCCTGGTCATCGGTTAGAAAGAAAGGAAAGAGCTGTCGGTGTACCATAGAACTACAAAACATGAAAATTACACAAAAATTGCTATTATAGTGTCCCCTTTCGGCAGAATAGTTCGAAATTCAGGGAGGACCTTCTTGGCATGGCCAAAAACATGCACAAAAAATGTGGTTCAATTCTATGCATAACTTTATACACTTTTCGATGATACAATATTGAAAATAGTTCAAACATCGCTATTACAGCGCTCCCTTCCGGCGGATGTTTTCCAAATTCAGGGGGGACCTTCTTGTCATGGCTAAAAACATACACAAAAAATTTGGTTCAATTCTATTAATAACTTCATACACTTTTCGATGATACAATATTCAAAATGGTACAAAAATCGCACAAAATCCCTATTACAGCGTCCCCTTGCGGCGGATTTTTTCCAAATTAAGAGAGGACCTGCTTGCACAGCGCCACAAACTTAAAAAAAAAAAAAAAAAAAAAAAAAAAAAAAATGAATTCTATGCATAACTTCATACACTTTTTGATGGTACAATGGCGATAGACATACGGACACATCGGCAGACAAACAGACATTTTCTATAAACGTATTTTGGGGGATTTCTGACCTCTAAAACGTGTAAATCCGTCGACAACCGGAAGTTGAAAAAAAAGTAAGCAAAATGCCTTAGCATTTTAAAACATGAAAGTGAAGAAAATATGAACATGGAGAAAAAGCAAACTTAAAATTTTAATTTGTGTGGGTAATTGCGCTTTGTGTATTAGCAAAATGTACAATATCTCTCTATATAATTACCGCACGGGTAAAAATGAGGTGCAAAAATATTCACAATTAAGCACGCTTTCATTTATTTATTTTATTTTTTATCGATTTTTTGATCAATTTTGAGGTAAACTGTCCCCTTAAAAAAGCTCTTTTCTTAAATTGTATTAAAATTGCTTTTAAATAGCAATTGTTTCATTTTATTAAATTTATTGATATTACTTTGAATTTAATTGATAGATCTTGCAAGCCGCACAAGTTTTAGAAATATAAAAGATTTCTTTTCCTTTTACATTATATTTTATTTTATTTATTTAAATAATCTAAATTCAGTTGATACGTTTATTCCCTTTTTTAAGAATGTAAAAATGTTAAATTGTTTTTAAACACTATTTAAACATGACATGTTTTTTTATTGTATTTAATTTGTGGATATGTTTTAAATGAATTGATAGATCTATCATGGCGGGTTTTAAAAAGTAAAAAATAAAAAAATGTAAGTGATTTTAAATATTATGTGTTTTATGTTTATTTCTCTAACTATACATGTTTTTAAAATATATAAATAACTGAACTAAAATTCGTCTAATTTAATTTTATTTATTTATTTATTTTTAATCTAATTAATAGACCTATCCACACAAGTTTAAAGAAATAAAATATTTAAAATGCTTTAAATATTTTAAATATTTTATGTTTAAATTATTTTATTTATTTATACATTTTGATATTAATTTTTAAATCTATCAACACAAATTTTAAAAATATTAAAATCTTTAAACTGCTTTAGATATTATGTGTCTATCTTATTTTACTTATTTATAAAAATTGAATTAAATTTACAGATATATAAACGCAGATTTTAATAATATTTGTGTGACCTTATTTTTATATATTTACGTATAGTATTTGCAATTTAATTGATACATTGATCCACAGAGATTTAAAAAATATAAAAACATTTTAACTACTTTTTTATGTTTTACATAATGTATATATTTTGAATTTAATTTACAGACCTATCCACAAAGTTTTTAATTATATAAAAACATTTGAATTTTTAAAAAGTATATTATTTATTTATTTTTAATTAATTAATATTAATTTTATTTATTTATTATTATTATTATTTATCTCATAAATCTAGTTATTAAGATTTTCTTATTATATTGAAACATTTTTAACAAAAGCTGTTTTAACTCCTGTATATTTAATTGTATTTTATGCAATTATTTATTCATTTTGAATTTAATTTTATAGTTCTAATCACTGCACCGATGAAATACCCAGCAAAAAATCATAACGAAAATTGTTTTCAGTCTTATCCGATAGATGGCGATACATTATTCTTGTACTTTTTCATTTTCCTTTTAAAGACCAAGACCTTTAACTTCGATCTAGTCTGGTGGATACGTTCGAGATGCTAAAGGCATGACTAATAAGCTTGTATCTTCATTGTGTAAGAAAAACTTATCGGAACCGTTAAAAGCAAATAATCAGGAAACAGATTACCTCTTTAATTAATTACATTTCTAACATAATATAATTCCATGAAAAACTACATTAGACGAATTTGATAACGAAATACATTACATTTTTATAAAGTTTCAAAGGCTGGAGAAGCATTTTATCTAACGAGGAAAAACAGTTCGTTTTTTTTTTTTTTTTTGTAACTCATACATTTTTAATAATAAAGCAGAGTTTCGTGTGTTATGCATCTTCTATTTTTTGTTTGTCTCTGAAATAACACAGATTTCATATCGATTTCGATATTAAAGTATACGTGACAGCCCGAGCTTAAAATAATGGTTAATCGAATAATTTTTTATTTTGAGGATATATTTCAACTTCCAAATTCGCCTTTGAGCATTTTGTCATTAATTTATTTAGCTAAGTACTTTGTTTATTTGTTTCTGAATTACTGGTTTACAGTAGTTAAACTTTAAATAGTATTTTATTTATAATGCAATTTAAAATAGCTAAACTTATATTGTATCTATTTATTGTTACTCATAAATTTTTATTAATAAAGCAGATAGTTTCGTGTGTTATGTATCTTCTATATTTTGTTTGTCTCTGAAATAACACAGATTTTATATCGATTTCGATATTAAGGTATACGTGACAGCCTGAGCTTAAAATAACGGTTAGTCGAACATTTTTTTATTTTGAGGATGTATTTCAACTTCCAAATTCGCCTTTGAGCATTTTGTCATTAATCTATTTAGCTAAGTACTTTGTTTATTTGTTACTGAATTATTGGTTTACAGTAGTTAAACTTTAAATAGTATTTTTTTAATAATAAAATTTAAATAGGTAATTTAAAATAGCTAAACTTATACTGTATATATTTATTGTTACTCATAAATTTTTAATAATAAAGCAGAGAGTTTCGTGTGTTATGTATCTTCTATTTTTTGTTTGCCTCTGAAATAACACAGATTTCATATCGATTTCGATATTAAGGTATATGTGACAGCCTGAGCTTAAATTAATGGTTAATCGAACTGCAGTCGAGTCTCTCTATAACGAAACTCCATACATCGAATTTCTCTATATAACGAATTTTTAGTAGGGACGGTCCCCTTTTCCCATGATCTCATTAAAAACTGTCTCCATATAGCGAGATATCTATCTCCATATAACGAATTTTTTATAAAATGTTCTTTATTTATTCAGTTTTAAAAAAGCTTCCAAATCACATGGAATCAGTTTTCCATCACTGATTCCTGATTTATCGTTCAGTGATGAGTTTTTTATCCTACAGCCCATGGACTTGGAAATAAAAAATCTAAAGATGCATTATAAGAAAAGAATTTTTAAAGAACTGATCATAGCTACTGAAAAAAAAATGATTCCACCGAAGACATTATTAGTCTTAGAAAGTGTGTTGCGGAACTTTATAAAGCCTAGAGATTTGATGTAACTGAAAAAACAATTTACAATTGCTTCAAAAAGACCGGCTTTTCTAAACTGGAGAATATTGCGGATTCTGAGTACAAAGAAGATGTGGCTTTAGCAAACTTAAAAGATAAATGGACATTAATTAAGGAACGCGGAAATGTCGAAGAAAATGTTACTCTCTCTGATTTTTTGGAAGTGGATGACAATCTCACTATTACGCAGTATCCTACTGATAGTGATATTTTAAGCAGCGTTATGAACAATGATGGTGAGAGTGGCAATGAACATGAAAACGAAAACGTACAACAAGAGAAAAAACCATCACGCAGTGAAATGATGTCTTCTTTTGATCTTATAAAGACAGGACTACAAATGAAGGAAAATGTTCCCGATACAATTTTTCATTCCTTGCTAAAGTGTGAACATTTTTCGAGAGTGAAACAATTTTGAAATCAAAACAGCGAAAAATTACAGATTTCTTCGTATAAAATTAATGTAAGTTTTCCTTATGTAATTTTTATTATCTCTATAATAATAGCTTAAGTCATGTGACTGTCATCAATAGTTCCGGGCTGACCGCTTCGCTTTTTATATGCCAGGTCACCATTTTTTACATTTTTTATTTTTCGCGTGGTAAATTAAAACAATGCTTTGATATTGAAATTAAAAGTCATGGTTTTTGGTATTATTTATTATTTTTCTTTTCTTTTTCTTAAAAATTTGGAAAGAAAAGGTAAAAGTCATGAATTTCAAATTAAAATTACGTATTTTAAATAAAATGAGTGAAATTATTATATTTTAGATGAATTTAATGAAATATGAAAAAATGCGATTAGAAACACAATGTTTGATGATTTATCACTTGCGCCTGGCTAGCATAAAAAGGTACTACTTAGTTATACCGTCGACCCATTTCGCCAAATTATATAAATCGCCAAACCACTCGCCAAATTATACAAATTGACATAATTTTTATTTTGAATACCGAAAGAACAAATAAATTAGTATAACATTAATAAAAATACAAATAAAACGTCGAAATAAAAATAACTTGATGACGTAAACACGTGTAACTTGCTTAAAAAAGAGCAAATATGACATTTACGATCAACCATTATTGATATTTAACCTTATAGTTTGGCGATATATTTTTGGTCGACGGGATAACCAAGTAGTACCCATAAAAATACGGAGTTCTTGATTTCTCTACGAGAAACTTCTGATTTGGCGAAGTATTGAGAAAGTAAATTAAATTTTGGATAAAAGTAACATGGTGATGTGAAGATGTAAAGACATAAGATGAGAGCACACATCTAACGGAGACCAAACTGGTCGCCAAGGGCGGCTAGTGCTTTAAAAATAATTGTCTGTTTTCTTTTAGGTAGCTTTCTTTACAAAAAAGCTACCTATTGCAGCCGTTCGGAGGAAAGCGATTTCAAAAAATTTTGGTATATTTTCATCGATCATGACCCCCAGACCCCGAAACCACCCTCCGTTCAAAATTGATATATATATATATATATATATATATATATCTGACCTATGTCACACTGTAACTCCCGTAATTATGAACCGATTTCGATGTAATTCGGAGTGTACATAGTACATACCAATGTCTCGACCGAGTTCGTTGGCCAGCTTCATCCGCCGTTTTGTTTCAAAATGGCGGCCATTTAAAATTTTTTAAAAAACTTAAAACTTGAAATGTGGTACCAAAAAATTAAAAATGGAAAAATATTTTTTTCCTGTGTATTTGACCTTTATACAAAGATTCCGGAGCAGTTTTTGTTTCGTCTATATCTTAAAAAATGGCTGAGTTATAGCATTTTGAATTTCTAGCGTGGCTGACATTTTGAAACGTCCTGAATTTTGTCACGCGATAAAAGGCGTATTTATGAACCGATTTGGATGTAATTCGGTGTGTACATAGTACATACCAATCTCTCGACCGAGTTCGTTGGCCAGCTTCATCCGACATTTTGTTTCAAAATGGCGGCCATTTAAAATTTTTTTTTTAATTTAAAATTTGAAATGTGGTACCAAAAAATTGAAAATGGAAAAATATTTTTTTCTTATGTATTTGACCTTTATACAAAGATTTCGGAGCAGTTTTTGTTTCGTCTATATCTTAAAAAATGGCTGAGTTATAGCATTTTGAATTTCTAGCGTGGCTGACATTTTGAAACGTCCTGATTTTTCTCATGTAATAACAGGCGTATTTATGAACCGACTTGGATGTACCTTGGTGTGTACATAGTACATACAAATATCTCGACCGAGTTCGTTGGCCAGCTTCATCCGCCATTTTGTTTCAAAATGGCGGCCATTTAAAAAAATTAAAAAATAAAAAAAATTAAATGAGATACCAAAAAATTGGAAAATGAAAAAGGTTTTTTTTGTATGTGTTTGACCTTAATACAAAGATTCCGGAACAGTTTTTCTTTCGTCTATATCTAAAAAAAAATGGCTGAGTAATAGCATTTTGAATTTCTCTTGTGGCTGACATTTTAAAACGACCTGATTTTTGTCATGCGATAACAGGCGTATTTATGAACCTATTTGGATGTAACTTGGTCTGTACATAGTACATACCAATGTCTCGACCAAGTTCGTTGGCCAGCTTCATTCGCCATCTTGTTTCAAAAGGGTTGCCATTTAAAAAAAATTAAATTTAAAATTCAAAATGAGGTATTAAAAAATTGGAAAATGAAAAAGATTTTTTTTATGTGTTTGGCCTTGATACAAAGATTCCGGAGCAGTTTTTGTTTCTGAAAAATTGTTCTTTTGTTGATATCTTAAAAAATGGTTGATTTATAGCACTTTGAATTTCTAGCATGGCTAACATTTTGAAACGATCTTGTATTTGTCACGCGATAACACACGTATTCGCCTATTTCGATGTAAGAAGGCATGTGGATAGTATACATCAACACCTCGACCAAGTTCGCTGGCCAGATTCATCAGCCATCTTGTTTCAAAATGGCGGCCATTAAATTAAAAAATATATATATATTTAAAGTGAGGTGCAAAAAAATTAGAAATTGAAAAAGGTTTCTTTCTTAAGTATTTGATCTTGATATAAGGATTCAGGAGCATTTTTTGTTTGTCTTTACCTTAAAAAATGGCTCAGATATAGCAGTTTCAATTTCTATTGTGGGTGACATTTTGAAAAATCTGATTTTTTGCATGCGACAGCACTCCTATATATTAACCGATTCCGATGTGAGTGAGCATGTGCACAACAATTACTAAGGTCTCGACCAAGTTCACTGCTTAGCCTCATTCACCATGTTGTCTTAAAATGACAGGCACTTTAAGAAATTGCCGAATTTGGCAGCCACATATAAGTTACTTTAAAGAAAAGCAGCTTGGATAAAGCTGTCTAATTTCGTGAAATTCTCATTCATTATATTGATAAAAATTAGTATTGAATCTCTTATATTCGGTTTCCACTAAATTGAGCTTCGTGTGTTTGCATGATATAAGTTGGCTTTTTTAAAATAAGGATTATGAAAGCTACCTCTTCCTCCCGGCACTGGCCGGAAGGACTTTTTTGAATCTGTTTAATTAAGAAATATAATATTAGGTTAATGTTTCTAGTTAAACATTTCAAATTCTTAATTAAACACTTCAAAAATAATTTTTGTTCAAAATTTAGACATTAAATAAGGATTTTTACTTATTCCATACATAACGAATTTCTTTATATAACGAATTTTTTACTGGAACAATGGATTATATAGAGACTCGTTATATAGAACAACGTTATATAGAGACTCAACTGTATTTTTTATTTTGAGGATGTATTTCAACTTCCAAATTCGCCTTTGAGCATTTTGTCATTAATTTATTTAGCTAAGTACTTTGTATATTTGTTATTGAATAATTGGTTTACTGTAGTTAAACTTTAAATAGTATTTTTAATAATAAAATTTAAATAGGTAATTTAAAATAGCTAAACTTATATAGTATCTATTTATTGTTACTCATAAATTTTTAATAATAAAGCAAAGAGTTTCGTGTGTTATGTATCTTCCATTTTTTGTTTGTCTCTGAAATAACACGGATTTCATATCGATTTCGATATTAAGGTATAAGAGAGAGCCTGAGCTTAAAATAATGATTAATCGAACAAATTTTTATTTTGAGGATGTATCAATTTCCAAATTAGCCTTTGGGCATTTTGGCTTTTATTTATTTAACTAAGTACTTCGTGTATTTCTTACGGTATTAATCATTTATAATAGCTAAACTTTTTATAATAAATTTAAATAGTTAATTTAAAATAGGTAAATTTAAAACTCCACTGTCAAACGCGTGAATTACACATTTATGAACAATTGGATCGCTTCCCTTTTTTATTCGTTTTGTAAATTTAGAAAACACTCTTTCAAATATGACTATAAAAATTTACTTTTCGATTTCTATTTTGCTTCCAATGAACGCAAGTGAACCAGTGTTGAATTCAGGGGATGGCCCAGGGGTAGGAACCCCCCCCCCCCCCCTGGAAGATATACGATTTTATGTTTTTTATGGTCAAAAAGTGCCTTTTTTCCCCGGAACTCTATAATATCCCTCAGGGAGAAAAGTGTCTGAATCCAACACTGAATTGAACTCGGATTTAGCGAGAGTGTGTTTTAACCAACAAAAAGAAAGAAATTGATTCATATAATACAAAAATACATTAGCATCAACTTGATTATTACAAGAGAAACACAGTCATACCAAGCAAAACAAATCTTTTGCAAATTTATGTACAGATTTTCTACATTTTTTCCGGTAACTCTGAATCATATTGAAAAATGTATAAAATATAAAAGGTCGTTGCTGTGACACAAGCGTTATTTCTTGAGAAAGATTTTTAAAATGTATACTTGAAAATTAGTTCAAAATTCGATAAATTGAATTAACGTTTTCCAACGTTACCCGACTGCCAAGAAGAGTTACGTGTTTCACGCGAATCTGGGTATGTGGATTTCTTTATACAATCGAAACATCCCAACGGCTGGATGAATTTTAATGAATGAGGTCTTTATCGATTCGTCTTAGCTGTCCAATGGTTATAGGCTAGATTTTGTTTTTATAAATTTAAAATGGCGGTCGTAAAATACAAAATCGCGGTAGAGACGAAATTTTTTTTAACGCACCCTATTAAGTGGCATATCATTGAATAGGTCTTTCAAAATGAAGACGATGTTTCATTGACTATTTTACAGTCAGAAGCTCCGTTTAAATATTACACAACCTGGAAGTTGTGTAGGAAGGATCGCTAGCTTTACTGCAACTCCAACCTTCATAGACATCTATAGGCCTCATCAAAACAGTGTTTATAGATAGGAACTAACAATTAAACACAACTTAAAAGTCATCAATACAAGTAAATAAAGAAAATAGGTAAGTAATATAAAAAATAGTTTCACATTGATGAGAAATAATTAATTAGTTCGCTTTTTACGCAGCCGGGATTTTTGATTTTTTTAAATTTAATTTTTACTTGTTTGAACGTACTCTGCTTTTTATTTGATAAAATGTGTCTAAATCGAAATTATGTGACATTTAAAACTGACTATATTTGTGAGAAAAGCAAGTGTGATAGTGCAGGTCATTGACACCATCATTATGACGTCGGCGTTACTGACACACTAAATATTTAGTTAAAAAGAATCATATGATTTTATCAAAAACTAATATGCGGAATTAAAAAAAATATCCTAAAAACTGTTAAACAAACAGAGAAGTGAAAATTTCATGCAAACGTTAAAGATAAGAATTGCAAAAAAGATAAGCGTTCCAAATTATCAATTGCTATATTTTATTTTAATGGAAAAGAAAATGTTTGGTTTTTACAATTTTGAAATAGTAACACCTCATGATAATCAAAATATTGATCTACCATTTAACAGAAAAAATTGAAAATCTACTAAACAAAGAAGTAAATAAAAATTTCATGCAACCGGCAAAGATAAGAATTGTAAAAAAGATAAGCGTTCCAAATCCCCAACTAATTGCAACATTTTATTTTAATGAAAAAGAAAATGTTTGATTTTCACAATTTTGAAATAGTATTTTTTCATGATAATCAAAATATTGATCTACCATTTAACTGATATAATCGAAGAACTACTAAATAAAGAGGGAAGTAAAATTTTCATGCAGCCGATAAAAGTAAGAATTGTCAAAAAGATAAGCGTTCCAAATTTCCAATTTGCAATGTTTTATTTTAATGAATAAGAAAATGTTAGATTTTTACAATTTTGAAATAGTATTTTCTCATGATAATCAAAATATTGATCTACCATTTAACTGATATAATTGATATTACAAACAAAGTGTAAAACAAAGAATAATAATAAATAAAATAAATAAAAGGAAGAGAGAGAGTAAAAACTGAAAATAGTAGAAATTATTTCAAAATGATCGATTTTTTTTTTTTGGTTTCAATCTTTTTGGGCAAATTATTATTATAATTATTATTTTGTTCAATGGTGTATCTCAGCATCGTAAAACTCAAAAGTACAGTAGAACCTCGATTATCCGAAGTAATTGGGACCGACGCTCTTTCGGAAAATCGAAATTTTCGGATAATCGAGAACGCTTCCATTTTAAGATTAAGGAGAAATATATGCAATATTTCTTATTATGGTAACAAGTGCTCAATAAAGGTAAAGTAAAAGCAAAATAGAAACAAGAATAAATTACCTGAATTTTAATTTTGAAATGAAGTTCCTTTTACATATATCACAAGGGTTTGAAAAAAATGTTTTGTTTGTCGAAGTTTCAATTGCCTTTTCTTTGAAGCTCTATCTTGGAGTTTTTTAATATTATTAGTTTATCAGCATCGCAGCCTTTCTGCTGTTCCAGCCATACCAAACCTTTTGCAAAACATTCAAAAGCTTCAGAATCGCTATTTCTTCGTTTTCTTCATTCCACTCCGCAGCTTACGGGAACTCAAGTTAAATTCAAAGGAACTCTAAGAAAGGGGGTCGAAAATATTTATATTTACTCGTAGTTCGAAAAAGACCGCTTGCACACAAGGAATATGATAGTTAAAAAAAGCTTTCAAAATGGATTTTGCACACAAGGAATATGATTGTATAGAAAAAAAAAAAAAGCTTTAAAAATGGATTTCGGTTAACCGAGAGTTTCGGTTAAAAGAGTTTCGGATAAAAGAGGTTCTACTGTATCTAGATGCTAAATCTGTCTTTCTAAATCTGAAAGTAACTTTTGAGCTCTTCTGTAACGTATACAGACAAATTAGTAAAAGAATTAATATAGAAGATTATTTATAAGTACTTTCTGTTTTATTCGACTTCGATTGAATCTGAAATTGTCTTTTTGAATACATTGTCTTATAAACTCAAATTATACAAAAAAAAATAAATGTTTAAAAAATATTAAATTTGGATAAAATATATAATGTGAACTTTAAAAAGTCCACAGTTTTACTTAAAAGGCGACTAAAATAATGAAAAAGAGGTTACAAGTTTAAAATATGCATTTTATTTAAAACTTCTTAGTACTTTCAAGCTTTCCAAGCAAAGCGTGAGCAAAGTGACGTATTAAAATTTAAAGTACAGCAGAGTTAAATATTTTCTTCTACCCATAAAAAGTGACGTATAAGAACAGAGTGATGTCATAAAAATAAATGGAACTGCAATTAATAATAATATATATTTCCTCTAATTAAATTCAATCCAAGAAACTGCTACTGCTACTTTCAACTCTAGTAATTATTGGCTCTCTCATTTTCAGAACAAAGTGACGTATTTGTATAAATAAACAACAATTAGTTATTAAAATATTCTCTGATGATGAACTTGGAAAGCTTGAAAGTACTAAGAAGTTTTAAATAAAATGTATATTTTAAACTTGTAACATTTTTTTCATTACTTTAGTCGCCTTTTAAGTAAAACTGTGGACATTTTAAAGTTCACATTATATATTTTATGTTGAATCAAGGTGAAAAATTGCGTTTCGTCTTATGATTTGATTTATTAAATTTAGTTTGAAATTTTACTTTGAAAAAATACAGTAAAACTTACGTAACGGACACTCCCGAACTGCGAACCCATTTATCTAGCAATACTTTTTTGACCCCAAAATCCAGCACATATGTTAAATGTATGTTTTAACCGAATGAATAGCGGATACCTCCGAATAGCGGGAAAATTCTGCGCTTCCGATTTCGGAAGTTTTGCTTTATACTGAAAATAACATCTGCAAGAATTTGACTTAAACGTAAGAATTGGTGGAAAGAAATCTCTCCAAACAAAAATACAAGAAAAAAAATCATGCGGTAAGCATTGATTATGAAACATTTTTCAACATATTCAGAATAATGCAACAAAATACCACTGTTTAATAAGATAAAAGATAGTGTCTAAATAAAAAATTTGGAAAACCCATAACACTTTGAAAACTCAATTTGGCAATTGCCCTCTATACTCGGAAAATTATCTGGATTCTTTTGTGGAGCCCTGTATATGACCTATAGATTTGTATATGTACTACATAGAATGGAACAATTTAGTTCAGTTAAGAAACGCGCAGTTGAAATTTCACCTTGAGCAGTTTTAGTCAATAAGTGGAAATGTACTACACGGTAGACTCGCGATTTTACGACCCCCGATTTAGCGACCTTCGCGATTTAGCGACCACTTGATGAGGTCCTGACCATTTTTCAATACTTACAATGTTTTTCCTCGCTCGTTTTAACGACCCGCAAATAATCCGAATCTTGATTTAGCGACCTTCGAGAATTTCATTTCACATCCTCCATAAATTAAAAATCTACAAGCAGTAAAGATCATTTTTCTTTCCTCAAATGCTACATATACGTTTTACAGCGTATGGATCAAGGTGTTATACAATGTTTCAAAAAATGTAACGAAGAAGTGCTATTCTTATTAATTTAGAAGTAAACAAAATTCATAAAACGAAATCTTAGTGGCTATCCATGTAGCAAATGATGCTTGGCAAAAAGTTTCTCAGGACATAGTTTTGCTTGCATCCCTCCGGATATTTAAAGAACCAAGCTTGGGAACTTGACCTGCTGCCCAGGATTTAAAAAACAGAATACCGAAACTGAAGATTCCAATCATCTAATATGCAAGCATTACAAAAACATGTTGTTTGGCCGGAAAATCTCCCATTTGAAGATTATGTTGACGTTGACGATAAGTTTAAAAGTGAGAAAACATTTTCAAAAGATGATTTAATCTGCAGCCTTCACAATCCTGATTGGACATTCCAAATAATTCTTCCGACGAGGAAATTGACGATCTTCCGCATATATACCTCCTGCATCAAGAAACAGAGGATGTCATCAAGTTGTATGGGACATTTTTGAAAGAGAAGGAAATTCTAACAACTACTTTAAGATGATCAATGACCTTAAAAGCAGTATTCTGGAAGTTTCCAGACGCCATTTAAAGTAAAAAAAGTATACATGATTATTCAAAAAATGTTAATTAACTAGTCTAAGTCATTTTCTTTAATTTGTAAAATGTTTAAATTCTTATAAAATTATTCCATAATTTTTAACCATTTTTTAAATCTAAAACTTTAGACTAAATACTACAAATGTATATATTTTAATTGCATAAATCAGTTGTTTTTACTACATTATAATGCTAGGTATTTTTGAAGTGCATTAAAATCAACCAATATTAGTAAATTTTAATTTAACGATCATTCGATTTAACATCCTATTTGCCGAGGTCCCGTGAAGGTCGTTAAATCGCGAGTCTACTGTAGATTTATAGCCCTGTATATGATCTATAGATTTCTATGTATACTACATAGTATGGAACAATTTAGTTCAGTTAGGAAACACATAACGAAGTTGAAAATTCTCTTTGAGCAGTTTCAGTCGATAAGCGGAAATGTACCAGAATTATAGCCCTGTATATGATCTGTAAATTTCTATATATACTATACATTGTATAGAACAATTTAGTTCAGTTAGGAAACACATAACACAGTTGAAAATTCTCTTTGAGCAATTTCAGTCAATAAGGAGAAAAGTACTAGAATTATAACTCTGTATATGATCTGTAGATTTCTGTATATACTACTAGGGGGCTCGGCCCCCTACGAGCTACGCTCGCTAACGCCCGTTCAGACACCGCAGTTTCTAAAAGCATGCTAATTTGATCGGCTTTGAAAGATTGAATTATAATTTAAAAAACAGTGGCGATCTCCCTATAAACGGGTTTCTATTCATTTCTCTTTGATTGGGGAATTTTAAGGAAAAATCAGCTGCTGTTAAAAGATACTATGGCTGTTTTCCTCTTTGATTAAATAAAACCAGTTAAACATTTCAAAATAAGGTAATATAAAATGAATTAAGTAAACAGAGTCTTTGTCTCCCGGTATTTTTTAACAAAGCGAAAAAAAAGTTCTTTTAAATAGGACATTTTAAGCGGGCTCTCATGTCAAGCACACAAGTCGTATGTTTGTTGTTCAATAAATAAATAAATAAATAAAAGACATTTTAAATGTATCGTTTTTAATCTCACGCAATTTTCACCAAACTTTTATTTCTCTTTTTAATACTCACGTGAACGTGTTTTGTTAGAAATGAAATATTATTTGCGCTGTCCCAACAAAAATAGTTGAAAAGTTCATCTCGAAATATCAAATAAATGTCTCGCGCAATTTTTAAATTTAAACTGTTTTGCAATATTATTTTTTGTTCATTTGACGTAATAAGTGCAATGTGAGGTAAATGTGACGTAATTTTTCCTATTTAAGACTTCTAACGCATGTTAATGAATTTATTATTTTACAATATCCTTTCTCTGTTAAAATTCACGTGTAAATATAGTTTTTATGAAGTAATTTTCAGTAAGTTCCTGCTTTTTATACGTAATTATTTAATTCTAATTTGGAAGTTTTTTTTTCTGTTTATAATAGTCACGTGTAAATAAATTTTTAATTTGAAGCAAACATTATTGTTTGCACTGTTTATAAAGCTGGCAACAGGTTAAATTAGTACAATTTTCTAAAATAAGTAAAAAATATCTCTCGAAATGCTGAAAATTTGAATTTAAAATAGAAATAAAAGCTCAAAAAATGAGTCAAATTAAAAAAATAAATGCATTCTGCACACCGGGAAATTATAACGTATAAAATGATCTAAAAATGATTAAATTCCGAAGTATAGTTTTTGCTCCTATAAAACTTTTTTAATGGAACGACTTTTTCCAACTTTAGCATTAAATATCTCTTAAAATAATTCTTCGATTTGAAAACTGTCTGCATCAGCGTGTTTATCAAAGATTTCTCTATAATACCGCCAATTTTAATATTTTTGTATGCAATATTTTTCTTAATATTAACGGAGAAAGACCTCCGGTCACAAAAAATTCAAAACCGGCGGCGGCGGCGACGGTGACAGCGCAAGTTACTTTTTTTTTAGAATAGAGAGATACATAGTATGGAACAATTTAGTTCAGTTAGGAAATACATAACACAGTTGAAAATTCTCCTTGAGCAATTTTAGTCAATAAGGAGAAAAGTACTAGAATTATAACCCTGTATATGATCTGTAGATTTCTATACAGGGTGCCCACGTATCACCTGACCGACCTTTATTTTCGCCGCAACCATTGGTCCTAGATGCAGACTTCCAATTACAAAAGAGGTCAAAAGTAGGTGCACAGTTAGGATAAAAAAAAGTTTGAAGCGAAAAAACAATTTACACAATTACACAATCTAAATTTTTATACATCCCCCATGTCCCTATACTTATATTTAGGGACGTTTTGTCTATTCAAAAGTATTGTAGCACGAAAAGTTCCGTATCTGTACGACCAATATTCACTAAGAAATTTGAATTCAAAGTTATCGTGCATAGTATGGGGACCGTATACAAATGGAGATGCGAATGTATCCCTATCAGAAAGACAAGGAGGTTTTAGAGTTAGATATTATCATGACAAAAGGGTTGTTGTTCAAGTCAAAAAACAGTATAATATTTGTCTAATCACTGGTATTGAAAATAAAAATGTATATTTTGTATAATACATAATATCACAGTGCACAAACTCATACAAATTTAATAAAGTAATTTGAAATAATAACATAGTAAGTGGTGCTTTCTCGCAGATAAACTCAAAAACGAAATAGAAATAAACAATGTGGATAAATTTCGTCTTTCATACTTTCTCACTACATGTGTTCCAATAGGGTGGTCACAAGAAATCAATTTTCGAATTTTTTCGGGGGGACCCCTCAAAAAGTTGCCAATTGACTAGAAAATGAGATTGGCTAAGTTTCAGCTCATTTGGATAATATTAAACCGTGCCTCATTGAGGTTTAAGTTTGAAAAAAACGTGATTTTTCGCAAAAAAATGCTGTTTTTCCTTCATGAAATGAATACAATTGAACCTAGAAACATAATGCAGGTCTCATTTTATAAAAAAAAGTTTTGCTTTGAAGAACCACACACCATTTTTTTCTAAAAATGTATAGATTTAAAAATATGCGCATTTTTTAGGACCAGACTTCACCTGAATCCTAAAAATTGACTTTTTATGAAAAAGCGAAAAAAAAAAATTGTAACATTCCATTTCATCTGCTTTCCACCTTTTGTTTTTCTTTTTTTTCGTTTTGTGAAGTCCAATAAAGTGTTTGATTTAAAAAAATTCCAAAGAAAAGGAAAAAAATCGAATTTTAAACTGAAAGAATTTTAAAAAAAAGGGAGGGCAAAGGAAGTATAGAAATGAGAGCAAATAATGCTAAATTGCATTTTATTATTAAAGTTGTGTTACAAGAAAGGAGGTATAATAAAGAAAATAAATTATTTTCCCTTACAAATGTCACGTTAACCCTTTCCGGCACAGAAAATTTCTGTTCATAAAAGGATGAAATGATTGTCTACCCCGGAATTTACAAACGACATTTTTAGAAATTAAAATCACATTACTTTAACCTTTCATTGTAAAAGCAAAATTTTATTAAAATATTCTTCATGCCGTTTGAAAGTTTGGAATTAAAATTAGGTGGTCCCGGCGTGGGACACTGAGCCGGAAATGATTGAAGTGGTAATGGTTTAGATAAGGTGGCTTATGTTGACTTTTTTTACCAAAGTATTATCTAAAAATGAAAATGCAACTTGATCCGAGTTAAGATACCAAAGGCGGTTTGTCATTTTAGCAAGTGCTTTGTCTGTAACCTATTTATCAAATTTTCTGTAGTGAATAAGTGATTTTATTATTTGTAGGTCTTGAATTGGGGGCTAAAATGGCAGTGGAAGTATTGAAGCACGCTTTTGCATAAATATTGATTAAAAATAAGAAAAGATCTCTGATACCTTCTTTTTCTAAATTTGTTATTGAAAGATGATCCCTGAAAGAATATATTTTGAGAGAATGAATGGCCCGTGCCTCCATCCATCTGACATGATTAAAAGTACCAGGTGTTTTGAAAAAAGTCTTTTGCAGAAGGAGTTCTATAAAAATTAAACAAAGTTGGATAAACTCTTTATAATCATCCCTGAGCTGTTAATTTTTAAGAGTTCCTGTAAGAAAATTTGAAATTACTTCTGAATTAACTATTTATACCTAGTATTTCATCTTCAATAACATTTGTATACTTACTCTGGTTTAATTTAGACCACCCAATCAGAATTGGTTTTTTTTTAAATATCTGGCTGAGGGGCAGTGATTATGCCCATTTTTACAATCAAGAACAGCTTTTAGGAAAATTTCTAAATTATGCTGGCGGCATGGTAAATACAGAAGACTTTTCCTTTAACAATTGCTATAGAAAAATGCAGGTTAACTCTGAGGCGACCTGTGTTTACTGCAGTTGTATCAAAAAATATTGCCTGGATTTTACCAACTTCCTCCCACTCTTAAACTGCTGAAAATACAGCTTTCGCCTGAATTATTCTGATACTATTTTCAAGTTGAGGAACTCGCAGTAACTGTTCTTCATCCCCACAACTAATTAAAACTTTTATCCACTCTACATTTTCTTTATTCAAAAAAAGGTGAAGCAGTTTTCCACCCCAGTGAACAACAGTTCTCTCTAAACGGAAATTTTAAAATCTGTTTTTGATGAGCTCAGTTTTTTGTTTACGAAACAGTTATTTGCAGAGTCGATGTCTGTGGTTAGCTAGTGGATGTATTCTAAGTCTAGCAGCTTCTCTGGCGTTCAGTTCATTTTGCGAATATTATAAAATAAAATACATAAAATTGACAATTACTTGGCTGCTTACTGTCGATGATTTGATGAGACATGTGGCCAATTTAAAAAATCTTACATTTCTGCCATCATATCAATAGGGGGAAGGGGTTTTACGGAATGTTTCGTCAATTCTAAAAATAGATAACCATAACAGATAACAAAAACAGCTTTGTAATAAAAAAAGAAATTCAGAGGTTCAACTGCAACACAAATCGAGAAGCTCTTTCTTACTAGACACAGAACTAGATAACTAATAATCAATTATAATTCGTGAAATATTTTTAAAGTTACAAAAATTGTTCACTTATTTTTGCCTATTAAAAAAAATAATACAAAAAAATTATCAAAAGTGATAAAATTTTTAATTTGTCATTTTTTACCTATGTTTCAAAAATGCAGAGTTTGAGGGTATGGTTCACTAGATGTCCGGAAAAATACTAAATGTTCATTAAATATAAGTTTTAATGAGAGTAAAATTTCAAGGCAACAACAGTTTCTATGAAATAAAACAAGAATAAGGTTTCTAAGACAAATATTTTTCACGTAAGGAAAGAAAAACGACAATTTTTTGCCAAAAATTGCAAATTTTCAAGAATTCAACCTCGATGAGGCACGGGTTAATATTATTTATTTGAGCTGAAACTTTGCCAATCTCATTTTCTAACTAATTGGCAACTTTTAGGAGGGTCCCCCCGAAGAAAACGTTAAAAAAATTTTTCCCCATGTTGCTTGTGACCACCCTAGTTCCAAGCATCTTCCCTGGACATAGACAGACACGTGACAGAAATTCGTCTTGAACATTTTTTAGCATTACAGGCGTGACACATCTAGATGTTCTTTCAAAAATTGATTCTTATGTATTTTTTAGCGCTGAATCCTAAAATGACCTTCATTTTAAACCATCACGTCAGGATTTTTCTCAAATCGCAAATTTCAAAGTTAAAAGCTCAAAGTTAAAATTGATACCCTGTCCCCTCCCAACCTCATCGGACCCGTGAACTGTTTAGCTGTAAGAAACCCAGTATAAGCCAAAAAAATGAATAAATTATTGAATTAAATAAAATTAAACTGAATAAAAATGTCTTACATCTATTTTATAGTATCAGATTTTTCGCTATTTTTTAATCTTGAAATTTACTATTTGTGGAAAATCCTGATGATGGTTAAAAGTAAAAGGTAATTTTTTAATTTAGCGTTAAAAAATACATAAAATGTAATTATAACAGTTAAAAAACACAACCATCGCAGGTTTATGTTATCTAATCTAAAAATCTTTCTTAAACTTGTTGACGGTAATCTATCCAAATTTTTTTGCGTTATCCTCTAATATAAGTGCGTATAAAATGGTAAGCGTCGGAAATCGTAATAATATTACATTGTCATCGATTTGTGTCCGTATGTAAAATTTAACTTCGATCGGACATTTGAAAGCGAGTTAAAGTTCGAGTACAAATTTTAAACTGGAAAGACGATCGTTGCAAATTAAATAAAACCTTATGCAAATAACATAAATTTTGTTAAAAGAAATCTTAGCCTCAAATCCTTACAAAATAAAACATATGTTAAAATACATTTCTTTTAACTAATCTGAAACTTGACTAACTAATAAAAGTTAACTCAACCGTAATAGTTGTACGATGTCTTTCAAATCACGAATATCTTCAAATAAATTCAAGTACTTTATATGCGATCCTTGAAAGCATGGCCGAAATCATCTGTTTTGAAATACAAAAAAGTGGTATAAGTCATGCATTTCGAAGTTTCATAACTCGGTCGATTTTAATGTTAGTTGAATGGGACTTTTTTGCCTTACTTGTTAGTGTCACAGTAAATTTTTACTAAATATCCCTTATAGGACGGGACCATATAAAAATATAAATTTCGTAATTTTTTAATAATTGTTTTTCTAATCGCTTTAAAATAATTATTTACCTTATTTAAACCATTTTTGTAATTGGGAGTATGCATGTAGGGACAACGATTGCGAAAATAAAGGTCGGTCAGGTTGTACGTGGACACACTGTATGTACTGCTTCTTGATAGTATGGAACAAACACATAACACAGGTGAAAATTCCCATTCAGCAATTAAAGTCAACAAGCGGAAACGTTCTAGAATGGTAGCCCGAATATGATCTTTAGATTTCTATATATACGACATAGTATGGAAATATTTAGTTCACTTAAGAAACGCATAACGCAGTTGAAATTTTCAATTGTGCAATTTCAGTCAATAAGCGAAATTGTACTAGAATTATAGACCTGTGTATGATCTGTAGATTTCCATATATACTGCATGGTATGGAACAATTTGAATATTTAATACAACACCTACTAACTAAGCGTAGAACAGAGTGAAAATTAAGAAACGCATAACGCAGTTGAAATTTCCAATTGTGCAATTTCAGTTAATAAGCGAAAATGTATTAGAATTATAGGCCTGTGTATGATCTATAGATTTCTATATATACTACATGTTATGGAATAATTTAAATATTTAATACATCACATTGCTAACTAAGCGTAGAACAGAGTGAAAATGTCCCATCCGGTAATCGAACCCGGAACTCTTGGAATAGCGCTCCAAGTGCTCTACCGTTTAAGCTATTTGTGTCTCATGTTTCGTCGAAGGATTGTGTGCTCATGAAGGCTATTCCATATTGTTCTGCAGTTGTGGCCTTACCAACATATGTGAGTGAGAGATGCTACGCTGGGAATCTTCCTCATAGCTTAAATGGTAGAGCACTTGGAACGCAATTCCAAGGGTTGCGGGTTCGATTCCCGGCTGGGACATTTTTCACTCTGTTGGTTTTGCGATTAGTTAGCAATGTGATAAATCACGTATTAAATATTCAACAATTTCGAGAGTGATTTCACTGCTGAAAATTAATTGAAAAGTTAATTAAAATTATATACAGGGTGTCCATAATTAAACGATCCTACTTTAAAGTTGTCTACAGACTATTGTTCATAAAGTTGTGAAATTTTGTGAAGGACATAATAAACGGATGGGAATTTGTTTTAGCAACAACAACAAAAACAGTTCAAAATTTTGCCACCAGAGGGCGATTTTTAATAAATTACACATTTATCATTACGATAGTTTAGAAATTTTATTTCCAGGGTGTCCATAATTAGACGACCCTATTTTAAAGTTGTCTACAGACGAAGGAAGCTATTGTTCAGAATGTTGTGAAATTTTGTGGAGGACATAAAAAAAATATGGTAATATGTGTGAGCGAAAAAAAATTAGGAGGCCATTTTTTAACGAATTGCACATTTGCATATATTTACGATAGTTTAACAAATTTTGTTATAATCAAGCATGCTCCGCGTGACGGTCATCATTTTCAGATACCTTCTGGAATCGTAAAATAGCATGTTCCACAGTTTACCGCAATGTGTTCTGGGAAATTCTATGAATATGTCGTGAAATGCTGTCTTTAGAATCAGGTTAAGTTAATAAATAAAATTTTTAAACTATCGTAATGCTAAATGTGTAATTTATCAAAAATCGCCCTCTGGAGGCGAAATGTTGAACCTTTTTTTTCTTTATTCAAAACATCCCCATTTTTTGTCCTCATCCTCTTTATTATGTCTTTCACAAAATTTCAAAATTTTATGAATAATACTTTTGTCTGCCGACAACTTTAAATTAGGGTCCTTTAATTACGGACACCCTGTATTTCTATTATACTACATAGTTTGGAACAATTTAAATACCGTATATACTCGCGTATAAGTCGACCCCCTAACTTTCGGATGCAAATTTTGGAAAAAATCAAAACTCGCGTATAAGTCGATCCCCTAACTTTTTACTTCAATTTTGCACAAAATCAAACCAAAGATTTCACTTTCTAATGCGAAAAGTTAGTAAGTAAACAGAAACAAATCATTAATTTTTTTTAAATGATTAATTAATATTATTTGTATATTTTATATATTATTTTTTTATTCATACACATAAAAAGCCATAATTTTTTAGCATTCGAAGTTTTTATTTTTGCTTTTTTAACTGACTCGCGTATAAGTCGACCCCCCAAATTTCCTTACCGAAAATTGTCAGAAATTCCTCGACTTATACGCGAGTATATATGGTATTTAACACGTGATTTATCACATTGCTAACTAACCGTAGAACCAACAGAGTGAAAAATGTCCAAGCCGGGAATCGAACCCTGAACCCTAGGAATAGCGCTCCAAGTGCTTTACCATTTAAGCTATTTGTATCTCGTGTTTCGTCACAGGATTGTGTGCTCATGAAGATGATTCCATCTTTGTTGCAGTTACACCCTTACCAACATATGTCAGTGAAAAATGTTAAGTTGGGCATCGTCCTCGTAGCTTAAATGTTCAATTTAGTTCAGTTACGAAACACATAACACAAGTGAAAATTCCCCTTGAGCAATTTCAGTCAATAAACGGAAATATACTTGAATTATAGATCTGTATATAATCTGTTGATTTCTATATATACTATACATAGTATGGAACAATTTAGTTCAGTTAGAAACACATAACACAGCTGAAAATTGCCCTTTAACAATTTCAGTGAATAAGAAGAAATATATTCGAATACTTTTTTGCAATTCTTTATATGATCTATAGAATTTATATACACCAAGTAATATGAAAAAAATTGGTTAAATTTAAAAACGAATGCCAAAATTGAAAACGCAATTCCACGAATTTTTGCTCATAGAGAGTACTGTAACCGAATTATTTTGTAAATGAACGATAAATGCTATGGACACCCTATTCTATAGTAAACATCTTGTAGTGCACCTTAGTGAAGTATATAAATTTCAATATATTTGAAACAGTCTGAAATTCCGAAAATACACTGCAAACGATTTTTTCCCCATAGACCATAACGTAACTGAATATTTTTCAATGCCTTTACAAAGGAAAAATAAATGCTACGCACTTCGTTTTAATGCCAAACATGCAGTCGTAAGCCTCAATGACATATATCAATTACACAGTATACCGAGAATGTTTACGCTGACTAGAGTGCAGGCAGACAGACAAACCGAATTCATAAACATTTCTTAATTATGCTGGAACGTGCTAAAAATGAATCAGTGATTTCAAAAACTACACGAGTCCACTTTTTTCGAATTACTTTTTTTTAGCCTCTGATATGCTATTTCTTTCGGGCAACAATTAAAGTGTCGCCTTTAAAAATAACGGTACGTTGCATAAGCCAGCCGTAAAACGAAGCAGAAATATCATGGTACGGTTAAATACTGATAATCTCTACTGTAATTTTGTTAATTTCTATGCATCGCACATTTTCAATTTTTACACCGTCATACAGGGAAAAAAAGTACTTTTAACTGCAATTTGTTTTAAAACTCCATCTCAATTCATTTTTGAGATATTAATTTGTTTTGTAGTTTGTTATGCTATTTCTGTACTTCTTAAGTACTCTTTTTCTGTAGAAAGTAAAGGAAAATAGTTGGAAAGTAGTAGATTACTATATCTTTTTGTTGCCATTTTCTCATAACAAATGTAAAAAAAAAAAATTAAAATACGTACTATTTTGAAAATTTTCTGATAAAACATGGAGCTGTTATAAACTATTTTAAGTATCCATATTAATGTTAGAAACAAATGAAGGCATATGAATCATTGGATAACCGATTTTTTTTGTCGAGTTTCTTGAATGACGTTACTGCTTTTTGCTGGGGTTTTGCATTATTCCGCGATAGTGACGTCATATGCATACTTTTCTATAGATGTTGTTTAAGACTGTATCGTAAATGTGGAAATTTTCAGCGGATGCAAATGACGCAATTTTATATAAAATAAAAGCGTATTTTTTAAATCGTAAAAATGAAATATGTTTTGCACTGTCTATATAATATATATATTTATTTTTCATCGGGGACGACACTAAATTCTGAAAAAGCAAAATTTCTGTTCACTAGTTTTCCTTTTTTTTTTCATTATTTATAATAATTATTATTATTATTGTTATTATTGGCAAGCATATTCCTGAATGTAGGTCCACATGTGTAGATAAAATTTGCATGTATTTATTTTTCCGTTGACATTCAAAATTTTCATTTATTACCGAAACAATGTTAGTAAATGACAATACCAAAACATATTCCAATAGGCAACGAATATCATTATTTGTACAAATTCAAAATTCGTAATATTTGAAACATAAAATCCGTAATATGTATACTATATTACGGATACTCTTTTGACTTTCTGCTCAATGCGTAGTGACCAAAAGATGTATTGTTAATCACATAATGTATACTCATAAAAGATTCCATTTAAAGTAATGTTTAAAATTATTACGTTTAATTTTACACCTTTCTGGATATTTTGCCTTTTTATTTTGATTATTCAAAAAAACTGAGAAGTTTTGAAAATATTAAATGTTACTGGATATTTTGTTTTGCGGAAAATAAGTTTTTTTTAAGGCACGAAAGAAAAGGAAACAAAATCAAAGGTACTTTGTGTTAAATAAACTAAACACAGAGGTATTATAGTACATGTATATATATATAAATAAGTAAACAAAAAAAAAATGATAATGGTAAATTATTCATAAATAACTTTTTGTTGCGCCTAAATTCTATGTCTTTCTGAATATTTTGTCTTATTCAAGAAACGATTCAAAAGAATAAGAAGTTCAGAAAGTATTAAATTTATTTTGATATTTTACCTTGAAAAAAAAATGATAAACAATCACAAGAAATGAGCTGTATTGTAAAATTCATCTCAGGAAATCTCTTCAAAGAAGAAAAACGTCCTTGAGTTTTGTTTTTAATTGTATGATGATCAAGTGGTGTATTCTTAACCCTGTCGCTGCGTAATTTTTCTTTATCAAAACAGATTTAAAAAAAATTTTATTACATATTTCAAATCTATATATATTTTAGAGTTTAAATAGGTAAACAATTTTTGTAAAATAGTTTTTTTTTTTTTTTTTTTTTTTTAACCCAACCCTCAATCAATAATTAAACATTTAAATCAGGGCTGTCATTAGAGACTATTTTTATGTTCTCGCACCACTATTTTAAGAAAATCAATTTTAGAGTATATTTCTCTTGCAGATGTTGTTAAAGTTTATATGGAATTTTTTGTATTTAAAAAGGGATCCGAGTTGAATTAAAAAATATTCGCCAGTGGAAAAAGTGAATCTCCGAGGAAATCTCGGGTTGCGCAAATTTTGTTACTTTTACGTTGCCCGAGGAAATCTCGGGTTGCGCAGCGCTATTCATTAAAGATGAATTTAAATTCCTGTAATGGTTAAAGTATGTTTTTATTGCATCTGAATTCTGAACTTTCTAAAGAATTTGTATTTAATACATTGCCGAAGTTTCTGAAATATTAAATTTTGTTGGGTATTTTATCTTAAAAAATTAGATTTTTTTTTTCAAGTAAAAGAAACGGATGACTTACCGTCTGCATTTTGTTTCCCCATTACACTGCTATAATTTATCATTGAAAAAAAATATCATTTCCATTCTTTGAATTTTATTTGAAATCAGTTTATTAGATTGAAGAAAACTGAAAAGTAATAATACAGAAACTGTGTAATCGAAAGACTTTTTCCATTTTTTAGTAGCCGCAAAAGATCTTTCTGAAAATACAGGGTGTCACAGAAGTCCCTAACACATTTTAAAATTCCATATAAAATCAAGTAATTGTCGCACACGAATGCAGTTTGGACTAAAATGCTTCTCATGCTGAAAAGTTTTCTTCAAGCGAATGGAAATAATTAGTTCTAAACTTCGATCATAGATGGCGCCACTTATCCGTATGTTTGGTTCCAAACAGGCCTTTCTTCTAATTTTCAGACCCACTCGATTTATTTATTTTTTTTTTTTGTGATGTCATGTCAAGGACAACGTATATGCTTCTGCTGTGTCTGACATTGAAGTACTGAAGACGAGAATAAAGCATGTGATCCAGTCAATTCCGCAATCAATGCTAGCGAACACCAGTGGTGTAGTCGTAAAAAAAACCCAGAGGGATACGTTCTAAGCAGAAGGTATATACGCTCAAGGCAGAGGGTATACCCTAGTGTATATATCCTATAGCTTTCTTGAGAAACAGAGGGTATACGGTGTTCCTTAAAAATATCCAGAGGGTATACGGCGTATACCCCCGTATACCCTCCACTACATCCCTGGCGAACACGTGGATTGAGCTGGAGGCTCGAGCTACGAAGAGTGTACAGATTGAACTGTGCTAACGGATTGCACAAATTATTGCTCTGCAACTGCTTTTGACAAAATAAAGTGATCTGTAACGGGTTGCTTTGAGTTTTTAATGCTTCTTTCTGCTAATTAAAGGGACAGCGCCCTCTATAGGAGAAGTTTAGAACTAATTTTTTATTCGTGGGAAGAAAAAAAAATTCATCGTGAGAAGCATTTTAGTCCAAACCGCACTCCTGTACGACAATTACTTGATTTTATATTGAATTTTAAAATGTGTCCGAAATTTTGAGACATCCTGTACTGTCAAAGTTGGCCTTTTGAACCGAATTCTCCACGCGGCGGCAGCTTGAGAGAAGAGAAAAATTGCTCGTCACGTGACCAAAATTACTTATAACTCGAAAAGAAATTTATTTATCAAAAAAGGGAAAACTCATTTCGATTCCAAATCGCTTCAACTGCCAGGCCTGCCTGCCAACTTTATGCCTTGACCTTTAACCCTTCCCGGCGCAGTAGTCCCACATCGGGACCACCTAATTTTAATTCCAAATTTACAAACGGCACCAAGAATATTTTAATAAAATTTTGGTTTTTCAATGAAAGTTTAACCCTTTCAGGGGCAAGGTACTTGTATTCGTAAAATATTGAAATAATTGAATGACACCAGTATTTACAAGAAAATTTATTTGTAAACAAGTAAAAGTATATTTTCGCGTACTTAATAAGAGTGAGATTTTCATTAAAAAATTCGTGTGCCAATGTGGCAATTAGGGATTAAAATTATGTGATGCCATCACCGACCTTCAAGGGGTTAAAAATGAATCAGAAATTGCGTGAAAAAGTTTCGCGTTGTTGAGAAGGGGATTTGAGAACCGCCTTACACCAAAAGCCTGTTTAAAAGCCGTACGTATGATACTTCATTCACCGTTGTGCGTTTTGCATGTGCATGATGAATTATATGTATGATCGTTATTCATAGATAATTGTTATTGCAACAAAATTACATATCTTTCTGAAGGTTTTGTCTGCATATAACAATTTTGTCAAAAGAGTAGAAAACTTAAAAAGGGTTTTTGATAGTTTATCTTGAAAATAAACAAAAAGACTAAAATTAACAAAAGCTAGGAATAAGCTGAATTGTAAAATCTGACAGATACATTCTTAATTACACAGTCATTATAACAAAATGTTCTATTCTTAATGGCATTCCATATACATATGTGTACGAGTATGTACAGTAACAAATCAATTTAAGTTCCTGTAATGCTTAAAATACGTTCTTATAAGTCTCTTTCAGACTAAACTGTAAAACTTTATGCTTAATGTATTACGTTATTCAAAATAAAATAAATTTACTAAAAAAATAAATTTAGTTGGTTTTTATTTTGAGAAATTAGATTTAAAAAAAGAAGAAAAAAAGCTAAGATTTTTAATTGCAAAAGAAATAAGATTACATAAAAATAATAATGAAATAATAATAATAACGACGAGGAGAGCAAGCTTCAATGTGTGTTTTTCGGCGAAAGGCTTAGTTAACGAAGTAATCGTTCTTTTTTTTAGCACCGGTACGGTATGCTATTTCTTTCTCCCAGCTTATTTTGTGCCCAAAAAATAACGTTAGCTTACAGACGCTAGCAATAAACAAAGTAGATGTATCATTGTACAATTAAATGCTCTATAGCATTTTTTTAAATTTCTAAACATCGCACATTTTCAGTTTTTATACCATCGTATTGGGGGAAAAAAGTACTTTTTAATGCAATTTGTTTGAAAACTGCATCTCTATTTGTTTTTGAAATATTAATTTTTTTGTAGTTTTTAGCGACATTTGTTTCATTTTGGCAACTCAAGTATACGCCATTTCTGTAGAAAGTAAAGAAAAAATTGCAGAAAAATAGCAATTATATCTCTTTGTTGCCATCTATCTATTATATATATATAATCCAAACGGAAATTTCGTTCCGAACGCCGAGATTTCGAGTTCTACCGCATGGATTTTTACGGAACTTATACCGTTAGATAGGTATCGTTCCAGGGAAGGTTTTAAGCTATAACACATCATTCTACCTAGATTGGTTATAGAATTGGTACGGAAAATTCTATTATTTTGGACTTTGTTACTTCATAATTCCTTAAATATCTGGGCTCCTATTGGTCGTAGAGCTTAGATCTCGCGCCAAAAGTAGCTCCGAAGCACCCAAGCAAACTTTTCCCCGCGATTATTTTGCCGTCTTCCGATTTCCTCTAACTCTATTAGGGGCCCGCGTAGGGCCCCTTTAAAATATTTTTCGTAGTAATTTCAGCAATTATCTTAAATTATTGGTTAAGACCGCCACCCTCCCGATTCATGTATCTACGGAAAGGTTGCATGAAGGAGTTTCGTTCAGATACGCTTTCGTTAAGAATAGAGTGCGCTCCCTGGTGGTGGAATGTGGAACTAACATAACGCGATATTGTTAAAATTAAGAAATTTAACAATGCGATCTGTTTTAAACTTTGAGATAGTTCATAACACATAATCTATTATCTATTCTATTATATATATATAAAATCTATTATCTATTCTATTATCTATTTATATATATAAAATCCAAACGGAAATTTCGTTCCGAACGCCTAGATTTCGAGTTCTACTGTGTGGATTTTTACGGAACCTATACCGTTAGATAGGTATTGTTTCAGGGAAGGTTTTAAGCTATAACACATTATTCTACCTATATTAGTTTTAGAATTATGTCGGAAAATTCTGTTATTTTGGGCGATAAGGTTACCATTTTATTTCTTGGCGAAATTCATCGTTGATAAAAAAAAAAAATTGAAACGGCTATTAAACCTCGAAAAATAAAAGAAAAACTGTTACTAATTTTATTTAAATGAAAAAGAAAGAAAAAGAAAATCCGTTTTAATGAGTGATAATATTAAAAAACGGAAACATTTAATCAAAACCTGAAAGAAATATTTGTAATGCTTAAAAATTAATTTAAAAAGAAATATTACACTTGATATGCAATATTTGGCTCTTTATCGCTTGCGTTAGATATGGAAACGAATCTGAAAATTTGATTAGATGAAATTTTAACGACATTTTCCCTCTGTTCTGTTCTTTTCTTTTTTTTTTATATCTAACTGTCCCATCACGTGACTTATAGAAGAAACAAGCAGATGTAATTGTGAGTCACATGTGTAATTACTATTTGTTTCTTTACAATTTATTATTTTTCTTTTGTCGCCAAACAATGTGATTTTAAGCCAAAAATGCATAAGCGTGACATTAGCTTGAGGATGTTCTCACAAATGGTGTTTTTTTAGGTGAAAGAGATCATTTTTTGAGTACATTTTCATATTCAATTGTAACTTATATAGATATCAGTTAATATTTTAAAAATGGAATCGAATACTTAAATTTCAGTGTGAATTTCTGCCACACATACATATTGTAAAATAATTTCATACTTTTTAAAATGTTTTTCGCCGTAATTCCGAAAGCATGTGATATTTATAAACTCGAACTCAGATCAACGAATATTACCCATTTTATTTAAGCAAATATTATCTATTTTCTCAAGTCATATCTCCAATTTCATTTATAGGAAAATTCACAGATTCGAAATCTAGGAAATAAAGATAATTTTTAAGGAAATTTATGTTTTAATACGTTATTACTATGGAAAAATTCAACATTTTGAAAAAAAAAATTACAAATCTTTTGTAATTCGTCATTTCTTCTTCGTCTTTCTTCGTACTTTCTCCTCTGTTATGTAATATTTCAAATGATATTGGACTAATTTTCGATCATCGATTCACCGCAAAATCGCATATCTAATCTCTCTATTCTAAAAAAAAGTAACTACCGCTGTCACCGCCGCCACCGCCGCCGGTTTTGAATTTTTTGTGACCGGGGGTCTTTCTTCGTTAATATTAAAAAAACTGTTGCTTACAAAAATATGAAAATCGGTAGTATTATAGAAAAATGTTTGATAAACACGCTGATGCAGACAGTTTTCAAATCGAAGAATTATTTTAAGAGATATTTAGTGCCAAACTTGGACAAAATCGTTCCATTAAAAAAGTTTTATAGGAGCAAAAACTGTACATAGGAATTGAATCACTTTTAGATCATTTTACGCGTCAGAATTTCCCGGTGTGCAGATTGCAGTTAGTTTTTTAATTTGAATAATTTGTCGAGGTTTTATTTCTATTTTAAATTCAAATTTTCAGCATTTCGAGAGATATTTTTTACAAATTTTAGAAAATTGTTTTAATTTAAACTGTTGCCAGCTATATAAACAGCGCAAACAGTAATGTTTGCTTCAAATTAAAAATTTATTTTACACGTGACTATTATAAACAAAAAATATAAAAAGCAGGAACTCATTGAAAATTACGTCATAAAAACTATAGTTACACCTGAATTTTAAATGAGAAAGAATATTGTAAAATAATAAATTCAGTAACATGCGTTAGAAGTCCTAAATAGGAGAATTTACGTCATATTACACTTATTACGTAAAATGAACAAAAAATAATATTGCAAAACAGTTTTAATTTAAAAATTGCGCGAGACATTTACTTGACATTTTAAGATGATCATAATATTTCATTTCTAACAAAAGTATTTTGACGTGAATATTAAAAAGAGAAAGAAGAGTTTGGTGAAAATTACGTCAGATTATAATTGTCAGATTCAAATTATAATTCAATCTTCCGAAATCTTTTTAAAGGCGATCAAATTAGCGTGCTGTTAGAGTCTGCGGTGTCTGAACGGGGGTTGACGAGCGTAGCTCGTAGGGGGCAGAGCCCCCTAGTATAGTATATAAAATAAAGTCTGGATTAGGGGACTAATTAACGCACAGCGCAAACTACTGAACCTAAAATCTTGAAAATCGTGGTAAAAATACTTCTTATGACATAAACTTCTGCTAAGAAAATATTTTCTAAAGTGTCACCCCTAATGGTTTTTGCACGGTGAGGGGGAAAAAATCGAATATCAAAATTATGCGTCAAATGATAGCATATTTTAATGTAGTTTTGTATGCTGAATCGAATGCTACCAAATAAATTTTTAAAAGTCCAACAGTTCATGACACATTTTATATTTTTCTAATTTGGCGGTGTCTTTGGCATCTAAACCTCAAAATATCTATCATTACATCCGTTACTCTAGCAACGGAAAAAATTCAAATCAACCCTTTTGGCTAAAAAATAAAAACGGCTCTATGAGTTTGAAATAAAAATGCAAGCATCTTAATTTTTTTAAAAAATAGTGATTTTATGTAAAATAAAAGGGTAAAAAATACTGAGAATTCAGCGTTATAAAACAAAAATGGAAAAGGTACTACTTAGATATTCCGTCGACCAAAAATCTATCGTCAAACTATAAGATTAAATGCCAATAATGGTTGATCGTAAATATCAAATTCACTTGAATTTAAACAAACTACACGTGTTTACGTCACCAAGTGATTTTAATTTCGACGTTTTATTTGTATTTTTATTAATGTTATACTAATTTATTTGTTATTTCGTTATTTAAAATAAAGATTATGTCAATTTATATAATTTGGCGAATGGTTTGGCGATTTATATAATTTGGCGAAATTGGTCGACGGCATAACAAGTAGTGCCAAGGAAAATATTTAAGTATGAAAGCAATGTTTGTAACGACTTAAAAATTATTTTCATGTATATAAACTGGGTTTATGGCGTCAGATGCCGTCATCCGAAGAATCTACAAGAGTCTTTTTCCATTTTTTCCGGTCATAGGTTCCTCAATGAAAGAAATTGGAATTGGAATAATATTGTGCGATTTATAAATTGCTCCTCGATAAGAAGAAAAAATGGGTACATTTATAACAACCGTGCGCACATCTCGCTGATAGCATTTTTAAAATTTCCAGTAGCAGTAGTTACATTTTGCGTATGTAAATTAAAAATATTTTTTTGCTTTTAATTATGGCATTATTTCCTGTTATTGTTTATCTTTTCAGTTTTTTAAATGAAATTAGTATAAGGCATGCATTTTAAATTAAATGAGTGAAAGGTTTGTGTTTTAAATGAAAATAATAAAATAAGAATATGCTATGAAAACAATCTTTATTGATTTATTACCTGCGCCCGGCTGACATAAAAGTATCACAAAAGCCACATATTCACTTTTCTTTGAGTAGTTGCTCATGAGAATTCAAGTTAATCTTCCGTAATCGGATACTTCACATATTGGTGTATTAGCTTTAATGTTGAAAGCATCGTTTTTGTTTGAAGCGAAAACTTTACTATGAATTCTATTACACAAAATCGCATCATCATCATCTACTATATATTTACAACGGAAATTTGTATTTCATTCCGATTGTTTATAATACTTTCGTAGGATATAGCACAATTAGTTAGGTAATAATTTTGGAAAGGTTTTAGTGTATACATATTGTTCAAGGGTACTTAGTTATAGAGCAACAGTAAAAGTTCAAAAATTAAGTGAACCTGATTATGAAAGTTTAGCTTTTTTAAAAAAATCTACAGAACATATTTTGTTACAAGTGGCCCTGTTGCATGACTTTTAGGAATGGTGTTAGTATATACGATTTCATTATATGTTGATTAGTTACAGAGGTATTAATTCCTGTTGTCATAACGGTCTCATTACCCGACCATAAGTGCGCTGTTTAGAATCAACTAAAACAATTACTTCTTAATTGCTAAATTTTGTCCAACGCTTAAGATAACATTATATCGCAATGGCGTTCGCATCGTTTTCAGTAATGTGCAAGGTCAAGCTGAAGATCCATATTGTTTAAAATACAAGTTCAAATTCACCATTTAGTTTAATCCAAGGTTTATTTGGAAATATTGACCAGCGCAGCGGGCATAGCCTGCTAGTTATATATATAAAATCCAAACGGAAATTTCGTTCCGAACGCCGAGATTTCGAGTTCTACCGCATGGATTTTTACGGAACTTATATCGTCAGATAGGTATCGTTTCAGGGAAGGTTTTAAGCTATAACACATCATTCTACCTAGATTAGTTATAGAATGATTACGGAAAATTCTGTTATTTCGGACTTTGTTACTTCATATTCCCTTAAATATCTGGGCTCCTATTGGTCGTAGAGCTTAGATCTCGCGCCAAAAGTAGCTCCGAGGCACCCAAGCAAACTTTGCCCCGCGATTATTTTGCCGTCTTCCGATTTCCTCTAACTCTATTAGGGACCCGCGTAGGGCCCCTTTAAAATATTTTTCGTAGTAATTTCAGCAATTATCTTAAACTATTGGTTAAGACCGCCACCCTCCCGATTCATGTATCTACGGTAAGGTTGCATGAAGGAGTTTCGTTCAGATACGCTTTCGTTAAGAATAGAGTGCGCTCCCTGGTGGTGGAATGTGGAACTAACATAACGCGATATTGTTAAAATTAGGAAATCTAACAATGCGATCTGTTTTAAACTTTGAGATAGTTCATAACACTTAATCTATTATCTATTCTATCTATTATATCTATTATATATATAAAATCCAAACGAAAATTTCGTTCCGAACGCTTAGATATCGAATTCTACTGCATGGATTTTGACGGAACTTATACTGTTAGATAGGTATTGTTTCAGGGAAGGTTTTAAGCTATATCACATCGTTCTACGTAGGTTAGTTATAGAATTATGACGGAAAGTTCTGTTATTTTGGGCGAAAGGGTTACCATTATTTTATTGGCGATGAATTTTTTGATAAATGAATTGAAATGGCTGTACCTCGCGGAAAAAAACTGTTATTAATTTTATTTAAAAGGAAAAAAAAAGAAAAGAAGAGAGAAAATGAAAAAAAAAATTGAAGAGTGGTAATATTGGAAAACGAAAATATCGAATTTAAACATGAAAGAGAATGTCGTAATGCTTAAAAATTTATTCAATATGAAAGATTGCAGTTTTAAACTATATTTGGCAATTTATCTCTTGCGTCCGGTTAAATAAAATGCATCAGAAAATTTTATAAATTAATATCTGAGTGACAATTTTGTTTTTGTTTTTGATTTCTTTTAAATTTACTTTTTATTTTTATTTAACTCGACTATCATGTGACATACAGAAGAAACTAGCAGATGTATAATTATAAAAATGACGATACTTGTGAGTTACATATTGTATGTTTTTTGCGATTTCATTTTATCGCCAAACGATTTAATTTTAAGCCAAAAATGCATGAGCGTGCCATCGGTTTGAGCGACGTTCACAATATTGGTTATTTCTCAATAAACGACAGCATTTTCTGGAAATACCAAATTCTACTTATATATATATATATATATAATTCAAATGGAAATTTCATTCCTGCTGCTTATAACTCGAGTTCTGCTGAACGTACACTGTTAGATGGGTAATTTTTCGGGTAATTGTTTAGTACATAACACGTCGTTCTACGTTTCTTGGTATTGAATTATGGTTTAAAGATCTTTAATGAGATGAACCTGATAATGGAAAATTAGCCTCTATAAATGATTCTGCCCAATGTATTTCGATGGAACTTGGACTGTTAATTAGATAATTTTCCAGGGGCGTTTTCAGTATACAACATGCCCTTCTATATTGTTCAGCCATATCGTTTTTGGGAAATTTCTGTAGCCTGGTGTACGCAATTATCACAATAGCCATTTTAAAAATTAAAATAAACGGTTTTTGATAGAATTTGCATTATTAGTTTGACAATTTTTCAGAGATAGTTTTAGTATATAATATATTGTTCGACAATGTTTAGTCATAGAGCAATGGGTTAAATTCTGTAATTTTCCAATATAGCTGCCAGTTGGAAAAAATGTGCTTGGCGAGACAAGGAAAGTTTTCATCCTTATTTTCTGTTCAGTAATTAGATAATTTATTTACTATAAAGAATACATTTATCTCTTTTTTATATAAAAACAGAAGTAAATTGTATATAAATAACAAAAATATTAATATTCATAAATAAAAATTTATATGGGAATATATATAGGAATACATATTTTAAAAAGCTTAAAGTTCATTTTATTTGTTTTTATAGCTGTTCATATCATTTGGCCACAAATCTCATTTTCTTAAGCCCGAATTGCGTCAAGCTTTTTAACATCTAACAGTACCCATTGATCTTAAAATCAGGAAAATTGGAAAGTAGATGTAGTTTGTAAAGTATGCATAAATTACGTTATCGAATCCATAGACAATTGGCATATTTGGTACCGATAAGTTACATAATTGAGTCTACTGACAATTGGCGTATGTTACCTGGCGTGGTTTGGTGCATAATTAATTTAGGAAAAGGTTTAAACTGATTCTGTGTTTTTAAAGTGGAGCTATTTTATAACAGAATTAACACAGAATTGGCGTGATTTGAAAGAAAACTTTTTGGCGACCTTTTCCTATTTTTACGTTATACCAACACCATACCAAATTGTATGCTATTGCGCCATTTATTTCAATCCTAAATGTGCAAAATTTTTTGGTAATTTACAGTATATGGATCTTGGCGAAACAGAGAAAATAGCCTTGGCGAAGAGGAAATTTGAAACATTTTTCTGGCAACCTATTCACTGTTTCATTTCATATAAACAAGCATTTTTTTCTGTTTATACAATTTATTTAACATAAAGATGCAATTTATCTAATTTTAATTAGAAACAGAAGTAATTTGTATATAAAAAACATTTATAATATACATATATAAACAAACAAAAAATTTCATCAAGTTTGTTTTCTTAACTGTTTATATCAATTGCCAATAAATCTCACTTTCTGATGCCCGAATAGCACCAAGCTTTTAAAGAAACGCCAAGGCGCCTGTAGTGGAAAAGAAAAGTAAAAACTTTTATTGCAAACGATGCCAAACTTTGGGGCTTGATATTTATTGAACGCGAATTTCTTTTGGCTTTAATTATTATTTATTCGTAACACTGCAAAAAATTTTAATTTTCTATTTTTTGAAGGTGGAAGTATTTTTTATTATCAAGTAAAATTAAGTTATAACTTCTTTTTTTGCTGAATAAAACATGGAAATGTTTACTGCAGTGCCAAGAGACACTTAAAATGTCATGCGCGTAGTTGGCGATTTTGAAAAAAAAATTTTTATAATATCGGAACCCACATCAAATTGGCTCATTTTAACGACAACGTTTTGGTACAAAATGAAATACATTTGTTGTAGACATAATAGTAAATCTCAATACTCGCCGATTGAAAAGTCTTTAAAATTATTCAGCAGAGACAACCAGAAATAACTTGCAGTTTCATAAATTTTAATAATCAATATTCTTATCTATATATCTATCTACTTCTGCTTCTACTATATAAGCTAGAGTAAAATGGAAATGGGAAATTCGTCCCGGTTGCATATAACTTGAGCTCACCTGAATGGATTTTGATCGTAATGATAGTTAGATAATTTTCCAGGGAAGATTTTTTTAGTATATAAAATATCGTTCTACGTTGCTTATACATACAATTATGTTTTAAATTTATATAATCAGACGAACCCGATCATGAAAGATTAACCTTTTTAAAAGATTCATCCGAATTAATTACGATTGAATTTTCACTGTCAGTTAAATAATTTTTCAGGCAGAGTTTTAGTATATACTATACACTTCTGCATTGCTGGAAAGTTCTATAATCAGTTGAACCCGATTATGAAAGTTTAACATTATTTAAAGTTCTACAGAACGGATTTTGATAGGAATTTCATTTTAGTTAGATATCTATTCAGACATGGTTTTAGTATTTTGCATATTGTTCTACGTTGCTTAGTCATAAAGTAATGGCGGAAAGTTCCATAATCATATGAAACCGATTATGAAAGATTAGACTTTTCAAAAAATTCTAGATGGCGGATATTGATAATACTTTTTTTCTTGCTATGACAATGTTTGCGGAGGTTTTAGTTTATTGCGTATCATTCTACGTTGCTTAGTTACAGAATTATGGGGAAAGTTCTATAATCAGATGGACCCCATATGAAAGATCAACCTTTAAAAAAAAGTTTTACTGGATGGATTTTGTCCGTTTGTTTGTTTGCATTATTACAAATAGTTATATGATTTTTCAGGGTTTGTTTTATTGTATTGCGTATTGTACTATCTTTCTTTACCAATCCTACTGTTATTGATCAACTAAAGGGGTTAAGACCTTAATAGCTGAAAATTTGTCTACACATTAGAAAAAATAATAGCACATTGGCGTTCTTATCGTTTTCAGCAGTGCGAAAGGACATTCCAGGTAAGGTTCCATATTGCTTTAAATCACAATGTAAAATTCAATGATACATTTTGTTTAATTCAAGGTTCATTTGGATAAGCAGACCAGCGTAGCGGGCATAGCCTGCTAGTTTTCTCATAAAATGGAAAAAAAATTAATTAAAAAAATTAATTAAAATACGTGCTACTTTGAGAAAAATATAAATGAAGGATTTATGATAAAACAGGGAGCTATTATAAACTATATTTAATTTTAAATTTCTATATTAATGCAAATGACGTCATTTTACATAAAATAAAAGTGTGTGCTTTAAGTCTTAAAACTGAAATATGTTTTGCAGTATAGAGTCCCGATTATCCGAGTCACGCTTAACCGAGTTATTTTCTTCTGATGGACTGGTGGCTTCTATTATTATGAAACAGCCGTTATAAATGAAGCGTTAGGTGAAGATGAAAGAGCTGCCGTAAAAAGTTAGAACTCTGATTTTCTGGTCAGAATGGAAAAAAAAATGGCCATAATTTTTTTTAACGCTTCATTTAGAATGGCTGTTTCATAAAAATAGAAGCCACCAGTCCACCAGAAGAAAATGAAGCAATGGAAATGCCGGGGCGACACTAAATTCTGAAAAAGCAGAATTCCTGTTCTCTAGTTTCTTCCTTTCTTTTATCAGTATTCTTATAAGGCGGGTGAATTCAAAGTAAATGAAAGGAGAAGCATCAGGCGAACAGCAGAGTAAAGAGTGTTTATTAAGAATTTACGAACGAAAGGTATTTTAATACTTCTGTTTATCATTGTTAGGGAAACTAAATGAATGTAAATATGAATTGTTCATTTAAATGTAAAAACATTGATAGACTTTAAAGTGGACACCATTAAGCCCCCTTGGGGACGAGCGACCGGTATACGTGCCGCGTAAGATGCTCAGAATCCGTGATTATTCTCACCAGTAAATTTTTATTGTAAATTTTGCCTTATTTAATCCGGTCACTTTCCCAATTCAATTAGGCAAATATTTCTGTTTTGAAAAACCAGTGATAAAAGATTAAAAGTTCTGTAAGAGACGCTCATCCCGAAGGGGTTAAGCTCAATTTAAAAATAATCTAAAGTGACACTTAAGAAATAATTTTAAAACTATTTGAAAGGAAGCAGAAAAAACATTTAACTCAGAAAATATAAATTAAATTATTTCATTACAATTACCGATAATTATTTAGAAACAATTTTATTATTATGTTTTACTGCTTAAAAAAAAATTACTTGGCGAATAAACTAAAAAGATGTTATTTGGAAACAATAGTAGCAATAACAGAATTAATAGTGGATAACTGTTTACAAATGCTTTTTATTGCGGATAAAAATTATTTTTCGCTTACTATTTTGTGTTCTCTTACTATTGCCAAATTACTCAAAAGAAATAAATGAAAAGTTAGAAAGTTTTAAATTTAATTTGATATTTGACCTTGAAAAAAAACATCTTTAACAAAGTAAAAAGTGGAAAATTTTGGAAAAAATACTCTCCTAAAAATCCACTATTGATTTTTAACACTTTCCAACATAGTTGAAAAGTGTTTATGAATTCGGTTTGTTCTGACCGAGGTCTTATTCGCATAAATGTACTCGAACTGCCTTGTGAATAATATATAAAGAGCTCAGATGATAAAGGTGCTATGTGACAAATTAAAAAAAGAGTTTATCATATGATTGAAGACAATCAGTGGTGCTCTACCATCTTTTACATTAGTATTTGAAAAAAACCTACAAGTAATCTGCTCTAACTCGCGTAAATATAGTCCGGTTGCCATGATATTGATATATGTTATTGTTGCTTACTATGACATGTTCGTTATTGAAAATGAAGTGTGTAGCCTTTTCGGTGCGTTTACAGGGCCACTCAAAAGAGTTCCGTTACATTACGGTCTGTAGGGAAAAATCGTTTGCCGTGTATTTTAATGATATTACAGTATTTTAAACATATTGAAATTGATATACATCATTGAGGTGTACTAAAAGGGTCTTACTATACAGTGGCGTAGCTACGTTTCTTGGCGCCAGGGGCAAGAAGGAATTTTGCGCACCCCCCCCCCCTTCCCCCTCCCCCCAAATACAACAAGTTGGAAATTGCTCGTCAAACGTGGCAAATGAGGTGCGTTCGTACTATAACTAGTTTTATAATTATTTTTTGCACCCCATATTGTACTGAATGTATAATTTTTTGCACTTCATAAAGCGCATAGTCTGATACATCATTAAAATGCACTTACAATATTTTTTCCCATTCCCCGTAATGTAACGGAACACTTTTGACTGTCCCTGTAATTAAACTATACATCCGATTTTCCTAAAATTTGAAAGGGCTCGACAAAATTTTGCAACAGTTATATCTTTAAAATTTTAGATCATTCGGAAGGCTCTCATATCATTAAAATGCACTTGCAATAATTTTTCCCATTGGCCGTAATGTAAAGAAAAACTTTTGACTGTCCCTGTAATTAAACTATACATCCGATTTTCCTAAAATTTGAAAGGGCTCGACAAAATTTTGCAACAGTTATATCTTTAAAATTTCAGATCATTCGGAAGGCTCTAATATCATTAAAATGCACTTGCAATAATTTTTCCCATTGGCCGTAATGTAAGGAAAAACTTTTGACTGTCCCTGTAATTAAACTATACATCCGATTTTCCTAAAATTTGAAAGGGCTCGACAAAATTTTGCAACAGTTATATCTTTAAAATTTCAGATCATTCGGAAGGCTGTAATATCATTAAAATGCACTTGCAATAATTTTTCCCATTGGCCGTAATGTAAAGAAAAACTTTTGACTGTCCCTGTAATTAAACTATACATCCGATTTTCATAAAATTTGAAATGGATCGACAAAATTTTGCAACAATCATATATTTGAAATTTCAGACCATTCGGTTGGGTAGTTTTTGCTCTGTTACATGCGGACAGACGGACGGACGGACTGACCGACGACTATAGGTGCTACGTATTTATATAATTACGAACGCACCTAAAAATAACCACATTGGCTTGCCTCCAGATTAAAAAAGAAGTATTTATGGCTTGTAGGGTAGACCGGGGCTAGTCGGCCATAGGGGCACGTTGGCCCAGTCGCGATATTTTTTTAACTTTGCGTTAGATGACATTGTCAGTCTAGCCAAGTTATGCGTTGCTTCGCTTTCCTCCTCCAACATCAGCACCATTGAAGTCGGAGCGACCGTGAAAGAATTATTGAGAATTTTCTAAATTTTGCAAAGGTGAGTAAATTTCCTCCCTTATAAATAATCGTTTTTTATTTGTTTGTAGATTACATTTTAGGTTTTGATATATAATAATTGAGAAAAATAATTGTTCGTAGTTATTGTAGGGCATGTTTTTTTATTGAAATACTTTCAGAATAATTCCTTATAGACATGAAAAACAAAAATGTCAATACGGGGTTAGTTGGCCCATTTGGCACGGGGAATGTTGGCCCGTGGAATTTTGATATATTTAATGAATTATTTTAATAAACATTTATTATTTTTTAATTGATTTATTATTAATTAATAGTAAGGAATTATTTTATTAATTGAATTCCTGGTTATTTCAGTCAATCTTTTTAAAAAATGAAGTTATAACGTTGTTTACCTCCTCCCCAAATTAAATCAGCTGCTCCTGTTGTACAAAAACATTTATAACTTTCATAATTATAGAAAAATCTCTGTTGGCCTGGCTTACAGGCGCAGGTAGATTTCGAAGTTAAGTACCAATTTCACGAAGAATTTAACGTATTAAGGGAAATGTGATTTTTTTTCTTATACAACATCCCCCCCCCCCCTCACACATACGCACACTTTTTTTTTTTTTTTAGTTTTTAATTTCTTTTTGCCGTAAGAGTTGCTCTTATCAAAAGCTTGTCAATACAAAAATTGTAGATAATATTAAGATGATTTATGATGAATTTAAGTGAATTTGATATCTTGTGAATTGACGAAGTTAGGAATTTTTTTTCTTCTGAAAACCTATTTTTTGCACTCCTTGAAGCTATTGTTAATTATATCAAAAATCTGTCATGTATAATTTTTAGCCCTTTCCTAGAAGTTTTGAAAACTTTAAAATGATTGGATATGTTATCGTGTCCATAGAAAAGTAATATATATATATAAAGTTTCGAACTGGGGGTGATTTTGGGATCTAGGGGTCATAATCGGTGTAGATCTGCAAAAGTTTTTCAAAAATTCGAACATATGGGAGATTGTAATAGGTAGTATTTCTTACGAAATCTACCTAAAAGTTCGGCCTCCTAGTGTTACATACTACCGCTAAAAGTAACAAATCTAACAATCAAAATCTATCCGACTCTGATATTTCTCAATTATAAAATCCCCTTGTTTCCCCGTCCAGAGAACAGTTTGACAAAAGTAATCCTTTAATAACATCACATTTTATGAAGTGAAAACCTCTTACCTGGTTACTTAGTCGTTGAAACTAAATCATCCTTTCTCTCTTCATAATCCATAAAAAGGGCAGTTTCAGGAAAAAAATTTTAATTATCAAAAGCTATATTTTCTTTTAAGAGACATGTTGTGTCTTCCACAGACAGAATAGAACTACACTTCCCTATCCGTTGATAAAGATCAGTAGTTCAAACAAAAAATATAAAAATATGATATCATCCAACATAATTATATCAAGCACATTGCTATATACTAACTTATAGATTATCTAAATCATGGAAGACGGTAGTATTCCGAGTGACGCAGCCTTAAGCCTAAAATCGTATCGTTAAAATCGTATCGTATCGTATCGTAGAATTCGTAGATGGCGGAACTCATATATACAACTAACTCGACATTAAAAAAAAACGCGAAAAGCCGCTTTTTAATAACTCAGCAGATATAAGTCTCATTGTTCTGAATTTTCTAGAACAGTCTTATATCTGCAGTCTAATCGTATACTGAAATTTTTACATTTCTAAGTGCAGTATATTTTGAGATCTAAATAGCCATTTTTAAAGTGAAAACGTTGGTATGATTATCGAGGAAGTTCCTAATTTGAAAATCTCGAAAACGGTTCTAACGATTTTTTTCAAATTGATATATAATATAAATCTGATTAATACGAGGTGAATAACACTTTTCTTTTTTCTGGGAAAACTCGTTTTATTTTAAAAATCGTTATTTTAAAAAATCGCTTTTTTTACTTTTCTCGTCTGTGATTGGTGAATAGGTTTGACGTCACTTCGTATGTAGGAGGAGTCTTAATCCATCTGCTGTGGGTATAAAAATAAAATCAGAAGATTTGCAAAGTTATTTTAGGTATTCTAAGTTGAGTTAACAATCTGAATGTAGGCAGTAAATCTTTTTTTTTTTTAAATATTAAAATTTTAAATGTTAATTATTATGTGTTTTAAAATATTAAATATATTAAATGAAATTTCGATTGATATTATCTTTCTCTTTTGTTATGAAGAAATTATTATTCCATATTACTGCTTTTTGTCGAAAAAAATATTTAGATTCATTTTTAAAAAAAGGGGAAATTTTTTTTAATTATATGTATTCAATATAATTGTTATTTATCATTCTTTTTCAATTTTCAAAAAAAATTATTTTTAATTTTTTGTTTATGATCGTGTCTCGAGGTTTTCGACTTGTGACTCAACTCAACCATTGCTATTTCTCATTGCTTTGCATAATTATACGAGTGGATATTTGGAATATATCCGCTCGTCATAATTATTGGATTACACTTTATTAGGTATTTTGTTAATTTATTGTTTGTTTTTGTAATCTGATTTACGATTCCATTTTTAACTTTTCTTTTGATTTACTTAGATTTAATGTGTCCTTTTTTATTTTCTGCCAATTTAACCTAACCACGCTATCGTTTTGTAGATTTTACGAACCTTTTATTTTCTCTTGAAATATCTATTAATGTTTTAATATCCAGCATCAATAATTATTTTTACAATACCTTATGGCTTCATAGTTGAATAGCTTCTTCTGAAATGGGCAACAGAAATTTCTGAAAACTTTTGTTTACATATCGATTACGATAGGAATGTTTTAATATCCAGCAGTAACTTAAACTTTTGTTTTGATTACATATTGAGTAACAAAAAGTATGTTCTTGACTCTTTAGAAAATGTAACTAAAGTGATAATTTTAACAATTGAATCATTAATAAAAAATTATATGTTAAATTAAGCCTGAAAATTTTAATACTTGGAAAGGCTGAGACAAATATAAATTTTTAAAGCAGATATCTTACAATGAATGTTTAATCACAATGTTTTAACTAAAATATCTTTAAATATTAACAAATTTAAACAAAATGAAGTTCTTAATTTTGCCGATTGATTTTTCGCGAAAAAAGGTACTAAAAAAACTTAAAACTATTTAGCTAGAAAAGATTACAATGTTTCTGATGGGAACAAATAAATGGATTTTTCAATGCTTTCACTAAAGTAAATTTAAAATTCAAAATCAGAATTACAAATTAATTAAATTGTTTATTGTGGGATCCCCATAACTCAAAAAATATTTTAAACTAAGTTATCATTGTTTTTTCAATGTTTGTTGACAAACGGTTGCGATTTGTGTTAAAAACCACCAAAGTTACATTCTCTATGCCCTATCATATGATACATACCAATAGATTTCTAAACAGCTTCCACTTGAAAATCTGAAGACCATTAAGATTACTAAATCAAAAGAAAAGTTCACGATTAATTCCCAAAAAGTCAGAATGAATAAATTTCAAAATACATAATATGTGTAATCCTATTTTAAAAAGCTTTTTTCCAAAGTAAGAATTCATTCACATACACTGACAATAAAATTATCAGTGTTTTGGTTGGTGGGAAAACATTTAATGTATTTTATCAGCGCTGTCCAACATGGCATGATTTTTTTTTTTTTGGGGGGGGGGGGGGGGGGGATTATTTTTTTGCCAATGATTTTCTGAGAACATCACTTTTATTTTCAAGAGCAAGGGGTGATTCTGTTCTGAAATTTCAGCCATTCAGTTCTGAAAAAGAAAAAAAAAATCATTCCTTCTTAACCTAAAAACCTTGGATATTAATTATGAATGAATCGTATGTTTTCTCCTACCGATTGGCAATTTTTGTGTGTTTTTTATGTGACCACTTGACAAATTTTATGATTTTTCCCCTAACAACCGACTGTCGATTTTTCTTTTTCATCTACGACTGATTGATGAATTTTGTGATTTTTTAAGCAGTAGATGGGCAAATTAATTGATTTTTTTTTCTTCATGACTAACTGAAGAATTTCTTGTAACCAACTTGTGAATTTTTTCCTTCACGAGCGATTTAGAAATTTCTCTACATACATTTATAATCTACAGTGATTATAGACAAAATTCATGCATTAATAAGATTCCTGTGGTAAGATTCGTCAAATGGTCGCAGAAAAAGACTAATTTTGTCAAGGGATCGCAGAATAAATGAAAATTTCCTCAAAATGTTACGGAAAATTTCGAATTTCGTAAAAAGTCTGTGAGGCTGTGAAAGTTCAGCTTTTTTTTTTGCTGAGCCTGTACCATGTCTGATTTTAAGTCAACACGACCCGAACCTGCAAAAATAATTTTCAAAATATGAAAAATATTATCAATATTTTGTTTTTGATACACACAAAAACCACATGTATCATATTTTTGATAGTTTATGTACACATGTTACATGTGTTTAAGTTGAGAGGTGCCTGTTATTCAAACTTATATAAAAGTTCAAATATATAAAGTTTAGGAATTAAAGAGTGTTTGCTAAATAGAAATGTCTGCCTTTTGAAAGAAAAGCCATTATGGAGGTCTTATTGTACATAGACAGGGGTAGGGAAATGCATCATTTTACTCGCCATTGGCGAGTGAATTTTCTAACAGGGCGAGTGAATTTTTAGGTAGTTTTTGAAAACTGCAAACTATAGAGATATGCCGAAAACTTTTTTTTTTTATTAGCTATATTTTTCAACTTTCCTAATTATTGCGATGTAAACATGGTACTAAGTTCTATTTTATATTAAACTTTCATCTCTTGCTTATTTTTTTTTAATTTATAGGGAAGAAAAATATGAAAATGCATTATAGTAATAGTAATCAACTATTTTTGAGTTGCGTAATTTTGTCATAAAAATTTTCAACTGTAGATTGCATTTTACTGGCTGGTGAAATAAATCCTCGGCTGGTAAGATTTTCTAGAAATTCCCCACCCCTGTACATAGATCTTCAACCTGAAAAAATACTTTGGATATCATTTGAAATTCAGGTCGACCAATTAGAGTCAAAAACCAAACCGAAACAATGAAAGTGAACCCGGCCTGCAACAAAAAATCTACTATTGATCCAATCCGAACCAAGAGTCGGTTCGGGTAAAAGCAAGTAACCCGACCTGATGCAGAACTCTAATGCAGATATCTTTCAGTTAGTGTAGTAAATTGTTTTACATGCTTCCTCAATTAGTGTGTGAAGCACAAAACTGGTTACACTATTTTTTTCCCAGCAAGATGGTGATCATTATTCAGCAATTGGTAAGTTTTCTATTAAATAAATTAACCAGTTTGTAGGTTTAAAGCAATTAAACTGTAATGCAAAATATTTTAATTAAGTCGTGTATTTAAAAAAGTACTCTATAAGTAAGCTAACATAATTAAAGAATTGTTGTAATGCAGATTAAAAATTAAGAGACTTTGTACTGTTTCTTGACTGATTGTTTATATTTTTAAAATGTATACATTAATATGCGAGTGCACATATGTGTGCACCAGTGATTTTTTTTTTAATTGTGTATTTGCAGAGTGCATGACATCTGGCCGAAAAAGTAGCAAAACTAAACACTGTATGTACTGTATAAACAAGAAAATTAATCGGCACTGTTTGTTTTTAAGCATTTTGCATATTACAGGTAATCTCTTTAATCATTGTTTATATCAGTGTTGAATTCAGACACTTTTCTCCAGGAGGGATTGCACTTTTTGACCATTGAAAACACAAAATCTCAAATCTTCTGGGGGGTGTTCCCCCCCTGAAATCAACACTGATTTATATTTAAAAAATTTATACTTTAATATGCGAGTGCACTTATGTGTGCACAAGTTTTTTTTTGTTGTTTTTTTTTTTTTGGTTTTTTTTTTAATTCGGTATTTGCACAGTTCATGACACCTGGCCGAAACAGTACTCAGTACAATATTACTCAGAAATAAATTAAGAAATATTTTAACTCTCTGAGCGGTTTGAGCATATTTTTCAGTTTCCCAAAAACAACTTTAATCTTTTGTAGACAAAAATATTTTCAGCAGAATTGTATTTCAAGATGTCTATCAAATAAAGGAGCATGAAGTGTATTTTAGAAACAAACAGGAAAAGAAAATTTTAATTAAAATTATTTTTATAAGCATTTTTATGAAAATGCCGGAACGCCTTCAAGATGCTCGGAGGGTTTAAAATATATTATATCTATTCCAATCAACCCAGTAGCAGAAACAGTGCAGCACGGAAGCGGGCACTGCAGATTATTTTAAACCTTGCAGATTAATCCACCAACTTAAAAATAAATGCTGGGCTTAAAAAATAGCTGAAATTTGCAAGTCTCTAGATTTATGGTATTTGTTGTATCCTTATATTATATATATTCTTTATAAATGGAAATTTTGCTTACTTTAAGTGTTTCTGTTATTTCTTATGATAGTAGGCTTATTGGGTCACAGATAAATTTTTGCTTGCTGCAGACTGACGCAGAAAATTCTGCTTCTGGGGCCAATCAATAAATATAAAGACGTTTGATTTATGTTGTGTAATAAAAAAAAAAAATAGTGTATTTATATATTTATGCATGTAAGCATTCGCTGTTTTCTGTGGTAAAAATCTGTATGTACTTCAATGCAAATAACTTAAAAGTAGAGCTGGGCGATATATTGATAAAATTGATATAAAATGGTAATTGTGATAACGATATTAAAAAACCTTACAAAACAGTATATCATGAATATCATAATCGTGATGTAAACCGTGATTATCGTGGTTCTTCATTAAACCGCAACATTAAGCAGCGCTTCTTCAGCCTCGACCCAGTCTAAACCGTGGTATTAAATACTGAATCGTCTGTTCCGATTATTATGATACTAACGGAGTGTCTCCTCTCAAGTCTAAACCGTGGTATTAAAAATACCAATTCCTCTGTTTCAGTATTCTTGATATTAACGGTGCGACTTCTGCCAGCCTAAATTGTGATATTAAATACCGACTCCTCGGGTTCCATGTTCATGATACTAATGGTATGTGATTTCGTTTTGGTGGGTGATAAGTATCGTACATGCAGTTTTCTGTGTGATCACTGACATCAGGTGATACATATATATATATTTATGGTATTGACGGTGTAAGCTGAATCTCTGAGCATATGCGTTTTATGCTTCAGACACCATGTCTTTCATTTCATTATGGTATTTAGATTTCAGCGATGTTGATGAATATTTGCTCTTTGTTATTGAACAATGTGTGAATCAGGACGATAAAGAAATGAAATATAACATTTTATTTGCAACAGTGGATTTAATTAGACAAATGAAATAATAATTATATAGCTGGGTCCTCAGGGCCACTTTTCTAACTTTGGCCGAGACCCCTCATGTGGCATATCATTGGAAAGGCCTGTGACCACTTATTCATGTTATGCACCTCCTTTGACCACTCCCCACTTCCACGTCTGGGGGGCACTTTTCTAAATTTTACCGAGACCCCTCATGTGACATATCATTGGAATGGCCTGTTGCTGCTTATTCATGTTATGCCCCTCCAGTGTCCCTATCCCCCCCGTGGGAGGGCCTTTTCTAAATTTTGCCCCCCCCCCCCCACCTTATGTGACGTATCTTGCAAAGACCTGTGACCGCTTGATCATTTTATGCATTTCCGGTGCTCCGCCCACCACTTTGCCCCCCCAAGGTGGCACTTTCCTAAATTTTGCCGACACTCATCATGTGACCATTTATTCATGTTATGCACCTTCAGCATTCCTCTCCCCACTTGTCCCCCCCTTGCGGGAGGGCTTTTTTCTAAGTTTTACCGTCACCCCTCATGTGACATATCGTTGCAAAGGCCAGTGACCGCTTAATCATTTTATGGCCTTCCGGTGCCCCGCCCACCACTTTGACACCCCTGGGGGGCCCTTTTCTAAATTTTGCTGACACCCATCATGTGACATCATTAGAAAGGCCTGTGACTGCTTATTCATGTTATGCACCATCAGGGTCCCACTCCCCACTTGTCCCCCCCACCCCGAGGGAGGGTCTTTTTGTATATTTTGCCATCACCCCTCATAAGACATATCGTTGCAAAGGCCTGTGACCGCTTAATCATTTTAAGGCCCTCCGGTGCACCGCTCACCACTTTTCCCCCATGGGGGGGCACTTTCCTAAATTTTGCCGACACCCGTTATGTGACATATCGTTGGAAAGGCCTGTGACTGCTTAATCATTTTATGCACTTCCAGTGCTCCGCCCACCACTTTGCTCCCCCCTCCCCGGGGGGCACTTTCCTAAATCGATATATCGGAATATGATATAAAGATGCTGATTTATCATGATATTTAATTCTAGACATTGCCCATCCCTACTTAAAAGTGCTTTGCCATCGATCAGCATGATACCGATATATATTGTACAATACATTTTCGTCATTATCTAACATAAGTGCACACAAAATGCATTTGTATGCACTACATAGTTTATTATCTACCGATTCTAATAAGGATTTTATGATCGTAGTAGATATGAATGTATTTTATATGAAATTAGTACCAAATAATGAGAGATTTTTTGATGTTGTTATGTCAGTAAATAACATTTTAAAGAGTTAGACTTTTTTGTTTAGTGCCATCAAGTTTTGACGGGTTCCATCTAGTGAATCTTTAAGACTTTTTTACTGTTGCTATAGAAATATTTTAGATTATTAATAATTTGTCTCGAATGAGTCATAAAAGGCCAACCCTGCCGCATGGCAATTAAAGTTTTTAAAGTGGCAATTAAAAAATCTATTATCTATTACCAAATAAAATACAGCTTTTTCATCTCTAGTTACGTTTAGCTTTTTTTTTTTAATGGTGCAAGGACACGGTATCTAAAATGTCACTAATAATATGTGCATCCATTGTCTGCAATTTTCTATAATCTACGTTGCTTAGCAAAAGTAAATATCACAAATTTCACCTATCTGTTTCTGAAAATTATTGTGAACTTCAACCATTGATGGCCAATTTGTGCCGAAGTGGAAAAGACCATCACATCAAAAATACCTTTTGTCACAATTTTTGTTGCTGGCAAAAATTATACTAGTATTTTAAAACAGGGTTTTAAGGATTTTATTTTAACTACATGAGGCAAGAATGAAGAGATACTGATAAACTTAAAGCATATGGTTGCTCTACTCATTGGTTAAATCTTCTAGGTGACAATATAACTCCACAAACAATTACAAAACATGTCATTGAAATACAAAAGTACTTTCACAATTACCATGCTGTATATGCTTGGTTAAAAGAATGCAATGATCATTTTACACTACTCTTATCTTGCAACTTTTACTAGAACAGTCAGCTAACTTGTTTTGAAACTTTTATCAATAACCACAGCCATTATACTAAAATTATTAATACACTATTAACATTTCTTTGAAATTATCAGACTATAATCTTTATAATGTTAAAGATCTTCTTTTGCAATTAAAACCAGTTGAAAACACTTTAAATAGTCAGGAATGGGAAATATATCATTTTGCTTGCCACTGGCGAGTACCTTTCCTCGCAGGGCGAGTGGATTTTTAGGCAATCTTTGAAAATACTGCAGGCTATATAAGGTCTGGCAAAAACATTTTTTTAATAGTTGGTTATATTTTTCAAATTTACTTCGATAGTGCTAAGTTCTATCTTATACTAAACTTTCCTCTGTTGTATATATTTTTTAATAACAATTAATAATTTCTTAGTTACAGTGACTACTATAGTAACAATTTCTTAGTAACAGTGTAAACTATTTTTGCTATGTGTTTTCTCATTGTTTTTGAACTGTACGTTGTATCTTGCTGGCTCATAAAATAAATCTTTGTTTGGTAAGATTTTCTGAAAATTCCCCATCCCTGTAAGTAGTAGTATCAATACAAAAACCCTTAATGGGTTAAAAGTTAGTGATGCAGCACTTTATCTTATTCTCTAAGAATTTTAAATATCTAACTTAAAAATAATGATATCAAATTTTGCGTGACGCTATGCTATTAATTATAATCTCTATATATATTTCATCATTTTATTTTTTTATAATCGCATGTGCAAAAATTATGTTCAATTTAAAAAGATGTATAAAAGTTTAATCATTGATGCTTTATCATTCATATCTCTCATAAATTCAAAGTATGAGTTTAAAAAGATATGGGAACTACTTGCGAATTCACCCGGAGTCCGCTATCTTGTTTCTTTGTTGGTCATTTATAATCACTTTATGCTTAATTTAATAACATAACAACAACAAACATAATATAAACAACAACAAACATAATATAAACAACAACAAATATAACATAAAATAAATAAATTTAACATCGGCGATGATCAACAAAGAAACAAGGTGGACTCCGGGCGAATCCGCAAGTAGTACCAAGATGTGAATTAAAAGTATTCTACTTTTCATGCACTTTTTCTAAAATTTTGGTATTTCATTAAGTTTATTTTGTTTCTAGGAAAATTTAATCCAATTTTATCTATGAAAGTGTACTTTTTTAATCTTTTGATCCTAAACCTCAAAAAAGTAATGATATCAATACAAAAACCCTTAACGGGTTAAAAGTTTGACGCAGCACTTTACTTTATGGCTATATGAATCTGAAATATGGGTCTTAAAAATTCTGATATCAAATTTTAAGTGACGCTGTGCTATTAAAATGAATTTATATATATTTAATTTTTCTTTTTTGTTGTATTTATTTTTAATCAGTGATACTTTTTCATTCAAAATATGAGTTTTAAAAGATATGATATCAAAATTAAAGTGACGCTGTGATCGGACTTAGATTAGTTAAAAAATTACTTTACACATACTTATGTTTTGTCTTCTGAAATATATTTAGAAATTGAAACATTTTTTTTTCAATATACTATCAAATATGTCATACATTTTCTCAGCTGATGTTATGTATTAAATGTATTTAATTCAATAAATTTATTTATCTTTTGCGTCACGATATCCAGAACCATCGGTAAAATTTGTGTAAATGTTTTCTTTGCATCACACTATCTATTTGCATACTATTTACTTAGTTTAGATACTATGACCCAAAATAAACGTTTACACAAGTTTTACGGATGGTTCTGGATATCGTGACGCAAAAGATAAATAAATTTATTGAATTAAATACATTTAATACATAACATCAGCTGAGAAAATGTATGACATATTTGATAGTGTATTGAAAAAAAAAATGTTTCAGTTTCTAAATATATTTCAGAAGACAAAACATAAGTATGTGTAAAGTAATTTTTTAACTAATCTAAGTCAGATCACAGCGTCACTTTAATTTTGATATCATATCTTTTAAAACTCATATTTTGAATGAAAAAGTATCACTGATTAAAAATAAATACAACAAAAAAGAAAAATTAAATATATATAAATTCATTTTAATAGCACAGCGTCACTTAAAATTTGATATCAGAATTTTTAAGACCCATATTTCAGATTCATATAGCCATAAAGTAAAGTGCTGCGTCAAACTTTTAACCCGTTAAGGATTTTTGTATTGATCTCATTATACCAATAATAAATCATGAATGTAATCAATAATATATACAGTCGAACCTCTATTTAACGAACCTCTATTTTGCGAATTTCTCTATTTTGCGAACTTTTCCTTTGAACCAAGAACATTTTGCGAATTTCTTAGTAAAATAACCTCCAAATAGCGAAGTGCATTCTCTATTTAACGAACTTTTTCTTGTGATCAAAATTTTTTTTCTCCCCATTTCTCAAAATATTTTTGGACATTTCAAAATTATTCTTTCTTTAAACACGTTTTATGATGCTCAATGGCCTTGAACTGGTTTTACCAGGCGCCTTCTTTGTCAGCAGTGAGAATCCGGTAAGTACGGAGGACGAAGACGGTAATCCTTTAGAGTAACTTTGAAAAATGTGGATACAGTGAGAATAAAGAAGAAATTAACCATGATGTGCTGATTGATGATTGTATTTCACTTAATTCTGAAATTGAGACCTCGGAAACACTGTCCGAATTGGATATTTTCGACAGTGTGAAAAATAAAAACAATACAGCAATGAATTGCGATGAAGACGAATATGATTATGATGGAAATGGTCATTATGCAAAAATTAACAAAACTTCGTATGATGAAATGCTAAAATCATTTGAAACAATCCGACGCGAATTATAGTTAGAAGAAAATACGCATGAAGGGGTTTTTGGTGCATTGCAAAGATGCGGGACGTATTATGAGAGAAAGCACTTTTTTAAATAAAAAACTCAGGTAAAATTGACAGAGTTTTTCAGAAATTAAATTTAAGGACGCATATGTTAATGTATGGTTAAAAGTATTTGTTATAATAATAATAAATACGATAATGTCATTAAAATTCGTTAATTTTAATGTAAAACTATTTACTTTAAACAGAAAATACAGTGTATTCCCGGACAATGTTTTGTTTTCCTTGCAGATTTCAAAGATTTAAACACATAGAAAAAATGAATTGATGATGGATATTAGTGGGTAAAATAAATAAAACAAATCGATATAATTTATTTAAAAAAATGTGATTAATTACTTTTAGTAAAAATATTTAGTGTTTATGAATTTAAAATCTGTTTTATGTAGTTTAAAGTATTTTAAAAGGTGAATCTCTATTTAACGAATTTTCCATATAACGAACTTTTTTCCAGGATTTAGCGACTTCGTTAAATAGAGGTTCGACTGTATATTTCATGATAAACAAACTGTGTTTTTTAATACTTAATTAGGAATTAAAATTTTATATAAACGAAAATTATCATTATTTCACAGAAGCTGGCATTAGCCAAAGTATCATCAAGAAATATTACATTTTACTGACAGAAATTTGAAGGGAATGATGCGCTACAGAAACATGCGTTAGAGAAACATAATAAATGAAAGAAAAGCATTATTGCACTTAACAGATGTACAGAGGCCTTGATACAATTTATTTATCATCTGGTGTTTATAATAAATCACCCAATTAAGGATGAATGATTTTTTAAATTAATGTACTCTAAGATTTACCGGATTTTAACACCTAGCATGCCCTTATTAAAATTTATTACTGTTACTTAATGTATTAAAGACATTTTTTATGAGAAAATAAATTCAAATTTTAAAGCAATTTTTCCTCGAAGTTAATAATTTGAATAAGTCACAGTTTTAATATTTAAAAAAATTTTATTTTAATTTTGGAGGCTATATTGTGTTTTCGTTCGCAAGAAATAAAAATTAAGATTTGGTAAAATTTTGATAGTTTCTTAAACACGATTCTCTACACACGTTCTCTACACTATCAGAACATTAAAATGTGTCGTCAAAAGTGGCGGGGCAACTTACCTCGCAATAGGGGCAGGTTGGCCCAAGCGACTTCGTGTCAGTTTGAGCTTCTTAACTAATACTTATAGTTAATGCAGTAGATCGCCGATTATCCGAGCTCCAATTAACCGAACTTCTAATTATCCGAACAGCCTATTTCTCTCAAAAAAAAAAAATTAATCGAACTTCCAATTATAGGAACAGCCTCTCAAAATGTTTTGTTAACCGAACTCCCAATTATCAATTGACTTGGAATAAAATTTTAAATAAAGAGAAAAAACTGATATGGGATCAGAAAATGAGGAATGTAAAATAATAAAGGAGATGGGAAGAATCCTAAGCTATGAAGAAAATGAAATTAACGAGTGGTTAAATAGTAAAGTACATGCCGCTGGGTGTCAGATTTTAAATGATGATGAGATTCATGATGAAAAAGAAATTGAAGAAAATGAAAATGAATACTCTGAAAATGACCCATATCCATCATATAACGAAGCCATTGAATGTTTGGAAACAGCTATGAAATGTCTCGAACGGTAGAAGAACGTTGATCCTATTCAACCTACCTAGTTAAGAATTAGAGATATGGCAGCATTGAAAAGAATGTCTTCGGTGAAGCAAACAATAATAATAAACAAACTTTTTTGCTTAAATTATAATCGCTGAAGTTCAGAAAATGATGAAAAGATAAAAAAAAAATAAATAAATAAAAAAAATAATGATAAAAATGTAAAAAAAAATAATAAAAAGACAAAAAAAAATAATAATCATGCCAGCACTAACAGGTGTTGCCAGTCCTAAGCTTAGCTAACGTGTGAGAGTTTTAGTATGATCTGAAACATCCCTTAAATTGACTGTCCATTTATCCGAACTTTTGATTATCCGAACTAGGTTCGGTCCTGACTTGTTCGGATAATCGGCGGTCTACTGTATTTTCAAGTTTTATTATTGTGACTTCTTCCTGAAAGTACATTGATAGTGGTAACATAAAAAAAAAAAAAAAAAAAATTAAGGATTCAGCTAATTTTACTCAAATGCACGAAACTAAAATGCATGGAACTCGATTATAGAAGATTTATAGCTTTCGTCAATGCTGAATTCGAATGGGAATTTCAAAAACTTAGTGGAACGTTCACGACTGTTGTTTTAAGTGTTCGTAAGTAACAACAATGAAAATAAATTTAAAAAAAAAACACACATTTGCTAAAACTCTTGAATTACGACCGATTATAGAAAAAAAAATCTCCCATTTTAAAATGGCAGCCACCCTAGAATTTAAAATTGCTATATTCATACAGGGGGGGGGGGGGGGACCAAAAAATGTTCTTGAATCCTTCTGTCGAGGTCTAAAGATTTCGCATTCATAATTTTTTGTATATTTTTGTTTAGTTTGAAATCTTTAAGGGTGGTTTATAAATACGAGCGCAGCCGTATGACAATCATTAGATATCTGTACAGAGATATATACTATACTAGCCGCCTTCGCCCGCTACGCTGGTCGGTTTTTCTAAAGAAATCTCGAATGAAACAAAATATATCTGTGAATTTGATCATGCGTTTTAAAGCAATATGGACATTTACCTGGTGTATCCAACCGAATTGCTGAAAGCAATAGGAATGTCATTACGCTATTACATCTTTTATTGAGTCATACAAAATTTAGACTGTTAAGGACCAATTTCTTTAGTTGATCTGTTAGTGTAGGATTCGGTAAAGAACAATAGAACAATGTGTAATATACTAAAAGCGTTCATGAAAAATTATCAATGCAAGTCTCATCAGAATCTGTTAATTGGACTTATTGAAAAGGCTGATCGTTCATAATAATTGGGTTCGCCTGATTCTAGAACTTTCATCTATAATTCTACAATCAAGCAACCTAACAGCCAAGCAACAGCAAATGATATGTGCTTTGTACTAAAACATTCACTGAAAAATTAACTAACCAATCAAGTTGCATCGAAATCCACTTAGAATCTTTTAAACTGGAAAATATATCGAAACCTCCCCTAAAAATGATTTAAATCCCATAAAATCTCATTCAGTGGAACCTTTAAAAAAAGCAAATCTTTCAAAATTGGGTTCATCTGATTTAGAAGTTTCCCTATAATTATTTAACTAAGCAACGTAGAACGTTATGTTTTATACTAACATCTTTTCTGAAAAATTATCTAACTAACAATGTAAGTCCCGTCAAAATCTATTCAGGAGAACTCCAAGATATAAGCGGCCGGAATGAAATTTCTCTTTGCATTATATATATATTGAGATAGTTAAATATAACTTTCATAATCGCGTTAACCTGAATATAGAACTCTCTGGGAGGTAGGGGTAGGTATATACTGCATCACTTCTGAATTTTTTAAGGAACTCAGCTCAACTTCCATAACTATAGCATATAGACTCTCTAGTATACCCTATCTCTGTAGCGTATATCTTCCAATTTTCTTTACTGTACCACTGAGAACTTTTTCCGCATAGCTCCGTAACTAAACAACATAGAATGATATGATAAATATTGAAAAAATCCCTGAAATATTATCTAACTTACTGTGCATTTAATTAGTTGACTTGAAATCTTTCATAATCGAGTTCACCTAATTTTAGAACACCCGTAGCAACTTAGAATGATGGTTTTTTACATTAAACCATTTATAAACCAAATTTACTATTTAACAGTGTAAGTTCTACAAAATTCTGTTCAGTAGAATCTGAGTTATAATCAACACCATTGTCAGCAAGCGTAATGGCACAAAAATGAAATGATACATTTGAAAAAAAATTAATAATTTTGTTGATAAAAAAAATGAGCATTTAAAAAATATAACTTTTGAAAATTACAGACTTTGACCTACCATTTTTTTTAAATCAATAAAAATAATGGTACTACTTGGTTATCCCGTCGACCAAAAATCTATTGCCAAACTATAAGATTAAATGCCAATAATGGTTGATCGTAAATGTTACATCCACTTGACTTTAAGCAAGTTACACGTATTTACGTCATCAGGTGATTTTTATTTCGACTTTTTAAATGTATTTTTATTAATGTTATACTAATTTATTTTTCTTTCGTTATTTAAAATAAAAATTGTCAATTTGTATAATTTGGCGAGCGGTTTGGCAATTTAGATAATTTGGCGAAATTGATCGACGGGTATCAAAATAAATACATAAAATATAAGAATAAATAAATATTTTGCAAGTAATAAAATATAGTCAATTTAAACTGGTCTTGAAATTTTAAATGTCTTTTACTACTGAAGCATGGCGTACGTAATACGCACGTCTCACATTGCAGTACAAACTTTTCATTCTTTCAATGAAGACATTCATGGTTTTTTGAACAAAACATTTTTATACGTATAATTCCTAACTTCTGAAATAATTTTATTGTAGCTTCCTCATCATCAGATAACTGCGAAATGGTAAAATCTCTATCAGTATCAATAATAAATATTTTCTATTCAAAAAATAACAAATTAAAAAGTTTTGCGAGATTATGATGGAATAAAATAAATTCCATCATTGAAAATTCCTGTATAAAAATATTCACGTTCAATAATTAGCAAATGTTAATGTGTGGCACGGTTTGCAATAAAAATCGTTTGCACGATTAGGGTTGAAATAAATGGCGCGATACCATACATTTGGGCGTGGTATCGCGACGAAAATTAGAACGAAAAAGTAACACAGTTTTTTTTTCTTAATTTAGTTTTAGTTTTTGAGGCGTTTGAATTTTTTTCTAATTCACGAAGTTGTTTTTATTTAACTAAAAAGATTGGTTAAAAAATTATTCAATTTGAATTTTTTCCCTTGCTATAGTAACAGAATGAAAAGAATGAATTTTTAGAAATTATCACTTGGAAAATTCAGGTTTTGGCGCCAAAGATAGTGCCAAATTAGAAAAATATGAAATATTTCTCGAACTGTTGGGCTTAAAAGAATTTAGTTAGTACCATTCGATTCAGCATACAAAAATACACCAAAATATGTTATCAGTTAAAAAATAACTATAAAATTAGATTTTTAAGGAATTTTTTTTAAAGTTCGTTCTCTTTTTTACCCCCCTTGGGGGTGGAATTTTGGAAAATCCTTTCTTAGCGGCACTCTATATCATAAGAAGTATTTTTACCCCGATTTTCAAGATTTTAGGTTCAGTAGTTTTGGCTGCACGTTGATTAATACAAAATCCAGACTTTCTTTTATATATATCCCGTAAGGCATGGTGACGTCACGGCGACGTCGTTGTGAAGTCACACTGTGATTTTGTGACCGTCGATGTGACGTCACGTGACGTGGATGTGACGTCACAGTGACTAGAATGTGAGGTCGTTATGGCCGTTTTAGAGGTTGTTTGTGACGTCACATTGTGACCACTCTGTGAAGTCACGGTGTGACTAATTTGTGAAAAGTGTGTCATTTGTGACTATTTTGGCATTAACTTTGTGACGAACCTGTGACGAAAGTGACAATGTTTTGAAGTCACACTGTGACCAATTTGTGAAATATGTGTCATTTGTGACGAACTTGTCATAAACTCTGTGATGATTTCAAATGAAAATCAAATTTCAAATTAATTGCTTAAAAGGCGCAAAGGCGAACTAGTGAAAAAGATTCCATGCTGGAACTCGAACCCGGGCCATCAGTATAGCGCACTTACGTTCTACCGACTAAACCACATGGAACGATACCCAGCCTGGAAAATTTCTCACTATTACATGTTGGCAAGGCTACAAACGCAGCACAAGATGCAATATTTATCGTCAGCCACCGACATGGCGCAAGCACGAAACTTAATTAAATCCAGCATCGATTGAAACTATATTAATACTTGGAAATTTTTTCAGAGAGAACCATTCGCCTTGCATACAATATTTCAAATGAAAATCAAATTTCAAATTAATAGCTTAAAAGGCAATTTTAATTTGAAATTTGATTTTCATTTGAAATACTGTATGCAAGGCGAATGTTTCTCTCTGGAAAAATTTCCAAGTATTAATATAGATTTAATCGATGCTGGTTTAATTAAGTTTCGTGTTTGCCCCGTGACGGTGGCTCACGATAAATATTCCATCTTGTGCGGCGTTTGTAGCCTTGCCAACATGTAATAAGGAGAAAATTTCCAGGCTGGGTATCGTTCCATGTGGTTTAGTCGGTAGAATGTCAGTGCGCTATACTGATGACCCGGGATCGAGACCCGGCGTGGATATTTTTCACTATGTTGGCCTTTGCGCCTTTTAAGCAATTTATTTGAAATTTGATTTTCATTTGAAATATTGTATGCAAGGCGAATGTTTCTCTCTGGAAAAATGTCCAAGTATTAATACTGTGATGATTCTTGTCATAAAAACTACGATAATTTTAAAGTAAAGTTTTGTTTGAAATATAAAATTTTATCTTTTTACCGTACTTTTAGCAAGATATCGCTATTTTGGAGTCCTATTCTTCTAAAATATTTTTAATTTTCCATTTAAAAAACAATGCTTATTAACTGACATCTTTTTTTATTAAGTTAGCTTGATCTTGAATTCAAGCTTAATATTAAGAATGTGTAAGCTTTTTAATGTGTTATGATTTGTCATTGCTTTTTAAATACGAACATGGAGTCTAACGGACATTAATACAACTGTTACTTATAGAACTACATGATAAGCCCTATTTATTTAAATTTTTTATTCCCGTATATATTGTATTTTGTGAATATGAGCTAATTAGATTTGGTATGTTTTATATGAAAAGACTGATCTGGGAAATAGAAACAACAAGTAAGATATATCATGCGTTAGGCATAGATTATAAAACACTTTCCAACTCTTCCTAAATGTTTTATCAAGACATCGGGGGAAATAACGTAAATAAGATAACTAAGTAAACATGAAAACGCGTAAAACATTTAAAAACTGATTTACGCAGTTACCATCCACTAAGGTGTAAAAAAAAATCATAATTAAAAAAAAAAAAAAAATCTGTTTTTTTTATTTAAATCAGATTTTTTTTATTTAAATCAGATTTGTATGATTTTTTTCCCAGCGTTCAAATACTGAATAGCTATCATGAGTTTTAGGTTTCCAAAACAATTACACCACTAATTGCTAACATAATCTATGTTTTTACACTTTAATTAATAAAATTATAATTGTTAGTTTGTAATTACAGAAATAAAAACTGCAAATTAGTAGTTTCATTAGGTAGTATTATACAATAATGTTATATACATTAATATTGTAATAATTATGTAAAACTTTGTAAATACTAGAGATACTTAACATTTATGAAAATTATTAACTGCATTTTATACTAAATAGCTAACATTACTTCAAATTAATTATTAAACAATCAACTCTCTAATTAGGAACATATTATACATTTTTAAGCCTTAATTATTAAAATGATAATAATTCATTTTAGAAAAAAAAAGGGACAGGATGCTAGTTCAAAAAACGGGCACTATTTCATGAGGAAATATATTAGTAATGTGTTTAGTAATGATGTAAGAAAAAAAAAAGAATATTTTTTAGCATTATAAGTAAAGTGTCCTTAATTTTTAATAATTTTATGAATAACAAATTGAAAAATACAATTAAATAACATATTTTAATAATATCCTGTTTTTTCTAAAGAAATAAAGTTCTATATTTTTGGAAGATTTTTTCCACATGAATTTAGAATACTGTTGAATGGGGAAGTTTTTTACAAGAAATCTCTGGCTACAACTACAGGTAAATTTCAACTTTTTTTTTCTTTTTTTAAGGCAGGGTGCATTTTGCCAATTTCAAAAGGGGCATGGTGTGGCACCATTAAACAAAATAGCCTAGAAGAAGCAGTATAAGTAATTACAGAATTAATAAAAACTGCAAATAAGTAAAATTCATTAGTTAGTAGCACAAATAACAAAACTAACAAATATTATTTGCAGCTCATTTTGCATTTGTATTTAGGAAAATTTCTGTAAACCACCAAAATCTATACTTACACACATGTACGTGTATGCTAACCAAAAAAAAAAAAAGAAAAAAATGAAAATGAGTTAAACCCATTCATATAGAATAAATATAAGTTAGCCACTAATATCTGAAATCTCAAAATATTTAAGTAACAGCATTATCACCTCTATTAGCTTTCAATGGTTCAATTTTTTAATATATATGAGTTACAAAAAAAAAAAAAAAAAAAAAATAATAATAATAATAATAATAATAATAATAAACATTTATTCAACCTATACCAAAGAAGCTCTTGCTGTGCTTAGCATTTTTATACCAATTATTTCTTTTTCTCTTATGCATTCATTTACAATTTAGCTGCTGAGCAGATGTCATTCTTTCATTCTTCTTTAACTTGAGATTGCTATTAATTACTATTTATTCTTTTACTTGTAGAAATGTAATTATACTTGCTATGTGTATTTTATATAAAATAATGCATAAATTGATTACCTAAAGGAAATTATGACATTGCAAATTATGTTAGATTTAAATATCATTTTTAAATGAAACTGTTTTAATTTGGATAAAAACTTAAAAACAATGCTTTTTACAAACTCAACTGTTTTTAATTTTTTTACAATACTAATGAATTAAACTTAGAAACAATTATTTAAAGCTCTTTTTTTGTTTATTAATAAGTCAAAATACCTGTAGAAACTTTCAAATTATGTTCATGTTAGATTTTAATACTTTTTTTTTTTGACATTTTAAACATTTAGAAAATTTTTGATTTTAATCAATGATTTTTTTTTAAAAATCGGTTGATTAAAATCATGATTTAATCGCTGATTTAAATCAACCGATTAAAATCGTTGACACCCTACCATCCACAGCCAAATATGTTTTCTAATTCTTTTAAACAGTCCTGTATTTGATCTGTAGATTGATATATATATACTATATATTGAAAAAATTTAGTTTATCAAGGAAACGCATAACAGGTTGAAATTCTCTTTCAGCAATTTATACTAATATATGGAAACATACTTAAATAATTTTGTACAACCCTGTAGTTTACCTAGAACCTTTATTACACGCCACTATTTAGTTAAAATTTTATTCAAGCTAAAACACTCTTAAAACTGCTGAAATTACATTTCCAGAAATTATAATTCATAGATGGCAACGTATCCAATTCTTTGCGTGACCCTGTATATCATTTTATCTATATACTACAAACATTTCTTAGTAAATTAAATACAGTGCAGCGTTAAAATGCATAACTTATTTAAAAACCTCCTTTAAGCAATACCCAGTAACCCTTTCGAATACTTTTGTATATTCCTGTATATGAATTATAGCATATACACCATATACTATGCATAAATGTAGTGAATCATAAAAGTGTATATCGTAATTAAAAATGTATTTCCAGCAATCATCGCTAATGAACAGTACTTCGGATACAATATAGTATCTGAAATATTTTGTGTGTCCCTGTAAATGCTATATACACTTCGTATTATACATGAAATAATTCATAGTATGTAAACCTCAACGACGTATATCAATTTCATTACATATCAAATAGATTAACATAAATAAAGTACGCCGCAAACAATTCCCTCCATCCCTATATCATTATGTATTGGAATTCCTTTTTTAGCCCTGTAAATGAACAATAACTATTCTTTGCATCGCATATTCTATGGAATGCACATTTTAGTGCGCTTCATAAATGCATATCAATTTTATTCTGTTTGAAAGCGTGTAAAATCATTAAAAATCATTTGAAACGATTTTTTTCCCACAAGCCGTAATGTAATGGAATACAATTGACTGTCCCTGTAAATGAAATAACATGCTACAAACTTCATTACAAATAGGGGTCTTGCTATGGTAAACGTTAATAATATCCAAAAATTTTAAATAATTTAATTATCTTTAAATGTCTATTAATTATGTTAATGATTGATGATAATACTTGTCCATATACTTTTATATTTATGCCACCATGTGGTTTTAACCCAATATTTAAATAAGAAAATAAACCAGATTAAAATGCAATTTAAATCACTAATTTTAATAATCTGATCAAAGCTGTTGAAAAGGAAGTTAGATATTTTAGCAAAATAAAAAATAAATGTAATGAAATATTTGTGTTCTATAACATGTTTATTAGAAGATAACTGAAATCATTGTAATTAAAAAAAAAAAAAAAAAGCAAACAAGGAAAATAATATTTTAGATATTTCAGCAAAATAAAAAATAAATGTAATGAAATATTTATGTTCTACAGCATGTTAATGAGAAACTAACTAAAATTGTTGTAATATAAAAAAAAAAAAGCAAACAGGGAAAATAATATTTTTACATACCTAATTCCATTGACGTTGTACGTGATACTTTGATTTTGGGGAACCAATTAAATCCGATTATAAGTACGATAGCAATGACTTGAATCATCTTCAACAAGTCAAAGCTACCGTAATTTTCTCGGGTTTATATTTTGTTAGCTGAACTAACTTGGATCCTGAGAACGTTCTTGTTTCAGTTTTTAAATCCGTGTCAACACATCTATGCTGTCCAGTGTCCACAGAACTGTCCAGTGTCCCGCGTTTATTCTAAAAAGTTTCACTGTTACTTTTATCCGTTATTCTGCGGTCGAGTTGTAACAACTGAAATAGTGCAGATGCAGACGATTTTTAAGTTTCGAAGTTCGAAGCAGATGTTTTTTGGTTTTATTTGTTTTTCTATACCACAGTTTCGGAAGGAAATTAAATGCGTAATAATTTTGTCAAATTGTCTCTAATTCAATTTCCTGTTTGAAAATGTTTTATTGTATTTCATCTTTTATTTTTATCAGTTTTATTGAATTGTAAAGTTTCATTTACGTAAATTATAATAATAATATTATCCATAATTAGAGTTTACTAGATAAAACATTGCTTAAATTTTCAAAATGTATACAAATTAATTTAATGGTAATAATGATGACTCCCTCCTTTTTTTTAAAAGTAAAATTTGTATCACAGGTAATATATACAAAATATCTTCTTAAAAAATACAACAAGATTATCGAAAAGAGATGAGTTTTTCTTTGTCAATCTGTCATTCTCTTAATATTAATTTTCTGTAGAATAAAACTTGTAAAATAATTTTTAAAGATATATTTTGAAAACAAAAGATAAAACATGAATAATTAATTATGTCGTGGGCTTTGCCTAAATTTTGTACATTAATTTTATATTCGGAAAATGTCAATTCTATTTTAAACGTTTGAAAGAAGTAGCATAAAAAAAAAAAATACTTAAAATAGTGAAACACTAAGAGGAAAAAAAATGACTTGAATGCAAATTATAAAGCAAGAAATGCATATATGACTGAACTTTGAAGACGCTTTCTGCGTGCTCATTAAAAGCTGCAGCCTTAACTGTAATAGAAAGTTTTTAGTTTGAAACGACAGAAATGTTTCGACTACTCTTTGAGAAACTTCTAGTATAACAGATGATCATTTACAAAAATCTTTATAAAAGATAAGTCTAGGTCTGCTTACCTAAAACATTTTTTTAATAATATGAAATTCTCATAATTAGGAAATCGTTTTGTGTTGCTGATGAATTAATTACATTTTATGTTATATGAAAATAAAAAGTTTTTGTTAGAGGCACAGATGCAACTTGGACCACGGTTTAAAAAATTTGTTAATCCGGCAGAAAAATATATTTTACAGTAAATAACATGTTTTTAATAATTTTTGTAATTTTTTAAAGTTTTCTAAGAAGTTCACATCTCAGTCACAATGTGACATCACTGAGTGGTGGCATTTTGGTCACAGATGTGACGTGACCACAGTGACTTACAGTGACGTCACAATGACGTCACTGTGACCATGCATGCTATGAGGGATAGATATATATAGATGAAATTGATAAGAATTAAAATGATTTTAAAAATCAAAATTTAAATTAAAATCCTTGCGTTTTTTTTCCCTAACTTTGAATTTTAATATTCTAAAATCCGTTTTACCCCTTGTAACTTTGTTTCCCATCATAACATTTATTACGTTCACCATTAAAATCAGAGAGTAACTTAAGATAGAAAATGCTGACGTTTGGACAATTCTCCTTCGTTTGTGGTTAAAGTAACCTTGCATGACACAATTCCCGGGAATTGTGCGGATCTTGACCACATGTCAGTCAAGAGTTAAATAACCAGTTAAACTAAATGTCCCTCCCACATTAATACCTTTGCACCCTGCTGGAAAATATTACAAGCCCCGACATATTAGCAAGAACGCGCACGAAAAAGATTTGATTTTGACCATTTGAGATGCCTATACAACTTGCGACCATGTAAGTCCCAAAATTGACGTAAATGGCTATTGGGACATTTGATCGAATTCGCGAAGATGATTGTAACATGCAGCGACGAAAATAAACGAATCCGGTCTAAGAGGTTCCCGAATCAAATTCTTTTCTCCAATTAATCTCCCAGTTACTCCATACATAGAAAGACATAGATATAGCTTTATCTAATGGATATGCGCGAATTTAAATATATATCAAATATATTTAAGTTTTAAAACGACGAAAACAGCCATTTGTACTGGTCATACTAAAAAGACAGAAAAGTCCTATCTTGTTTTTTATACGATTTAAGAAGGGAAAATTTTGGGGGTAGGTTATTTGGCTTTTCTCAACCAATTCTGGCCAATTCAGCAGAAAAATGGAATTTTCAATGAAGACGAAATAATATCTTTACTTGTTCTTCCAGCTATATTCATTCTGCATTGGTACAAAGAAGCCCTCATCACACGAAAATATTCATATCGAATGCTAAGAACACAAAAATCAGCTTGAAAATCAATCTAAAGTATGTGTGTGTGTGACGGAGATGGCTAGAAATATCTACTGTATAAGTCTGAAAATTTGTGTGAGGGTAGTCTAAGGCAGATCCTGATGCACAGGAGGCTCAAATTTCTAATTTTTGTATACTTAGCCGAGAATATTAATTAAAAACTCATCAAAAACGCGATTTTTTTTCACAAAATGGGAAAACTGCGTGCACGTCTGAACCTTATTCCACAGCCGAAATGAAAGACACTAATCAGCGAAAACTACGCAAACTAGTTAAGATATCGGTCTGAAAATTTCAGAGCACATGAAGAAAAATATTTTACACCTGTGTATAAAATTTTTGAAAATCGGCCGGTACTTTTTCTTAATTTTTTTCAAAAAACTGACGGTGACAGTACAAAAGTTTGGAGTACGAACCATATAGGGAAGAACATTGATTAAAACCGAACTAAAAAGAGATCTTTTTCCGCCAACACCTTCATTTAATTTCCGAAAATCGATGGATCAGAGATCAATGACATGTAGAAAATCGACTTAATTATTAAACATTGCTAATTGCTAAAAACATAATTTAAAACATTTTATCAATATCATCGAGATTATTAGAGTTTTCCGTGGCAAGGATCCCATGATATGAGTTAAAAGTTCGTCCACAGAGACTTCTTTCTCCCCTTTATTGACATTTAAAAGTATGTTTTCCAAAACATAGACTTCATTTACCATCATTATCGAACATTAACAGCGCATTCTTTTCTCGGATTTTATGGGCCAAATTCAACGGGAATTGATTCATTCAACTTATCTTACGATTTTCTTGCAGTTTTTAGCTCCACCTTTCAGTGGACCCAATTTCGACGGAATTTTGCTCATTCAACTTGGTTTTCGATTGTCTTACAGTTTTTAGTTCTACCTTTTACGCTTCCACCGCCAGGGGACATTTTTATCTGAGGTTTCATGGGCCGATTTCTGGAGAACCTTTTCTTTTGACTCATCTTACGATTATCTTCAGATTTTCCGGCGGTTCCGCAGCACGACTGCTGTACGGGGACGTAGGCAGCGGACACCAGCGCCGGAGATTCATTTTGAAAAAGATAAATTTGAACGGAGTTTTTTAGTTTATTAAAGATTCGTGCGTAGCAGGCTCGCTATAGGCTGCGAAGATAGCGGGGACCCATCCCAAAGGTTCATTTTCAGAGATTCTTTTTTTTTTTTTTTTTTTTTTTTTTTTAAATACGAATAGAGGTTTTAGTCATTCGCGATTCGTTTGGAAAAATTGACGGTTGGATCAGCTAGTATAAAAATGAGCAATGTTCTTTTGATTCAAGAAATGTGTCCCCAAGTCGCCAACAGTTTCTTTTGATTAATAAACTGAAGGCTGGAGAGTTAGGAAAATTCCATCAGGAATTAACAGTTATGGATCTCTCCATCCCCCCTACCTTCACCGAATTTCTCCGAAACATTCACATACACGGGTCGCCTTTTAAGTTTCTACAAAAAGTAGGAAGAAAAAGAATTTTTGGGGAATTACTATTTTATTGCTTTTCAAAATATTCGCCTTTATCATTTATATACTTTTCCATCCGTTCAAACCAATTCTTGAAACAGTTTTTCCACTCTGAAGTTGATATCTCAGAAATATAGGCAGGCAAATATAGGTTTTGGAAGGAATCAACAGCTTCTTGAGGTGATGAAAATCGCTACCCATCGCTTTTTGTTTGACATAAGGGAACAAGAAAAAGGTGTTAGACGACAAATCAGGAGAATATGGACCACGGTGACCGTTTTTAGCCTGTTGTATAAAATCTGGACTGTTGTATGAGATACAACAGGCTAAATCCGGCTAAAAACTCAGGCTAAAAGATAGTTGTCAGTCTATCGACTGAAAATTAACAGATTTTTTTTATACTCGTATAACGAAATTTAGAAACGATTGCGGATGATTAAAACAAAACACATGGGTGTTTATTGCTCCGGGAGGTTATCTTTCTCTGGATGTCTGTCTGTCTATCCTACAGCATGCAATTTTCTTGTAAAGGATGATATTATTATGCAGTAAAACCTCCATAACGCACACACCCGATTAGTGGACACCTTTAGTTAGCGGACATTTTTTCGATTACCAACCCTTAAATATCTGTACATTATTTACTCTCAGTAGCGGACACCTCCAAATAGAGGACAAATTCTGCCCTCCCGAGTTGTTCGCTATTCAGAGGTTTTACTGGTAAAACCTCCCTAACGGACACACTCGATTAGCGGATACCTCTATTTAGCGGACATTTTTTTTATTACCAACACTTAAGTTACTGTACATTGTTTGCTCTCAGTAGCGGACACCTCCAAATAGAGGGCAAATTCTGCACTCTCGAGGTGTCCGCTATTCAGAGGTTTTACTGTATATATTATTGACAGTTATTTTACAGGACCGCACAAAAGAATAAGAATATATGAAACGAATATAAACTATCTTCGGGATTGGTAGATCGCTGATGGTAATGTAATTTTAGGATGTTGTTGCAGTCACCCGCAGCATGTTTCCAGGGTTTCGTTCATCTGACGAAACCCTACCTGTCCCACTCCTTTGTCTGTCTGTCTGTCCGTCCGTCTGTCACAGAGCCCGTTCTCAGAAACTATATATATCGGAGACTTGAAATTTTGCAAACTTATAGCTGAACACCACACATCAAATGGCAAATAATAAAAATTTGAAAAAGTCTAATATTTAATCCTCTGGGCTCTAACATGTGTATTTTAAACAATTTTTCTAACTCAGCCCCTAGTTAAGTAGGAGACTTGAAAGCTTGCATACTTATACCTGAACACCACACATCAAACGACAAATCATAAAATTTTGAAAAAGGTCTAATATTTAACCCTTTGGGCTCTAACTTGTGTATTTTAAACAATTTTCCTAACTCAGCCACTAATTAAGTTGGAGACTTTAAATTTTGCATACTTATAGCTGAACACCACACATCAAATGGCAAATAATAAAAATTTGAAAAAGTCTAATATTTAACCCTCTGGGCTCTAGCATGTGTATTTTAAACAATTTTTCTAACGCAGCCCCTAGTTAAGTAGGAGACTTGAAAGCTTGCATACTTATAGCTGAACACCACACATCAAACGACACATCATAAAATTTTGAAAAAGGTCTAATATTTAACCCTCTGGGCTCTAACATGTGTATTTTAAACAATTTTTCTAACTCAGCCCCTAGTTAAGTAGGAGACTTGAAAGCTTGCATACTTATAGCTGAACACCACACATCAAACGGCAAATAATAAAAATTTGAAAAAGTCTAATATTTAACCCTCTGGTTTCTAACATGTGTATTTTAAACAATTTTTCTAACTCAGCCCCTAGTTAAGTAGGAGACTTGAAAGCTTGCATACTTATAGCTGAGCATCTCACATCAAACGACACATCATAAAATTTTGAAAAAGTGTCTAATATTTAACCCTCTGGGCTCTAATTTATGTATTTTAAGCAATTTTTCTAACTCAGCCCCTAATTAAGTTGGAGACATGAAATTTTGCATTCTTATAGCTGAACACCTCACATCAAACGACAAAAAATAAAATTTTGAAAAGTCTAATATTTAACCTTCTGGGCTCTAACTTGTGTATTTTAAGCAATTTTTCTAACTCAGCCACTAATTAAGTTGGAGACATGAAAGTTTGCATACTTATAGCTGAACACTTGCGATAACACGACAAACCATAAAATTTCGAAAAAGTCATGTTTAAGGGGACACGGTACCTTTTAAACTACTTTTTCGATTTTGAATAATACTGTAATATACTTAAATATAATGTCACTACAGATATGAGGAACTATAAGGCAAATATAATTTCATATAAATTAAAAAAAAAAAAATCTTGTAGAACAGCCTATTTAACTAAAATTTAAATTTTTAAAAAATTAAAAAAATGTTTTTAAATCCCTACTACTTTTTTAAATATGAATATTTTTGCTTCAAATTTTTTTTCCATATTCCTTAGATTATACTGCATAAAACTGTGCATGGATTTTTAGATGTATGGGATATTACATTTAATATCAATTTTTTCTCTTTTGTATAGTAAAAAATCAAGGAAAAATAATTGAAATTCTTAAAAAAAATAACTATAACCTTGAATGTTAAATCCATGCACAATTTTATGTAGTATGTTTTTTAGGATTATGGAAAAAAAATTTGAAGCAAAAATATTCATATTTGAAAAAGTAGTAGGGATTTAAAAACATTTTTTTAATTTTTTAAAAATTTAAATTTTAGTTAAATAGGCTGTTCCACAAGATTTTTTTTTTTTTTTTGAAATTATATGAAATTATATTTGCTTTATAGTATCTAATATCTGTAGTAACATTATATTTAAGTATATTACAGTATTATTCAAAATTGAAAAAGTAGTTTAAAAGGTACTGCGTCCCCTTAACCCTCCGGTCTCTAACTTGTGTATTTTAAGCAATTTTTCTAACTCAACCCCTAATTAAGTTGAGATATGAAATGTTGCATACTTATAGCTGAAGACTTGCGATCACACTACATATCGTAAAAATTCAAAAAGTCTTATATTATTACAGGCCTTTGACCACTCTTTCTTATTGTGCACCATAGCTATAGCTTTACATATTTTAGTTTCACTTTTTACCACCAGGTGACGCCTACCTATATCGAGTGCTATGGGCCTGATCCCCTCGACTAATATGTCTACGGATAGGTTGTAAAACGGAATTTCTTTCGGATACAGGTTTTATTTAGAATAGAGTGCGCCCCTGGTTGCAAAATGTGGAACTAACATATTTTTTCAAAAAGATAAAGTGTTTTGAAAGGAATATTAAACGAAACCATCTGTGCGATCTGTGATCACACTTAACCAACTTGTTTCTTCAAGATGGTGCATTTAGCATTTATAATAGTTATTTTACAGGGTCCCACAAAAGAACACGAATGTATGAAACGAATATATCTTAAATGCGGGATTTGTAGATCACTGATGGTAATGAAACTTTAGCACGTTGTTACAGTCACACGCAGCATATTTTTTATTTTATTTTTATCAAGAGGGCGCAAATAGCATTTATAATTATTGTACAGGGCCGTACAGTAGAATACCAATATATGTTATATGCGGGATTTTTAGATCGTTGATGTAATATAATTTTAGCGTGCTGTTACAGTCACCGCAGCATGTTTTACCTTCAAGAAGGTGCATACAGTAATTAGAGTTATTTTACAGGGCCGCACAAAAGAACACGAATGTATGAAGCGAATATATGTTAAATGCAGGTTTTCTAGAACGCTGATGATAGTGTAATTTTAATATGTTTTTACATTAGCATGCAGAATGATTTTTCTTAAAGAGGATATATATAGCATTTATAATTATTGTACAGGGCCGCACAAAAGAATACGTACATATGTTAAATGCGAGATTGGTAGATCGTTGATGGTTATGTAATTTTAGCATGTTGTTACAGTCACCCGCAGCCTGTTTTTTTTAAGCGGGTGCATGTAGCATTTATAGTTATTATACAAGGCCTTACAAAAGAATACGAAATACGAATAAATGTTAAATGCGGGATTTGTAGATAACCGATTGTAATGTAATTTTATGATGTTGTTACAGTCATCTACAGCATGATTTTTCTTAGAGATGGTGCATATAACATTTATAGTTGCTTTACAGGGCCGCACATAAGAATACGAATGTATGTTAAATGCGGGTTTCGTAGATCGCCGATTGTAATGCAATTTTAGTATGTTCTTACAGTCACCCACAGCATGTTTTTCTTCGACATAGTGCATATAGCATTTATAGTTATTTTACAAGGTCATACAAAAGAACATGTAAGTATCAAACGAATATATGTTAAATGTGGGGTTTGTAGAACGCTGACAGTAATGTAATTTTATCATGTTGTTACAGTCTCCTACAGAATAACTTTTCTTGAAGAGGATGTATATAGCATTTAAAGTTATTGTACAAGGCCGTACAAAGGAATAAGATGGGAGGAAATGGGGTAACCAAATTTCGGTAAAATTAATTTTTTTGATTTTTCAATTTATGATAGCTATATTAAAGTTAAAGTTCGCACAGATTCAACACAATTTTATCACGTGTTTATATATGCAGTGTCCCCTGGCGGGAAATAGAACAACTATTTTAAAATAAAATATTTTTATTAAAATAAATTTTCAGAATACGTTTCTGCCATGGTGAAATTTATGTTTTACTAAAATATTTTACACGAAACTTTTTTTTTCGCTGATAGTACCCCTGATGGGAAAATTGTATAACTGAAATTTTAAAATTAATTTTTTTTTTTTTTACGTTTTCTTTTACGTCCTTAGCTTCAGGGGTGCAGAATATGTCCGATCCGGCGATCTAGGATCGGGGGAAATTTTGCAGAAACATATAAAATTGATTTCGATTTTAACAAGTTCCATAATTCCCTGAGATAGAAAAATTTCACTACAAATAAAAAGATCCGTGGGGCGACCTTCACAAAATCGATCTCAGAATAATATGCACCATATCAGGGATGATTCTGTCCCGAATTTTCCGAAAATTTAAGGCATTCCGGTTCCGAAAATTTAAAAAAAAAAATCGGTCATCAATCTGACAATTCAGACACAAATATACTGCAAATTTTGTCCAAGAATTAAGGAAAAAACGTGAATTTCGTCGCGAAATCGCGAAAGAAATGCAAATTTCGTCAAAAGATCGCGAAAAAAGAGCAAATTTTCTCAAAAGATCGCGAAAAAACCGTGATTTTCGTCAAAAGATGGCGAAATATTCGCAAATACCGTCAAAAGAATGCGAATCCCCCCCCCCGCAAATTTCGTCAAAAGATCGCGAAATGGACGCAAATTTCGTCAAAAGATCACGAAAGAACCGCAAATTTTGTCAAACGATCGCAAAACAAACGCGAATTTCACCAGAATATGGCAAAACAACAGCGAATTTCGTCAAAAGGAAGGTGAAATCTCCGCAAATTTCGTCAAAAGATCGCGAACAATGCGAATTTCGTCAAAGGACCGCGAAAAAAAAACATAGTTAGTGCTGGGAGTGCATTTCCGTCCCTTCCCCACTCTCCTGTAACCTTTCAGAAAATTTGCTGTAAATTTCAGAATTTTTTTTTTACTCAGAATCACCCCTGCGCATAAGTCGAGAAGTATATGAAAAATAAATTTTCTATACCTATGGTAATACAGCATTTACCTATAACATACCGTAAAATTTTGGGGAAATTTTCGTGTGGATTGAGGGAAATGTTGGGAGTAGAAGGATTTTCTGCACCCCTGCTTAGCTTTAAGTATGCAAAATTTCATGTCTCCAACTTAATTAGGGGCTGTGTTAGAAAAATTGCTTAAAATGCACAAGTTAGAGACCGGAGGCTTAAACATGACTTTTTCAAAATTTTATGATTTGTGGTGTTATCGCAAGTGTTCAGCTATAAGTATGCAAAATTTCAAGTCTCTAACTTAATTAGGGGCTGAGTTAGAAAAATTGCTTAAAATACACAAGTTAGAGCACAGACGGTTAAATATTACACTTTTTCAAAATTTTATGATTTGTCGTTTGATGTGAGGTGTTCAGCCATATGTATGTAAAATTTCATGTCTCCAACTTAATTAGGGGCTGAGTTAGAAAAATTGCTTAAAATACACAAGTTAGAGACCGGAGGGTTAAACATGGCTTTTTCAAAATTTTATGATTTTTGGTGTTATCGCAAGTGTTCAGCTATAAGTATGCAAAATTACAAGTCTCTAACTTAATTAGGGGCTGAGTTAGAAAAATTGCTTAAAATACACAAGTTAGAGCACAGAGGGTTAAATATTACACTTTTTCAAAATTTTATGATTTGTCGTTTGATGTGAGGTGTTCAGCCATATGTATGTAAAATTTCATGTCTCCAACTTAATTAGAGGCTGAGTTAGAAAAATTGCTAAAATACACAAGTTAGAGACCGGAGGGTTAAACATGACTTTTTCAAAATTTTATGATTTGTGGTGTTATCGCAAGTGTTCAGCTATAAGTATGCAAAATTTCAAGTCTCTAACTTAATTAGGGGCTGAGTTAGAAAAATTGCTTAAAATACACAAGTTAGAGCACAGAGGGTTAAACATGACTTTTTCAAAATTTTATGATTTGTGGTGTTATCGCAAGTGTTCAGCTATAAGTATGCAAAATTTCAAGTCTCTAACTTAATTAGGGGCTGAGTTTGAAAAATTGCTTAAAATATACAAGTTAGAGACCGGAGGGTTAAACATGACTTTTTCAAAATTTTATGATTTGTGGTGTTATCGCAAGTGTTCAGCTATAAGTATGCAAAATTTCAAGACTCTAACTTAATTAGGGGCTGAGTTAGAAAAATTGCTTAAAATGCACAAGTTAGAGACCGGAGGGTTAAACATGACTTTTTCAAAATTTTATGATTTGTGGTGTTATCGCAAGTGTTCAGCTATAAGTATGCAAAATTTCATGTCTCCAACTTAATTAGGGGCTGAGTTAAAAAAATTGCTTAAAATACAGAAGTTAGAGACCGGATGGTTAAATATGACTTTTTCAAAATTTTATGATTTCTCTTGTTATCGCAAGTGTTCAGCTATAAGCATGCGAGCTTTCGAGTTTCCAACTTAATTAGGGACTGAGTTAGAAAAAATTGTTTAAAATACACAAGTTAGAGCCCAGAGGGTTAAATATTAGACTTTTCCAAAATTTTATGTTTTGGCGTTTGATGCGTGGTGTTTAGCTATAAGTATGCAAAATTTCAAGTCTCCAACATTTATAGTTTTTTAAAACGGGCTCTGTGACAGACGGACAGACAGACAGACAAGTGAGACGAATAAGGTTTCGTCAGATATGAAACCCAAACAATATGTATGAAGTATACATCTTTTGTTAAAAACATACAATAATGTATATGAACAAAGTATTTCAATTTCGCCAGTGTAGGGTAATATAATTCAAATACGATACTTACAACAATTTACGCCTTTAGAAAGTAATGGACCCGATGTTTTTTGTGGAGCCCTGTATATGAATAATAAATATTACGTTAATCGTTTTTGATTGAACCATGCTAGAGTGAACCTAAAGATCGTATATCGAATTTGTTTCTCAAAATATGATTTTTTACATTTTAATTATACAAACCGTCAATAGATAGCAGGACAATCGATTTTATTTTTAGCCTGTTGTCTGGCTAAATCTAGCCTGCATTTAGCTTGAAAAAACGGTCACACTGATATGGACAATGAGACATTAATTCGATATTTTTATCCTTCAAGTAATCAATTGTTTCACGTGCTGTGTGGAAGCTGGCGTTGTCGTGATGAATAATGATGCGGCGTTTTTGTTGTTTTTCCTGATTTCGTTGATGACTTTTGGCAAACAAATTTCTGTATATCCTTTAGCGTTAACATATTTCAAATCCTGTAAAAGAATGGTTGCGATATGTTCTGTAAGACCGAAGAAACAAACAATTATTTTCTTGAAAGTGTTTCGTGAACGAACAACTTTCGTAGGATTCGGTTCATCTGGAAACACCAAAACAGCGGATTGTTGTTTAGTTTCCGGCTCGTACAATTATATCCAAGTTTCGTCACCTGCAACGATGTTGTATACGGATTTTGCAGTTCTAAATTAGAATTTTTTTAGCATTTCCTTACACCAATTTGCACGAGCCTCTTTTTGAGCTTCTGTCAAATTATGCGGAATCCATCTGGAACAAATATTTTTAACAGCTAAATTTTTGTGCAAAATCGAATGTATTGCAGTCTGTAATATGCCAAGGGATGCTTCTATCTCACGATACGTGATATGCCGATCTTATTCAATCATCTTGCGCATAGCATCGATGTTGCTTGGAGTCACTACCTATTTTGGTCGTCCTTCATGAGATTCATCACTGATAGACTCGCAACCACGACGAAATTCTGCAAATCAATTGTAAACAGTCTTTTCTGATAGTGCTTCATTAGAAAAAGTTTCTCGAAGCGATACTAAGCATTCTTGTCGAGTGAAGCCTATCTTAAAATCATAAAAAATCATCCGACGGAAACCTTCACGAGTTATTTCCATTTTTTCACTCATTTGTTTCTTTAGAACACTCACTGTAAACAAAATACGCAGACGATTTCTAAGATGCCACCGATTCCAAGATTTAAAAAAAAAATGTGAATTTTACGAGTATTCTGAAGACAAATTTCAGTAGCGCCTTCTATTGGTCGTTTGTAAAGACATAAAAGGAAACCCTCGTATTAAAATATTTGATATAATTTTGGTTTGAAACTCCTCTCAATTTGCCGCCCCCTATTTAATCCTTTTGCGCCTCAATTTCGGTACCTAATTATCTTAGGTACCAAGTGTGTTGAGCCATTCCTAGAAACATTTACAGAAATTTTTACTTTCTGCATTATTTGGATGTAACAAAATAGTAAAGAAAACATTCACACAAAAATAAAATAAAATAATCAACAATTTTTATTTATTATCAAAATATGTAAGATAGTTTCGGTTTAAGCCTCTCTCAATTTGGCGCCTCTTAGCCTCGGTGCCCAAGGCGGACGGCCCCCTTGCCTCCCTCCCCCCACCTCCTAGCTATATTTATTATGCTGTTACTATAGAATATGGTGTGCATAGAACGTATATCGTGCATTTACAGTGACACACAAAAGAATTTGGCTATAGAAGAAAATGAGCAATAATTGAACTCTTGAAGCCCACGAACCATAATTGCTGGAAGTGCGTTTTCAATTGAGGTATGCGTTTTTAAATTTTACTATTTTTTTTAATATTATACTTGGTGTCTATAAATTCTATACATCATATAGAGGGTCGCATAAAAGTTCTCAACATGTCATAGCTTGCGTGTAATTAGTCTAAAATTTTAAAGGATTATTCTTTTATATAAAAACAATATTTATTTCACAAACACAAAATAGCCACCTCTCTTCATGGATGACTCTATCAGAACAACAACAAATAAAAAGTCGGTTGCCATGCAATGAAAACAACTTGTAAATTGAAGAAGTGCGTGCCGATAAACCATGGACGCAACACAACAATATCCGTTTATTGGCCGAAATTGCAGAGTGGAAGTTTTCAGCTGTGCTATGCGTTTAACTGAACTAACTTTTAGTTTACTATATAGTATGCATACATATCTGTAGATCATATACGGGGCTGCAAAAAAAAAAAAAAAATCGTACATTTTAATGACTATTCATGGCAGTAGCAGAAATCGGGTCTTCAAATGGGGTATGGTATGCGTGTTCAAAATTGTTCATTTAGACGTCATCTTTTAAATTAGTAAACAGTAAAGTTTTGTTATAGTATTCAGAATGTTTTGGAAGTGTTTCATAATCTATGCTGTACGCATGATTTCGTTCTTGTTTATTCTTATTTTAATTATTAAATGGGGATTTTAAAATTAAAACCCATAACATAGTGAAGCACAAATTTCAATGCCTGCAATGCTTAAAATACGTTTTCATTCAGTGTAAATTCTTTATCTTTCTAAAGACTTTATACCTACTGTATTGCGTTATTCAAGGAAAATAAAGTTACATTAAATAATATTCAGAAAAAAAATCAGAAATAATCAATTCCTGAATTGAATTGTAAACATTTACAGAAAAAACTTCTCAAAAAAGAAAGGAAAAGAACTGATTTTATTTTAATATATAATACTCATATAGTGTATTTTTAATCATACTAGTTAAAGAATCAATTTCAGTTTCTTTAATGCTTAAAAAACTTTTTTAAAGTATCTAAACTATGTCTTTTTATAAGTTTTATACTTAGAATATTACGGTATTCCAAGTAAAACAAAATCTAACTTCCACGTCTTTCTGAGTACATTTTACCCAATCTATTGCATTCAAAAAAGTGAAAAACAAATTTTCTGAAAAATTAAATTTATTTGGAAATTTTAACTTGGAAAATTAGATTTAAACAGAAAAGACAAAAGAACAGGAGCAAAATCTACGATTCTTAATTGGAAAGGAAAAAAAACGAAAAAAAAAAAACAAATAACGGAAAGATTAAGATGAAATGTGAACATTTGTCGCAGAAATTCTGTCTTAAAAAAAGTAATCTCTTTATTTTCTTTCGTCCTTAATTCTTATTGGACGAATCAAGTTAAAAGATAGCAAAGCATTGGACGAACAGCAAAATAAAGAGCGTTTATTACGAATGTTTGAGGTACGGAGAACGAAAGTGGTTTTAATACTTCTATTTGACATTATTAGAGAAATTAACTGGATGCATAGTAACTGTTCATTTAACTACAAAAACTTGGAGAGTATTTGAAAGAAACGTAAGTGAGATCAATTTAAGAATAATTTAAACAGAACTTCAATAATTTTAAATACCTACAAAAGACGGGAACATAAATCTCAAAGAAAAAGGGCCGATATCGAAAGCCATTAGCTTTTAGAATCCCCTATTAACTTTTGGAATACCTTGTATATTTATCTAAAAATATTAACAAACAAAAGAACTAATTATGTATAATTATTCACAGATGCATTTCTTTTTCGTCTAAACTTAACGATTTTTCTAATATTTAGTCTTTAATACCAAAATAACCAGAATGTTTAGAATGTTTTCAAATCAAAATTCCGACCAAAATTTCACCCGGCAACCCCCCAAAAAATTGCTTTTTTGAAAAAATTTGGTTTTTGAGAAAAGCGCGCGGGGAATGTTCCGAGGCAGCCCCGTCTCTCCCCGTTTATCCTACGTCATAATGTCATATATCCTATTTGTTGCAAATTTTGTCTAGTTTCTGAATTTCGTAATGTTTTTCCCCTAAAACAATAAGAAATTTAAGTTAAAAACAACTATTTGGGGGGAAAATTTTGGGGGTAAGTTAAAAATTCGGATTCAGCGACCCAAAAAACTTAAAGTAAACCTTATAGAGATCGAACGTTCGGAGGGAAGATGGGAGGGCTAATGTAAACGTGTGAGTGGTTAAGTGGAATTGCGCAACTTAGTCCACGCAGCACTGCGGCGCATGTTCCGAGGCAGATCCCCCCTTCCCCTTCATCCTAAGTCATAATGTCATATATCTAATTTGTTGCAAATTTTGTCTACTTTCTGAATTTCTAGCTACTTTTTCCTTAAAATAATAAAAAAAAGTGGAATTTTTTAATAAAAACCTTTTTGGGGGTTTTTTTACCAAAATTTGGGGGGGTTGCCGGGGGAAATTTTGGTGGGAAGTTACAAATTCGGATTCAGCTACCCAAAAAACATCTAAAAAGCCGATTTCCAGTACTGCCATTAATTTTGCTAGGTAGAGTCCCTGTACGGTCTCTATTGCCTGGACTAAATACAGTTATCAAAGAGTAGGCTTAATCGGGAAAACTTTGCCAAAATTCCGCTTCTGGGTTTTTTTTTGTTTCATAATGGTTATGTCTGTATTCTTAATCATAGTTTTATTTTATTACATTTTATGTACATACTAGCAAACCCCGCGGCTTTGCTCGCGTAATATTTGAAATATGCCAAGTGATATTTATATGGCTAATTTTTATTAAAAGAAATTATACTTTTAGGAATAGTTAAAAAATTGCTATTTAAAGCATAGTTTGACTAAACTTCATTATTACACTGAATTAGACAGAAATTAGACTTAAATTAATAAAAAAAAATTAAACTTTTATGCTCAATTAATACGCTCATTTCAGTATTCATTTGAAGTTTTGAATTTTTTAGAAACCTTCTTCTTACATGTTAAAATTAACCATCATGTCAAATTCCAAGTCCTACCACCTCTCTCAACATAAAGGGCTATGTTGAAATAGGAACTGACACCATTAATTTGCAAACATTAATTTTTAAATCGGTTTGTTATTTCCTAATATTCCACAGAAACGTAATTTAGAAAGCTTTTAAAGGCATTTTTAGAACGTTTGTTGTTCCTGTGAACCCCAGGTAGTAGAGTCATCCGCATAAAATATAGCCTGTGTAGGATCAGAGACTGTTACCATTGATTCGCAACTATTACTTTTATAATCGGTTTATATTCCCTCAAATTGTATAGAAATCGTAATTTAGGACTTTTTTAGAACGCTTTTCGCACCTGCCCTTCGCTTCACCCCTTTTTAATCGAATTTATTTTCGACAGTTCTTCGAGGGCATTTATATTTTATAAGGGACTACCATGCCACATTTAAAGTTTCTAGCCTCTTCAAGTATCACAGAAATCGCAATTTAGAAAGTTTTTTTGCTCCTGCAACCCTCTGGTGGTAGTAGCACAGACATAAAATATAGCTTATGTTTGAGCAGGTTCTATCACCAACAATTCGTCACCATTATTTTTTAAATCGGTTTGGTATTTGATAAGATTGCATAAAAATTGTAATTTAGAACGTTTTTAGAACGCTTTTCGCTCACTTCATCCTTTTAAATTTGGAATTTTCTTTCGACTGTTCTTAGAAAACAGTTGCATCTAAGTAAATATCATGCCATATTTCAAAATGTTAGACCCCTCATTTGTGCGAAAAACGCAAATTAGAACATGTTTCGCTCTTGCACCCCCAGATGGTAGTAACAGCAACATGCAATATAGCCTATGTTGGAGCAGGAACTGTCACCATCAATTTGCAACCATTACTTGTGAAACAGGTTTGATATTTCCCGAGTTTGGGTAGAAATCGCAATTTAGAATGTTTTTACTACGTTTTTAGGACGCTTTTCGCGCATTTTCACCCCTTTTAAATTTCCAATTTTTTCGAAACTGTTTTTAAAGAATATTTATATCTAATAAATATGTACCTTGCCTAATTTCAAGTTGCTATGCTCCCACCGATCACAAAAATTGAAATTTAGAACGTTTTTTTCTCCTGCAACCCCAAGGTGGTAGTGATACAAACATAAAACAGAGCCATGTTAGAGCAAGGTCTGTCACCATCAATTTACAACCATCACTTTTGAAATCGATTTGGTACTTCCCTTAAACTGAGTAGAAATCACCATTTAGAATGTTTTTTAGAACCCTCTTCGCGCATTATCACCCCTTTTAAATTTCGAATTTTTTAAGAACTGTTCTTAGAAATCCTTTATATCTAATAAGTAACTAATATTTCAAATTTCATATTTCCAGGCCCTTCAGTAACGCAAAAATTGTATTTTTAGAAATTTTCGCTCCTGCAACCTCCAGGTGATAGTAACACCGACATGAATTAGCGTCTATGTTAGAGCAGAAGCTGTCAGCATCAATTTGCTTACCATTACTTTTGAAATCCGTTTGATTCTTCCTGAGATTGCTCACAAATCGGCATTTAGAACGTTTTTAGAACGCTTTTCGCGCATTTTCACCCCTTTTAAATTTCAAATTTTTAAAGAAATGTTCCTAGAGATCATTTATATCTAATAAATATATTGCAAAATTTCATGAATCTAGGTCCTTTCATTAATTCAAAAATCGCATTTTTAGAACGTTTTTAGTTCCTGCATTTCCTCTGGGGTAGTGAAAACAGACATAAAATGTAGCCTACCTTGGTGCAAGAGCTGTCACCATCATTTTTACACTTTTATATTTGACATCGGTTTAGTACTACCTGAGGTTGCATAGAAATCGCAATTTAGAATGATTTTTACAACGCTTTTCGTGCATTTTCACCCTTTTTTTATTTCGATTTTCTTTAGGAAATGTTCTTAGAAATCATTGATATCTTAAAAGTAACTACCATACCAAATTTCATCATTCTAGGCCCTTCCATAACACAAAACTGTAATTTAGAACGTTTTTTTCTACTGCAACCCCAAAATAGTAGTGATACAAACATAAAACAGAGCCATGTTAGCAGAGCCCGATTAACCTCTGAAACCAAGGGAAGCACGGGATTATTTCGAGGCCCCCATTCATTTTGGCAAAAGTTTTTTTTTTTTTATTAAGTTTTCGTACATAAAAAATCATCAATGATACTAATATTATTTCCGGGAGAGGCTTAGCAGAGTTCGTATACATTTCATCAAACAGCAGTATGCTCAATACCGGACGGTTTCTAACCAGCACATCCGGATGCTATATGAGTAGTTAACATCATATTGATCACATTCATACTTCCCGGTTAAAAAAATGTCTTGAAGTAGTGTGAGGATTTCCTCTCCCATTAGGCAAACTTTCCCTTCCAAAAAAATTAAAAAAAAAAAAAAACATGAAAATGGAAATGTCATTTTAGAATTTAAATTTTAAAGGGGAAGCGCGTGCTTCACGTGCCTTTTGGATAGTCAGGCCCTGCATGTTAGAGCAAGGTCTGTCACCGTCAATTTACAACCATCACTTTTGAAATCAATTCGATACTTCTCAAAATTGAGTAGAAATCACCATTTAGAATGTTTTTTAAAACCCTCTTCGCACATTCCCACCCCTTTTAAATTTCGAATTTTTTAAGAACTGCTCTTAGAAATCCTTTATATCTAGTAAGTAACTAATATTTCAAATTTCATATTTCTAGCCCTTCAGTAACGCAAAAATTGCATTTTTAGAACGTTTTCCGCTCCTGCACTCACTTTGGGTTAATGGCACCGACATGAAATATAGCCTATCTTGGAGCAAGAGTTGTCACCATCATTTTGACACCATTATTTTGTAAACCGGTTTTGTATTTCCAGAGATTGTGTAGAAACCACTCCTTAGAACAATTTTTAGAACGCGTTTTGTGCATTTTCACCCCTTTTAAATTTCGATTTTTTTAAGAACTGTTCTTAGAAATCCTTTATATTATAATAAGTAATTAATATTTCAATTTCATATTTCTACGTCCTTCAGTAACGCAAAAACAATAATTTACAACATTTTCTGCTACTGCAACCTCTTTGGGGTAGTGGCACCGACACAAAATATACCCAGTGATACAGCAAGGTTGTCACCATTATTTTTAAATCGGTTTGGTATTTCCTGAGATTGTGTAGAAACACTCTTTTAGAATGCTTTTCGCGCATTTTCGCCCCTTTTAAATTTCGAATTGTTTAAGAACCGTTCTTAGAAATCCTTTATGTCTAATAAGTAACTAGTATTTCAAATTTCATATTTCTAGACCCTTCAATAACGCAAAAACCGTAATTTAGAACGTGTCTTGCTCCTCCACCTCCTTTAGGGTAGTGGCACTGACATAAAACATAGCCTATGTTAGAGCAATGGTTGTCACCATCATTTTGACACTATTATTTTTTTTAAATCGGTTTGGTATTTCCTGAGATTGTGTAGAAACCATCATTTAGAACATTTTTTAGAACGCTTTTTGTGCATTTTCACTCTTTTTAAATTCCGAATTGTTTAGAAAATGTTCTTAGATATCATTTATATCTTTTAAGTAACTACCATTCCAAATTTCATGATTCTAAGCCCTTCCATAACATAAAAATTACATTTTTAGAACTTTTTTTGCTCCTCCACCCCGTTTGGGTTGTGGCACCGACATAAAATATAGCCTACTTCTAAGTTGGACTAACACCATCATTTTGATACCATTACTTTTGAAATCGGTTCGGTAGCTCCAGAGATTACCTCTATAACAAACACACAATTTTTATTTCTTTATAATATTAGTATAGATAGGGACCGTTGCTAGTAGGCGCAGTTTTTAGTTATTAATTTTTATTAATTTTTCGTTTAAGATTTTTAAGAAACTTTAACTGCACTTTTAAAGAACATGCATTTTACATTTTGTACAACGCGGGATAACCCACCATTGGCATTTGGATATAAGTACCACGGAGTTTTGAGTTTGTAGCTTTTGTAGTTTATGTTTAGCGGAAGCCTAAAGTTAAAGGAAAATTGTGAGAACCTACCCCGTCACGGGCCAAGTTGCCTATCTATATTATAAAGGACAAACATATCTCTGAGTAACGCATACGTCATTTTGCGAATGGCAACACGTTGAAATTTGAAATGGAATTTCGATTTTGCAATTTTCACTACTGAAAATTTTTAAATATTTAAGCTTCTAAACATCGCACATTTTCCATTTTTACACCGTCGTACAGGGGAAAAAATGTGCTTTTAAATGCAATTCGTTTGAAAGCTGTATCTCAATTCATTTTTGAGATATTAATATTTTTGTAGTTTTTAATACAAATTTTGTAATCGTGGCAATTGAAGTACTCTATTTATATTGAATGTAAAGGGAAAATATTAGACAACTGTATCTTTTTGTTACCATTTTCTCATAAAACCTGAAAAAAATTGAAATTAATATGCGTGCTATGTTTAGAATATTGCCTGTTAATCAGGTGAATTTTGGTTTTATTTCGATTTTATTTGTCAATTTAATAAATTGTAGTTTATTGCAAACTTACTTTACAAATGATACGATGCTGAATGAATGCAATTTCATTATTCCATGTATAATAACATTTTCCAAATTTTGAAAAAATATACATGAATGTTTTCTGGCAAAAGGTGGAGCTGTTATTGCTTTTTTCTGGGTTTGTATATTATACCCCGATAATGATATCATACCGGGTGTCCCAAAAAGGACTGACTGATTTTAAAATTCAATAACTTGTAAACGGTGATAGATATTTAAAAAATTCTTGCAGGAGGGTTATGCATAAGGTCAAAAGTTTTTTTACAGTGATTTTCGATTTTAGTTCGAATTACAAACAATAGATGGTGTTGCGATCAATAGACGCTGAATTCAGGCTCGATTTTTGGTACTTCGTGGCCCGGATAATACATTTCCATCTCCTTTTTCAGCATGGAACAAGAGAAAGGACCAGAAATCCAGCCTGTATTTAGCGACTATTGCTTACAGCGCCATCTATTGTTCGTAATTCGAACTAAAATCTAAAATCACTGTAAAAAAACTTTTGACCTTATGCATAACCCTCCTGCAAGAATTTTTTTAATATCTGTCACCGTTTGCAAGTTATTGAATTTTAAAATCAGTCAGTCCTTTTTGGGACACCCGGTATGTATATTTTTCTACAGAGGTTGTTTAAGACTGGATCGTAAAAGTGGAATGCTTTAGGTGCTTTAGCGAATGCAAATGACGTGATTTTATAAAAAAGCGTGCATTTAATTCTTAAAACAGAAATATGTTTTATAGAAGTGCGTTATTTTCACCTTAGCTTCTTTGAAATTCTTCACAGGTGAAGAAGCTTCACTTTTGAAAATAATGTAAGCGAAATCGCACACTGATAAAATGCAATGTTTTACAAAAATTTAGAGTGTTTTTATAAGAGCAGTGACATACAGTGTGTATATTGATATCAAAAGTCTTTGTCCAAAAAATAGCAATTTATATCGCAAAACTTGGTGATTCACGCCTGGATGAATTCGGTTCGCGAGTTAGACAAGGAAATAAAGAAGATCTTGGGAATAATTCGAGATTTAAAATAATATCAGGTTCCCAAAGTTGTCCAAAATTCTTTCTATTAATAAAATTTTATTGCTATTCCCTAAGACAGGGTTGGCGAACCTTTTCGTTGCCGCGTGCCAAATTTGATCAACAAATATTCTACGTAACCATGAAGTGCCAACTAAAAAACAAATTTAGTAAGTGAAAAAAAAAATGGATTAAAATTACTGAAAATTTTCAATTAAGATTTAAAAAATATTAGGAACTTACACTACACATAGCTATTACACTATAATAATTATGAAAAAAAAATATATTTTAGAAATTAATAAAAAAAAAATATTAATGCTATGTAATTTGATTTCTCTTGTTGCATTTTAATATCAGGTTAACTTTAATGCAAACTGAACTGGATTTATCTGACAAGTGCTTTCAGTTTGCGTTTTGATATATACATTTGTGAAAGCCGTGATTCGGATGCATATAGATAGACAGAAAAACTTAAAATGGCAAAAGCCAGTTTCTTTGAATAGGTCTGAAATAAATTCAAAGTTGCCATAACTTTACCATCGGAATTTAGTAATGTCTAATAAGCAATTCTTGTCAACAGTTTTCAAAAATCGTCTTTGGTTGAAAAGTTTTTAAGACCACAAATAATTAGATTAAAATATAATATACCGCAATTAGAATTTTTCAATTTCCATTTAATCAAATTTAGAAAAAATCATAGTCGCGATCGATTTTGTGTAATCTCACTTTATTTTGATTTAGAGCCACAAGCAATGCCGTGCCAAAATTATTCTTTCGCGTGCCAAACGTGGCACGTGTGCCATAGGTTCGCCGTCCCTACCCTAAGACATTCTACTATAATTTTATCAAAATAACATAATTTGCTTAATTTAATTTTTCATAATTTTATATAATCTATATATATTTAAAACACAAAGTTGTTTTTTAGTCATCTGCCTTCAGCTTTCTGCTGAACCAATTTACTAATCCCTTTTTTTTTTTTTTTTTTTTTTTTACTGAAAGCTGATTATTTGCAGGTGTGCCTGCACTAGCTGTTTTTTTTTTTTTAAATATCCCCATTTTTATATTTTAATTTTAATAGTATTTTATGAATTTTTTTTTCAAAATGGTTGTAATTTAGATAGCTTTCATTATTGCAGAGAAAAGAGAAATAACGAGTTTTATTCATCTCTATTCATGCCATTTTCCGATAAAAATTCAAAATTGTTGATAAAAATTATGGTACAGGGTTTAGTGACGCAAAACTGAAAATGACGTACTGCTTTTGAAAACACGCATTTTTTCTCATAACGTTTCCATATATTTTTTCCCCTTCTGCATCTGTACTGAACACTAAGTTTCAGCCGCTAGACGAAATGTTTAAGTAAGTGAAAATGACGTCATATTTAAAAGAAAACGATCACTTCCTCAGATAAAATAAATATTTTAACATAAATGCGCCTAAAAAACACAAATCAGGCAATTTTTACTACTGAGATTAGAAAATCAAGTTAAGAGTGCAACTGTTCACATGCAAAGATGTTGCTGACAATCGTGACTTCAAGTTTTGAGTTAAAATGATTTTAAAATGATCAAATTAAAATAGCATTTTTAAAAAAGTATGAAAACGGACATGAAAAGTGCGTATGTAAATTTTGAGAAAGTGAAAATGATGTCGGGTTTAGATTTCATGGGGAGGAAATTTTTATGATTGTGTCAAAGTGGAATAAATTTTCTATTTTTCATCCGGAATACCAAGAATAAGAGCCTCAATTGATAAATTCATCATAATAACACATCTTTATTACATTTTACTGATTACGTATCTATCTTCTATTTTATAAAGGACAAACATATCTGTGCGTAATGCTGACATCAGTTTGCGAAAGGCAACACTTCACGATCAAATTTCGGTTTTTAAAATTTTGCTACTGAAATTTTTTAATCTTCTGACCATCGTAAATTTTCAATTTTTAGAGCGACGTTTAGGAAAAAAACCCTACTTTCAAATGCAATTTGTTTAAAAACTGTATCTTAATTGACTGATTTATTGTCTGAGCGAAGCGAAGGCTAATACTCAGCGAAATATTACTGTCCGGACACATTACAGCTACGATGGATATTAACGCCATGTCCTACTAAAAAAAAAGCCTTATAAAAACCTTTCGTCAAGCATAACTCAAAAAATATTTGTCGGATTTTGTTTCTGACTGCACAAGAAGGTACCTATGAGGGCCACCTACTGAATGCACCTACTATGAAAAATAAGTTCCAAACCGTTTAAAAATTATATTAAAAAAACTGATAAAAAAGTACAATTTTTCTGCATACGTCACAGAAATTTGGTGTGCGTCACTTTCACCAGTGGATGTTTTTGAAGACAACTGGTTTGAACACATGGAGCAAATAATAATAAAAAAAAAAACGCACGCAGTAATATTGAATAGATCAGCTTCAACCACGTGATCACAAACCTTGCAACAACCCGTGGCAACCAGTTTTGGTGGGCAAACAAATAATAATACAGAACTCCGTACCACGGTGACCGTTTTTAGCCTGTTGTATGACATACAATTGTGGATGATTAAAACAAAAGACATGAGTGTTTATTGCTCCGGGAGGTTATCTTTCTCTGGATGTCTGTCTGTCTATCATACAGCATGCAATTTTCTTGTAAAGGATGATATTATTATGCAGTAAAACCTCCATAACGGACACACCCGATTAGTGGACACCTCTATTTAGCGGGCATTTTTTCGATTACCAACCCTTAAATAACTGTACATTTTTTACTCTCAGTAGCGGACACCTCCAAATAGAGAATAAATTCTGCCCTCCCGAGGTGTTCGGTATTCAGAGGTTTTACTGGTAAAACCTCCATAACGACACACCCAATTAGCGGATACCTCTATTTAGCGGACATTTTTTCGATTACCAACACTTAAATAACTGTACTTGTTCTACTCTCAGTAGCGGACACCTCCAAATAGAGGACAAATTCTGCATTCTCGAGGTGTCCGCTATTCAGAGGTTTTACTGTACATATTATTGATAGTTATTTTACAGGGCCGCACAAAAGAATAAGAATGTATGAAACGAATATAAAAAAAAAATCGGGATTGGTAGTGTGGGATGGTAATGTAATTTTAGGATGTTGTTACAGTCATGCGCAGCAGGTTTTTAGAGTCTCGTTCATCTAACGAAACCCTATCTGTCTCACTCCTTTGTCTGTCTATCTATCTGTCTGTCCGTCTGTCACAGAGCCCGTTCTCAAAAACTATATATGTCGCAGACTTGAAAATTTGCATACTTATAGCTGAACACCACACATCAAACGGCAAATAATAAAATTTTGAAAAAGTCTAATATTTAACCCTCTGGGCTCTAACTTGTATATTTTAAGCAATTTTTCTAACTCAGCTCCTAATTAAGTTGGAGACATGAAATTTTTCATACTTATAGCTGAACACCTCACATCAAACGACAAATAATAAAATTTTGAAAAAGGTCTAATATTTAACCCTCTGTGCTCTAACTTGTGTATTTAAAGCAATTTTTCTAACTCATCCCCTAATTAAGTTGGAGACATGAAAGTTTGCATACTTATAGCTGAACTCTTGCGATAAGACGATAAATCATAAAATTTTGATAAAGTCATATTTAACCCTCCGGTCTCTAACTTTTGTATTTTAAGCAATTTTTCTAACTCAGCCCCTAATTAAGTTGGAGACATGAAATTTTGCATACTTATAGCTGAACACCTCACATCAAACGACAAATAATAAAATTTTGAAAAAAGGTCTAATATTTAAGCCTCTGGGCTCTATCTTGTGTATTTTAAACAATTTTTCTAACTCAGTCCCTAATTAAGTTGGAGACATGACATTTTGCATACTTATAGCTGAACACCTCACATCAAACGACAAATAATAAAATTTTGAAAAAGTCTAATATTTAACCCTCTGGGCTCTAACTTATGTATTTTAAACAATTTTTCTAACTCAGCCCCTAATTAAGTTGGAGACATGAAATTTTGCATATTTATAGCTGAACACCTCACATCAAACGACAAATAATAAAATTTTGAAAAAGTCTATTATTTAACCCTCTGGTCTCTAACTTGTGTATTTTAAGCATTTTTTCTAACTCAGCCCCTAATTAAGTGAGAGACATGAAATTTTGCATACTTATAGCTGAACACCTCACATCAAACGACAAATAATAAAATTTTGAAAAAATCTAATATTTAACCTCTAACATTTTGTCTCGCGCAATTTTTTAATTCAAACTGTTTTGCAATACTATTTTTTGTTCATTTTGCATAATAAGTGTAATGTGACGTAATTTCTTCTATTTCAGACTTCTAACACATGTTAATGAATTTATTTTACAATATCCTTTCACTTTTAAAATTCACATGTAAATATAGTTTTTATGGCTTAATTTCCAATTAGTGCCTGCTTTTTATACCTAATTATTTAATTCTAATTTTAAGGGGGTTTTTCTGTTTATAATAGTAACGTGTAAATATTTTTTTTATTTGAAGCAAACATTATTGTTTGCGCTGTTTATACAGTTGGCAACAGTTTAAATTAATACCATTTTCTGAAATATGTAAAAAATATCTGTCGAAATGCTGAATATTTGAATTTAAAATAGAAATAAAACCTCAAAAAATGAGTCAAATTAAAAAAATTAATGGAATCTACACACCGGGATCTTCTATTGAATAAAATGATCGAAAAATGATTAAATTCCCGTGTATAGTTTTTGCTCCTATAAAACTTTTTTAATGGAACGATTTTGTCCAACTTTAGCGTTAAATATCTCTTAAAATAATTCTTCGATTTCAAAACTGTATGCATCACCGTGTTGATCAAACATTCCGCTATAATATCGATTTTCATATTTTTGTATGCAATAGTTTTCTTAATATTAACGAAGAAAGACCTCCGGTGTCACAAAAAATTCAAAACCGGCGGCGGCGGCGGTGACAGCGTTAGTTACTTTTTTTAGAATAGAGAGATATATAAAAATGAAAACTTGTCTATCTTTCTGTTTGTAATTCTACAAAAATCCACAATTCGGAAGCCAAAATTTTGAAAAGATACGTACATGTGTAGTGTATTAAAACATGGCCGAGGCAACTAAAGTAATCCGGAATCGAAATAATTTATAGTTAATTTTTAATTAATAAAAAACCACCAATTTAACAGCAATTTCTTATCAAATTTAAACATTTTTCGTTATAGCAGTTGCCAACAATTAAAAAACACAATAAAATTATTACTACAACAATTAATTTTCTACTGCAAGATTTCCACGTGAAAAATGAGAATGAAATAAATAGTTTGACGAATTTAAATGAAAGTGAATATAACTTCATAATTTTTCTATTTCAAGGTTTCCGCGATAAAGAGGAAAATATTACGTCATATTGGCAATATAAAGGACGTGGTGGATATAGTATAACGTCATATGAGTGTGAAAAATGTATTGAAGCTTGATAAAAGTCCGATTAGAGAAGTATTGGCGTATTTTAACATTATTGCTCCAATTGTAAATTGAAATAATTTCATTTATAACTGTATTCTTTTGCGTCTGTTATACACATTTATACATTTTTATATAGCGTTTTCATATGATTCATTCATACAACATTTCGACTGCTTTTTTAAATGTTTGTTTTGTGTTGAATGTTAAATTTTGAAATTGATTTTTCAGAACAAATAGCCTTCAAATTCTGGGCAACGCGGGGCACTTTAGTTTGTAACAGATAAATGGCTTTTGTATCTGTACATCTAATGCTAATATTATAAAGCGTTATAATATTATTAATGCTTGTACGTTTGTGAGGTGTTATCTCTGAAACTACATAGCCAACTTAAAAAAGTTGGTGGGCATCTCTGCTCCGAAAAAAAGACTATTTTATGTCAGTGCAAGAACCTACATCGCTGCAGGAGCAAAAATGTTCTAAAATTGCGATTTCTGCGATATTGATTGGCTTAGAAACTTTAAATTTGGTGCGGTAGTTATTTTTAAGATGTAAATACTCGTAATGAACGCTCTCTAAAAGGTTCAATTTGACGGATAAACGTAAAAATTTCTAGAAAGGTTCTAAACTATGATTTATTTGGAATACTGAAATTTTTGGGATACTTTGGGGTTAGAAACTAGAACTTTGGCATGGTAGTAATTAATAAGATGTAAATGCTCGTTGTAGAACGAATTCTAAAAAATCGAAAAACTAAACAAAGCGGAAAAAGATCTAAAGATGATCTAAGTAACGAAGTACATGGAATTGTTAGGAATATAAACATGAAAATTGACATGTTGTATGGCTGTATTTATCATGACGTAAATTCTCGCAGTAGAACAATTTCAAAAAAGTCCTTCCGGCCAGTGCCGGGAGGAATAGGTAGCTTTCATATTCCTTATTTTAAAAAAGCCAACTTATATTATTCAAACACACGAAGCTCAATTAAGTGGAAACCGAATGTAGGAGATTCAATACTAATTTTTATCAATACTAAATCATTATGAATGAGAATTTCGCGAAATTAGTCAGCTTTATCCAAGCTGCTTTTATTTAAAGTAACATATATTTGGCTGCCAAATTCGGCGATTTCTTAAAGTGCCTACCATTTTAAGACAACATGGTGGATGAGGCTAACCAGTGAACTTGGTCGAGACCTTAGTAATTGCTATGCACATGCTCACTCACATCGGAATCGGTTGATATATACGAGTGCTGTCGCAGGCAAAAAATCAGATTTTTCAAAATGTCACCCACGTTAGAAATTGAAATTGCTATATCTGAGCCATTTTTTAAGATAAAGACAAGCAAAAAATGCTCCTGAATCCTTATATCAAGGTCAAATACTTAAGAAAGAAACCTTTTTCAATTTCTAATTTTTTTGCACCTCACTTTAAATATATATATTTTTTAATTTAATGACCGCCATTTTGAAACAAGATGGCTGATGAAGCTGGCCAGCGAACTTGGTCGAGATATTGATGTATACTATCCACATGCCTTCTTCCATCGAAATAGGCGAATACGTGTGGTATCGCGAGACAAATACAAGATCGTTTCAAAGTGTTAGCCATGATAGAAATTCAAAGTGCTATAATTCAACCACTTTTTAAGATATAAACAAAAGAACAAATTTTCAGAAACAAAAACTGCTCCAGAATCTTTGTATCAAGGCCAAACACATAAAAAAATCTTTTTCATTTTCCAATTTTTTAATACCTCATTTTAAATTTTAAATTAAATTTTTTTTTTAAATGGCAACCCTTTTGAAACAAGATGGCGAATGAAGCTGGCCAACGAACTCGGTCGAGACATTGGTATGTACTATGTACAGACCAAGTTACATTCAAATCGGTTCATAAATACGCCTGTTATCGCGTGACAAAAATCAGGTCGTTTTAAAATGTCAGCCACAATAGAAATTCAAAATGTTATAACTCAGCCATTTTTTTAGATATAGACGAAACAAAACCTATTCCGGAATCTTTGTATTAAGGTCAAACACATACAAAAAACTCTTTTTCATTTTCCAGTTTTTTGGTATCTCATTTTAAATTTAATTAAAAAAAAAATTTTTTTTAATGGCCACCATTTTGAAACAAGATGGCGGATGAAGCTGGCCAACGAACTCGGTTGAGTTATTTGTATGTACTATGTACACACCAAGGTACATCCAAATCGGTTCATAAATAGGTCTGTTATCACGTGGCAAAAATCAGGGCGTTTCAAAATGTCAGCCACACTAGAAATTCAAAATGCTATAACTCAGCCATTTTTTAAGATATAGACGAAACAAAAACTGCTCCCGAATCTTTTTATCGAGGTCAAACACATAAGAAAAAAATATTTTTTCAATTTTCAATTTTTTACTACCACATTTCAAATTTAAATTTTTCTTAAAATTTTTAATGGCCGCCATTTTTAAACAAAATGGCGGATGAAGCTGGCCAACGAACTCGGTCGAGACATTGGTCTGTACTATGTATAAACGAAGTTATCTCCAAATCGGTTCATAAATACGCCTTTTATCGCGTGACAAATTTCAGGACGTTTCAAAATGTCAGCTTCGCTAGAAATTCAAAATGCTATAACTCAGCCATTTTTTAAGATATAGACGAAACAAAAACTGCTACGGAGTCTTTGTATAAAGGTCAAATACATAAGAAAAATATATTTTTCCATTTTTAATTTTTTGGTACCACATTTCAAATTTTAAATTTTTTTTAAATTTTTAAATGGCCGCCATTTTGAAACAAAATGGCGGATGAAGCTGGCCAACGAACTCGGTCGAGACATTGGTATGTACTATGTACACACCGAATTACATCCAAATCGGTTCATAAATACGAGAGTTACAGTGTGACATAGGTCAGATATATATATATATATATATATATTGATATATATATATATATATATATATATCAATTTTGAACGGAGGGTGGTTTCGGGGTCTGGGGGTCATGATCGATGAAAATATACCAAAATTTTTTGAAATCGCTTTCCTCCGAACGGCTGCAATAGGTAGCTTTTTGTAAAGAAAGCTACCTAAAATGTCGCTATATAAAACAGTGTAGAAACAAAAAACTTTCGAAAATTTTCTATTTCTGTGTTACTGCTGAGCCCAAAATCTTGAAATTTTGCTTCGGGTTAGTTTTAAACTATGCAATTGTCTCTTGAATGGTTTCTAAAAAATTTTAAATTTAAAAAGATGAAATGAACGGAAAGCGATCTCAATTACCATTAATTTGGAATTATTAGGTACAGCAACTTTAAATATTTCATAATGCTGCATTTCCTCCGCAAAACATGCAATTTAAATGCAACAAAACTGATAGATATCCACCTAACATTAAATAAAATGTGTAAATATTGAATAAAGACCTGTATGAAACAGTGAGTAGGTTACCCTAAAGTACTTGTTAAAGTGTTCCTTCTCTAGGCTTTTCTCTCTCTCGCCAAGGCCAATAACAGAGGGAAGTGCCGTTTTAAATGTGATATGAATTTTTTATCCGATTCATTTTTCTAGACATTTAATCATAAGGCCATATTCTCAATTATCATTAGTAGATTTTTTATATATTAACTTGTTCTGCGTGAAATTTCATAATCGGGTTCATATTGGCGTATGTTAGCTGTTGGCGCATGTTGGCGTATGTTATGCGTATGTTAGGATTTGTAAATTACTTCAAATGACACTTTGACAGCTCAAAAGTTATGCAGACGATATATTCAGATCTTGTGTCATACTTTATGTTGTAATCATTGCCGATTTCTTTTATTTAATACATGCTAAATACAGCTCAACTTGTGCAGAATATGTTTGAAAACAAAACAGTACAGCGTATGTAGTGGCCAGCATACACTCATCATTTAAATCCGATCGAGCATATCTAAAACACACTCTAACGAAGCATTGCATGCCACTGTTGATGTATTCGGTACTTTGATATTATATCAGATTTTGAGGAGATAATTCCTTAAATGTTATCGACAACCTCATTGCATCCGTGGAAAATAAATATTGTACAATATTAACTATTCCGGCGGAGCACACACCATATAAAATATAGTCCATTCTTTTTAAACATCATATATTTGTCATTTAAAGTTACTCAAATTGGTGCGGAGCGTCTGATTATGCTCTTGACATCATTTTATACAGTTAAAATTCCGATATAAGTAATTTAGTGTTTCATTTTCTATTTCACTTTTAATATATTGCGTACTTTCAATTTTATATCCATGCATGGCTATCTTGAATGGTTTGATTTTCCATTTTTTAAAACAGTGTATACGAATTTATATATAAGATTTTGTAATTCTACGATACGTTTATTTTCATCATTTCAATTTATCGCAGTATATGGACAATTAAAGATAACATTTCATTTTCTTTGCTTCCACATGTTATTATTAAATCTATGTTCTCAGCAATATCGCTCAGACTAATCCCTCTGAGGGAAGTCCTAGTTAGTTGTTTTGTTTTTGTTTTTTTTTTTTTGTTTTTTTTCAAGCATGATTTTTTGTAATTTATCTTATCATGAGCCGGCTTCAATACATAATAATAATAAATATTTTACACATAAAGCAATAAAAATTGTTCAGCATTCATTTCTGACTAATTTTCCACAACGGAATCAATGCTTCCTCTATAAATAAATAGAAAAATAATATTAAAAAGCACATTTGTAACCGAACAATTTAAATTTTTTGACAGACAAACAGGAATAAAAAAAATTCAAATGGTATTTATTTGCAAAGTGCATCTCAGTTTAGAGATTGTCTATGATTTTGAAAACAATTTTCAAGCATGAAATATTTTTACATTTATTTCTGTTGCGTGGAACTTGATTACGAAAGATTAATTCGTTTGCCTTTAAAACAACATAAAGAGTTCATCATTTTCTTACGGCTAATATTCTATAAAAAATTATTCTATGAATAAATAAATAAAATAATATACACAAAACACAAATTTAACAGACAGGTAATTGAAGTACGCACTTAAAGCTCTGAAATCATCAGAATTCGAAAGGATGCCATAAGTAGCAAAATCTTGGGTTTAATAAGTCTTTGCATGCAAATAATATGTAAATATCGCTTTTAATAAATTTCAAAACTTTATTCGGTTGTATAATTCATATTTTTCATATTAAAAATGCTTTTTTTATTGTTAATGAACAGTCTAAAAAGTATATTGCATGCAAAAAAATATTAGTTTTCAATTTTAAAATATTGATTTCTCCTATACAGTGATGGAACAGTGGCGCAGCAATTGAACGATTGTCAACGCTAATTTTTTAATAGTATTACTCTGCTTCAAAAATCTCAGAAATTCTGTCCTGAAGTTAAATGAAGAATACCAATAAAATTTTGCGGTGTCGATTGATTCTCTGCTGCTACACTGTTCCATCACTGCTTATATTATGTAACCCGGGAAGCCCGTTTACGATCCTATAGTACCTATAGGGTAAGTTGGCACACGCTTTATAAAAATTTAAATAAAACTCAAATAAGACACGCAGTTAAGAGAAATTAATTTAATTATTATCAGTAAGGTTAAACAAAGGCGTTACCGCCGTACAATGTAAATTCTAAATTATACAGACATAAAAATAATGAATAAAACATTAACATTGAGTAACTTCTATCCTACTCGATATCATCATCAGAGTTACAGTTGTCACAAGTTAAATTTCGACGGTCTCCGTTTGGGCAAGCCTCATGTGCCCAAAATCTTGCTCTGCAACTACTTTTCTCGGTGTTTGCTGTTTTTCAAGCTACCAGCAACATTCCAGGCACCGAGCCAACTTGCCCCGTATTCAATGAGCTTACTAGCACCATAATAAATTTCTTCGCAAAAGGGACACATAACCTTCTAAACATAAATAATCCAAGTAAATCACATGTGAGGCAGGTACAGTTAATCATACACTAAGAAAAACTGCACAAGTTAAATCACAATTATTAAGATAAGTATTAGAAATTAGAAGAAGAATGAAGCAACAAAAAAATACTTATGAAAACAAAAAACAGAAAAATCGTAATAAATGCCCACTGCACGTAAGTAACGCTGCAAAACTCTACAATGAGTATTATAAAAAGCAAGAAGAAAGGTACTCTATGACTGGTTGCGCAATCTATCCACAAACAGGCCATTTATGAGGACTGCGCCTACTTGCCCCTGTGGCCAACTAGCCCAGGTCTCCCCTATATATATATATATATATATATATATATATATATATATATATATATATATATAGTACTTTATAACTATTGTGTCATATATGCGTTCTTAAAATGTAGATATTTTAAAGAATAAATTTCAATTTCAATTACTTGTAACAGGAACTGTCTCCAGTTGTTGCGTCAAGTTTATAGGCATTTACTGTGATTTTACTCCTTTTAGCAGGAACACGTTTAACGCGAAATATTGCTTAACACGAATTGAAAAGGATTGGCCGTTGAAATATGTTATTACTCATAGTACGAACGAAGCAAGTTTTTCTAATTTTTCGATGCAATTGTACCTAGTTCTATTTTTTTTTTTTTACTTTAAATTTTTGAATGTTATTCTCGAAACGGGAGCGTCTTTAATTTTAATAGCCGTAAAATTGTTAGGCAATTCCTCCTACTCAAAAGATAAAATTCTATTGTAAGAAATGCAATGAGGGGTGAAAAAAAAGTATGTAACGCTAATTAAAGTTGTTTAAATAAAATCGTGGGAAAAAAAAGTAAACACCCCCTACAAACTCCTCAAAAAATTATCGTAGACGAAAGTTACTGATACCGAACGATTGGAAATAATGTCTACTTTTAAATAATGTATATAAAATTTGCTTAGGGGACCATCTACATATTAAAACGAATCCAAACTTCATTTTTTTCAATGGCAATACCTAATTTTAACGAAATATTTCAAATCTTCGGTTCAAACTATGCTTAGACACGAAATTTCAAGTCATTTGAATGATAAGTTTTTGAATTATAAACATCCAAAATTTAGTGCTTCTAATGTTAAATTACATTTTTATATTTTTACTAGCAGATCTACCCGGCTTCGCTCGTGTCAATAATAAGGGTCCTCCCGGGTAAAATACATTAAAATAAAATAATACGGCAATGACAATAACTGAGATTGGTGCATTCCCGTCCACTAATCGTTAAAAAGACCGATAAGAAATGTAAGTAAAATAGTCTTAATTGCGTCTACTATTAACTATACCGTAATAATATATATTCCAAACAAATGTCATAACATATATTAAAGTACAATTATTTGCTTAAAAAGCGTCATTTCAATAAATATATATATATATATTTATATATATATATATTTAAAAATGTACATGTTTCGGCTCTTTCATTGAGTCATCTTCAGAATATACAAAAAAAAAAAAAAAAAAAAAAACCTACAAACACAATGCTAATTGTGACATTATACTGATGATGGCAATGACCTAACCCATAAATTTTGCTTTTACTAAATTTTTTTTAACGTATGATCATCATACAATTTCGTTTCTCATACTGTCGAATAGAAAAAGTTTCTGTGAAATGAAATTTATTTGAAAATTTTATCTCAATTTTTTCATGTGAATGGATTTTAAAGCAATTTTCAATCATGGATATTTTTTGATTTCCATGCAGCCAAGGATAAGATTTCCACGTTTTTTCACACTAGTATTTTGTTAGAGAAAATGATATTTCATTTAATCGGAACACTCTCTTGATTTAACAGAACAGCATTTTCTTTAAGAATATACTGGTGTGCAAAAACGTGGAAATGTCATCCCTACATGCAGCCCAATTACGAAAGATATACCTGTTTGCTCTTAATGCAATATTATAAAGTAAAGACATTGATGAACTATGAGTATCTATAGTATCATGTTGTTGGTGGCAACAACCTAACCCAACCATAAATTTAACTTTTACTGCAATTTGACCTTTAAACATCGCACATTTGATTATTCCAACATCTAATAGAATACAAAAAGTACTTTCAGTAATATTTGTTTGAAAAGCTTATCTAAATTTACGGATTGTTTATCCGTTTTAAATTAATTTTCAATCACGGAGATATTTTTAAATATACCTGTAACCCAATTAAGAAAGATATATCCGTTTGCTATTAATGCAATATTATGAAGAAAAGACATATCTATGAGTAACGCCTAGCACCATATTGTTGGTGGCAACAACCTAACCATACCATAAATTACGGTTTTACTGCAATTTGAACTCTAAACATCATGCATTCCATTATTCCATAATCTAACAGAAAAGTCTGTCAGTCATGAAATTTTGTTTAAAAAAGAAAAAAAGCTTACTCTAAAAAATAGTAGCTATAATTTCTATTTAATATAAATCGTAGAAAAATTGTATTTTGTATAACCGTATTCTATACAAATCGTAGAATGTTATCACTGCATTTCAGGTATTAAAACATTTATCTAGATGATATAATTAAAGATTACAAAGAAATATGGAATAAATTATAGCATCCAGTTTTTAGAACCAGTTTGAAATTATACTGACGAAATTGATGACATATCTAGCAAACGATTTTTTTTTTTTTTTTACTATTATCTTTTTCCTTAATTGATTTCTTGATATTGAAACGACTTCATTAAAATAGATTTTTTAACATTCAACTAAAGTACTACTAAGGTCATTTTAAAACATGCTTAGTCAAAAATTTTACATAAATATATGAAAAATGTGCATTTTCTTATTTGAATGACGTGAATTTCAAAAACAGCAAAAATATAGTGAGACAATCCGAATTTTTATTGACTTATAAAACAAAGTACTCGAGTTATCAAAATTTTTTTTAAATTATTGAGCTGTTTTTTTATGTGTGGCAACAGGAAAGAAGCTATTGAATTTGAAAATTTAAAATGAGATATTTCTATAATGTTAAATTATGAAAGATGATTGAAAAAAGGATAAATATTGGTCTGATGATTTTTTAAAAGTAGACAGGGATCTTTTCCACGTTCTAAAACGTATATACAGCAAGTTTCGTGCAAATCCGTCTAAAATTGAAGATTTGTATAAAGGACATACACACAGAGAACGGCTTTTATATATATAGATTTATATCTCCTGAAATTATGCTCCTAATGTGCTAATTTTTTGTGTAGCAATAATACTAATATACCCAAACATAAATACGTTGACTTTGCAATTTTTATAATTTTATGATATGAATTATGAAATTAATATTCGAAAAAATTATGAATTGCAACCTACAGTTTTTTTTTATGTATTTAGATTTATTAAGTCCTGCTTTATGGAAATCCAAAATTTCACGTTTTTCTTCCAAGTAGTTTTCAAATTATGTTTAAAAAACGGCAAAATGATGGTTTAAGGGGCCGTCTATGATAGAAGTGATTAAATATTTTGAAATGTCTTCTGCTGTCCTGTAATCTAGCAGGCTTTAAGAACTCTCTTGGTTAACAATCGAGTACCAAACTTCAATTTGGATACAGCCCTTAAAATACGCTCGTTTTAAAATAATTAATTTCTCGGAAACTTATCATACGAATTGCATAAAATTTTTTTAGGCTAATTGAAGGGTGTAGAGTTCATTTATGCTGTCAAAATTATGTACTGCTAATGAAAAAAATAAAGTTATGGCTCGTTTTAATATGTAGATGGCTCGTTTTAATATGTCCCTAAGCAAATTTTATATACATAATTTAAAAATGGACTTTATTTCCCATCGTCCGGTACCAGTAACTTTCTTCTACGGTAATTTGTTGAGGAGTTAGTAGGGGGTGTTTACTTTTTTTTTTTTCCACGACTGTACATTAATTAAACTGAGAGATCGCTGTTGCGGTGATGACTTACTTAGCTGTTGCGGTTCGAATCCGCTAAAATAAGTCTAATTGGCTGTCCTGAGCGTTGGTGAGTTTTTTTCGGATACGGTAAAGTCCCGATTATCCGAGTTAATATGGGCCAAGCTCACCTCGGATAAGCAAAAAACTCGGATAAACCGAATTTACACAAATCGTCACCAGCTAAGGAGATGAAGTATAAATTTTCACTTAATTCATTCATTTTTATGGTACTAGCGACATTTCTTTGATGTTCATTTCCGTTAATTTTAAGAAATTACGGGAATGATTTTTTTTATTTAAAAAAACTCTCGATAGATCTTTGTTTGTTGAATGTCAGTTTGGTGCAATTTTTTATCTGCAGTATTACGCTACTGCATAGCTACTAGTTTCTAAGATTTTTTTCTTACCACTAAAACTTACCAGTAAATTTTGCCTAATTCAGTCGCCGAAATCTAACAATTGTCAACGATGATTAAGTATGACAAAAATTTTCATTAAATTTAGTGGTAACAAAACCGTACAAATTGGCAGCTATCTGATTCTATTAGTGTTATGAAAATTGCAGGTGTAGCCTCTTCTTTCTGCTCAAAATATCAAATAGTCTTTTCAGTCAAACTTATACCTTTGGAATGGATCATTTTCTTCTGATGGACTGATGCATTCCATTATTATGAAACAGCCATTATAAATGAAGTGTTAGGTGAAGATGAAAGAGCAGTCGTAAAAAGTTAGAACTCTGATTTTCTGGTCAGAATGGGGGGGGGGGGGGTAAATATGGCACCAGAATTATTTTTTGCAACAAAAAATTATGGCTATTTTTTTTCCCACTCTGACCAGGAAATCAGAGTTCTAACTTTTTACGGCTGTTCTTTCATCTTCACCTAACACTTCATTTATAATGGCTGTTTCATAATAATGGAATACAATCAGTCCATCAGAAGAAAATACCTCGGTTAAGCGGTGTCTGATAATCGATACTCTACTGTATAATGTAAATACTGGCCAGTTCTGCTTGAAAAGACTTCCACCGAGTGATATCCCACGTGTAGGCCTATATTGTTGATGGATTGATCTTTGGAAACAAAATCAACACCGGCAAGACAGCAGATTTTGAAGGTATGCATATTTATCCTTGTTACATGGAATATATAGTATTTTTAAAGCATGGATAACGCGAATTACTTTTAACACGAACAAAAAAAATTCCCCGTGAGTGTTCGCGTTAATGATATTTGAGTCTATGTTTTTATTTTATCTGAATTATATATATATATATATATATATATATACAATAGTAAGACTTCATGCTTAATGTGTACCATACATGCATTCTTAATCGCTAAATGTAGATATTTTAAAGAATGAATTTAATTTCGGCATTACTTAAAATACGTTTTAATTTAGTCTCAATTATATATATATATATCAGTGGCGTGGCGTCCGGTCATCGCTGGATGCGGCGATGACCAAGCAATATTTTAAAAATCTTAATAAGCTTTTAAAACTCTACGATCCAGTTTTAGCAGAACATTTGGAGTTCATGTATAAGTGAAGGTAAGATTTAAAGTTTCTTTTTTGAACATTCAGCCATTGAATTTTAGAGTTAATAATTTTTCACCATAAACTTAAATAATTGCGATGACCACCGAAAATGTTCACGCCACGCCACTGATATATATATATATATATATGTGTGTGTGTGTGTGTGTGTGTGTGTGTATACATATCTTAAAGACTTTATATTTAATGTCTATCATATATATGCATTCTTAATCACAAAATATAGATATTTTAAAGAAATGCATTCTTAATTAAAAAATGTAGATATTTTAAAGAATGAATTCTGCATTGCTTAAAATACTTTTTTATTTAGTCTAAATTTTACATGCATTTTTTGAAAGACTTTATACCAAGTGTGTCATATGCGTATTCTTAATCAAAGGATGTTGATATTTTAAAGAATGAATTTAAATTTCTTCAATCCTTAAAATGCGTTTTTATTTAGTCTAAATTACGTGCATGTATTTTTTAAAACTTTATACATAATGAATGTCATATGTGTAAATTCGTAATCACGGAATTGTAAGAATGAAATTAAATATCTTCAATGCTTAAAATACGTTTTAATTTAATCTAATTTATATATATGTAAGGAGTTGGCAGATGGTGATACTTGAAAGATGTTGCTGATAGATTAAAAAACTGACTCGGGACCTCTCTTTTTCAGTAAACTTGGTTTATTTGGCACATTCGTAGTGCAAGAGACTCGCGAGTCCGCGGAGGCCTGAGATATCATACTTTTCTTAGGTCACATACTTGATCTTTTAGAGACAGCTCAAATCTCTAAAAAAAGTGAGCTCTTCGCCTCAGCACATGAGTTTTGTCATGAATTTAGAATATTTTCTAGCGGAGGGCGAAAGTGTAAACTTGGGAGGAAACTTTAATTGGCTCAGTGTTCTTTAATAGATGTGGTCTTGGTGAAGACAAAATGCTTGATTTAAACCTGATTACACCACCTAGGGTAATTTTCAACTATGACAATAATGGTTATTTATGTTTTAATAAATGTCAGCTAGAAGAAAGCTAATTAGGATTTATGACCAAATCAACTACTTATTTTGACATTGAATATAATTTATTATTAAATCATAATCATGAATCTAATAACTGTCAAATTTGAGGAAAAGTAATTAGAATTTATAGCCTAAATATAATAAACTGTCATATTTGGAAAAGTAAATCACTATTTACAGTTTTAAGTATTCATTTAAAGTTTATTTTAACTGTAGTTTGATTTTATGAGTCCAATAATTGTCATAATGATAGTTTATTGTAATTTATGATTTTAAGTATTCATTACTTCTCAATCAGTGTCAAAGACGTTAGAAATTTCTAATATTAAGTTAAAAAAGTGTTTGATTTTTATTCTTTCATATATCATCATCATCATCATCATCATCATCATCAACCGTTTTCGATCCACTGCTGGATGTAGGTCTCCCCCAGATTTTTCCAATGTTTCCTGTCTAGTGCTTTAGTCATCCAATTTACACCGGCTACTTTTCTGATTTCATCACTCCATCTTACTTGAGGTCGTCTTCTTGACCGTTTTACATCTCTGGGATACCACTGTAGGGCGTTTGTGCTTCATCTATTGTCTTGTCTTCTTGCGATGTGCCCAGCCCATTTCCATTTTAGCCGTTTAATTCTTTCAATGATGTCAAAAACTTTCGTCTGACTTCTAATCCAGGTTATTCTTTTTATGTCTCTTCTACTTATACCTAGCATACATCTTTCCATACTTCTCTGTGTTGTTTGTAATCTTTGTACCATCCGTTTTGTTAGCGTCCATGTTTCTGCTCCATAATTTAGCACAGGCAAAACACATTGGTTAAATACCTTTCTTTTCAAACAAAGGGGCATGCTACTTTTCAGAATAATATTGTTCTTCCCAAAAGCACTCCATCCATTTCTTATTCTTCTATTGATTTCATTCATGATACTATTATCTGATGATAGTTCCTGCCCAAGGTACACATAACTTTGCACTTCTTTAATTTCAGTGTTGTTGTAGACAATTTTCTTTTTTGATGCAAATGAATTGAACATCACCTTAGTCTTTTCCAAGTTTATTTTTAATCCCACATTAATGCTAGCTTCTGCCAACTCTTTTAGCATATTTTCCAATTCTTCAGGACTGTTACTGAGAATTACAATGTCGTCAGCGAATCGGAGATGACTTAAATATTCCCCATTTATTCTAATCCTTTTATTTTCCCAATCCAGCTTCTTGAAATTATTTTCTAAGACAGCCGTAAAAAGCTTAGGCGAAATGGTGTCTCCTTGTCTTACCCCTCTTCCAAGCTTGATCTTTGCTTTCCCTTTGTCCAAGCGGATGGCTGCTGTTGCTTTCTTGTAAATCTTCTTTACAATATTGATGTAAGGTTTGTCTATACCAATGTCCTCCAGAGATTCTACTACTGCTGATGTGTAGACCGAATCAAATGCTTTTTCATAATCAATAAAGGCAAGGCAAAGAGGTAAATTATATTCCTTATATTTTCCAATGAGTTCCCTTACCGTTTGGATATGATCCATTGTGCTGAATCCACTTCGGAATCCTGCTTGTTCTCTAGGTTGAGCTGAATCCAGAGCTGATTCAAGTCTTGTCGTTAAAACTTTGGTGAAAATTTTATAAATCACTGACAGTAAGCTGATTGGACAGTAGTTTTTAATGTTTTCCTTATCTCCTTTCTTGTAAAGTAGCACCATCAGAGCATTATTCCAATCTTCTGGTACATCTGACTTCTGGAGACATTTGGAAAACAGTAAGGATAGCATTTTTGCAAATTCTTCTCCTGCTTCTTTGATAAGGTCGATTGTAATTCCATCTTCTCCGGGGCATTTACCTTTTTTCATAAATTTAATGGCTTGTAAAACTTCGTCTGTCGTCACTGGGATTATGGCATCGGTTTCTGTTAAGTTTTCTCGTGAATCACATAACTTGATTTCCCTCTGATCTTCACATTTATATAAATCGTTATAGAATTTTTCGACGATGTGTACTATTTCTTTATTGATTTTGGTGATTGTTCCATCTGCCCTCTTTAGTGCAAAAATACCTTTTCCTCCAACACAAAGTTTTCGCCTAGCTGATTTTAAACTTTTGTTATCTTCTAGAATTTTCTTGACAAGATCCGGGTTAAATTTTCTGATATCTTCTGTAACACATTTTCTTACCGTTTTACATAATTCAGCATATTCAATTCTTGATTTAGGATCGTTTTTCTTCATTTTAAATTCTCTGCGTTTCTTCATCAATCTTCTTGTTTCTTCTGTTATTTTCTTTGTCTGCTTTACTTGTGCATCGCCGGCTATCTTCTTTGCAATATCTTGTAGAGTACTGGTTAGTTTCTTGTTCACTACTGTAACATCTTGCTCTTCTTCTAAAGCTGATTGAAGTACTTGGAAACGGTTTTTAAGTTCCAAATGGAATTCTTCTTTATGTTTCTGGAGATTTATTATATCGATTGATTTCTTTGAGTGTTGCAAAAGCTTCATTCTTTCCACTTTAGTATTTAACAGCAGTTTGCATCTAACCAACCTGTGATCACTTCCTGTATTGAAGTTATTGAGAACGCTGCAATCCTGAATAAGATTCTTTTTGTTTGTTAAGATGTAGTCGATTTCACTTGTTGAGCCATTTGCACAACGCCATGTCCATTTTATTTGTGGCTTTTTCTTGAAAAATGAATTCATGATATACAACTGTTCACATTCTTCAAACTCAATCAATCTGTTTCCTCTTTCATTTCGCACCCCATATCCATGATTTCCTACTGATAACTCACCTTTCTCTTTTTCCCCAATTCTAGCATTCCAGTCTCCCATTATTAATTTTATGTAGCATTTTCCCTTTTGATGCATTGAAGCTACTTCTTCATAGAAATCCTCAACTTCTTCATCAGTATAGCTTACTGTTGGTGCATAAACTTGGGTAATTTGCAGCTTGTATCTTCTGGACACTTGTATTACTAACCTTGCAACTCTATCTGATGCACTATCATATTCTACGATGTGATACTTCCACCTTTTATGAATCAGAAATCCTACACCGCTTGTTCTTCCATCTTCTGTGCCTCTGTAGTATAATACATGTCCGCTGGCAAGATCTATCTTCTCTTCTCCTTTTCTTCTTACTTCACATAATCCTAGGATGTCCCAGTTGATTCTTTCTAATTCTTCTTCAAGTTCCTGAAAACGATTTTTCGAAGATAGGAATCGTCCATTATACGTAGCCAAGGTCATCAACTTATGGCAGCCTAGCCGAGCCCGGTTATTCTTAGCACCCTCTGTCTTCATGTCTTTCTGATCGCTGCCGTAACCAGGAACATTCAGACCGCCGGGAATTAAGGGCCATGATTTATTTTGTGAATTCATGGTAAAATAAGGAGTGTAGGTGGCCAAATTCCTCCACGCTGGCCAAGCGGGTTGGAGGAAGCCCATCCGCGTTCGTTCCCCATGCACTAGGCAAGGGTACTAACATCTTTCATATATATATATATATATATATATATAACTATTATATAATTACAATTCATCATTTTTTTCTTTTTATTAAAAAATAAAATTAATAAATTGAGTATCAATACATTACACTGACATTATACAAAATAAAGCAGAATCAACCATTTTTAATTTAATGAATCATTAATGAATTGTTTTTACTATAAAGTACCAATAAACTGATCATCAATATATGATGTATTAAAAAAAACTTTCAAAATTGGCGAACAGAAAATCAGCAGGAAGGCTAAATTATTTAAAGAACCGTTAAATAATAAATATATTGCTAATCATAAATTTTTTTCAAATATATTTTAAAATCAATTGCAAATAAAACAATTTAACCAATGAAATGAAACCTGATATAATGAATCAATACCATCATCAACAATTCTTTTGCCCGAAATGTATATTCTCAAAATTTAAAAATATTAATTCAAAAAAGAAAAACCAGAAATAATCTCAAAACAAAAGAAAAATCACGAATAAAAATGGAACTAATGATTCGTAACTCGTTATCAAGAGCAATAATACGAAATCATTAGATAATTGTGGTTAATTTCTGAGTAAGAAATAATAATCTGTCAGCTTAAAAGCATATCTCTTACATTGCCCAATTAACCACGCCATAAAAAATTAAATAAATAAATAATTAATCAATGTAAGACCCGTACAGATCAACATCATGCACAACATAAACTAAAATGGAACATGTGAATCAAAAACTTACTCAGAAAGAGAATTTTTATCACTATATCTAAATCGCAAACATGTATCCCATACCCCATATATCTCAGTGAAAATCCCGCCTACTTAAATGGTAACAGTTAAACGGGCATCAAAACCGTTTGAAATCATCATACCAAGTAAATAATATTATTAATGATACAAATATAATAATTATAAATTATTGTAATTCGTTTAAATATTATAAATTATTTTATATGCTAAATGAAGGATCCTAGAGTAAATTATTACAAAATACAACAAAAGAAGTAGATATATTAAATAAATAGGTATGAATGATGGAAAATAATAAATGATGGCAACAAAATTTTTTAGAAAGAAATGTAAATAATTATATAATGCTGCCATCTACCGATAATGCATAAAGTTATAAATTTCTTTCCATTTTCGCTTTCTAAACTAGAAAGCGTACTATGTACTATGTAGTATGTACTATGTACACACCAAGTAACATCTAAATCGGTTCATAATTACGCCTATTATCGCGTGACAAAAATCATGCCGTTTCAAAATGTCAGCCACAATAGAAATTCAAAATGCTATAACTCAGCCATTTTTTTAGATATAGACGAAACAAAAACTGTTCCCGAATCTTTGTATTAAGGTCAAACACATATAAAAAAATATTTTTCAGTTTCCAATTTTTTGGTACCTCATTTTAAATTTAAAATTTCTAAAAAAATTTTAAATGGCCGCCATTTGGAAACAAGATGGCGGATGAAGCTGGCAAACGGAATCGGTCGAGACATTGGTACGTATTATGTAGTATATGTGGTAGGCTAATTGAGAAATCCGGCATCCGGCATCCGGAATCTTTGCAAACAGCCTAGGCTGTTTGCTAAGACCCGGGCTAATTGGAGAATCCATCTCCCTTTTTCCAATTAGTCTGATATTGTTCAGGCTTGTTGCAAAGAGCTTAGAAAGCGTTAGGCAAATTGAAAAATGACCACTTATTATCCGATCAGGGTGATATTTTTAGCTCACAGGCTATCAAAGCCTGAGAGCTTATGTTCCCGCCGATTCTGTATGTACGTGTGTACGTACGTACGTAAGTATGTACGTAACGCGATAACTCTTGATAGAAATATCCGATTTGCTTCAAAAAAAATTTTCTAAGTTCATTCTGAATGGGCATCCGGAACTGACTGTGCTTCCCTCATTAGTTTTTGGGGTTCATTGGTTAAGGATAAAGGGGGGCTAGTCCCCCCCCCCTTAATTTATATAAATGGGTTTTTCATGCAGAAATATTCGATTTGCTCTAAATTTGGTATACCGGTTTATTGTGTTAAGGAGCTTCCCTGATTTGATTTGGAGGTTCATTAGTTAAGTATAAAGAGAGGAAAGGGGGGCTAGACACCCCCTTAATTTCGATAAATGGGTTTTTCATGCAGAGTTATTTCGATCTGCTCCAAATTTCGTATACCGGTTTATTATGTTAAGGAGCTTCCCTGATTAGATTTGGAGATTCATTAGTTAAGTATAAAGGGGGGGAAAGGGGGCTACCCCCCCTTAATTTAGATAAATGGGTTTTTCATGCAGAGTTATTTGATTTGCACAAAATTTCGTATACCGGTTTATTATGTTAAGGAGCTGCCTTGATTAGATTTGGAGATTTATTGGTTAAATATAAAGGAGGGACAGGGGCTAGTGTCCCCTTAATTTAGATAAATGGGTTTTTCATACAGAATTATTCGATTTGCTTCAAATTTGATATACCAGTTTATTACGATATGGCTTTCTTCATTTGATTTGGAGGTTCATTGGTTAAGTATAAAAGGGGGGAAAGGGGGGCAATTGCCCCTCCCCTTAATTTAGACAAATGGATTTTCATGCAGAATTATCTAATTTAGTTTAATTTTTTTCAACCGGATCCGAGCTTGAAGGTTCCATTTGAAGTCAACCCGAAAACCGAACACAACCAGGTTTCGGATTGAGTTCAATTAGAACTTTCAGGTTCGGATCGGGTTGCCGGTGGACGGAGATAATTTTGTCTGGCTTACATCGGGTTATAGTTCTTTGGAATATTTTTGTCGGTTAAGATTTGGTTCGGGACGGGTTTCAGGTTGACTTCGAATGGAATTTTTAGGTTCGGGTAGCGTTGCGTGTCCACGGAAACTAATTTGTCTTGTTCGGATCCGGTTATGGATCTTTGGAATATTTTTGTTGGTTATCAGATTTGGTTCGGGATTTCGGGTTTTTTCAAATGGAACTCTCAGGTTCGGGTCGGGTTGCATGTAGACTGAAATTATTTTGTCTTGCTCGGATCGGGGTACGGTCTGTTGTAATTTATTTTTCAGGTTTGGGTAGGGTTATGCGTTAATAAACCTAATTATAAGAAAAATGCCCAGTTAAACTGATGGCACTGAGCTCACAGGCTATTCACACTAATTGTATATTATACTCTTTTTTCAAAGAATAATGCCCCTCGAAAAATAAATGAAGGGATTAGTCCCCGTTGCCCCCCTTTCTACTTAACCAAAGAACCTCCAAATCCAATCAGGGAAGCTACTTAACATAATAAACTGGTACACCAAATTTGAAGTAAATCAGATAACTCTGCATGAAAAAACCATTTCACTAAATTAAGGAGGAGTATTAGCTCCCCCATTTCTCACTTTATGCTGAACCAATGAACTTTCAAATCTAATCAGAAAAGCTCCTTATTAGAATGAACCTAGAAAAAAAATTAAACTAAATTAGATAATTCTGCATGAAAACCCATTTATCTAAATTAAGGGGAGGTGCAATTGCCCCCCTTTCCCCCCCCCCTTTATACTTAACCAATGAACCTCCAAATCAAATGAAGGAAGCCATATCGTAATAAACTGGTATATCAAATTTGAAGCAAATCGAATAATCCTGTATGAAAAACCCATTTATCTAAATTAAGGGGACACTAGCCCCTGTCCCTTCTTTATACTTAACCAATAAATCTCCAAATCTAATCAAGGCAGCTCCTTAACATAATAAACCGGTATACGAAATTTGGAGCAGATCGAATAACTCTGCATGAAAAACCCATTTATCTAAATTAAGGGGGGGTCTAACCCCCCTTTCCTCCCTTTATACTTAACTAATGAACCTCCGAATCTAATCAGGGAAGCTCCTTAACATAATAAACCTGTATACAAATTTGGAGCAAATCGAATAATTTTGCATTAAAAACGCATTTACCTAAATTAAGGGGGGGGGGGGGGGCTAGCCCCCCCTTTCTTTCCTTTATACTTAACTAATGATCCTCCAAATCTAATCAAGCCATCTCCTTAACATAATAAACCAGTATACCAAGTTTGAGCTAATCGAATAATTCTACATGAAAAACGCATTTATCTAAATTAAGGGGGGAGGCAATTGCCCCCCCTTTCCCTCCTTTATTCATAATAATGATCTTACAAATGTAATCACGGAAGCTGCTTAACATAATTAACCGGTATACCAAATTTATAGCAAATCGCATATTTCTACATGAAAAACCCATTTATCTAAATTACGGGGAGGTGGGATAGCCCCCCTTTCCTCCCATTATATGTAACTAATGAACCTTAACTTAATAAACCGGTATACCAAATTTGGAGCAAATCGAATAATTAATCATGAAAAACCGATTTATCTAAATTAAGGGGGTAGCCCCCTTTCTCCCCTTTATAATTAAATAATGAGCTTCCAAATCTAATCAGGGAAGCTCCTTAACACAATAAACCGGTATACCAAATTTGGAGTAAATCGAATATTTCTGCTTGAAAAACCCATTTATAAAAATTAAGGGGGGGGGGACTAGCCCCCCTTTTCCCCCTTTATCCTTAACCAATGAACCCCAAAAACTAATCAGGGAAGCACCTTATCAGAATGAAACTAGAAAAAATATTGAAGCAAATCGGATTTTTCTGTCAAGAGTTATCGCGTTACGTACATATGTACGTACGTACGTACGTACACATGTATAGTCGTGGAAAAAAAAGTAAACACCCCCTACTAACTCCTCAATAAATTATCGTAGAAGAAAGTTACTGGTACCGAACGATTGGAAATAAAGTCTACTTTTAAATGATGTATATAAAATTTGCTTAGGGGGCCATCTACATATTAAAACGAACCAGAACTTTGTTTTTTTTCAATAGCAGTACACAATTCTGACAGCATAAATGAACTCTACACTCTCCAATGAGCCTAAAAACGAATTTTTATGCAATTCGTACGATAAGTTTCTGAGAAATTAATTATTTTAAAACGAGCGTATTTTAAGGGCTGTATCCAAATTGAAGTTCGGAAATCGATTGTTGACCGAGAGAGCCCCCATCTTGATCAAGGCACCTTAAGAAGTCAATGAAGCCTGCTAGATTACCGGACAGCAGAAGAAATTTCAAAATATCTATTCGCTTCTATTATAGACGGCCCCTTAAACAATCATTTTGCCGTTTTTTAAGCATAATTTGAAAACTACTAGGAAGAAAAATGTGAAATTTGGGATTTACATAAAGCAGGACTTAATAAATCTAAATCCATCAAAAAAATTGAATGTTGTAATTCATAATTTTTTCGAATATTAATTTCATAATTCATAATTCATATCATAAAATTATAAAAATTGCAAATTCAGCGTATTTATGTTTGGGTATATTAGTATTATTGCTACAAAAAAAAATTAGCACATTAGGAGCATAATTTCTGGAGATATAACTAAAAATATGAAAATGTAATTTAACATTAGAAGCACTAAATTTTGAATGTTTATAATTCAAAAACTTATCGTTCAAATGACTTGATTCGGTACCTGGGCATAATTTGAACCGGAGATTTGAAATATCTTGTTAAAATTGGGTATTGTGATTGAAAAAAATGAAGTTTGGATTCGTTTTAATATGTAGATGACCCCCTAAGCAAATTTTATATACATAATTTAAAAGTAGACTTTATTTCCAATCGTTCGGTACCAGTAACTTTCTTCTACGATAATTTGTTGAGGAGTTAGTAGGGGGTGTTTACTATTTTTTCCACGACTGTACATACAGAATCGGCGTGCACATAAGCTCTCAGGCTTTGATAGCCTGTGAGCTAAAAATATCACCCTGATCGGATAATAAGTGGTCATTTTTCAATTAGCCTAACGCTTTCTAGACTCTTTGCAATAAGCCTGAAAAATATCAGGCTAATTGGAAAAAGGGAGATGGATTCTCCAATTAGCCCGGCTCTTTGCAAAGAGCCGGACTTCTCAATTAGCCTACGACATAATATACCAAGGTACATCCAAATCGGTTCATAAATACGCCTGTTATCGCGTGACAAAAATCAGGTCGTTTCAAAATGTCAGCCACGATAGAAATTCAAAGTGCTATAACTCTGCCATTTTTTAAGCTATAGACAAAACAAAAACTGATCCGGAATCTTTGTATCAAGGTTAAACATATAAGAAAAAAATATTTTTCAATTTTTAATTTTTTGGTACCACATTTCAAATTTAAATTTTTTTTAAAAATTTAAATGGCCGCCATTTTGAAACAAGATGGCGGATGAAGCTGGCCAACGAACTCGGTCGTGACATTGGTACGTATTATGTATACACCAAGGTACATCCAAATCGGTTCATAATTACACCTGTTATCGCGTGACAAATATCAGGTCGTTTCAAAATTTCAGTCAAGCTCGAAATTCAAAGTGCTATAACTCAGCCATTTTATAAGATATAGACGAAACAAAAAATGCTCCGGAATCTTTGTATCAAGGTCAAACACATAAGAAGAAATATTTTTCAATTTTCAATTTTTTGGTAACACATTTGAAAAATTAAATATTTAAAAAAAATTTAAATGGCCATTTCGAAACAAGATGGCGGATGAAGCTGGCCAACGAACTCGTTCGAGACATTGGTATGTACTATGTATACACGAAATTTCATCGAAATCGGTTCATAAATACGAGAGTTACAATCTGACAAAGTTGATATGTATATATCAACTTTTGAACAGAGGGTGGTTTCGGGGTCTGGGGGTCATGATCGATGAAAATATACCAAAATTTTTTGAAATCGCTTTCCTCCGAACGGCTGTAATAGGTAGTTTTTGTAATGAAAGCTTGGCATTTAAAGGCACGTAGAAACCGGGAGGCTTAGAGAAATTAAGTATTTCTCCTGTATTATCAAATGGTTCCGAAATTTGGACAGAATATTCTAAGAATAGTAAGGCAAATTTTAAAATAATAATCTGAAATTCGACATTTTTATTCGACATTTTGATACAATGTCGAATTGAAATTCGACATTTTATCAAAATGGCAGGTATCCCCTTAAACAGGATTCCTTCAGTTCAGGGTATTTCTAGGCCAGAGAATTTTTGGAAACCAGCATTTTCTTTTAGAAAAACTCATCTTGATTAAAATGAAGTTTCGGACAATTAAAGTAGGCCATTTTTTACCTTCTAGAAAATTCCCTAAAATGTAGGAACTAGAAATTTAAATTGTTTTCTTCACATTATCCTCCTCGGTCCTGATATATCACATGTGATATTTCTGAACTGAGGAGGATATAATCTAAGCTATTTGATTTTTTTACAGTTTTACTTTATTTCTGTTTAGATGAATGTTTTTGGCTTTGGATTAAAACGAATAAATGACAGCACTGATGCTCATTTCCTCATAAAATAAGTGTTATTATAATCTGAGTTTGCAATGCATTCCAGACAGTGTGTCCAAGAAAGTAAGAAATTTTCATAATGAATTAACTTAAACGCTTTACAATCAAAAATTTTGCGGATTTGTAGATATTTCAATTAATTAAAGGCCTTCAATTTTTTACTGCGTAATTTAGGTTATCAATAATTAAATCGATATTTTAAGGGTGTTAGTCATTTTAGATCCGTACTTGTGGACCTCAATTACCAGCCCCCTAAAGTATCAGTTTTTTTAAAAAAAGGGCTCCTTCTGTCATCTATGGTGTCTTTTTGTTTGTGCAAAATCAATGAATGTGTATTCGAAGTATTACGTGTGTGGTTCAATAATTATTGTCCCTAACGTAAATAAAATATTTGTACTGCGATAGTTGATGTGGAATATCGAAGTCTAATCTCTTAAATGCCTGTATGCTCAATTTCAGATCCGTAGTTGCTATATTAAGTTGGAGTAATGTTTTGGAGGGAGGGATGAAGCTTTAAAAGTCCTTCCGGCCAGTGCCGGGAGGAAGAGGTAGCTTTCATATTCCTTATTTTTAAAAAGCCAACTTATATTATTCAAACACACGAAACTCAATTAAGTGGAAACCGAATGTAGGAGATTCAATACTAATATTTATCAATACTAAATCATTATGAATGAGAATTTCGCGAAATTAGTCAGCTTTATCCAAGCTGCTTTTATTTAAAGTAACTTACATTTGGCTGCTAAATTCGGCGATTTCTTAAAGTGCCTGCCATTTTAAGACAAGATGGTGGATGAGGCTAACCAGTGAACTTGGTCGAGACCTTAGTAATTGCTGTGCTCATGCTCACTCACATCGGAATCGGTTGCTATATACGAGTGCTGTCGCAGGCAAAAAATCAGATTTTTCAAAATGTCACCCACGTTAGAAATTGAAACTGCTATATTTGAGCCATTTTTTAAGATAAAGACAAACAAAAAAAGCTCCTGAATCCTTATATCAAGGTCAAATACTTAAGAAAGAAACCTTTTTCAATTTCTAATTTTTTTGCACCTCACTTTAAATATAATTTTTTTTAATTTAATGGCCGCCATTTTGAAACAAGATGGGTGATGAAGCTGGCCAGCGAACTTGGTCGAGATATTGATGTATACTATCCACATGCATTCTTCCATCGAAATAGGCGAATACGTGTGGTATCGCGTGACAAATACAAGATCGTTTCAAAGTGTTAGCCATGATAGAAATTCAAAGTGCTATAATTCAACCACTTTTTAAGATATAAACAAAAGAACAAATTTTCAGAAACAAAAACTGCTCCAGAATCTTTGTATCAAGGCCAAACACATAAGGAAAATCTGTTTCATTTTCCAATTTTTTAATACCTCATTTTAAATTTTAAATTACATTTTTTTTAATGGCAACCCTTTTGAAACAAGATGGCGAATGAAGCTTGCCAACGAACTCGGTCGAGACATTATTATGTACTATGTACAGATCAAATTACATTCAAATCGGTTCATAAATACGCCTGTTATCGCGTGACAAATATCAGGTCGTTTTAAAATGTCAGCCACAATAGAAATTCAAAATGTTATAACTCAGCCATTTGTTTAGATATAGACAAAACAAAACCTGATCCGTAAACTTTGTATTAAGGTCAAACACATACGAAAAAAATCTTTTTCATTTTCCAATTTTTTGGTATCTCATTTTAAATTTAAATTTTTTTAAATTTTTTTAAATGGCCGCCATTTTGAAACAAGATGGCGGATGAAGCTGGCCAACGAACTCGGTTGAGTTATTTGTATGTACTATGTACAGACCAAATTACATCGAAATCGGTTCATAAATACGTCTGTTATCACGTGGCAAAAATCAGGGCGTTTCAAAATGTCAGCCACGCTAGAAATTCAAAATGCTATAACTCAGCCATTTTTTAAGATATAGACAAAACAAAAACTTCTCCTGAATCTTTTTATCAAGGTCAAACACATAAGAAAAAAATATTTTTCAATTTTCAGTTTTTTGGTACCACATTTCAAATTTAAATTTTTATTAAAATTTTAAATGGCCGCCATTTTTAAACAAAATGGCGGATGAAGCTGGCCAACGAACTCGGTCGAGACATTGGTCTGTACTATGTATAAACGAAGTTACATCCAAATCGGTTCATAAATACGCCTTTTATCGCGTGACCAAATTCAGGACGTTTCAAAATGTCAGCTTCGCTTGAAATTCAAAATGCTATAACTCAGCCATTTTTTAAGATATAGACGAAACAAAAACTGCTACGGAGTCTTTGTATAAAGGTCAAATACATAAGAAAAAAATATTTTTCCATTTTCAATTTTTTGGTACCACATTTCAAATTTTAAATTTTTTTTTTAATTTTAAATGGCCGCCATTTTGAAACAAAATGGCGGATGAATCTGGCCAACGAACTCGGTCGAGACATTGATATGTACTATGTACATACCGAATTACATCCAAATCGGTTCATAAATACGAGAGTTACAGTGTGACATAGGTCAGATATATATATATATATATATATATATCATTTACTGTGATTTCTTAACTGTTTTATTCACCTTAATCTTTTTGATATACTGGAAGACATGTGCACATGGATTTTTGTAAAATACTGAAATATTAATCGGTATGGTATTTATTATTTCTATTTTATATCCTATAAATATTTAAATACGTTTTATTGATTCTTCCATTTCATATTATTTGTTTCTATTCTGCTTTCATTTTTAATCAATTCACTTGATTTTAGTGGTTGTTCTATAATTCTCTATGTATAGGGATTTGTTTGGTTTTGCTGTTTAAACAGTTATTTACATTCAAAAGCTTGCAAATTTTTATCTTGCGATAGATGTTTAATATAATTATTCATAGATGGCAGCACTAAAATTGTATCTTTCAGTTTGCTATATTTTTTAATTTTTCTAGCTCCATTTCAGTTACAAATTATACACCAGGGTGTATTTTTAGCTAAATTTTGACGATATTGTTAAACTGTTATCTATTAATTTAATAGTGCATTTTAAATAATGTAATTAATATCTATTTATTTTATATTAGATTTAATTTGTTTTACAAGGTATTTCAAATTTTATTTTAAAATGTATTAACTGCATCCTTTGGTATCATTTACTGTGATTTCTTAACTGTTTTATTCACCTTAATCTTTTTGATATACTGGCAGACATGTGCACATGGATTTTTGTAAAATACTGAAATATTAATCGGTATGGTGTTTATTATTTCTATTTTATATCCTATAAATATTTAAATACGTTTTATTGATTCTTCCATTTCATATTATTTGTTTCTATTCTGCTTTCATTTTTAATCAATTCACTTGATTTTAGTGGTTGTTCGGGCACAGGGGAAAATTAATTTTAGCTTTAGCTTATTTTTCCCACAGAAAACAACCATTTTGCTTATATCATTGAATTCTGTGCCCTCGATAACGTAATTCAATGTATAAGCTTTTCAATTTTTGTCGGTGTCCACTTTTTTCTTTTTTCTTCCATAATTATACTTATAATATTTTTTTAATACTTACAGCTTTAATTCATAATAATTGACGGTGGCAGGTTATGTTTAATTAATGGTAATATATATATATATATTGATATATATATATATATATATATATATATATATATATCAATTTTGAACGGAGGGTGGTTTCGGGGTCTGGGGGTCATGATCGATGAAAATATACCAAAATTTTTTGAAATCGCTTTCCTCCGAACGGCTGCAATAGGTAGCTTTTTGTAAAGAAAGCTACCTAAAAACCCATTTTGGGGTGAGTTTTTAAGGAGGGGGGTGAGGATGAAATGCTGATTTGGAACTTATGAGGCTACATTTGTGACAGTGGATGAGATGTAGCTACACTACTATGATCCCGAATGCAAACGACAGTAGTTAAGTCTCATCCACTGTCACAAATCTAGCCCCGTAAGCTAAAAATCAGCCTTTCATCCCCACTCCCCCCCGTTCACTCCTCGCTCCAAAACTATGTGAATATAACAGCTACGGTTCTGAAATTGAGCATATAGGCATCTAAGACATTAGGTTTCGATATTCCACAGTACAAATATTTTATATACACTAGGGACAATAATTATTGAACCACCCTCGCATTTTACCTTCGGGTCTCAAGAGGTTAAATGGTTACCGATAAACCTACTACGGTGTTCTAAGGAAAAGAAGTTTTCGCTTGAAAAATTAGATTTAAAAGAAAAGAAAGCAAACCAGAAAAACTGCATTTTTTAATTGAAAAAGAAAAAAAATCTAAAACTAGTAGGAAAAAATAGCAATACAGAGAACGAGATGAAATGTTCATATTCGAAAATTTGTCGGAGAAAGTCTATCCAAATTAGTAATTCTTGATTTTTTTTTCTTTCCTAATTCACATGGTACGGATCGAGTTAAAAGAACGAGACAGCAGAGGATTACCCTAAGAGAAAAGTAAAGAGAGTGTTTATTACGAATTTTAGAATAGCGGAGAATGAAAGTTATTCTAATACGTTTATTAGGTTCGTTCGTAATTATGTAAATACGTAACACCTATAGCCGTCGTCTGGCCCGTCCGTCTGTCCGCATATAACAGCGCAAAAACTACCTAACCGAATGATTTAAAATTTAATGGATAGAATCGTTGCACAATTTTGTCGCGTCATTTCAAACTTTATGAAAATCGAATAAAAAATTAAAAAGTTATTAATAAGAGTTTTCTTCATTCTTTTAAATCCTATCATACCTAATTAGTTCAATGTTATACCATGATAGGTAACGATTCTATGTTGCCATGGTGATGATGTCCTATTTAAGATGGAGTCCTATTAATTCCATATTACTGAATTTAATCTACAGAATCGTAATAAATTTTGTATTCATGCCTTTTTGCATAAGAGTGAAACAGCTATTGCACCAGATGTGAATATTTATAAAATTAGCTATAGTGTGAACGCACCTCATTTGCCTCGTTTGACGAACAATTTCCGAATTTGATTTTTAACCATTTGGAAAAATGGTTATTGTTCTCGTCAGGGTAGGAAATCAAAAGCCTGTCTGAACGTTTTCATTGGTTTAATCCGCAATTTATTCGTTATCTGATTGGTCTATACAGTAATCTGTATCTCCCTTTGGTTTCAACAACGATGGACAACAGAGTGTTGCCACTATGACAAAAAAGTAATAAAAAACTACAAAAAAAATTAATAAATCAGAAACAAATTGAGATACAGCTTACAAACAAATTGCATTTAAAAGTACATTTTTTTTCTCTATCTGACGGTATAAAAAGTAATATTGTCGGATGTTTAGAAGTTTAAGAATGAAATTTTATTTAAAATTGGTCGTGAGATTTTTTGGAAATCTGATTACAGAAAAGCCTTTTCCCGAACAGCCAATGAAATGCTTGGATAATACGCAAGTTTCAGGAAATCTTGCAATTTTTACGTATAATAACACTATTAATGCTTAATTCATGGCGTACGTAATGTATGACCAGCTCCGTAGAAGTTTAAAAATTTACAGTACCAAAAATTGTAAAACTGAAATTTCTTTTAAAATTTGTTCACGATGGATCCAGGAATGTTATCGTTTAATCCATGGCGTACGTAATGTAGGATCAACTCCGTGCGATTTTTTGTCTTAAATTTTAGTCTTTGAAAAAATCATTTTCCAAATGGTCGTTGTAATTTGTTAAATTGCTATTTTTTTATTCTTAATTTCATAGCAGCAAATGTGAAATATTTATCGCATAAAGTATACATTGTGGAGAATGAATTTCAAATGATGCAATACTTTGAAATAATATGTTTTTTCAGTCTAAATTCTACGCCGTTTTGAAAGCTGTAGACCTAATGTTATTCAAAGAAAAGCAAAGTTTCTGAAATATTAAATTCACTAACAAGAAGTGATCTCAATTGTAAAAATTGCCGATGAAATTCTCTTAAAAAAAAAAAGAAAAAACAATCCAAGTCCATTTTTAAAAGTAAAAACTAAATTTTCTGAAAAATTAAATTTAGTGGGATGTTTTATCATAGAAAATTAGAGTTAAAAAGACAGGAAAGGAAAGGAAATGGGAGCGAATTACGATTCTTAATTGCAAAAGAAATAAGATAAAACAGATCTAAAAGCAAATAACAGAGAAAACAAGATGAAAAGTAGGAATTTGTCGGAGAAAGTCTATCCAAAGAAGTAATCTTTCTTGATTCTTTTTTTTCTTCTTCTTTCTTAATTCTCATGGGACGGATCGAGTTAAAAGAAAAGAAGGCAGAGCATTAGACGAACTGAAAAATAAAGTGTGTTTATTGCGAATTTTTTAGTGAACGAAGAACGAAAGTGATTTTAAAACATTAATTTGGCGTTGTCAGAAAAGCTAATTGCATGCATAATGGCACTTCGTTTAAATGTAAAACTACCGAAAAGCTTTGAAATGAATAAATAATAAACTTAATTTAAAGTTAATTAAAAAAGATACTACAGAAACAATTTAAATTTTTTATATATGTTATTTTATGCTTTTAATTTTCCAGTTCTCACATAGTCGGAGCACAGGTTAAAAGACAAGAAAAAAAAATACATTGTTAATATAATTTCCGTGTTTTACGGATCCCCCCTTGACTCCCTATGAAATGAAATGATTTCGTAAATTTGTCAGAAAATAGCGAATATGGATTTAAGAATATCCATCACAGAGAGTAGTGATAAGAATTAATTTGTCACTTTCGCAGCGCTTTGGGATTTTTTATATTTTTACATCCTGAAAAGAGCAATTTAAGGAATTTTACGGATTTTTTTTTTTCAGTGTAAGAATAAAAATAAAACATATAACTTTAGAGAAAAAATATATTAATAAATGACAAGAATACTCTCAAATCCATGTTTGCAATACCTTTTAACTCCTTCACGAAATCACTTCCACCGGAAAAGAAAATCTGTAAAACTTTGGAAATTGTACTAACAATCAAAGAAGTTATTAATTTTTCTTTTTATAGTGCAATTTTTAAAAAATTGTTTTTAATTATTTTAGTCACTTAATAAGGCAAATGTATGCAATTCGTCTTTCTTTATTTTTATTACTCGTCATAAAATGCTAATTAAAAGACGTCATATGCCGTTGTGGAACTTTTTGTTCAAAGCCTACCCAACACGACAAGGTGGTGCAACAGTGGTTAGGAAAAGATCGGGTTTTAGTTGTTCCTAGGCCAAAAATCGTAGAAAAAGCAAAACGAAAATCGGTTCTTAATTATCCCTAGGCCAAAAACCTTTTAAAAAAAGCAAAAACTGTTGAAACCAAGAAAAAGAATTCGGCTACGACTTGCTTAAGAAATGTTCAATATGCTATCCACCATTTTCTCCTAAGAGCTGAAAGTGCAAAACAGCATGTTCCACAACAGATCGGAGTGTTTCAGGGGTGATATTGTTAATGGGTCGCGTAATGCCAGTTTTCAATTTGTCTAAGTTCGCAATTGGACTCCCGCACATAACATGTTTTAGGTAAATCCACAGCCAGAAGTTGCAAGGCTTCAGGCCAGGTGATCGAGATGGCCAGGCTGATGGAAAATGGCAATTGATAATTCACTCATTTCCAAAATGGAGATTCAACAGCTGCTTTACTGGTGTTGCAATGTGCGGAGCGGTGCGATCCGATATTGCATAAAAAATGTGTTATCCGCACATCTCCGCTGTTGCAGTGCTCGAATGATCTGGTTGCGTAAAACAGATTCACAATTTGTCCCATTGTCTATCAGGTGACAGGACCCGAAGGACCAATCTCCTTGAAAAAGAAAGGGTCAACGTAAAGCAGCACCACACAGTGATCTTTGCAGAATGAAGAGGCAATGGTTATATTTGGAAAAGATTCTCGCTAGCCCATATTCTGCAATTTTGAGTATTGACAGAAGATTGGAGATGGAAATCGTCTTCGCCTGTTCACAAAATGTTCCTTGGCCATGCATTGCAAACTCCCGTTCAAGCAAGAAATTGCACGGCAAAAGCTTTTCGTTTTGGCAGGTCAACAGAAAGTAACTCCTGAACATGCGTAGTTTTGTATGGATAGCATAGCAGGATCTTTCGTAAAATTTTACGAACCGTTCTAACAGGCATGTCTAATATTTGGGATATTCCCGGTGCACTGCACGTTTCCAAAGTACTGCTTGACACTTTCTGCAATGCTGTAGCTGCATCCTCCACTGACTTCGAAGAAAGCGATTTCCTCCCTCTGCCACATTTCACGTCAAATGAATCCGTCTGTTCGAATTTGTAAGTCATCTTCTGCAGACCAAATGCAGTCATCGGGACAGAACCGCTTCTTAAACCCTTTAATGTCCGATATTTTGTCAATGTAACTGTCGTCGCACAGTCACCGTTTTTGTAACACAGCTTCTCTAGCAGAGCCCGATCCTTCAATGATAGGGTCATGACTACCTTCTCAGAGACAAAAGTTCCCAGCCTTTTTATCACTATGTACGGCGTGTGTCGTAATGTGCGGTGCAGATGTCACATCTTTTAAATAGCATCTTATGACGAATACAGCGTCATCTATCGGTCAACTTTAACTTTTTTTTTATTTCACCAAACAAATTCCCATTGCTTCACGTATACTCAGCTGAAATGTTTTCTGGTCGTTCTGATCAGTGGTTCTTTTCTTACGGCCTTTTGATTTTTTAAAGTGCAACTATAATTATAGTCACTCTGTATATAATAGATTAGATGGTATAGATAACGAAACAGTCAGTCGGTTGGCTATTCAGCTTGGTGCGTGTACGTGTAGGAGAGTCTTTCCATTGCTAGCTACATCACACATCTTGCTACAATCTAAAATGAGTGGCACCCCGATTATTGATGTCCCCCAACAAGGAGACATCATCAGTAACCGAGTTTCTATTCATTTCACATTGCAGCGGAGTGTGTGGTGTTGTTACGGCGACACTTCCCGGAGTGTACCAGTTGACTGCCAGTTTCGTTATCTGTGCCAACTAATCTATCATGTATACCAAAATCATCAACGCTAAAATTGGTTTCCAAAATGTGACGCTGCCTCCTGGACTACAATAGGTCCTTGATAATTTTCATACACAACAGTTCGAAAACTATCATACTGGCGATAAATCGTGCGTAAATGTCAATACTTGCCTTTCACAAGTGATGGCACACACAAAGCTTATGCAAAATCGGTGTGTCGCGAATCAAAAGAACGCAGGGAAATTTGGAAAAGTATAAAAAAAGGCATTTGTTTATAACATGGAGTTGCTTAAATATCAACACCTTTACTGATTCTCAAACAAATCAAGAGTGGAATTGAACTTGTCTATGACGATTTTTCAAGAAATACGTTGCAAAAACTAGAGCTATTTTCATCCGGAATTTAATCATACAAGAGTAACAAAATAAGGTTAATTTAATTTTAATACTAATGCTGATGCAGTTAATTTAGCATGTTTGTCTATTTAGCATATTTGTCTATTTGGCATGTTTGACTATTCAGCATGTTTGTCTGTTGAACATAATTGTCTATTTAGCGTGTTTGTCTATTTAGCCAGTTTGTCTATTTAGCATGTTTGTCTATTTAGCATGTTTGTCTATTTAACCTGTTTGTCTAATTTATCCTATTTGTCTATTTAGCTTGTTTGACTATTCAGCATGTTTGTCTGTTGAATTGTCTATTTAGCATGTTTGCCTGTTGAATATGTTTGTTGAATAATAAAATGTTTAGTTGAGAACTGATACATTGTAAAAAGAACGAATATTTCTTAATCCAGGAATAATATAACCACGTGCAGAAAATATAATAACCTCTTCCAAGTTACCCAGAATTCCGAAAAGCGTTCTTTATCTTTAGAAGCCTCAGAAACAAATGTGTTTTTTAGATTTAAAGAAATAGACCGGAAGCGGCAGCACGGACAATCACCTCATCGAGTTCACGGATGAAATTCTAGGATTAGTTAAATCTTGATTCGCATGTTAAAACGCAATCGGTCTGCCAAGTCATATCTTGGTGGAAAACCCGATTTTTGCGGCTGACTCGTAGGTTACCATTGTGTTTTCCCGCACTAAAAGGCATGAAAACATGAGGACTGGGAGCAGGAAAACATAATGATAAATCTACAAGTCAGCCGCTAAAATGGGGTTTTCAGCTGTTTTCCACCAAGACATGACTTGGCAAACCGATTGCGTTTTAATATGCAATCAGGATTTAACTAACCCTAGAATTTCATCCGTAAACTCGATGAGGTGATTGTCTATGCTGCCGACTCCCGAGCTAAAACTTATATAAAAATAAAGCGGCATTTTTTGCTACCACTTATTTTCGGAAACATTTCCGAAGTAGTAATTCAGCAAATTGTAGCCTTGTAACAGACAATTAAAGCAGACGGATCAAAGAATTGCTATACTGGTATGACTAGCAGAAAATTTAAATATAGAAAAAAGGAGCATGTAGCTGATATTAAATATCATAGTAAAACCACAGCCCTAGCAAAATTAAATAAAGAAGAAACCATCTAAATGAATTTCAATGAAAGTAAGATAATTTATTCCTTCAGTCTATACTATCCATCCATTATAAGAGAAACTATAGAGATTCTAACACGTAAAAATTTCATATATAACGATGAAACATCATTTAACATACCAAAACTATGACTCGAGCTACACAATGGTTACCTAAAATAAAATAAACTTCCAAGTAAAATAAAAACGTAACGTGAAACAGAATATGAAAGAAACATAATAAGAGAGAGTACGCGAAAAATTGAAGGATGGCATTTCATAGACCGTGCAATTTTACAACATTTTTATTTATTTGTTTCGAAAATGACTCGGGTAGAGTCGAAACATGTAAACAGTCGAACAAACCTATTTTTACTGTTTTTAAACTTTTAATTTACTCCTTTTAGCAATTAAAATTTGTATATTTCCGAAGTAGTTTTTATAGTGTAATAATCGGTTTCCTCAATCCGGAATATAGGCTTTTCGGGTGTATTCCCATGGATGCATTTCGAACATTTCAAATTAAACTAACATGTTTGGCAGACTAGCATGATAAATTAACAGCATTAACATTAACGTTAAAATTCATATTATTTTGTTACACTTCCATGTATGAATTTAGTTACACAGTTGAAAATGTTTAATTGTGAAATAATAACATATTAAAAACTGATATTTCGGTTTGAGAAAACTTGTTAAATACACTAACTGTAATAAGTGAAAATTAAAATTCTAGTGCTATATTCACCTTGAGTTAAATAATTAAAACATACATAAAGCACAAATAATTGTACAAAAATTATTTTCAGGTGTATAAATATACAGTCGAACCTCGTTATCCCGACACCGGGTTTTCACGTCACTCCGCTTATCACGTCAGTTTTTTAAAGTCCCGATTTTCTATATATGATTTTAATGTAAATAGACTCCGGATGTTAATATATAACCGTCGTTTAATAATTTTCAACTCCGGATATCCCGACGGTTTAGGAAATTTGTCCAGTTTTCATAATCCATCTTATAAGCATAGAAATTAAGCGGTAAGAAATGTCTTTACAGAAAAGTGTCTAAAATACTCATTGAGATAAATGAGAAATTTTACTTCAATCCTTTATCTGAATAAATGAACCCACACACTATGAATGACCCACTTAAGCTCCAGATAGACGTATCTGTCTACTGGCGGTCTTTTTGTTTTGGTCAGACATGGCTTCCTTTCGCTTAAACGGCGTTTTTCATCCAACTAAAACGGAAGCATTGCATTGCATTGAAATGATCAGAAATTATTTAGCATCCATTTTTGAAACTATGAACATTGATTACAATTCATTGTATAATACTGAAAAAAGAATTGTAGGAAACACATATAGGAATAAGCAAACTTTAGTTCATCAATATTTCATGTAACAATAAAAAAAAAGTCATCATAAATCTGATTTTCATTCTTTTCAATTTTGTTTTTGTGTTTATTTTGTTTAATAATAATGTTTTATTGCTTAAAACTGCAAGAGAATTTATGAATTGAAAATTGTATTAAATTAATTAAATATACAGCTTTTTATAAACATATTTTTCTCCAACTCCGGTTACCGCGACACTCCGCTTATGACGACATTTTTTCTGGTCATTAGAGCGTCGGGATAACGAGGTTCGACTGTAATATAAAGCTATTTAAAATACAAATTTAAAATATCTCAAAATGCATCAGAAAAACCTAGAATGTTTTCAACCCTTACAAGGCCATCTTCAGTAGGATTTAAATGCTATTATGATGCTGTATATTAGCGATGATTGCTGAAAGGGCATTTTTATTGTGATATGAATTTTTAAGTTTAACTAAATATTTACATAGTACGTTGTGAGTATAAAAGCTGTAGATCATATGCATGGCTATACACAAAAGAATTCGTAAGGGACAAGGAGGGGGCCAACCTTGGTAATCACAGATTTTGATTATTTAAATATATGTTGTTGGGTAGAGACCCTTTAGTCTCAGGTTCAACGGATTTTATACAACGCTCCTTAGTCCTTGAGAAACCGGGGGGGGGGGGGGGGGGTTCTAATATTAGTACACAACTTAAATACTTACTTTGTAACAAAAAGAACAGGTTGGTCGTAGCTCAGTTGGTAGAGCGTTTGCTGGCCGATCAACGGGCCCGGCTTCGGTACCTGAATGCGCTACATTGTTTTTCTCATTTTTTGTTTTATAAATATGCTTGTAATTATAATTTAATCATCTCTATTAAAAATTTTAATATCGTACATTAATTATAATGTTAACAAATTTAAATTTAAATTTATCATTTTTAACCATTTGGAAAAATTATTATTGTTCTCGTCAAGATGGGAAATCAAAAGCATATCTGAAGGTTTTCATTGGTTTAATCTGCAATTTATTCGTTTTCTGATTGGTCTATACAGTAATCTGTATTTCCCTTTAATTTCAACAACGATGGATACCTCCTGTTGCCACTATGACAATAAAGTAATAAAAACTACAAAAAAAATGAATAAATCAGAAACAAATTGAGATACAGCTTTCAAACAAATTGCATTTAAAAGTATATTTTTTTCTCTATCCGACGGTGCAAAAAGTAATAGTGTTGGATGTTTAGAAGTTTAAGAATGAAATTTCATTTAAAATGGGCCGTCAGATTTCTTGGAAATCTGACGATGGAAAAGCCTTTTCCCGAACAGCCAATGAAATGCTTGGATATTTACGTAAGTTTCAGGTGGATAATACTTAAGTTTCATGAAATCTGACGGGTTGCTGGCGATATTTTTGGCTTGCAAATTTTACGTGCAATAACACTATTAATGTTTAATTCATGGCGTACGTAATGTATGATCAACTCCGTGCGATTTTTTATGTCTTAAATTTTAGTCTTAAAAAAAAACGTTTTCCAAATGGTCGCTGTAATTTGATAAATTGCTTTTTTTTTTTTTTTTTTTTTTTTTTTTTGCGCTTATTCGAGAATTGTCCAGAAGAAAACATTGTATAATTTAAATTTAAATGTTGTACGTCAGATGAGATGCCAGATAAAGTTATTCAAATTTTCAACAGAACGAGCTTTCCTCTATCAAGTAGCAAATATCTCCATACACCATGGATATAGTATGACAGCGCATCGTTACAAGCTGTATCTTTATTAGCAATTACAGTCAAAAGAGGTCAATTGAAATAATTGCAGGGCAATCTTGACAGGGCTGTTGTAGGTCGGTTGTACTTTACGGTTTTTTGGTTTCCCAATACGCATTATTGATAAGCTAATAAACTCACAGAAGAACCATATGGAAATAGAAAAAACTCCACGGAGTAATATTAGATATTGCAAAATTAAGTACATACCAGGACTTTTCGAAAAACTCAGACATGCACTTTTTCGCTTCGGCGTAAACTTAATTACCACTCCTCCAGCAAAACTGAAAATCTAATTAGTGCCAAAATAGACCCGATCCCGAAGGATGAAGTTTCTGGAGTATATATAATTCCATTGAAAACAGAAAATGTTTATCTTGAATACATAGGAATGACTGCGCGTAAACTTAAAGTTCGTATTAAAGAACACTTGAGAGATTTAAAGTACAACAGCCCTGTCAAGACTTAACCAGAAGCAGAATATACAAATTAATTTCGAAGACGCAAAAATTATATATCCCTCAAGGAATTATCATGATTTAATTAGCCGCGAATCAACAGAAATTATTACTAAAGAAACTAGCGTTTGTAATGATGTTTTATCTACAATATACCCAGAATTTGGCTCAGTTTGCTTAAAGTATCATAAAACGAGTAATATTTGACTTCCCTATATCCATGTTTTATTTTCCCATTGTTTCCCGGATCAAAAAATTGACTTCCACTTTCACTCCTTTCGTCATCATCTACGTGGATTTTGAAAACTAGACGTTAATAACAATATTATTTATTATTTTCCTCTGACGAAGACTATGTTTTTTATAGTTGAAAGTACAAAGGTGTTAAAGTAATTTGGCATCTTTTAAATGTTGTCATCTTTTAAGTAGTCTTACACACCTGTACTGTACACACCTGTGAATTATACCTCTGGAGGTGCCTTGCCAGGTGAAGGTTTCATCATCTGATCAAGGTTCTAAATTACGAGACCAACATGAGTAGCAACGTGCAGGTGCCAAACATCAGGATATAACGTTAAGTAACCGGCATAACAAAGTATACACAAACGAGCAGTAGGCACTGCAGATAGGATGACGATCGACGCAATGGTGTCAGGTTTATTGCCGCTTCGCGGCGATTAGGCGGGCTTTCGCCCCGATGCCAGGTACTAAACCCGTTAAGCTGGGGCAACCCGGCAGGTAGGGGCCTGGTCATCGGTTAGAAAGAAAGAAAGTAGTCTTACACATAGTGTAAATTTAAGTTTAAAGATACAGCTTGTAACGATGCACTGTCATACGATAGCCATGGTGTATGGAGATATTTGCGACATGATAGAGGAAAGCTCGTTCTGTTGAAAATTTGAATAACTTTATCAGGCATCACATCTGAAGTACAGCATTTAAATTTAAATTACAATGTTTTCTTTTGGACAATTCTCGAATAAGCGCAAAGAAAATAATAACTGCATTTAAATCCTACTGAATACGACTATGTAAAGGTTGAAAACGTTCTAGGTTTTTCTGATGTATTTTGAGTGCTTTTCGGTTAGCCGGGCACCAGTGTTATATATATACATATGTATACACACATATGTATATATATATATATATATATATATATAACACACACACACATATATATATATATAATATATATATATGTACATATCTATATATATATATATATATATTTGTATATGTATACTAGGGGGCTCTGCCCCCTGCAAGCTACGCTCGCCAACCCCCTGTTCAGACACCGCAGAATCTAAAAACACGCTATTCTGATCGGTTTTAAAAATATTAGAGACGATTGAATTATACTGAAAAAAGCTGTGCAGATGCAGTCCCTGTAACCGGGTTTCCATTCAATTCCCATTGATTGCAAAAATTTAAGGCCAAATCAGTTGCTGTTAAGACATCCAATGGTTGTTTTCGTGTCTGATTAAAGAGGATCAGTTAAACATTTGAAAAGAAGCTATAATAAAATGAATTAAGTGTACAGAGTCTTTGTCTCCCGGTATTTTAAAACAATTTATATAACAATAGCCTAAGTCATGTGACTATCATCAACATTTCCGGGCGAACCACTTCGCTTTTTATATTCCAGGTGCCATTTTGGTACTTTAATGTTAGTCAGGTACAGGTGACAAGTCGCCAAATATTATTCTATCGCCATCATTTCATCTATATTATAATAGTCCAAATTATGTAACTGCCATAAATAAATACACTCAGATCCCTTCGCTTTTCATATGAAAGTTTGGCCCAGATATCAAATACGGCCCCATATTGGCGCGATACGGCCCCATATTTTTTTCCGACGCTAATTTGGAGAAAACATCAACAGCATAAACAACAACATCCGGCTTACCAAACCAAGCAAAATAACGATACTATGGCACCAGTTAAGTACACGTTGCGTAAATGACATTGGCGTCAGAAAAAAATCGCGCCAGTATGGGTCCGTATATGACATCTGTGCCGAAAGTTTGCCATTCTAATTGAAAAATAAAAAAAAAAAAAATTTTTCGAATAAAACTACATAAAAGTTGCCATGGTCGCAAATAATTCTTGGTACTGTTACGCTAGCCGAGTGCAAATCTCGCCAACAGCTTTTTTTCAACTCGCCAGTTAGCATTTTTTTTTCGAGTGGTAAATTAAAACATTGCTTTAAAGTTTAAATTTAATGCCATGGTTTGTTACATCATTTAATATTTGGCCAGATGTCATATACGCACCGGGTTTGGCTTGATTTTTTTTTTTTTTTTTTTTTTTTACGAAAATTCGTCGAAAACCCCATTTTCGAATACCAGTTACATATGTATTTTTGGTACTATATATAACTAAGTATACTTAGTTATCCGTCGACCAAAAATCTATCACCAAACTATAAGATTAAATGCCAATATTGGTTGATCGTAAATGTCGCATTCACTTGACTTTAAGCAAGTTACACGCCTTTACATCATCAAGTGATTTTTATTTCGAAGTTCTATTTGTATATTTATTAATGTTATAGTATTTTATTTGTTCTTTCGTTATTTAAAATAAAAATTATGTCAATTTGTATAATTTGGCGAGTGGTTTGGTGATTTATATAATTTGGCGAAATGGGTCGACGGAATAACTAAGTAGAACCGTATTTTTTAATTATTTTCTATTATTTTTAAAAGAAAATAACCAAAAACATAATTAACTATAGAACAAAACAATTTATGTAATTAAAAAAAAGAAAATAAAGTAAATAAACATTTATTATTAAATAAACAACAATTATCGGGTTACCATATCAACTAAAATAATGCCACTTTGGCGCCAATTAGGTACCCCGGTGCGTATATGACATCTGTGCCTAATATTTTTCTTTTCGTTTCGTTAAAGAAAAAAAAAAGTGAAAGCCATTTATTTTGAATGGTTCAGTTTGTATTAAATAAAATGATAATGAAATACAAATTGAATTATGAATAAAAGTAACATTATACATTTCTTAGCATACGTTTAATGGAGGCCAAACTGGTCGTCAAATTAGTTTAAAATAGTAACCTTTTCTAAACGATGAAAAAAAATATGTGTTATGATTAAAATTTGAGTTGCCATCATTAGAGAAAAGTATATAAAATTAGAAAAAAATTAACATTTCGAAAACTGATTCGAATTTAAAAATTCTGATACCAGTTTTGAGATCTGCAGATCAATACGGATTTTTGGTGTTAATTTCATCGCAAAGTATTCCGTATTTTCGGAAAAATTGCAGTGAAACATAATCAGTTGTTTAATCAGTCGTTTCATAGAATCGTTACATAAATTCGTTTCATAATATCCGTTTCATTAGGGTTTTATATATATAGGGTAGATATATGTGCATATATATACATGTATAAATAACACTGGCGCCCGGCTAACCGAAAAGTACCGTATTTTGAGATATTTTAAATTTGTATTTTAAATATCTTTATATTATACTAGCAAACCCCGCGGCTTTGCTCGCGTAATATTTGAAATATGCCAAGTGATATTTATATGTCTAATTTTTATTAAAAGGTACTAACTAAATTTTTATTTTATTAAAAGGTAATATTTTATTTTATTAAAAGGTTTTTTTATTTTTATCAAAAGGTACATATTACTTTTAGGAATAATTCAAAAATTACTATTTAAAACACAGTTTGATTAAACATCGTTATTACACTGCATTAGGCAGAAATGAGACTTAAATTAATAAAACTAAATAAATGATAATTTAGAAAATATTTTGAAACTTTTATGCTCAATTAATACGCTCATTTCAGTATTCATTTGAAGTTTTGAATTTTTTAGAAACCATCTTCTTACATCTTAAAATTAACCATCATGTCAAATTCCAAGTCCTACCACCTCTCTCAACATAAAGGGCTATGTTGAAATAGGAACTGTCACGATTAATTTGCTAACATTAATTTTGAAATCGGTTTGTTATTTCCTAATGTTCCACAGAAACGTAATTTAAAAAGCTTTTAAAGGCCTTTTTTAGAACGTTTGTTATTCCTGTGAACCCCAGGTGGTAGAATCGCCGGCATAAAATATAGCCTGTGTAGGATCAGAGACTGTTACCATTGATTCGCAACTATTACTTTTATAATCGGTTTATATTCCCTGAAATTGCATAGAATCGTAATTTAGAACTTTTTTAGAATGCTTTTCGCACCTTCGCTTCGCTTCACCCCTTTTTAATTCGAATTTATTTTCGATGTTCTTTCGAGGGCATTTATATTTTAGAAGTAACTACCATTCCATATTTAAAGTTTCTAGCCTTTTCCGTATCACAGCAATCGCAATTTAGAAAGTTTTTAGCTCCTGCAACCCTGTGGTGGTAGTGGAACAGACATAAAATATAGCTTATGTTTGAGCAGGTTCTATCACCAACAATTTGTCATCATTATTTTTTTAATCGGTTTGGTAATTTATAAGTTTGCTTAAAAATTGTAATTTATAATGCTTTTCACTCACTTCATCTTTTTAAGTTTGGAATTTTCTTTCGACTGTTCTTAGAAAGCAGTTGCATCTTGTAAGTAAATACCATTCCATACTTCAAAGTGTTAGACCCTTCAGTTGTGCGAAAAACGCAAATTAGAACATGTTTTGCTTTTGCAACCCTCAGATGATAGTGACAGCAACATAAAATATAACCTATGTTATAGCAGGGACTGTCACCATTGATTTGCAACCATTACTTTTGAAATAGCTTTGGTATTTCCTTAGATTGAGTAGAAATCGCAATTTAGAACGTTTTTCGGACGCTTTTCGCGCATTTTCACCCCTTTTTAAATTTCTAATTTTTTCGAAACTGTTCTTAAAGACCATTTATATCTAATAAATATGTACCTTGCCTAATTTTAAGTTGCTAGCCCCTACCGATCACAAAAATCGAAATTTAGAACGCTTTTTTGCTCCTGCAACGTCTTGGTGATAGTAATACCGACATAAAATAGCGTCTAAGTTAGAGCAGAGGCTGTCAGCATAAATTTCCTACCATTACGTTTGAAATCAGGTTCATTCTTCCTGAGATATTGCCGACAAATCGGCATTTAGAACGTTTTTAGAACGCTTTTTGCGCATTTTGCTCCTGCATTTCCTCTGGGGTAGTGGAAGCAGATATAAAATACAGCCTATCTTGGAGCAAGATCTGTCACCATCATATTTGAAATCGGTTCAGTACTTCCTAAGATTGCATAGAAATCGCAATTTAGAACGTTTTTTACAACGCTTTTTGCGCATTTTGACCCCTTTTTAAGTTTCGATTTTTTTAGGAAATGTCCTTAGAGATCATTGATATCTTATAGCTAACTACCATTCCAAATTTCACGATTCTAGGCCCTTCCGTAACGCAAAAGCCACAATTTAGAACGTTTTTCTCCTGCACCCCCTTTGGGGTAGTGGCACCGACATAAAACATCGCCTATGTTGGAGCAAGTGTTGTCTCCATCTTTTTGACGCCATTATTTTTTTAGATCGGTTTGGTATTTCCTGAGATTGTATAGAAACCACCATTAGAACGTTTTTTAGAACGGTTTTCGCGCATTTTCACCCCTTTTAAATTTCGAATTGTTTAAGAACTGTTCTTAGAAATCCTTTATATCTAATAAGTAGCTAATATTTCAAATTTCTAGGCCCTTCGGTAACGCAAAAATCGCATTTTTAGAACTTTTTTGCTCCTGCACCCCCTTTCGGGTAGTGGCACCGACATAAAACATAGCCTATGTTGGAGCAAGGGTTGTCACCGTCATTTTGACACCCTTATTTTGACACCATTATTTTTAAATCGGTTTGGTATTTCCTGAGATTGTGTAGAAACCACCATTTAGAACGTTTTTAGAACGATTTTCGCGCATTTTCACCCCTTTCAAATTTCGAATTGTTTAAGAACTGTTCTTAGAAATCCTTTATATCTAATAAGTAGCTAATATTTCAAATTTCATATTTCTAGGCCCTTCAGTAACACATAAATCGCATTTTTAGAACGTTTTTAGCTCCTGCACCCCCTTTGGGGTAGTGACATCGACATAAAACATAGCCTATCTTGGAGCAAGCGTTGTCACCATCATTTTACACCAATATTTTTTTAATCGGTTTGGTATTTCCTGAGATTGTGTAGAAACTACCATTTAGAACGTTTTTTAAAACGCTTTTCGCGCATTTTCACCCTTTTTAAATTTCGAATTATTTAAGAACTGTTCTTAGATATCATTTCTATCTTATTAGTAGCTAATATTCCAAATTATTTCTAGGCCCTTCAGTAACGCTAAAATCGCATTTTTAGAACGTTTTTTGCTCCTACACCCACTTTGTGGTAGTGACACCGACATAAAACATAGCCTATCTTGGAGCAAGCGTTGTCACCATCATTTTCACGCTAATATTTTTTAAATCGGTTTGGTATTTTCTGAGATTGTGTACAAACTACCATTTAGAACGTTTTTTAGAACGCTTTTTGTCCATTTTCACCCCTTTTAAATTTCGAATTGTTTAAGAACTGTTCTTAGACATCATTTATATCTTATAAGTAGCTAATATTCCAAATTTCATATTTCTAGGCCCTTCAGTAACGCTAAAATCGCATTTTTAGAACGTTTTTTGCTCCTGCAACCCCTTTGGGGTAGTGGCACTGACATAAAACATAGCCTATCTTGGAGCAAGCGTTGTCACCATCATTTTGACACCAATATTTTTTAAATCAGTTTGGTATTTCCTGAGATTGTGTAGAAACTACCATTTAGAACGTTTTTCAGAACGCTTTTCGCGCATTTTCACCCCTTTTAAATTTCGAATTGTTTAAGAACGGTTCTTAGACATCATTTATATCTTATTAGTAGCTAATATTCAAAATTTCATATTTCTAGGCCCTTCAGTAACGCTAAAATTGCATTTTTAGAACGTTTTTTGCTCCTACACCACCTTTGGGGTAGTGGCACCGACATAAAACATAGCCTATCTTTGAGCAAGCGTTGTCACCATCATTTTGACACCAATATCTTTTAAATCGGTTTGGTATTTCCCGAGATTGTGTAGAAACTACCATTTAGAACGTTTTTTAGAACGCTTTTTGTGCATTTTCACCCCTTTTAAATTTCGAATTGTTTAAGAACTGTTCTTAGACATCATTTATATCTTTAAAGTAACTAATATTCAAAATTTCATATTTCTAGGCCCTTCAGTAACGCTAAAATCGCATTTTTAGAACGTTTTTTGCTCCTACACCCCCTTTGGGGTAGTGGCATCGACATAAGATATAGCCTATGTTCTAAGTTGGACCAACACCATCATTTTGATACCATTACTTTTGGAATCGGTTCGGTAGTTCCAGAGCTTACCTCCGACAAATAAACAATTTTTTCCTCTTTATAATAGGAAAAGTATAGATTTATGCACCTGAAAGTAATTTCTGTACAATTATTTGTGCTTTATGTATATTTTAAACACACTAATCAGCATTCGAAATCCTTGGTGGTCCGCTGGTCCGAGACCACTAAAAATTCAATCGGACCACTAATTTAAAAAATTTAGCGGTCCGAAGGACCAGTAACTAACAGTAACTTTTTTCCCTCTCTGACACGTAAACGTAAATTTTCCCATCCCTGAGAAAACTGCAAACAAACATTACAATAAGCATAAAATTTGCATAAAAACTTAGCCAGTTAAAATAAATAAACGGAAATAAAATACATAATAATTTCAGTTTTTGTTTGTGTACTATTTATTTAATTTTTAGCAAATTATAATTTTACATTTTATTATGCCGAAAATTTTGGGTAACTGAAAGGAAGTTTGGTTTATATTCTCGGAGGAAGAGAGGGGTGGGGGGGGGGGGGAGGTGTCACTCAAAGGGTACTTATATAATTTTACGTAGCGGGCCATTGACGATGTCTGCGGACCAGTAAACTCTAATGTTTACTGGTCCTTGGGGACCAGTGATTTTTTTTTAATCATTTCTACCGCTGAAAATAGTCAGGGTTGCAAAATCGCTAAAAAAATGTCGGCCATAACAATGAAGATGACAGACAATCAAGGGAGAATATGCAAGGGATATACGAAAACTCATTCAATTTCATTATAAAAATTAACATAAGGTTAACAGATACGATTAAAAATTCAAAACAGTATTCTTGTATTTAATAACATTTGTTATAATACTTGTCCCCAAGCAGTATTAGCGATAAATACAAAATATTATTTTGTCTTCAAAAGCATCGGTAAATTAGAAAAATTTTGGTTAAAAAAAATGCTCTATTCAATCTATCTTTTAACATGCTTTTACAAACAACACACCAAAGTTCTTCAAATGTTATTCATAAAAAAAGATAGCGAGAGAGATGGGAGAGGGGGGGGGGGGGAGAGAGAAATTTGTAAAAAGCAAATAGTATAAAATTTTGTAATGATATTGATTCTGGGATTCATATAAATATTAAAATTGATCTAAACCCAATAAAAAACAATGATGTTTTCAAAACAAAATACCAAAATTTTCCAAACGTTATTTCTAAAAAAAGAGAGGGGAAAGGGAATTTGTAAAAAGCAAATAGTAAAAAAATAAACAAAAAATTTTGTGCATGCATGTGGCAGTAAGTAAAAAATGCTGCATGTATGAGCACTGCATGCCCATAAAGCAAAAATTCAAAACAATATTCTTGTATTTAATAACATTTGTTTATGCTTGTCCCCAAGCAGCATTAGCGATAAATACAAAATATTATTTTGTCTTCAAAAACATTGGTAAATTAGAAAAATTTTGGTAAAAAAAAAAAAAAAAAAAAAAAAAAAAAAAAAAGATCTATTTAATATGTCTTTTAACATTCCGATGAAGCAAGTAACTTTTTTCCCTCTCTGACAGGTAAACTTAAATTTTCCCATCCCTGACAAAAACCGCAACCAAACATTACAATAAGTATAAAAACTTAGTCAGTTAAAATAAATAAACGGAAATAAAATACATAATTAATAATTTAAGTTTTTGTATATGTACTATTTATTTAATTTTTAGCAAATTATAATTTTACATTTTATTATGCATATATTTTTGGGTAACTGAAAATAAGTTTGGTTTATATTCTCGGAGGAGGAGAGGGGGGGGGGGTGTCACTCAAAGGGTTAAAGGTACTTAATATAATTTTATGTAGCGGGCCAGTGACGATGTCTGCGGACCAGTAAACTCTGATGTTTACTGGTCCTTGGGACCAGTGACTTTTTTTTTTATCAATTCTACCGCTGCTAATTGTAATTTCGTAATAGACAAAGCATAAATGTTACCGAAAATCAGTAGTATGAAAAGAATTCTTGTTTTCATAAATGATGGTTTTAATTTCGAAAATATATTGTTTTCTGGGGTTTCTATAGGCAAAGAACGTTTATCGGAATCGTGATAATTCCGAAGAGATTATTGTATATTTTCGTTCATGGTTACATTATATTTTCCTATATTAATAAATATTTATCTTTTTTGTACAATTTACATATGGGAAATTGATATTTCGTCGAAAACTCATTATTGTACAGTGTGTCCTAAAAGTTCCCGTACTCCAACTTAAAGAACTCATTATCCACGATTTTTTTTTTATATTAAATTTTATCCTTTGCTTATCTTCGCATCAATTCTTGAGTTTTTATCTTTTGGTTCTTTTCGCACTTAATTGGTGCTAGAATAAATTTCTATGTTATTTTGTTCTTCATAGTGAAATAAATTTATCGCTCATTCAGAGAATTGCGCTGCTCGAAACTTATTTTGAATGTAAATCGTTTGAATGGTCCAAAGATGTTTGGCAAAATAAATATCCAAAAGATGCAATACCGAATAAAGATACGTTATATCGGCTCGTTCGACGATTTCGTAATACAGGTTCGGTGTAAGATAAGCACAGAAGTGGAACGACAAAAGTTGTTACACCAACCTTTTCATTATCAAAAAATTGGCGTACGCTGTGGTGTATCACGCAAAAGGATAGTTGGACCTCTGTTTTCGAATCAACTGTCAATAGTTTTGTATACAGGGAACTTATACAGCAATTTGTTGTATTGTTAGACGTGGATGAACAAAATTCTTCGTTCCAACAAGAGGGTGCAACAATTCATACAAGTGATGAAACCATGGACATGCTTGAAGAATGTTTTGGCATTTATCTTGTTATTTTTTTCCCCTTAAAATACCTATGTAACTTTTACACTAAGTACCTATACTAAAGTACATAAATACGTATTTAATTTTTATGTTTTTTGTATAAATAAATCTAATATTTTCAATTTTAGTGCTTTTTTTTTTTTACACATTGATAGTAAAAGTTTCCCTTACAACACCCTTTAGTTGATATATAATGTACATGATCCGCCTAGTTAAAATTTTTTTTTAGTTGTTTGCACTTTTTCAAACAGGACCCGATACCGAATATTAAGAAAAAAAAAACGCATGTGGAACATAGACCTTCTTGGTCCACTTGCCCCATTTTTATGGGGAAACTGGTCCCATGAGGAAAGAAAGATGAAGTATACACATTTTTTTATTATTTTAGATATTAAAATGTAATTTTGAACATTTCTGCCTGATAGAGGAAACCTAACTGAACACATTTGCAAAAGTTCAGACTTTAATTCAAATGAATATTAGCCTTTTGAAGCTTAATTGCCAGAATCTCCAGAGTCACACATTGTAAAATCATGGGCCAGTTGCCCCACGTAACCTCACGTATTCATATAATTACGAACGAATTTAAAAATTGAAAATCTGAGCCTTCGGGTGCATTCGGACCTCCTTTCCACTATCCTCATCCAAATTTTCACACCGGTAAATTTGAAGTAAATTTTCCTAGCCATTGCCGACAGGCACCCATGCAAACATCGTCCGTTTATTAGTACAGATTACAGATAAGAGTAATCTTAAAATTAAAAAGTTATTTAGTTACCGTAAGAACTCTGGAGCGTAAATAAAATTTACGAATAATTTTGTTTCCTTTTTAACACTTTCCGACAAAGTTGAAAAGTGTTTATGAATCCAGCTGTATGTAGGTAGGTAGGGTGCGTGCTATAACTCTAGTAAATGTACTCAGATTGCCATGTAATTTATATATATTATTGAAGCTTAGTATAGAATGCTCGGTATTTAAAATGAAGGGTGTAGCAATTATATAGTAGTTCGTGATAGCCTGTGAAAACATGGCTGAACAGAGTTACGGTGGTTGTTGTGAAAGACTTTAGTTCAAAAACACCAGTTATAAAAACAACTTATTTATTACGGAGAGATGACATGATGATGTTACAAAAACTGCATTACTTTGCCGTTAAATTATAAGAAGAACTAAAATAATAACTTAAGCAGCTACATTATGATAGGTGAAACAAGCATACAAAATATATCACGAAGCTACTGATCCACAATCAATCCAGACATTTATACACCCGGGAGCAGCAATTGTTTTGCATAAAAACCGTTGCCAATCAGTAAATACAAACTTACGTAAAACACATCCGAAACGGCGATCATACAAACACATTTGAAACGCCATTGGCTGCAAACTATGACGTTGCAAGTCAATCGTTCACGGTGAAAGACGCGATTCCGAAATCACTGTTACTGATAGTTACTCGGCAACTTCACTTGTCTGAGGACACGGCCAGACTGATGCACTAGCGCTTAGCGGCCAGTTCAATTCGAAGGATTTCATGGAAACGCTCTACAATGACGAACTTGTGAGCGCCACATACTCTCCTCAAAATTTGTACCGTACAAAGCTTGAATATAGGACTTGTGCTAGATTTAATCGTGCTTACAATACTAAATTCAACAAAACCGCTAAACTGTTTAGTTATATACGATTACAGACTGTTTTTTAATAGGAAATAAGTTAAAAACTTACATTGGGCAATAAGAAATCGGCGCAAAATAATTTTATTTGCATATAAATGATTTTCTACGACATAAACAGATGGCCGTGTAAGATGTTTACTGTAAAAAGGGATCGTTATAACATAAAACATTTTAATATTTATCGCATAAAATTTTATTTATTTTAATTGGATGGAGAAATATGAATAAATAATATGTAGATTTAAAACAAATACTATTTAGCCATTATTGTTAGAGCTCATAAATATACACGAAACATTCTTCAATTAATACACCTACTTACTAAATACAGTATTAATGCATATAAACAATAGATATTAAATATTACTTCGTTTACCACAATTATTAAGAAACATGCATAAAGTGTGAACAGCATCATTATTAAGGATCGATCAAAACAGTCTTTTATGACCGAAACCTAATTTCGGTAATCTTCCTATTTTTGGCCGAAAACGAAAATGTCCAAATTTTTTTTGAAGTAATTAATGCAAACATAAATATACGTAATTCTTAATTATACGTGTATGCAAACACATTTCTACGAAACAAACAGACATTCATATATATGAATGTGTGTGATTAAGGTTCAACAAAAACAAAACATTAATAATAATACGATTTTTATATTTCATTACTTTATAACAATCAATAATCATAGGCATTTATCAATAATTAATTAACAATGTATGTTAACTTAAAATGCACAAAAGAAAAAGTACCTAGTTAAATTTGATAAAATAGGAACATTAGCATTTAGACAACACTTTAAACCCAAAAATTATTAATTGCCAATTTTATTTTCCGTTTAAACATTCTCAAAATGAGATATATTTAACATTATTGAGTACTTTAGCTAATTAAAAAAAATTCCAGTTATATGAATTTCATCTAATTAAAAAAAGTTTAAGGTATACATACCTCGACGTATCTTTTATAATGATTTTTCTAAATGATCATCTGTTTTACTAGAACTTTCTCAGAAAGCATTGAAAATGCTTTTGACTAAAAATGACTTCTGACACTTCAAACTAAAAATTTTATATTACTTTAAGTCTGCAGCTTTTAATGAGCACGTGAAAAGCGTCTTCAAAGATTAGTGATATATTATGCATTGCTTGCTTTATAATTCGCACTCACGTCTTGAGTCAGTCATGAGTAATAATTATAAGCAGTGACCTTTTTATATGTGTTATCAATTCCTATAAATTAAGGAAATTCAATGAACAAAAATATGAAAAAATTAGTTCCTGGTTTTCTACCAGCCACTAAGTTTTAATAACACATTCAGCTGATTTTCATGAAAGAAAGCATTATAAAAATCATCCAATAATTTTTCAAATAATATGATGCACACAGATGCAGTTTTAAATGTAAAAGCAACAGGTCTTACATTATTTTCAAAATTTTTCTATGTAAGGGCTTATTATATAGCTTCAAACTAACTTGGTCTGTAACAGTTTTTGCGATATTCTTCAAGAGAATAGGCAGAAATTTAATACATATGATTCTGCACATCTTTTCAGTGTGTTGCTGGTCAGGACATTTCATTAGTGGGCTTTTCAAAAGATTAGGGAATATATAATCATAGAGTGTCTGCATAATATTCTTTTCGGATAATAAAGACAGAGCTGACTCAACAAACTGTTGTAACACAAAAATTGTAGTCACAAATGACACATTTGGATAGCAAAGGGCCCCTCTGTCTTGATTGTCTATTAAACCAAAGATTGGCGCTGGACATCTGTTACTAGCTATTTGATTTAAACAAACTAAACAGTCAACCCTTTCTTTTACAACTCTTAAGTACCCAGCAACAAGTGCAACACTTGCAAATTTTATGCTACTTGGTGGAGTGCTTTGTTCAGCTTGAATCTTATCTAATAAAAGTGTTATGTTTGTAGGAAGCTGACATGGTACTGATACATTTTGACTGTCACATACCTTCAATTTTGAAATACAACCTGTACTTGAAATAACATCAAATTTTTTTCTAAACTGAAAAGAGTAGATCTAGCATCTAAGACATCATTACCCCCATTCATTTGCCTTAAATCACTGAACAGGGATTCAATGGGATCACTGTTGAAAGCTCAGGTAAGTACATAATGATAACCATTAGATAGTAGGTATACTTAATACACTCAACTGTGGAATTTGTTGTTAAAACAATAGCTTCATATGTATCCTTACTTAGAAATTTCAGTGGGGGAGTATTATTGGCACAAGCTTGTTTGACGGTTTCAAGATACGGGAGAAATTCATATTCAAGCCAATTCAGACGTTCATCATCACATGAGAGAAAACAAACTTTGTCTTCACACCTTGATAAATTGTCACGGGCTGTGTCATGTGCAGAAAACCACTTAAACATAGCAGAAAGAAATTCTATTGTTGCCCCTGAATTGGCAAAATCTGATCTGTGAAATTTTGAATTTTTTAAGTATTTTAAGGCAGCTGTAACAGGAGGAGAAAATATTTGAACAGCACGTCTAACGTTCATTTTTTCTAAATTTGAGGGCTCGATATGCTTATAAGTTAAGTTTCTAACTGCTTTGAGAGTGTCATCCTTCTGAAGTTTATATAGCTTTTTAACATATTCTCCACTGATGATTTCTTTACCATCAGACATGTCATTTTCTATAAATAGGGATCTAATATTCTTTATTATATGATTTGGATCAAAGCTTAGAAATAATTTCCTTGCATCATCAAATGGGTGTGTAATACTAGGTACTAGTTTCCCTTTGCCCATTTTTCTATACATTCCAGCATTTGTTTTGTGGTTATCTGTTACAACTCGTCTCACAAAAAAACCACATTCTTCGACTTTTTTTAATACATCAAGAAAGAGCATACAGAGTTGTTCAGCAGTTAATTCTTTTACGAAGAAATATGCACAAGGAATACGATAGTTGGATGATAAGCCATGTAACATAAAACAGAGTAATTTATTCGCCAGTATTTTTCCAACAGGAGTATCCTTTTCCTTTTCTGAAATGTTCGTTTTCTTCCCAAAATACAAATCTACCTTTCTGTCATAAATGTACATTTATCTTATTGCATCTATGACAATTGTGGCACATTTTTCGTAGTCATTTACTATTGAAATTTCTTCTTCAAGCCTTTTTTTTATTAAAGGTGTGACACCAATTTCACCTGTAATTGGACCAAGATATCTAGATAGTGTAGATTTAGATGGCAAAGAACATAGTCCAATTTCCCTTACTAAATTGTAGCCCTTAGGTGATGCAGCATTCCACAGTACACAGTTACGTATCATTTTCTCACTCCACCTTGGAACCTTTTTCTCAAAATTACAAATTTGTTCTAGTATGAAAGTAGCCTTCAAATGATCAGTATCTGACAAAGCAATGAGTTTTTCAACTGTACTATGGTAAGAATTTTCTGTGTAATACTGTACTTTACTTTCCAGTTTCTGAATTTTGCTTTTCAGTGCAGCTATTGTACGTTTTCTTTTGCAGAGTGTTGATTTCAATAATCTTGTTGCTTTGACTTTATTTTTTAAAGTGGCTGATAGTCTTTCATGTTCACTCGACCCATTATGATTGTTCTTAATAGGAAAATATGGACCTACAATTGGGCTACTACCAGTAGTATCTTGTGGTTGTAGGCTGTTTACGAAGAACATTAACAGTCCAGCATCTGAATTTTGGGTGGCAGAAATTTTATTTCCATCATTTTCCGATTTATCTTCAGTTTTCTTTCGTTTACATTTTGTTATTTCTTCTTCTGCCCCCGCCCCCCCCCCTTTTAACTGGGAACTATTCCTAATTATGGTCTTCCGCTTCGCAACAATCTTTGGTATTTTATATTCCGGATAATTAGGAAAGACTGTTGGACAAGCATCCTTCTTTAAATACCTGCGTTTTTTACTAGGCACATAATCTTCTTCTGTAAAATGCTTATTACAAACAACTGATTTGTCCTTCACAATAAATTCCCTTGAAATATTTTTTATCCATTTCTCTCGTAAATCGATATTACTTGGGAATTCATGGAAAGAAATTTTATCTTCACCCTTTTGCCTACTAGAGGATTTACAATATGGTACATAACAGTAAACCATCTCTCTATTCTAAAAAAAGTAACTACCGCTGTCACCGCCGCCGCCGGTTTTGATTTTTTGTGACCGGAGGCCTTTCTTCGTTAATATTAACAAAAATAATGCATACAAAAATATGAAAATCGGTGGTTTTATACAGAAATGTTTGATAAACACGCTGATGCAGACAGTTTTCAAATCGAAGAATTATTTTAAGAGTTATTTAATGCTAAAGTTGGACAAAATCGTTCCACTAAAAAAGTTTTATAGCAGCAAAAACTATACATGGCAGTGTAATCATTTTTAGATCATTTTATGCGTTAGAATTTGCCGGAGTGCAGATTTGCATTAATTTTTTTATTTTGACTCATTTTTCCAGGTTTTATTTCTATTTTAAATTCAAATTTTCAGCATTTCTAGAGATATTTTTTACAGATTTCAGAAAATTGAACTAATTTAAACTGTTGCCAACTGTATAAAAAGCGCAAGCAATAATGTTTGCTTCAAATTAAAAATTTATTTACACGTGACTATTATAAACAGGAAAAAAACTTTCAAATTAGAATTAAATAATATTACGTATAAAAAGCAGGAACTTATTAAAAATTACGTCATAAAAAGTATACACGTGAATTTTATAAGAGAAAGGATATTGTAAAATAATAAATTCATTAACATGCGTTAGAAGTCTTAGGAGAAATTACGTCATATTTACGTCACATTATAGTTATTACATAAAATGAACACAAAATAATATGCCAAAAAAGTTTAAATTTAGAAATTGCGCTAGGCATTTATTTGATATTTTGAGAATTAATTTAAAATGTCTCATTTAAAAGAACTTTCTTTTCGCTTTGTTAAAAAATACCAGGAGACAAACTCTCTTTACTTAATTCCTTTTATATTAGCTTATTTTGAAATGTTGTTACACGTGTATACGTCATCAAGTTATTTTTATTTCGACGTTTTATTTGTGTTTTTATTAATGTTGTACGAATTTATTTGTTCTTTCGTTATTTAAAATAAAAATTATATCAATTTGTATAATTTGGCGAGTGGTTTGGCGATTTATATAATTTGACGAAATTGGTCGACAGGATAATCAAGTAGTACCGCAGCGGATTTGGCGTTAAAATTCCCCAATCAAAGATAAATGAATAGAAATTCGTTTATAGGGAGATCGCCACTGTTTTTTAAATTATATTTCAATCTTTCGAAATCTTTTTAAAGCCGATCAAATTAGCGTGCATTTAGAGTCTGCGGTGTCTGGACGGGGGTTGGCGAGCGTAGCTCGTAGGGGGCCGAGCCCCCTAGTAATGCAAAAAAAAATAACAAAGGCTCCTGAAAACTTTAACAGCTATAACAATAACTAATGGAGAAACATCACCTACCTATATTTTAGTATTCCCCAAAAAGCACTAAAATGTGCTGTTTTATAAATCAATTGTGACAAGAATAAAATAAACAAACGTACATCTGCTTACAAAAATCACGGGATTTGAGGAGGTATAGTAGCGCCCTCTCTCGGCAAACAGCCGCCGCAACTGTTTCCTTAAAATGCATTGGGATTTTTAAAATTGGATAGGCCCATAGACTTACTCTGAGGATAGGCCGCTTAGATCAGTCTGGCCGTGCTCAGGAGCTAGACTGCCGGTCGTTTCGGATATGTAAACAGAACAAGAGAGGGTGAAAAATAAACGTGCATCAATAGAGAAAGTAAATACTTTGAAACTTTATCGTATAATTTAAACTTTACTGCATGATTATTAAACATTAAGTAATTGATGCATAACAGTTCATTTACAGTGTCACACAATAAAATTCCGTTAGATTATGGTCTATAGGGAATAGTCGTTTGCGGGGAATTTTATAGGTGTTGCGATATTTCAAACATAATAAGATGAGATGAATTACTGAGGTGGACTTCAACATGCTTTCTCAGAAATATAGAATAAGTAGTATTTACAGTTCGTTCATAGGGACGCACAGAAGTATTTCACTAGATTATAATCAATGGTAGAGTCCAGCATCTTGTCGGATTACCCGCACCAGACCCAACCCGTGGTTTGGTTAGCATGGGGCCCGAAGGGTTAGCATGCTCTATATTTTTCGTTGGGGGTCTCGAGTTGGGTCTGTTTCTTGCACATCTGATTCGGGTTGAGACGAATTTGAAATGATTTGTCCGCGATATTTTTTCAGGTTTAAAATCTATATACAATAAGACCTCCATAATAGACTCACCCGAAAAGCGAACAATTATATTTAGCGAACACTTTTTTAATCCAGCACATATATTTATATGAATAAATACGCCCTCAGAATAGTGAGCACCTCCCGATCTAGTACACACCCGTAATATCTGCGTTCATAAACTATCACAAATACGATATATGTATTTTTCATATTGTGAGAGAAGAAAAAATGGCTCTTAAAAAAATAGTCTATGATCACATTTCTTTGTATACTACTTTTTATTTCTCATACAATAAATTTACTACATACTTATTCATATTCAAATAGGTATATATTTCCATCCGAAATATAGTTCTGCTGAAACTTATTGTGAAAATCCTAGCAACCCGACTTACAAAAAATCTTAATATGAATTGCAAGAAATATTCTAGGGTGAACCTGACCCGCATAAAGAAAATTGAGTCACCCCGACCCGAAAAAAGAAAATTAGGGACAACACGACTCGATACAGTACCCTATTGAATGATCCAGTGGTGTCCGCTATTAAAAGGATTTATTATATTTGAATATTGAAGTATATAGATTTGCCCATTTTTTCTGTATAAAACATAAAATTGATATAAGAGATATAATTTACATTATTTTTCAGAATAGCATTAAAACTTGATTTATTTTTCTTTTATTTCGGGTTTGATTCGGGTTGCGGGTTGAAGTATTTTGGGTTCGAGTAGGGTGCGTGTTTAAATATGTTGGGTTGCGGATCCCGAAAATTAATTTAGCGGCTTCCGGGTTGACTGTAAGTGGAATTTTCGGGTTCGGGACGGGTTGTACCCGCGTATGACTTTTATCTACTGGGAAAAATCGGTTACGGTGCATTTTAATGATGTTGTGATACTTCAACTATAATGAAATTACAAAGGAGCACTGGGGTGCATTATAGCATGTTTTCTATAGATTCTTGTGTGCTTAGAATTCATCGTTCATTTACAGAGACGCACAAAAGAATTTCAAGAATTGGTGGAAGTGCATTTTCCGCTCTAATATACATTTTTAAATTTGTCTAATTTTTAGTGTATTGCGTGGTGTGTATAAATTCTACAGCTCATAAGCAGGGTTCCACGAAAAAATTCGTACGCGTTTCCTTGAAATGGATTTTAATTGAGATCTGTTTTTTAAGTTACTTAATTAGACATCTCGTTTCATTGTATTAAAAAAAAAATTTCTTAATGATATGCTGTTACTGCTAGATAGCATTCCATTATTTATACCTATGCATGGTTTTTCACTCTTGTTTTATATATAGGTTAGACTGGGGCAGGTTTACGCAGTGCACTTTTCCCGAAACGAGTTATAGCAGGCGCGCCACCAGTTATGACAGATTGCTGCTGCTCCCTACACTGTAAAAAAAAATCTGTAAAGTTACTAAAGTTTTTCTAGGAAACTGGGATTCCTAGAACTTTTTATGTAACGGCAACCAGAAAAATTCCTGTAACAGACGCTGTTACAGGAATTTTTGTTGTTGCCGTTACATAAAAAGTTCTAGGAATCCAAGTTTCCTAGAAAAACTTTAGTAACTTTACAGATTTTTTTTTTACAGTGTAGTGGGTATTCTCACAGGTTTTTGAGCGTCGGTCGAATTTTGGTCTTGCAGGAGGAAAGTTTTCTGTCAAGGTGAGTAAATTTTGTGTTGAACTTATTGAAAGTTATTGTGAACTAATAATACTTAGTTAAGGATAAACAAATATATAGATATTAGCAGAATTTTATCCTTTTTTGAGAACTGTACTTGTATGAACAGAAATGTTATTAATTTTCGTTGCACGTTAAAAATAAATACAAACAGGGCGGCGGGGCACGTTTACGCACGTTCAAAAAGAAAGAATTACGTAAAAATTTACTATTTTCTATGGAAGCAGAACAAGAAGACAGCAAAGGAAGAAGTCCAAAAACTGCAAAAGGGAAAAAGTTTGTACACTCTGGAATAAAGAAAATAGGGAATGAATCTGATGACGAAAATGAAAACTCTATATGTATTTATTGTTTGAAATCATACAACCAATCCAAAAAAGGTCAAGACTGGGTTCAATGTCTTAGATGCAAAAGGTGGTCCCATGAGAAGTTTGCAAAAGGAAATACTTTATTTTTTGTTCGTAAAAACTCTAACAGTGATGATGAGAGATGACTAAATAGTTTCTGTTTTTAATTAGAAATAAGCCCTATGTTTTCAGTTTAGCCTATAAAATGTACTTTAATTAATTATCTTTGTTTAAAACAATGTTTTAAGTTATAAATAAAACATTTCAATTTGATTAAATATGTATTTCATTTATTCCTTCACTTATAATATGCGTAAACGTGCCCCACTTGATGCGTAAACTTGCCCCATTCCCGGGGCAAGTTTATGCAAAGGACTTGGACCTAAAAAAAATTTTTTTTCGGTTAAAAACACAAATAGTGACACTGAATACACTGAATACACAAATTTTGACTTTATTAGCTGCTTTATAAAACCACAGTGTCTAAAATTTCCTAAGTTGAAACATAAAAATTAGAAAATTCATTGAAAAAAATCCGCGTAAATGTGCCCTGGTCTACACTATACTGAAAAAAAAAAAATCTGTGAAGTTACTAAAATTTTTCTAAAAAACTGGGATTCCTAGAACTTTTTATGTAACTGTAACCCGGGTTATATATAAAATTTTAGTAAGATTACTATAATTTTAGTATATTCTTTTGTAAAGCTACAGATTTCTGTAGCTTTAAAAAATAGTTTTGTAGATTTGCATCTTTTTTTGTACATTGTACAGATAAAATTTTAGTAAGCATACAGATTTCTGTAACTTTACATCTGTAGAATTATAGATTTTTTTTTTACAGTGTTAAACGATTTAATACTTAAAGTAATGGTTATTTAATGTTAACGTTAACATCATACTTCCATTGTTTCAACTACCCAAAACCTATGATAGTAAAATATTTCTAAATAATTATGCTAACTAATATAATATATTTTCATAAAAAAAATAAACAAATAAACTGGATATCTATATCTATGAAGTAATAGAAGTTCTAAGAGAATAACATAAGTTAACTTGTTTTGAATATAAAAATGAAATCGAAATAAATCTTTTCCAAATATTACATGTATATTACAGTTGAACCCAATTTCAAATAAACTACATCTCTAAAGAAAAGCAGACTTTTTGAAAACGAAACCATTTTTCTCCAGCATGCATTATAAGTGACTATAAGTAATAAAAAAATAAAATAAAAAAGTAGGAAATCTGTCTTGTATTTCAGAGTTATATATTTTGGATTATGCAACCATTCCAGGGTATAGAATAACATTGAGGTTGTGATATAAAGGTCGAAATTATTTCTTAAAAAGAAAAACTGCATTTTAGAAATTTTGAAATGAAAGGATAAATTTGAAGTAGGATAAATCATTGGATTGATTTCTATACGAAATCCAATCCAATGATTTATTATATGCATTTTTTTAAATCTTTGAAAATATTTTACCGGCATTTTTTCCCAACACGAACGTATCGCCTTCCTGATATATCGCCGTAAAAGATATCGATCGCAGAAAGATTCCATTGAACGCTGATACTTCAAAGTATCGATATTTTTGATAGATTGGATTCTAAATACAGTAGAGTGTAACTTTAATGAACATTTCATTTTTATGAATATTATTTGGATTGTTGAAAAAAATCCAAACTTTGGTCCATCCCATAAAAAGAGATTTTATTATTTGTATTGAACAAACAATACAAGATAATTTGGAGTTTTTGCCCTTAAAAAATATTTTATACCCTACTGTAGGGTATTTGAATAGTGTGGGGGTAATTTAATTTTTTTTAGTGGCAGCACTGGATGTGTTTGTAAACAACTGTATTCGTGCGTAAATTTTAACTCTCCAAACTTTCTATAGTGAGACAATTTGGATAAGTGCTACAAATAAGGTAAGTGTCAGAATATTAGCTTTAGTAACCTGTAACCCATGTGTGATCTTAGTTTTTCCTTTAACTTTTTATTTTGACAGGAAGTGGTTACGTTTTCATAAAGTTAACATGAAAACTAGTATTTCGGGACTACATTGTGCCAGGCCTTTTTCGGTCCGAAAATAGCCCTAGTTACTTAGAAATGCCTTTTATATAACCAAATCTCTTAAAAAATGTTTTAAGTAACTTTTTTTTTTTTAATGTTACCTGTAGCAAAATGTTACATTAATGTTTTTGTTCCAGTTGCTGAGGATACAATGACAAAAACTGTTTCTCATTTCTTTAATATTAACAATTGGTTAATTGTGTTTAAATGTTAAAAAAAAGCATTTGTTTATCGAGTTTGTAGTGTTAATTTATTAGCAAATGCTATTGCAAGGGGGTTTCAATAAAACTGTATTCATTTACATGTGAAACGTATTCTTTTTATATGAAACTAAGTGAATGGACCAAAGAAGCCTCCAGCAGGGGCTACTTTATTCCAACACTTTAAAAATAGTTAAAAAATAAAATAATAAAAAATTTCCTCTTTAAAACCATACAGTTTGCTTCATTGCTTCGTGTTAATTGTTTGCAACTCCATTTCGACGTTGAAAAATCACATATAATATTTTTTAATAATGGAAATGTGAGTGGAACCAGGAAAAAAAAAATAAAGTGCCCAGCTAAACTGATGGCATTGAGCTCACAGGCTATTCACACTAATTGTATATTATACTCTTATTTTAAAGAATAATGCCCCTCAAAAAAATAAGTGAAGGGGAATTAGCCCCCGTTTCCCCCTTTATACTTAACCAGTGAACCTCCAAATCTAATCAGGGAAGCTCCTTATCATAATAAACCGGTATACCAAATTTGGAGCAAATCGAATAATCCTGCAAAAAAAAAAAAAAAAACATTTATCTAAATTAAGGGGGTGGATTAGGCCCCCTTTATCCTTAACCAACGAATCCCCAAAACGAATCAGGGAAGCTCCTTAACATAATAAACCGGTATACCAAATTTGGAGCAAAGCGAATAATTCTGCATGAAAAATCCGTTTATATAAATTAAGGGGGGTGGACTAGCCCCACTTCCCCCTTTATCCTTAACCAATGAACCCCCAAAACTAATCAGGGACGTTCCTTAACATAATAAACCGGTATACCAACTTCGGAACAAATCGAATGATTCTGCATGAAAAACCCATTTATCTGAATTAAGGGGGTGGACTAACCCCCCTTTTCCCCCTTTATCCTTAACCAATGTACCCCCAAAACTAATCAGGGAAGTTCCTTAACGGTATACCAAATTCGGAGGAAATCGAATGATTCTGCATGAAAAACCCATTTATCAGAATTAAGGGGTTGGACTAACCCCGTTTTCCCCCCTTTATCCTTAACCAATGAACTCCCAAAACTAATCAGGGAAGCGCCTTATCACAATGAACCTAGAAAAAAATTTTGAAGCAAATCGGATGTTTCTATCAAGAGTTATCGCGTTACGTACCTACATACATACATACATACATACGTACATACATACATACAGAACGGGCGGGCACATTAGCTCTCAGGCTTTGATAGCCTGTGAGCTAAAAAGTGGCCCAAAGTAGCCGGTACTTTACATTATAAATACAAGGGGGAAAACCCGTGGTTCCCGGTTACAGAATATAGTGAAAACCATCATCTACCCTATTTAAAATCCGTGCGCGTACCTATGTAACCTCAAAAACTCGGAAACTACAGGCGCAGGGCTACGAAATTTGGCACACGGATTGCTGATAGGGAGCCCATCAACGATTGGAGCAAAAAATTCGAAAATTTAAATTTTTAAAAAAATGTTTTTGACGAAATTTTGCTATTTTTTATGTTTAATTCGTAATCGCGCGAGTTCTAACTAGTTCTAAATGTTTAGTCAATGTGAGATATTCATATTACGTACACCACGCTGCAGTACTAAAAATCTGTGGCGGTTAAAACGATAATTATTTTACTTCTCATGCAAATAATTAGAGATTATGCAATTGCGCTTAATTATTACCTTTCTTTAAAAAAATAAAGGAAAATATTTTATCACAAACATCAACAAAACTTTTTATTCTACTATACTTTGTATTCCCTTATGCCAAAGATATCGTTTTATCGTCTGCTGCCATAGCAACATGGTAAATTAAATTTCATTAAAAAAATGCACAGTGGTAGAAAAATATTTTTTTAAATCGAGATAGTTATTTTACATGAACTCCTGTGCGTAGGACGGGTTAAACAGCTATTATGTATTATTCCTTACATTAAAATCCTCATTTCTCTGCACATACCAAAGGCACAGCGATGAACTGGGTATTTTTCGAATGGTTCTGGAAGCGGCTTTTGGCGTTGTATGCTTATATTTCGTAAAAGACGTTGTTTGATTTTTTTTCTTGCTGTTAATCAAAAATTAATGAAAAAATGCATCAGCAAATAACCTCAAAGATTGCGGCGAGAAAATCTATATTTTTGTTATATTTTACTAATTTTTTTTTTTTTTTTTTTTTTTTTTCTCTCTTCTCTCTTTTTTTTTTTTCCTATTTACAATACTAAAAATTATATTGATATTTTAAAAAAAATTGCAATCATGTGTTTAAATAAAGTTTTGAAGCGTATTAAAAGCGATATTTTCATATTGGCTTCGCGTCAAGAGTTAACAGCCGAAGAAATCACTAAAAAAAAACGCTATTTACAATCAGACATTTTGATTCTGTTCATTTCAGTGGTTTAAGCGCTAAACTCGATTACGTCTTAAATTTGTGATTTATTTATATTTTATTGTTTTATTTATTGATTGATAAATGTTTTAATATCGTTATGGAATACAAGCTGGAAACAAATGATGAGTTTTTTATATTAATTTAAGTGCAAATGGATTTTTCTTTCGTAATCGTCTGTTCGCAATAGAGATAGATTTGAAAAAAATTCATGCTAGAAAATTATTTTTAAAACCATAAAAATAGAGTAAATTGCAATACAGTTGCAATAAATTGTGATATAGTAGTTTTCAAACAAATTGTATTTGAAAGTACCCTAGGGCTGGGAGGGGGTCGAAAATTTTAGAACATCTGGCCATCTCTCAGCAGTCGTTTTAGGTAGTAACGTGAAATTCCAGAAAATCAATCTACTAAAAAAGTCATTAAACATATATTTCAGCGATTTTAGAACCCCCTCCCCCCCCCCCCCCCCAAGCCAGTTAAAGGGGTAATCGTATAATTTTAGGTCATTTTGCCATATTTCACAGTCGCTTTCGGTAGAAGCGTGAAATAGCAGGAAAAACATCTACTAAAAAAATTATTAAACATGTATTTCAGCAATTTTATGTATCCCCCCCCCCCCCCCTAAGGAGTTTAAAGAGGGTCGGAACTTTTAGAACATTTGGTGAAAATCCAGAAAATAACTGTACTGAAAAATAATTAGACACTTATTCCAGAGATTTTAGAAATTCTCTCCCCTTAGTGGTTAAAGGAGGAGGCGAAATTTTTAGAACATCGGGCCATATCTCCGCAGCAGTTTTAAGTACGAGCGTGAAATTCCAGAAAATAAACCAGAAATCCAGAAAATTTTGAAATCCCCCCCCCCCCTAAAGAGGTAAAGGAGGTGTCGAAAATTTAAAACATTTGGCCATATCTCAGCAGTCGTTTTAGTTAGGAGCGTGAAATTGCAGAAAATAAATCTACTAAAAAATAATTAAACATGTTTTTCAGAGATTTTTAGAAAATAAATCTACTAAAAAATAATTAAACATGTATTTCAGAGATTTTTAAAAATTCCTTTTTAAGGGGATTAAAAGGTGGGTCGAACATTAGGACATTATGTCATATCTCAACAGCCGTTTTAGGTAGCAGTGCGAAAATCCAGAAAATAAATCTTCTAAAAAATAACTAAACACATATTTCAGAGATTTTAGAAATTTCCCCCTAAGGAGGTAAAATGGGGGTTGGAAAATTTAAGAACATTAGTCCATATCTCGCAGCCGTTTTAGGTAGGAGCGTGAAATTGCAGAAAATAAATCTACTAAAAAAATAGTTAAACATGCATTTGAGCGATTTTTGAAAATTCCTCCCTAAGGGAGTTAAAGGGGGAATCGGAAATTTTAGGACATTTGGTCATATCTCAGCAGCCGTTTTAGGTAGGATGGAGAAATTCAGGATAGCGAACTCATTAAAAAATAATTAATCATGTATTTCAGCGATATTATAAATTCCCGCCCAAGGGGGCTAAGGGGGTGGCCGAAAATTTTAGAATATTTTGCCATAGCAGTAGTTTTAGGTAAAAATGGGAAATTCAAGATAATAAACCTATCAAAAAAAATTCTTAAAAGCCGGTACTTCAGTGATTTTAGATCTATTTTGTCACCAACATCGACTTTGAATTGGATAATGTAAGATTATACGATTAAGACAACAATCATGTACATTTGATTAGATATTAAGAAAAAGTTTTTTTTTCTTTTTTTTTTAATTTTACTAGATATATTTTGTTTGATTCAAGATGCTTTTAGAGAAACCGACCAGCGTAGCGGCGAAGGCTGCTAGTCACTCATAAAATGGATAATTTTGTTGTTTTACATGTTCAAAAGTAGTTTTTAGTAAAAATATGACACTTATAAATCGTTATAATGAAAACAAAAACAGCCAGAATATATTTAACATTGAACTTTTTCTTCAATATTCAGAACAAAAGAAAAGAAGGAGTAACAACAGTGTAGCAGTAACACTCGTGTTTTGTTTCTGACTCTTTTTGTTCATTCACCTTACGCTGAAATAGCTTCAATTATGAAGGCTTGAAGCACTTATGCAGGTTCTGATTACCGAATATGCACGAGAAGCACGTGCTTACATTAGAAAACTTTGAAAGGGCCCAAAATTGAGAAAACAGGAGGGTGGCTCAAATTTTATTTCGAATAAATTCCGCCCCAAAATTCTAATTTATTTTCAAATTATTCACTCATATATATATATATATATATATATATATATGAGACCAATATTATTATTGGTCCAACGATTTATAACCAATATTATTAATTTTATAACATTTACAAATTATCAACAAAGATTGTGAAAGTATAAATAATAAAGACTGATCCCTTAAACAATTTCAACATTTATTATAAAAACATTGTAAAAATAGGATAAAAGAAATATAATGGAAATTTGTAGAACCGAGGCAGATTCATCAGGCCTTAAATGCCTTAATACTACAAATAAAGTGTGTGGTTTCATCTTTGTATTAGCCATAAAAAGCTAAATAATACATATTTAGGGCTACCATGCACAATAAATCCAGAAATAAAATATTGGAAAACTATTAAATTAAAAAGAAATTTTGATGAAAATTGATTGAAAAAAAAAAAACATATTACCACTTTGAGAGCCTTTGTTACGAGCAATGATGCAGCAAAAAAAAAGGGGGGTGGGGTAAGGTTATTTGCACATGTTGCCAATTTTTTTTAATGAGGATGAACCAAGGAGTAATAATGCACAGTATAGTCAGGTACAAACTGCAATATATGGGACCAGTTCCCTCTACAGAACCTCTAAAAATGAATTCCACTTTGTTGTTCTAGGAATCAATGAAGTGCTGCCATCTGTAGTGTTTATTAATAGAAAAATATATAGTTTTGGAATAAGAAGTAATATATATAATTAAATAAATATCCATATCTATTATCGGATGAAGCTTTAAAGCGTATACTTTCTAGAGATATATGAGTGATAATTAAAAATATTTTAATAAATTAATAACATTATATAAAAAAAAATTATGTAAATGATTTGTTAAATAATAATAATATGTAAAATGGTGATATGGATGATTCATTAATTAATGTTTCGAATAAATAAATGTACCAGACTGTAACATATCAATATTTAAATCACTGTTACAACACTGCCTAATCAATTAAATAAATCTACCCTATATATATAAAATCCTAATGAAACGAATTTGTGAAACGGATATATGAATCGACTGATTAAACAAATGATTATTTTTTAAGCGGTTTCTCCTAAAATATGGAATACTTTACAATGAAATTAACACCAAAAATCAGCATTGATCCGCAGATCTCAAAACTAGTATTAGAATTTTTAAATTCGAATTAGTTTTGAAATATTCATTTTTTTCTAATTTTATATACATTTTTCTAATGATGGCAACTCAAATTTTAATCAAGCAGATATATTTTTTTTCATATTTCAGAAAAAGTTGATATGGTAACCCGGCTATTGTTGTTTATTTGATAATAAATGTTTATTTACTTTTATTTCTTTTTATAAATTTTATAAATTATTTTGTTCTATAATTATTAATTATTTTTTATATTTCCTTTAGAAAATAATAGAAAATAATTAAAAAATACGGTACTACTTAGTTATTCCGTTGACCAATTTCGCCAAAACACTCGCCAAATTATACAAATTGACGTAATTTTTATTTTAAATAACGAAAGAACAAATAAATTAGTATAATATTAATAAATATACAAATAAAAAGTCGAAATAAAAATCACTTGATTACGTAAACACGTGTAACTTGCTTAAAGTCAAGTGAATGTGACATTTACGACCAACCATTATTGGCATTTAATCTTATAGTTTGTCGATAGATTTTTGGTCGACGGGATAACTAAGTAATACCAAAAATGCATATGTAACTGGTATTTAAAAACAAGGTTTTCGCCAAATTTTCGAAAAAAAAAAAAAATCACGCCAAACCTGCTGTGCGTATATGACATCTGGCCAGATATTACCACTCGAAAAAAAAAAAAAAATGCTAACTGGCGAGTTGAAAAAAAGTTATTGGCGAGATTTGCATCCGGCTAGCGTAACAGTACCAAGAATTCTTTGCAACCATGGCAAATTTTATGTAGTTTTATTCGGAATTTTTTTTTTTTTGATTTTTTAATCAAAATGGAAAACTTACGGTCCCATATTGGCGCGATTTTTTTCTGACGCCAATGTCATATACGGAACGGGCACATAACTGGCGCCAAAGTATCGTTATTTTGCTTGATATGGTAAGCCGGATGTTGTTGTTTAACCCAAATTGGCGTCATTAAAATAAATATATTTTAATATATCGCGCTAATATGGGCCGTATATGACATCTGTGCCAAACTTTCATATGAACGGCGAAGGGATCAGACCATATTTGTTTATGGCAGTTGATGACTTGAACTATTATAATATAGATGAAATGATGGCGATAGAATAATATTTGGCGACTTATCACCTGTGCCTGGCTAACATTAAAGTACCAAATTGGCACCTAGAGTATAAAAAGCGAAGTGGTCCTCCTGGAACTGTTGATGATAGTCACATGACTTAGGCTATTGTTATAGAGAAGGTTTTAAAATACCGTGAGACAAAGACTCTGTATACTTAATTTATTTTATTTTAGCTTCTTTTTAAATGTTTAACTGATCCTCGTTAATCAAAAAACGAAAACAACCATTGGATGTCTTAACAGCAACTGATTCGCCCTTAAATTTTTGCAATCAAAGGGAATTGAATGGAAACCCGTTTACAGGGAGATCTGCACAGCTTTTTTCAGTATAATTCAATCTTCTCTAATATTTTTAAAACCCATCAGATTAGCGTGTTTTTAGATTCTGCGGTGTCTGAACGGGGTTGGCGAGCGTACCTTGCAGGAGACAGAGCCCCCTAGTATATAATAAAATAAAAATAAATAAATAACCATAATTATTTTTCTTAAGTATTTAAAAAAAAGGAATTTAAATTTTCAGATTCATTTCATTGTATCCACAAACGTTCTTGAAATTTAATATACATAATATAGGAAGAAAGGATAGAACAAATAATGAAATTTATAATTAAAACATGCACTTCATGTTCTTATAATATAATACACTACGTATGAGATATTAATATGATATTGTCCTCATTGGGCAAAAATTTAAATACAAGTTAAACATTAACATTATTAATTATTAAAGAAAATAAATAAATTTAATTTAAATTAATAAATACATAAATATAACTATGCAATTATTCATACAGTGTGCCGAATCAACAACCATTATAAAATGCATTATAGCAACGTAATTAGTATTCAGATGCAACCCCTTCCTTTTTTTTTTCTTTTTCTTTTTTTTAACTATTGTGTGTTATCCAGATAACGCCGCCCTGCTCCGTACTCTAACATCTACCCACACATCCGTCCTATTATAATTTTTTATTTTTATTTTGCATTTTTTATTTTTTATTATTATTTTATGTTTTTATATTTTTTTTATATAATTTTTTCACGCAATGTGTTAATTGGGTTTTATGATCATGTAAGTATCTACTAATTGTATATTAAAGAATGTATGAATTTTTTAGGAAAACCATAATTTAATATATCATAAATTAGTTTTTTTAATATTATTGTTAATGAGATGGAAAGAACATAAACACTTTTTCTATATAATTGATTAAGGGGTAAATTACGATATAAACAATTTTGGACTATTACACCATGATTATTACGATATACTCAATTATGTATGCATGTATATATATATCGGCTAATAATTACCACATAGATCAGTTTGAACCACATGATCACAATTCCTCAGTTAGTCCAACCAACCAAAAACGTCAATTTATGAGGCAGTTTTATCGTTCAACCAATCAAACTCGAGAAAATCCAATAATATAATATTTGTGGTAATTTGAATATTTGTAGCATTGCTTAGTTCCCAGGTATGTCAAATTTAGGAAACTCTTCTCGAATGAAAGAGGACCTCGAAATGACACTGTGCTTCCCATAGCTTCATCGATTAATCGAGCTCTACTTATATGCAAAAACCTTTTCGTCTGTGTATGCTTTTCTTCATGTTGTTTTTTTTTAATCTATAATGCATTTATCTATATATTACGGATTTTGATATGCATCTTATGGATTTTAAATGTTTTGGGAAAGTTTTTAACCCCTAAATCCCCCTCCCCCACACCTTCTGCCTTCGCTATGCCAGTAATAATCACATCTATTATTTCTGAATTCTGATGCCAATAGCGCTTTAACTACTCCCATAGAAAACGCATAGCAATGAATAAAATATCATACAAAAGATTTTTGAACAGGTTTTCGACATAAAACACCCACATTTCATTGTTTGATTAGAACTTGCAATTAATTAAAAAATAACAAAAAAAGTATCAACAAAAATAATCTCAAAGATTGGAGTGCGAAACTCTCTCAGGGGTCCACGGGTAATAATATATTTTTCATTTGATAATTCTTATCAATTGCTAGTATCACTTTAGTATTACATGATAGTTGTCCCAGTCTGAATTTTAAATATATGACCCGCATTCCGCCTACATAAGAAGCGAAAGTTCACGCCTCCCGTATTTAATAAACTAAATCCATATTCACACTTGGATCGCAGCTTTAGAAATATTTTCCCCTTCATTAGTGAATAATCGTGTTACGTAACAGCAGTGATGATTACGTTTAAATAATTAAGTTTCAGTTTGTTACAAATCAGATGATTTTACCATTTTACTATGTAAACAAATCATGTTTACAATACTTAAGTCTAGACTGTAAAAACAGACTAATGTTTCTTAATTTACTAAAATGCAATACAACCATAACCACGAGCGAAATATACGATAATCTCTTCTGAGTTACTCACGATTTCGAAAAGCATTCTTTATCGTTAGAAAACTCAGAAGCCAATATATTTTTGAAGTTTGAAATAACGTTTATAAAAACAAAGTTTCATTTTCTGTCAGGGATTTTTGGACACGTTTCTAAATAGTTTTTATAGTGTATTAATAATTAATCAGTTTTCTCCAACCGGAATATTAGTTTTTAGGACGCTATCAATTCTAATTTTAATTTTAATGCATTTTGTTTCCAAATAGTTTTTATAGTGTATTAATCGGTTTTCTCGAACCAGAATATCACTTTTTAGGACGTTATCAATTCTAATTTTAATTTTAACGTTAATGTAAATACTGTTAATTTATCATGCTTCTCTGTAAAATATGTCTGTTAAACATGAAAATGTTTACTTGCGAATGGCTAGCATGCTGAAAACGGATATTCTCGTTTGAAGAAATGTATTAATCTAATATATAAAAATGAAAATTTGTCTGTCTGTAATTCTATACAAATCCACAGTTTGGAAGCCAGAATTGTGAAATGTTACGTACATCCCAGCAAAGAGGAAATTGCTGGCCAGCAGCAAGATAGGTGCTGGCAATGGTGGAGAAGTGCTAGCTGATGGTCTACCACTGCATGACCACTGCTGGACAGCTTCAGTCAACTTTGCTGTTGGAAATCATCAGATAAAATCTGGTGGGCATCCGTTTTATCTCTTTCGCTGGCCCACCACACCATGGAAGTGCACGAACTGCTGGGAATCCTTACTATCCCCCTATTACTGCTGGGAATCCTTACGCTAGGTGGCGCTGCGAATATCGAAGACTGAGTATTTTAACACAAATCTCAAATGAATATCTTAACACAATTTAAGCTGTGAAGCTATTTTTTTTTTTAACTGTAAAAAATATAGCACCACTGCCACCAACAAAATAAATAAGTAAATGAATAAATAAATAAATTCTTTACTTCAACGAATTTTTTTTTCTCCTTAAATATGGTTTTACTAGGTTACAAAGGATTTCGGTTTTCATAATTTACGCAGTTCAGAATCAATAATAAAAAAAAGCGTATAAAATACATAGGATTTCTATACAATAGAATAATTTCTATGCCAGTTTAATGATTGGGAACGTAAATCACAAAAGAAACAAACTTCAAATAGTATAATGAGAGCTTGAAAACTATGAGCAGTCGTAACGTACGCTAAAAGCACTATGTCCGATCACGAAAACCAAGCAGCGTCGAGCGCGGTCAGTACTTGGGAGTGTGACCACATGCAGTTCAAATATTTCTATAGGCGTTTCTATTATAGACACTTCTACAGATATTTCTGTAGCTCTTGGTGAAACTAGCTTATAGAAAAAAGAGTCATAATTATATAATACTTTGTTTTTTTATAGACTTCTATAAGACATTTTTGTAAGGGAAAGTGCTGGGCCAGCAAAGGAATAGCAGTGGGATAGGTGCTAGCACTGCTGGAAAAGTGCCGGATTGAAGTAATGTGATGGCATACCAATGTTGGCCTGCTGTTGGCCATCTCTGATGGGCCAGCTGCATTCGGCTCGGGCACTTTTCGACAGGTTTAAGTAATGGCACCCTTGCACTTTACCGCTGATAGCACTGCTGGCTGCCATCTTTTTTCCAGCTAATGGCCCACTGTTTCTTTCTTTGCTGGGATGTGTATTAAAACCAGGGCTGCGGAGTCGAAGTCGGGCCCATTTTTGAGCGAAAGAGTCGCAGTCGTATCTGTTAAAATTCCCGGAGTCGGAGTCGTCCATTTTACAAGCAGGTCTGCGTTGTCGGAGTCGGAATCGACCCATTTTTGAGCGAAAGAGTCGGAGTCGGATCTGTTAAATTTCCCGGAGTTGGAGTCGGAGTCGTCCATTTTTCCAACCGACTCCGCAGCCCTGATTAAAACAAGGCCGAGAGAACTAAAGTAATCCGGAACCGAAATAATTTATAGTTAATTTTTAATTAATAAAAACCCACCAACTTAACAGCAGTTTCCTATCAAATTGAAAAATTTTTAGTTGTAGTAGTTGCCAAGAATTAAAAATTCACAATAAAATTCTTACCACAGCAAATAATTTTCTATTGCAAAATTTCCACGTGAAAAATGAAAATGAAATAAATAGTTTGAAGAATTTAAATAACAAGTGAATATTAACGTCATAACTTTTTTATTGCAAGATTTCCACGTGAAAAATGAAAATGAAATAAATAGCTTGACGAATTTTTAAAAAAAGTTAATATTACGTCATGTTGGAAATATAACGGATGTCAGCAGGTAAATCAGTGGCGTGGCGTCCGGTCATCGCTGGATGCGGCGATGACCAAGCAATATTTTAAAACTCTTAATAAGCTTTTAAAACTCTACGATCCAGTTTTAGCAGAACATTTGGAGTTCATGTATAAGTGAAGGTAAGATTTAAAGTTTCTTTTTTGAACATTCAACCATTGAATTTTAGAGTTAATAATTTTTCACCACAAACTTAAATAATTGCGATGACCACCGAAAATTTTCACGCCACGCCACTGAGGTAAATATATAATGCATTGAAACATGATAAAAACCCAATTATGGAAATAATGGCATATTTTAACATTTTGAGGTTCTCTGAATTTCTTTTCCCCATTTTTAAATATATTCCATATATATACGTGTGTGAATGTATGTATATTAGAATTTACACAAAGTTTCAGGTCCCTAGAGCTCATTCTTAGTGAAAAACTGATATAAAAATGACTTTATTGCTTTCTTTTATAGTTTATTTTATACTGTATGTTTAATTTTGAAATTACGTTTTCAAAACAAACATTCTTAAAATTCCGGGTAACGCCGGGTGCTTTAGCTAGTACACTATAAAACTACTCGGAAATGTTTGTATAATGTATTGACCCGTTTTCTCAACCCGGAGTATAGGTTTCTTGGATTCTATCCATTCCCGAGTAAACATTTTGATGGTCAACAAACATGTTTTACAGACAAACATGATAAATTAACAGCATTGACATTAACGTTACTTTGCTACTCTCGCACGTATAAATTCAATTACGCAGCTGAAAATGTTTCATCTCTATAATAAAAGCCTAAGTCATGTGACTGTCATCAACAGTTCCGGGTTGACCGCTTCACTTTTTATATGCCAAACAGCCAATTTGGTAATTTGATGTTAGCCGGGCGCAGGTGATAAATCGCCAAATATTGTTTATCGCCATCATATCATCAGAATTATAATAGTCCATCTCATGTGACTGTCATAAACAATTTTTCGCGAGGTAAATTAAAACAAAGCTTTGATGTTGAAATTAAATGCATAGTTTATAGTATTATTTATTACATTTTTTTTTCTTTTAAGAAATAAGAGAAAATTGAGAGTCCTAAATTTTAAGTATTTCCGTTTTAAATTAAAGTTGTGTATTTTAAATAAAATGAGTGAAAGTATTATATTTTAAATGAAATTAATGAAATAAGAAAAAATACGACGGGTGCAATGTTTGGCGATTTATCACCTGCACTCGGCTAACATAAAAATACCGAGTTCATGATTTCTGTATCACAATCTTCCGATTTGGCGAAGGATTGAGCAAGTAAATTAAATTATGAATAAAAGTAACATGATACAATGCATAAAATAGATTTAAAGGAGACCAAACTGGTCGCCAAGGGTGGCTAGTTCCGAAAGAATAGCATCTGAAGAACCGATATTCCGGTTTGAGAAGAGTGATTAATGCACTATAAAAGCTAATCCATAAATACTCAAAAAATCAGTGGTTGCAAAAGAATTTTTGTTTTTAAAAATGCCTTTTTTTAAATTTTGAAAACATATTGGTTTCCGAAGTGTTTTTAAAGATAAAGGTCGCTTTTCGGAATCATGGGTAACTCGGAAGAATTTATTGTATATTTTCGTCCATGGTTATATTATATTTTCGAATATTAAGAAACATTTGTCTTTTTATTAATAGTGTAAGCATTATTTAAAGAAACGTGCTTTAAAAATAATATTAAAGTAAGTATTATACATATGTTAAACATTTATAAAAATAAAACTTTAAATATATTTTTTAAATGTAATTAAAAACCAAATTTTTTTTCTTATTTATTAGGGGAAACAACGATGCTCCCAAGATTGTCAAAATGATTTCCTTTTTCTGTTTTATTAGCTCATATTATAAATCTAACCTTTTTGTATGTGTATTTAAGATATGTACAGGGATGGTATACAGGACTGTGTAAAATGATGTACAGAATAAAAGTTCAAAAACTTCTTTTTCAGAAATGAAAAGTTTAAAAGCTTTTTTTGTTTCTGTGTTATTTCTTCGTTTTCATGTTTTAAAAATACTAAGGCCTTTTTCGTATGCGAGATATAGGCTTATAATTTTGTGTACGCGTTTTTTATTATATAAGTGATAAAACTGTGCATATGGAATTAGAATTATAGCTTTTTAGTCTTTTAATGTTATACATAAAATTTCATGAAGAAGCGTTAGATATCGTCGCAATTTATTATATGCTACAACAGTAATAAAATTTATATTAAATCTACTAATAGATGTATCTAAAAATCCATGCACAGTATTGAGCAATATATTTTAGTAAATGTAAAAAAATATATCAAGAAAAAATATCAATATTTTTCAAAAAGTAATATTTTTATAAACAATTAAAATTCTATGTTTTTTTTTTTTTTTTTTTTTACTAAAAAATTAAATAAATCCAATTCAACATATATAATTAAAGATCAATTGAATTCAATTTAAATTAATTTAATTTATTACTTTTAGTTAATTAATTAGATAATTTATTTACTACTATTTGTTAAATTTAAGTAGTCAGTTTATTTTAATTTTTTTTTTAGTTCATTGAATGTTCAGTTTTGATTTTTCAATGTGCTTTTACTTGAGTACTAAAATGTAATGGAGAAACAATGTTTATACTAATTCCTGAAGTAATAATTTAAAACAAAAAATGTGGAAATTCTACTGCAATTTTACGTTTAAATATAATGACAAGATAAAAATTCAATATTTCTATTTTTTATACTTTAATTGTATAAGCTCATTTTTATTACATGTTTGATTACATTTTAAAAGCAAAGTTTAGACTCAATTAGAACAAATCGGAAATTGTACGTCAAACATGGCAAATGAGGTGTGTTCGTACTTGTTTTATAAGCATCCAGATCATACAAAATTTATTACGATTCTATATATTAAATTCAGTAATATGGAAATAATAGGACTGCATCTTAATAGGACGTCATCACCATGTCAACCTAGAATCGTTACCTATCATGTGTTATCATGGAATTAATGGCGTACAATAGGATTTAATAGAATGAAGAAAACTTTCATCAATATCTTTTTAAGTTTTGATTCCATTTTCATTAAATTTGAAATGACTCGAAAAAATTCAGTAACGTTCACATATATTAAATTTCAAACTATTCGGTTGGGTAGTTTTTGCGCTGTTATATGCGGGCAGACAGATGATCAGACAACGACTATAGGTGCTACGTATTTATATTATTACGAACGCTCTGAAAAAGTAATAAAAACTAAATTTCAATTTCTCATTTTTTAATTAAATAATGTATTGTAACATGAATGACAATATTAAAATATCAATTGCTGCTGTTTTTAGATTTCTGCTGTATTTCCATTACAAAATATCAAATTTATAAATAACTAGTTGCGTAGCAACCCGTTGTGTTGCTTTTGAATTGCATGAGATCATTCGAAACTTTTGCGGAAAATGAAATCTAAGCTTATAGCAAATTTAAAAAGCAATTATGGTATTAATTCTATTAAATACAATATTTCAAATAATAATTTATATTTATAATTTAAGTCAAAAGCTTTCCGAATAAAAGTGCACATATTCTATAACTTCATTTTCAAAAGCTTTTCGCTCTTCCAAGATTTGGCTTCGAATTTTGGAGCTGGTAAAAGTGATGTCATTTGGATCAAATTATACAAAAATGACTTTGTTTTGGCGAATTCATTCAGAAGCATTTTGTATTTATGAATTAAAATAAATACTTAGAGAAATATATTTTTTCTTGCTGAAATATTTTGTTTTTAACAAAGTTTCCTTCTCAAAAGTTTTAATCCCCATCTTAAGGCAATAGTTGAAAATTTATTTTTCTTACTTTAAATTAAATAAAAATAACTTACGATGTTTTTTTTTCTTTTCGCATCAATAGAAAATATCTCAGTATTCCAGTCGACACTCGAAATTTTTGTTTTTCAAAATAAACTGATTCCTGAAGAAATTTTCTTTCAAAATACAATTCAATGACAACATTAAATTCGCTATTTATTCAAATAAAAGTTAATTTCAATTTAAAAAAGATATCAAACAATATCTAATAATTCCTATCATTTTCCCTTTTTCTCTTTTATCCACCAAAATGGAGCCATTTAGTTTCTAACATTAAATAATAATGTCATTAAAAATAACGAAAAAAAAAATATATCTAAAGAACTAATTCAAATTTTAAAATTCTACGACCATCCTCGAATCAATGTGGATAACTGGCGTTAATTTGATCGTAAAACGTTCCATTTTATAGGAGGAGTAGCTGTGAAATACAAACGGGCAGTCACTTTTTAATATAATAGTCTGATGAAGTTTTAATTTCGCTATGAAAATTAGCCGGAGGCAGATGCTCAACTATTTATATTGTTTTAAGTACAAATGGGTTATTTCGTAATGGAGCCTGCACGCAATAGAGATAGATTTAAAAAAGTTATGCTTGAAAATTATTTAAAAAACCGTAATAAGCCAATAAATGAAGATAACGTTTTCAAGCAAATTGCATTTGAATGTAGACACCCCCCCCCCCCCCTATATAACGGTGTAATATTGAAGATGGGCAATGTTTGCAACTTTAAAAAAAATTACAGTAGCAAAATTGAAATTTTGTCAGATAACTAATATGCACACCGGCATTCGAGGTTCTTTACTTGATTGAGAATTCAATAAAACTACGAAATTAATAAACATAAAATAGATGTCTCTATTCAAATTGAAAAACTATAACGTTTACACGTTTCGTTAAAAAATACTACTATTTACCTTATTCTATAGAGACCTATATTTATAATATTAAAAATCGCTTGGCTTTATCTTTTAAATATATTTATTCCACCAGCAACATCTTTGGAATACAAAACAATTCTACCAAAATATGTACTCTTATTGCCAACAACATCAAAATAGCATAAAGAAATAAAATAAAATAAATATGATAAAGTTGCTGAAAGTCATTGAGTTCGGTTGATTACGTGACATCCTCCCACCTTGAGTTGGTGAGAGGCAACTCAACTGGTCACAAAAAGTTCTTACATTACACATCTAGCTTTTGAGGCACCTTGACTATCCGCCCACATTGTGTACGCTTTACAGGTTCAACTTTAAACACAGTCTGAATAGTCAGAAGTGAATAGAGTTCCTTTCGTTCCTCAGACCACGTTGAAGATACTTCTGGGGGATAAATTCGCTGAATAGGCCGTAAAACTTCTGATGTTGATGTTTGTAGACGGACTAATCTGGTGACACCATCTTTTCCGGGAATAAGTTCTATGGCGCGTCCTAAAAGCCAATCCATACGTTTGGTATTATCTCTGCCAATTAACAAAACGTCACCAAGTTGAATTTGTTTTTTACATTTCTTATATTGAGGACGTTGGATCAATAATACCAAATATTCAGAACGAAATCTGTTTCGCAGATCAGATATTAGCTTTTGTCGGTATTTGAGTTTTCGATTCAACTTGTTTTTATCCACAACATCAAAATCTGGTGTGCCCATTTGCTTTACATCTTGAATGAACAAAGCAGGATACAGTGGGACAAGTTCACCATTGTTTTCAGAAATATAAGTAAGAGGTCGAGAATTAATTATTGATTCTGTATCGCATAGAATGGTTGTCATTTCTTCATAAGAAACACTGGACTTTCCTAAGAATCTTCTAAGAATAGATTTCATAATTACTTTTCCAGCTGCATTTATTTCTTGAAGGGTTAATTCTCCATTCAACCTCGAAATTTTGGTTATCTTACAAGTATGAATGAACCTGTGAATCCAAGCCACCAGACGAACAATTTTATCATAATTTGAGAAAAACCTGAAATACCACTCAAATCCATGATACTTACAAAGACTATTCTTCTCATCTTTAGGTGAATTGCACCACTCACAAAATGCTGTCTTGTTCGTTAAACATTTTACTGATTTTTCATCAACAGGCATTTTTGACTTCCTCTTTTCTTGGGCAATGGCGTTTTCATCAGCGACTATATTAGACGAGGGCCATTTATCTTCAGTTTCCTTAAGCCAACTTGGGCCCTCCCATCATTTTATTTTCATTAGATGTTTCGCAGAACATCCTCTGGATGGAAGATCAGCTGGGTTTTTAGTTCTGGGTACGTGTTTCCATGAGTTTGGATCTGTTATTTTTCTAATCTCTTTTACTCGATTGCTTACGAAAACAGTCCAAGATTCTTCTCTTTGTATCCAACTCAATACCGTAGAGGAGTCTGTCTAAAAATACAATTTTACATTTTCCCATAGAAGCCCTTTCATGACTGAAGCACATAGTCTATCTCCCACCGTGGCAGCGATTAATTCAAGACGTGGGATGGTAAATATTTTGACCGGTGCAACTCTGGATTTAGCAGCTAATAGATGTACTTCGACTCCGTCAGCTACAGCAAGACGAAGAGCACTCATGCTAAAGGAGCGTCTAGTATGGCAGAAAAATATCTCATCAAAATAAAACAAAAAATAAGAGAATTAGATGACAACAAAAATAATCTGAAAAAAAGAGCGGAACAGCAGGAAAAGATGATTAGAGAATTAAAGGAGAAGAGTAGAAGAACGGGGACAGGAAAATCGGGCAGACATGACTTAAAAACTACGGAAGAAAGAGCAACTCAAATATCTATACAAGAAGACAACACACAAAATTCCTCAATGTCGACTCAAGATCCTCCGGAGGAAGTAGCCACGCCGAGGTATGGTGAACTTGCTATAAAGAAGATGACAATGACTCAAATGATAGAGATTTATAAATCACTTACAAGAAGTAGAAGAAGAGGTGATTGTGAAGAAGCTAAAAAATACCTAGACAAAATTATCTTTAAAGCAAGTGGAATGGTGAAAGACCTTGAAATACAAAGAGAAGAAAATAATAGAATAACGGCGAATCTCAACACCGTCAATAAGGTGACGTTAGATCAACGTCAAAAAATCCTTGAACACGAACAAATCATAAAAGATCAATTAGAAACGATTAAGAAGTTGCAAGAACAACCCACTCTAACAAATGAATTGGAAAAATGCAATAAAGAATTGAATGAACTACTAGAAAAAGAATTAAAATACAAAGAAGAAATAGAAAAACAATTAAAAGAAATTAGAAACAAAAATAAAGTAATAGAAGACTTAATTCAACAGCAAAATACAGAAGAAACGATACCTTATACTAGAATCATCTTGGAAGAACTTAAAAAGATAAGAGAAAAAATAGAAACAGTAGAGGAACAACAACCAATCATAAAATGTAATAATATAGAAGAAAACATACAGGCAAATACAGATAATTCACTATATTCGGAGGTGGCTGCAATACCTAAGAAGACAACAATTCCAACGGTACATGCACAGTATTCAAAAGCAGCTATCCTGATAACTCGGCAGAAAAACACGAATATGTCGCTCAATGACATAAAAATCATGCTAACAAGAGAAACTAGAAACACAATTGAATATAAACAAATATATTGTGAACTTGCCAAAAACAAAAATACACTAATAATTAAAACGTTTAGTGATGAAAACACGAATAAGCTGCTTGAGACGATTGAGAAGATAGAAACTCTAAAAGACATTGTGGATATAGAATATAAGGCTGCGGATCTCCGAAAACTGATTCTTTTGGGGATCCCGACATATATGGATCCACAAGAAATAATAACCAATCTAAAAAATCTTTATGATTCAGATATTCCAATAAACTACATTAATAGAAAACAAAGAGAAAAAGCTTCAACATACCAACTAATTTTTGAAGCAGAAGCTCCAGTTGCGATTCATCTACTGAGACAACGAAAGATCGTCATGGGATTTACATCGGTCAGGATTGCACCTTACCAACCTATATTAAGATGTAAGAACTGTCAATCTTTCGGACACGTGGATCAGAATTGCCGACAATCTCCAACGTGTGAATACTGTGCAGGACGCCATGATCAAAAATATTGTTATTACAGAAATAAACCACAACAACACAGATGCAGAAACTGCATGGGGAGTGCGAGTGACTTCCCGCATGCAGCTAGTTCTAGTGAATGTCCGACTTTACAATATTTAATACTACAGCGAAGCAATCTAGCACAAATAAATAAAATAAATTCGATATAGGCAGAAACTGTGCTGGAACAAATAGCGACTTCCCGCATAGATCGAGTTCATCAGACTGTCCAACACTACAGTACTACCTGTCACAGAGAAATAAAAATATACAAATTAATCAAGAAAGTTCAATCCGATAAATGAAGAAATAAATAATTCTAATAACTCAACAAACTCAAACAACTCCAATACTCAAAATGGAAATTTAACAGTAAACCAAGAACAAATAATAACAGAAATTCTGAATAACCCTGCAAAACCACAGAAAATATATATTCCAAATGAACTAACCTTTATTCAAATTAATCTACAGGGATCAAGTTCTGCAACATCAACCCTAATGGGATTTGCAAATCAGCATAAAATACTAGTTCTTCTATTACAGGACTTTTACTACTTTAACGAAGCCATATGGTCAATTCCGTCAAATTGGCAAGCATTTATCTCAAAAAATAAAACAGCGGCAGTTGTGGTAACTCGAAAGGACGTGGAAGTGATAGAGACATATAAAGACGATAATGCAGTATTCGTCAATCTTACTACTGAATCCGGCAAGATCACAATAGGCTCTGTGTATGCCAGACCAAAAGGTGATTTCAGAGGTGATATGAAGTGGCTGGACTTCTTCGAACCATTGAATCACATCATAATGGGAGGAGACCTCAATGTCCACTTGTCACTTTTAGGATATCAGAAAGAAGATGAACGGGGAAAAATTTTGACATACTTACTATTATCTAATAACTTAACTCTGATCAATGATATAGAGGCACCTCATTCAGCACCTCATAGGACAGCCGAATCGTCCCATGAAGGGGAATCCAGATGTAACCCTCTGTACACAAGACCTGGTGGACTGCGTGGACTCATGGTATGTAGATGACACAGTAGAGAGCACGTCGGACCACAGGTATATCAGATTCTCATTAAATCTTAAACCAGTTATTCTAGACCTTAAAAGATTTAAAACAAGATACTCAAATTTTAAAAAATTTAATTACATCTTGAAACCGAAAATTAATAATTTACTTAAATCCTTATCTGATACTAAAACTCGACTAGAACTGGATGAATGGCTTGATGGTTTTAACCAAGTAATTCTAGACACCTGTAAATCCTCACTAAAAACAAAAAGTTTCAAATTATATCCAACATTTGACTGGTGGACGGCAGAGCTGAAGGTCCAGCGAAATAAAATCTCAGCATTACGGAAAAGATTTAAATCAACAAATGACCCAAAGTGGAGAACCCTCCTACAAAGAGAAAGAGCAATATACAAAAAACGTATAAAACAACAAAAAACTAAATCATGGCAGAGTTTCTGCTCTAAAACAAAAGACAAATTTGGCCAAGCCTTTAAAATAGCAATGAATAAAAGACTCAAAAATAATCATTTCATACACACAACACTACAGGGTTCAACCCCATATACTACAAAATTAGACACTTTCAACATATTACTCAACCACCATTTCCCAATACATCAAAACCCGCATCCACCTCTCATGGACCCAGCGGCAGAGGAAGATCTCCCCCCCCCCCCTCCCCCCCTAATATCTTTTAAAGAAATAAAATCAGCACTTAATGAGCAAAATAATTTAAAAGCCCCTGGATTTGATAAAATTGATGCATTTATTATTAAAAACATATACAATAATTTTAAACATCTAATACGTGACTTATATAACAAATGTCTTACTCTTAACTACTTTCCTAAATCATGAAAAATAGCAAATGTGATCTTCTTCGCAAAACGTAATAAAAATCCACGCCAACCTTCCTCCTATAGACCCATTTGTCTCCTTCCCATGCTGGGAAAAATCTATGAGAGGATCCTAAAACGAAGAATTAATCACTACTTAGAAAAATTAAATGTTCTTCACGGGGCCCAGTATGGCTTCCGTGAGAACAGAAGCACAATTCAACTATTAAACAAATTAAAACATAAAGCAAAAACGTATCTTGAAAAATATAAATACTGCAGCATTATCTCATTCGACATTGTAGGGGCGTTTGACAATATCGATTGGGTCACTTTGGGTCAACAAATTAACGAATTACCAATTCCGCAATATTTAAAATGTATCCTTCTTAGCTTCTTATCCGAACGAGAACTAATAACAAATTATTTATCAAATAACATTAAAAGACCAACTTATCAAGGCTGTCCACAGGGGTCGTCCCTTGGGCCGCTTCTGTGGCTAATCATAGCAAATATAATCTTAATAAACTTTTACAGTAAATTCGAAGATCTGTATGTTTTTTGCGATGACTTCAATATGGTTGTCAAAGCGAGGAGCAGACTCATCTTAGAGACCGAAACCAACCAAAAAATAAAACTTTTTTATAATATTTGCAATAACTTAAATTTACAGATTTCAAAGGAAAAAACGACTTTTATTATGTTGGGGAAAAACACTTTGGATAAACGTCCACCAACCTTTAAATTGGGTAACTATACCATCAAGCCATTAAAGGAAATAAAAATTTTAGGGATAATATTCCAGAGTACTTTAAAATGGGACAAGCACATAACTAGCATAAAAAACAAAATTTTACAGCTAACCTCATCCATTAAACGGGTCTTCTCGGCTACTTGGGGGGTGGACAGAGGCTATCTTAGAACCTGGTACATAGCAGTACTAGAAAAAATTATAGATTATTGTTCGGAGGTGTGGTTTGGAGACCTCAGGATAAAAGATAAACGCGCTCTCCAATCCATCCAAAGAACTTGTCTCACGTCAATAACCAAAACATATAAAAATGTTGCAACACATACGTTACAGGTCCTATTAGGAATACCACCAATCTTAATAACACTGGAATATAAAAATCTAAAATACAATATTTTACACAATAAAAACTTATTACTTAAAGAACCCAAACCAATATGTAAAGATGATATAGAAAATAAAATCCTAAAATATGAAATAAATCCGGAAATTCATTTAAATAACTTAATAGTTACAGACAAAATTATCACAAAAACTAATCTTATTTCGATTTACACAGATGGTTCTAAGGTGGACTCTGGCACAGCATATGCAATGGTAGCCTACAATCATAACATTAAAATTTATGAAAAAACAGTCAAACTGAGAGCAGAAAATTCAATCTTTCAGGCGGAGCTGCACGCAATAATTTCGGCAATTAATTGGGCCATTAACTCCCCTTATACAAAATTCCAAATATTAAGTGACAGTCAATCTACTATTAAAGCCTTAGACAATTTATTTCCAACTAACCCTTCAATTTATTACATCCATAATTTAATTAAACAAAATCAAAATAAATTTTTTTACATTACTTGGATAAAAGGCCACATTGGCATAGCGGGTAATGAACTGGCGGATGATGCCGCCCAGTACTGCGACCTACCAGTGGATCGAGGAGTTAAATTGCCTCGGTCCTATCTTATAAAATGTATTCGAACCCAATTACTGGACAGGTGGCAGTACAACTGGGATCACTCAGGGGGTGGCAGATATACGCACGGGCTGGTACCAAAAGTTCAGAACCAAATAATTTCAAAAGATAAAGTATCTATTTATTTTTTAACAGGCCGCGGCAGCTTCCCGTCTTTCCTTTATAATATCGGCAAAAAAGATGACGACCTTTGTAAATGTGGTGGTCGAGGAGACCCGATGCATTACATTTTCGGCAACTGCAAATTCATGAAGTTTAAATTTCACAGAACAGAAACGACAATCCTTCAGGACATCCTAAAAATAATTAATGACCCGGCACAACTTAAAAAACTTTATGCTAACTACGATATTCTCAATAGCCATTATTCTTTTATTCAATATAAATACATTCAATAATTACCTCTTCTGATTGCCTGTGGTGGACATGTCATGGGTCCACGTGGTGTATGGAAGGGTGTTTTTGAGATTGTTTTATTTTTAAGAACTTAAATACCACTAGAAATATTGTAAATATGTATAAATATTTTTGTTTAAAGGGGTGAAAAAAAAGGGAAAAAAATATTTCTTATCAAATGAAAAGATGAATGTAAATACTTAAAATTTTTTCAAATAGTACGTAAATTCCAAAACATATAAATCATAATCGTAATATATTTCTAGGCTCGCCCTGAAACAATAGGGTAGCCAATTGTGATTGGTAAAGAATCGCCATCTTAAATAATAATAAATTTTCACAGGCGGTCCGGGGACACGGCACTTGCCTCTTGTGCTCTCTTCGGCGTGTCAGGCGGGTCGTTCTGAAGTCTTCTTTCCCGGAGACTGGGGTTCTGGGCTTGTTTCCGCAGGTAGTAAAACTTTTCCCTGCCCTGGGCTTGGGGGTTACACCTAACCATAAGCCAAAAGCGGGTTCCCAGGGTGGGTGCTTACTTACTTACTTACTTACTTATTCTAACGAATGTTGCGGCGGAATAAGCGTGTTGATTTGTATCACAGAATGTATGTATACTAAGAGCTTCATAGTTTGCATCAACACAAAGCCATCTTCTTACAAATATTTGTTTCAGGCAGCTAAGGTCGCTAAACCAGCTGGAGAATTCCTTTCTTATATTAACACCAACCTCTTCGTCCCACGAAATTCCATCTTTCCACATTCTCTGTAATAAAAGCTTCGGCAACAAGAAAACTGGACTTGCCAATCCTATTGGATCAAACACCTTGTGTGCAATGGAGAGAATGGTTCGTTTTGTAATTTTCCCTAGTTCAAAATTCTCTAGCCAGCCCAAATTAAGAGCTAAAGTATCATTTTGTCGGTCCCAAAATAGACCAAGTACAGGTGAAATTGTAGGCTCGACATTATCTTCAGAATATTGCCAACACCTCAAATTGAATTTACCTTTCTCCATTACATTTGTAGCTTCCTGTATAAATTGTACCAATCTGTCTCTATTAGAAAAACTCGTAACAACATTGTCAACATAAAAACTATGAAGAAGATTTGTTATCATCTCTTTGTCATAACAAGGATTATCAGCGTATTTCAGTAAATGAAATTCAATAATGACTGCCAAAATGAAAGGACTGCATTTTAAGCCAAAAACTAATCGTGCATGACGAAGTATTTTCAATTTTCTTTCATCTTGATCACTCCACCAAAAAGTCTTAATAAATCCCTGCATTCTGGTCTGATGCTTATTTGTAAAAAAGCTTTTTTGATATCCGCTATGACACCGTATTTTTGTTCGCGGAATCTAAGGAGAATATCGGGAATAAGCTTCATTAAGTTCGGCCCACATTCCAAACATTGATTTAAGGACGGGGATGACTTTTCTCTCGCAGATGCGTCAAAAACCGGACGAACTTTCGTTGTGCTGTTCTCTTTGAGCACTGGTCTATGAGCTAAATAATGCACAGAGCCTACCTTTGAATTCATAGAAACTTCTTCAATTATGCCCAAAGTCGACCAATCATTAAAAACTTCGTTATAGGAGGTAAAGAAATTATCGGAATCAAGTCTTTTAGTCATGGTTACTAATCTTTTTAACGCTATCTTTTCATTACTAGAAATAGGAAGACGTTCTTCAGCCCATGGGAGAGAGACTTCATAACGTCCTTCGTTATTTACAGTAACTGAGTCCAAGAAACTGATTTTTGATTCACATTCCTTTTCTTCTTGGGACTTCTGGATTACAGGATCAGTTATACCGATTGCATCGAGACTCCACAGGTCTGTTATACAAAATTCTTTCGAAAATAAAGATGTTAAAACCATTGCATCAGACTTTTCATGGACGTCATCAATCGGAACTTTGCCCATCAGTGTCCAACCTAGATATGTTTCAATTGCAACTAAATTGCAGGATAATTTTCTTATGCGCCCAGTTAATAATCTTCCGGCAACATCGGCACCGATTAAAACTTCGATTGGTCCTGGTTTTTTGTCTATATCACTTTTGCAAATTTTCATATCTTTTAGTTCATCTATCCAAGGACCTTACTGTACCGAACGAATATTTTGGCAAATAACAGTTTCATCCAGAACATCAAAATTACAAAGAAATTTTCCATCTAAACTTTCTAAATGTATTTTGTAACACATATGCTTAGTTCTACTAGTTGTCTTTCCCCCGAACAAATAATGGGTAACTAGTTCTTCTCTCAATGGTTCGTAATGCATATTTTCATCAGTGCGTTTTAAAATGTAAGACTTCTCTGAACCTGTATCGATCAATGCTCGAACATATGAACATGAATGAGGCCCTTTTAATTTCACTACCAAAGTTTGCAAAATTACCTTTGGATTGTGGGATAAACTCGATAAATTAACAGCGTTCTGTTCAGATGTTTTCTGTATAGATGGTTCTGTTTTCTCTTCTTTTTTATCTCTTTTATCAATATGACCTTTCGGAACGTTTTTATTTGAGAATATTTCTGGACACATCAGTGTAGCATGTTCTTTATTACAAACTAAACATCTTATGAATGCGTTAAACTTATTTGAGCAGTGCCCTCGTTTAAAACATTTAAAGCAACAACCCCTTTGTTTTAAAATCTTCTGTTTATTAACCAAATTTATTTTCTGCGCGTTAAAGCAATTAAAACTTTCGTGCTGTCCGTTACAAAAAACACAACTTTTAACGAACGCTGGACTGGTGGATAACAAACCAGCAGCGGTAGATATTCGGTCTTCTACTGAAATACCCTGTTTTTTAATCTTAGGTTTTAGTTCAAATCCAGATAAGGCTAAATTAATTCTTTCTTCCGACTCTACTTCAGATTTTAAGAATTCCATCAAATTATCTTACCTATTTTTAGGTTCCGCGCCATCTATAAACTTAGAACTTCTTTGCCATGCCCTTAAAAATTCTTCTGGCATGCATGATTCTACTAAGGGGTATAACATAGCGGCACACTTTTCTGTAGTGACATTAAGAGTTTCAAGAGCTCTAATATGGGATTCTAAACTATCATAGAGTGAACACATGGAACTAGAGTTATTTCGTGAAGACGAATTCTTCAAAACTAATTTTAATAACTTTCGGATATATACTTCCACTAATAGATCTTCCCTACCAAATCTAGATTTCAAACTATGAATTACCTTGGCATAATTATCGCCGGTTGGCGGGAACGATTCTACGATTTCTCTGGCTCTAGAGCCTTTTACTGTAGCCTGAATAAGATATTGAAATTTATCAGACGGAACTATGTCTGAGTCTTCGTGTATTTTTTTTGAATTGGCACCAGAATTGTAACCAGTTTTTTATTTCACCATCAAATTTATACAATTCAAGATTCGGAAGTTTAAACTTCTTTTTAATATTAGCTTCACTAATACTAGAACTGTTATCTATATCATTAGAAGATACATTAATTAATTCATAAACGCTAACCTGTGTTTCAAGAAACTGTCGCACATAACTATCAGCTACTTCAGATTCTCCATCCAAATCGTCTGCGTTGTTTTCTATTTTCTGAAGAAGAATTTTATAGTTAAGCTCGATCAACTTTGTGTTTATCTTCTAACATCGATAAAGAAATCTGTAATTTCTTCTTATCCGGCGTATCTTCTTTTAATTCTTCTTTTATGGAATTTAGTTGTTTTGTAAAACCACTTTCTAACAGTTCCTCTTAATTTCACATTATCACTTAAATTTAAAGCCATCACTTTCTCAACAAGTCTTGTCTGCGGACGCCAATAAATGTCAGATAACTAATATGCACACCGGCATTCGAGGTTCTTTACTTGATTGAGAATTCAATAAAACTACGAAATTAATAAACATAAAATAGATGTCTCTATTCAAATTCAAAAACTATAACGTTTACACGTTTCGTTAAAAAATACTACTATTTACCTTATTCTATAGAGACCTATATTTACAATATTAAAAATCGCTTGGCTTTATCTTTTAAATATATTTATTCCACCAGCAACATCTTTGGAATACAAAACAATTCTACCAAAACATAAAACTCTTGTTGCCAACAACATCAAAATAGTATAAAGAAATAAAATAAAATAAATATGATAAAGTTGCTGAAAGCCATTGAGTTCGGTTGATTACGTGACAATTTAATCGTCAAGCATTACCATTCTCAAAATGACGTCAGCGTAACGCACGGGCACATTTTTCCTTTAAAATGTAGATAGACATTCAAATTTGAAGTCACGTTTGTCAGCTGCAACTTTGCATGTGAAAATTCATTCTTTTTACTTGCGATTCTAATCTCAGTACCAGCAAGTACAAAATCCAGAAATTGATGTCTTTTAGATGCATTCGTGGCAAAATATTTAGTTTTGTCTAAGAAAAGGATTATTTTCTTTTAAATATAGCACTTACTGAAGCATTACGCCAAGTGTCTCAAACTCGGTATCAGCGGAATGAAAATATATGAAAATGTAACATAGCTTTATAGGGAGGAAATGCGTGTTTTTTAAAGCGTGACGTCATTTTCTGTTCAGACTGAAAAAAAAATGTTATTTTTAATTATATTGAGAAAGTGGCATCAATAAGGATAAATAACCCCCATTACATTTTTCTTTTACTTTTAATAGAAATGGAGTACTTCTGTTGCCACAATTGCAAAATTGGTACTAAAAACTATAAAAAAAATTAATATCTCAAAAATAAATTGAGATACAGCTTTCAAACAAATTGCATTTAAAAGTACATTTTTTTCCTTATACGACGGTATAAGAACTGAAAATGTGCGATGTGTAGAAGTTTAAAATTTTTCAGTAGCGAAAATTGCAAAACGAAAATTCATTTCAAATTTGAAAGTGTTGCCATTCGCAGAATGACGTATGCGTTACACACAGATATGTTTGTCCTTTATGATACAGACTAGGTGGAAATTGCTCGTCAAACGTGGCAAATGAGGTGCGTTCGTACTATAACTAGTTTTATAAATATTTTTTTTACTACATATTGTACTGAATGTATATTTTAGTGCTCTTCATAAGTTCCTATCAATTTCATTCTGTTCGAAAGGCTGTAACATTATTAAAATGCACTTGAAATATTTTTTTCCTATTGGCCGTAATGTAACGGAAAACTTTTGACCCTCCCTGTAATTAAAGTACACACCCGATTTTCATAAAATTTGAAATGACCCGACAAAATTTTACATCAATTATATTTAAAATTTCAGACCATTCGGAAGGCTGTAACATCATTAAAATGCACTCGCAATAATTTATTCCCATTGGCCGTAATGTAACGGACAACTTTTGATTGTTCCTGTCATTAAACTATACATCCGATTTTCATAAAATTGGAAATGACTCGACAACATTTTGCAACAATTATATATTTAAAATTTCAGACCATTCGGTTGGGTAGTTTTTGCTCTGTTATGTGCGGACAGATGGACTGAACGACGATTATTGGTGCTACGTATTTATATAATTACGAACGCACCTAAAAATGCAATTTTGAAATTAATTGATAAAAATATTACGACTTAGGAAACAGGCGGATTTTTAAATATGCTTTTTAACTTCAATTTCCTGCAAGGCAAGGATTCTTCGACACATGAATATGGAAAGGGCTTTTTCATGTCTGAAAGATTTAAAAAAACCTTTCATATCTAGCATCTAATACAGAACGTTCCTTGTTAGCGTTGACTAATATCTAATTTCTAAGTAGTCAGCTATAGAGGTTTATTTCCAATAGCAAAAATGTTTCAAATTTTATTCTTCATACGTTGCATTTATGTCAAAATAATTATTCTTAATAAAGTTTTGAAATTAAAATTTTTATATTCGCCATGGAACCTGTAAGTTATATTTAAAAAACTTTCTTGCTGCTGTAACAAATAAAACTGTAAAAATTTCATTATTCTACGACCAAAATGTGTTAGTAAAAATAAGTATTAGCAAAATAATCATTAGCATTTTTATTAGTATTAGTATTATAATTAATAGTAATTAATATCAATTAATATTAGTGATTATCAGTAATAACTATAACTATAATAATTTTCTTTTATCCCTCTATTCTAAAATAAAGCAACTAACGCTACTGCTGTCATAATTCAATTTATAGTAACCATTTCACATTTTTGGCTTTTTCTGCAAAAATTACTGCATATAAAAACATTAAAACTGGTATAGCGAAAACATGAGCCGAGAAGCAGCGCCGAAACAGTCGCGCTTTAGCGTTTTCATTGAAAATTTCTCAGATTTTTTTTTTTTTAACCATTTGGAAAAATGGTTATTGTTCTCGTCAGGGTAGGAAATGAAAAGCATATCTGAAGGTTTTTGTTGGTTTAATCCGCATTTTATTCGTTTTGTGATTGGTCTATACAGTAATCTGTATTTCCCTTTAGTTTCAACAGAGATGGACAACAGAGTGTTGCCACTATGACAAAAAAGTAATAAAAACTACAAAAAAAAATTAATAACTCAGAAACAAATTGAGATACAGCTTTCAAACAAATTGCATTTAAAAGTACATTTTTTTCTCTACACGACGATGTAAAAAGTAATATTGTGGGATGTTTAGAAGTTTAAGAATGAAATTTCATTTAAAATGTGTCATCAGATTTCTTGGAAATTTGACAACGGAAAAGCCTTTTCCCGAACAGCCAATGAAATGCTTGGATAATACGCAAGTTTCAGGTGGATAATAACTAATGAAAATGAAAGAAAATGAATAACAGTTTCTGCCAAAGAGTTAATTTTAATTTGTAAGATTTTCACGTGCAAAAGAAAAATGGAATAAGCCAATTAAAAATAACAAAAAAGATAAATAGGACAGGAATGAATACATATAAACATTTCACACCAAATACGAGTCGCAGGCAATTTCTGTCGCTTGGAATTTTTACGTGTAATAACAATATTAATGTTTAATTCATGGCGTACGTAATGTATCATCAACTCCATGCGATTTTTTATGTCTTAAATTTTAGTCTTTGAAAAAATCATTTTCCAAATGGTCGTTGTAATTTGTTAAATTGCTTTTTTTTTTTTAATTTTTAGCAAATTATAATTTTACCTTTTATTATGCCGAAAATTTTGGGTAACTGAAAGGAAGTTTGGTTTATATTCTCGGAGGAGGAGAGGGGGGCGGGGTGTCACTCAAAGGGTTAAAGCTACTTATATAATATTAGATGTAAATTTCCAACTGGGCGAAAAATGTCCGGACCAGGATTCGAACCCGGGACCTCCCTGGCTGAAGCCGCCAGTGCTCTGCCATCTGAGCTATCCCGGACGATTCTGGTCGAACTCTTTCACCCAGCTAACCTTGATGATTACAGCATCTGGTCTGAAACCTGGTTCAGCTCAACAGAATAAATCTCAGGTAATGGAACTCCGGAAATCGCCGGATACGAAATTACACTAGATTAATATCAACACAATTATTCCAACTGGTAAACAAATCATATTAGATGTAAATTTCCAACTGGGCGAAAAATGTCCGGACCAGGATTCGAACCCGGGACCTCCCTGGCTGAAGCCGCCAGTGCTCTGCCATCTGAGCTATCCCGGACGATTCTGGTCGAACTCTTTCACCCAGCTAACCTTGATGATTACAGCATCTGGTCTGAAACCTGGTTCAGCTCAACAGAATAAATCTCAGGTAATGGAACTCCAGAAATCGCTGGATACGAAATTACACTAGATTAATATCAACACAATTATTCCAATTGGTAAACAAATCATATTAGATGTAAATTTCCAACTGGGCGAAAAATGTCCGGACCAGGATTCGAACCCGGGACCTCCCTGGCTTAATCTAGTGCTATTATATAATTTTATGTAGCGGACCAGTGACGATGTCTGTGGACCAGTAAACTCTGATGTTTACTAGTCCTTGGGACCAGTGATTTTTTTTTTTTTTTTTTTTTACTTCTACTTCTACTTCTCCGAACGTTTCAAAATTTTAGTAGGTGACGTGAATGTGGTCTGCAGATATACTCTAAAAATATTGTGTTGAAATACCGAAATCTAGTTATTTTTAGCATAGGAAAAAGATCGTCTTCCGGAGGCGCGAAGTGACCTACAGTCATGAATTTTTCCGAAAAGATTAAAATTCTTATTTTTCAAAACCGATTGCACCTTCGATAAGAGAAGGAAATAAGCTTTAAATAGATTTCATGAATTAGTATCTCTAAAATTGACCCCTAGGAGTGAGTTGCCGAAAGGGGGAAAAGCCAACCGCAAAAACGACCCTTTTTAATTTTTTTTTTTTTTTTTTTGTTCAAGGTGATAATAGGTTAACAACATTCTTTTTTTCGAGCTGATTGAGGCGTTTGAGATGTAAAAGTATGAGATTTAAGAAGATGTCTTTCTTTTTTTTGCATTTCAAACAGTTCAGCCGATAAACGTCAAGACAAATGGCCAAAAAAATCAGCATTTGGTTCTTCCCATCTACGCGATGAGTTTTTAATTAATATCCCGGCTAATTATGAATAAATTAAAAATCTGAGCCTTTAGGTGCAACAGGACGAGAAATTGCTTTGGATTATCCTCCCCGAAATTTTATGACTTCCATGTGCGCTAGATTTCTCTAGCCATCACCAACACATACACACACAGAGAGACAGGGAGATTCTTTTTATAAGTAGTATAGATTTTATAATTAATAAACATTTTATGTATTATTAAATATGGTTTTATGATGGAAAATAATTTAATCTAGAGAAAAACAAAAGCAATTCTTGCTGTAAAATTTTAAAAATTAAATTTTCATTTTTTTTTAAATGCAAGTTAATTTAAAAACCCTACTTATCTGTAATTTTTAGCTTTTTAACACTTTCCAACAAAGTTAAAAATGTTTATGACTTGTGTCCGTCTGTCCGTGCTCTAAATTGGGTAAATAGAGTCGGATTGTCATGTAATTGATATACGATATTGTGAATCATCATGGCATGTTCGGTATTCAAAATGAAGTGTGTACCATTCATGGTTCATTTACAAGGACACTCAAAAGTATTCCGTTACATTGTGGTCTATGAAGGAAATTCATTTATGGTGTATTTTAATAGTGTTACAATATTTAAATACAGTGAAACTTCTTTTAAAGGCCACCCCTATTCAAGGGCCACCTCTAAGGGTCGATATTTTTAGGAAAGAAAATTTTTCCCATAGACATAATGTTAAATTTACTCCTATTAGGGGCCGCACCTACCATAAAGGGAATTTATTTCACATGTGCCTTAAATCCTAAACAGATGTATTGAATTTCTGAACCAAAAAATAAGAGTTCAGCCAACAACTGCACTTGCAACAAAGAAGGCAAGGGGAGATGGAGATTATTTAGTAACATAATGAAATACCACAAACTTTTCCACAAGTGAGACAAACAAGTGTTCCCCACACTTTGTTTGACCTTTCAACCTGTAGGGGTTGGGTTGGAGGGGAAACTTGACTAACTTTTGTTGTGGCCACACAAAAGTTAACAGGTTATCTAGAAAAAACTGATTCCACATTTACTAAAACTGTGATTGCATATTGAAGCACAATTTTTGCACTGAAATTTTATGTTCGGGCTTATGTAAGATTTAAAATTATGGCACTTAAATCAAGCCAAAGAGTATTTTGGATTTGAATGACAAAATCAAAGTTCTTTATTATCATGATCAAAGAACAACTGCAAGAAAATTGGCTTCACAGTTTAATTGTAGCAAAAGTAAAATAAACAATATCGTTAAAAACAAAGAGAACTTACTGAAAGTATATCAGGATGGCGAGTGGTCAGGGAAAAACGCAGTCAAAAAAGGTGTTATATACCAGTATTTTGTTAAAGAGAAATTCGCCTTCTTTAATCCCTTTTATATTACTGGAAGTATTTTCTATAAGAAATTACTGGTAGTTTCCTCTTTTTTTTAGTTTGTTTTTCCCTGACCACTCGCCATCCTGTATATGCAGATTTTAAAAATCGCGGTATAAAAAGGAAGAGAAATGAAAAGTTTGGCCATCCCTATTCAAGGGCCACCCCTCATAAGGGCCGATTTTCAATGGAACGGCAGGTGGCCCTTACAGAGAGGTTTCACTGTATAATGAAATTTTTATACAGTATAAAGTTGCACTAGAAGATGGTTACTTCAGAATATGTATATGTAGCTCTTACAGTACGCGAACAAGGGAACTCAAAAGTATTTCGTTATAATTATGGTCTATGAAGGAAAATCGTTTGCGGCGTATTTCATGTTATTACTCTGATACAAACATAATACAATTGATGAATTTATGAGGTACACTAATACATGCTTTCAGTAGAATATGGGGTACAAAGCATTTATCAATCATTTACAAGGACACTCAAAAGTATTCTGTTACATTATGGTCTTTTATGGTGTCATTTATAAGTCATTTATGGTGTATTTTAACAGTGTTACAATATTTTAAATATAATGAAATTTTTATACAATGTAAAGTTGCACTAGAATATGTTTACTTCAGAATATGTATGTGTAGAACTTACAGTACGCGTACAGGGGAACTCAAAAGCAGGGCCGAAACTAGACTTTTTTCCACCCGAGGTAAACATGGATTTTGGCGCCCCGCTTCCGCAAAGTATATTTACAAAGAGATTTTACAAATTTTCTAATAGCCGACTTATTTTAAAATTTAAAATATGTAATACTGAACTACGTAATCTACAATGGCGGATCCAAGAGGGGGGGCGTCATGACTCCCCTCTGAACACCAACAAAAATATTCTAAAAATCATTTAAAAAATGAAATATACAGTAAAGTCCCGCAAAAAAAAAATTATGGCCATTTTTTCTCCCATTCTGACCCGAAAATCAGAGTTCTAACTTTTTACGACTGCTCTTTCATCTTCACCTAATTCATTTATAATGACTGTTTCATAATAATGGAAGCCATCAGTCCATCAGAAGGAAAGGATCCATTCCAAAGGTATAATCCTTCATTTGGCGCCCCTTCGTTCGCCCGAGGCACATGCCCCCTTTGCCCCCCCCCCTCTTAGTTTCGGCCCTGCTCAAAAGTATTCCATTATAATTATGGTCTATGAAGGAAAATCGTTTGCAGCGTATTTAACCTTATTACTCTGATACAAACATAATGAAATTGATGTGAATTTGTGAGGTGCACTAATACATGCTTTCAGTACAATATGGGGTGCAAAGCATTTATCAATCATTTACAAAGTCACACAAAAGTGTTCGGTTACATAATAGTCTATGGGGAAAATCTGTTCGTAGCTTATTTCAATTATGTTGCACTATTTCAAACATTATGAAAGTGATACATTACTGAGATTTACTAGTAAATGCTTGCCTTAGAATATGTTTGCATTGCGTTTATCGTCCATTTACAGGGACACGTAAAAGATTTTTGGATACAATACTGTATTCGATGTGTTCTCTATTAGGTATGATTGTTGAAAGTGCGTTTTTAGTTATAGAATGCGTTTTTAAGTTTAAATAAATTTTTGCATACTGCGTGGTGTCATGAATTTTATAGACCACATACTCCGCTGTACTAAAGAAGTCTGTTTCCGCCTACTGGTAGAAATTGCTGAGAGTGAATTTTCAACTGTTTTATGCATTTTCTTACAAAACTAAATTTCAGCATAGTATGTAGAATCTGTACAAATATATCAATCATATACAGAGTTTCACAAAAGAATTGGAGTAGTTTCCCAGCTATGGGCCCAAAGCATTGAAATCTGGTTTTCAAATGTGTCATACTTTTTTTTTTTTAAATGGCTAGTTAGGTTTCTTCTGTACCTTATTAAAAGGTGAAGTTTTGTTAAAGTAATCTGGAAGCGTTGGAAAGTGTTTCATAATCTATGCTTGATGCATGGTTTTTCTTTCTTGTTAAAACTTTTTTTTTCCATCCTTTTCAGTGTGTTCTATAACGGTAAGGATCGTATTTCCAAAAACTAAATTAGTTCACTTATCAGTGTTTAAAATATTTCATTGTTGCAGTTTCATAGCCAGTTTTCCTATTTTAGCTGATGTCGTTTGATGCATAACTAACTCCACTATTATTTTAACTCATATACAGTACCCAGCAAAGAAGAAATTGCTAGCCAGCAGCAAGATAGATGTTGGCAATGATGGAGAAATGCTGGCTAATGATCAACCACTGCATGACCATTGCTGGACAGCTTCAGCCAACTTTGCTGTTGGAAATCATCATATTAAATTCTGATGGGCGTCCGTTTTATCTCTTGCGCTGGCCCACCACACCATGGAAGTGCACGAACTTTTGCAGTATTATTGCTGGGATACCTTATGCTAGGTGGCGTAATTCATCTAAGTTAAAAAAAAATTCACTAATTGTAATTTTTATTCAAATATTTTAATCTGAAGTCTAAAAATATTTAAACAATTACGTTTCAAGTTTAACAAATAATAATTTATTAGACTTTTAAATATTTTATCAAGTATATATTAAAATAAGAGTTATTTTTATCAGCTACAAAGGATTTCGGTTTTCGTAATTTACACAGTTGAGAATCAATCAACGTATAAAATATATAGGATTACGAAATATACACGAAAACCGAGCGCGGTGTTGTTTGCCAACATGCAACAAAGTTCCATATCGGGAGGGTGACCACATGGAAACAGCTGCCAAGTTCAAATACTTGTATAGACATTTCTATTATAGACACTTCTATATCTGTTTGTGAAACTAGATCATAGAAAAAAGGGCCATTATTCTATAATACTATTTATATAAGTTTCTTTATAGAATTCTATAAGAAATTTTTGTAAGGAAAAGTGCTGGGCTAGCAAAGGAATAGCAGTAGGATAGGTTCTAGCACTGCAGGAAAAGTTCTGGATTGAAGTAATGTGATGGCATACCAATGATGACCTGCTGTTGGCCATTACTGATGGGCCAGCTGCATTCCGCACGGACACTTTTGTACTGGTTTAAGTAATGGCACCATTGCACTTTACCGCTGATGGCAGTGCTGGCTGCCATCTTTTTTCCAGCTGATGGCCCACTATTCTTTCTTTGCTGGGTAGTATCTATAAAGAATTTTTGGCTATTAATTACCTGTGACCGGCTAACGACAAAATGCCTTTAAATTAATTTATTGATTCATTAATGATTTATATTATTTAATTAAGTTCTAAAAATATTAAAATGTTATATTATCATGAGCATATTTTTTTTTTTTATTCTAGCCTATCAAGAAGTGTGTAAAACATTCATTACGAAATTCTATCTTTACATACAAAAACCAATGGAGTTATGAATAAAGAGGGGGTGACGTATAGTGTATTGTCTACCAGTTGTAAATGAAGTAACTGAGGAGGTTGTCACAAGATGGCGGCTGTTTATTTTGTTTTGTTTTGTTTCTGTTTTAGGTAGCTTTCTTTACAAAAAAGCTACCTATTGAAGCCGTTCGGAGGAAAGCGATTTCAAAAAATTTTGGTATATTTTCATCGATCATGACCCCCAGACCCCGAAACCACCCTCCGTTCAAAATTGATATATATATATATATATATATATATATATATATGACCTATGTCACACTGTAACTCCCGAAATTATGAACCGATTTCAATGTAATTCGGTGTGTACATAGTACATACCAATGTCTCGACCTAGTTTGTTGGCCAGCTTCATCCGCCGTTTTGTTTCAAAATAGCGGCCATTTAAAATTTTTTAAAAAATTTTAAACTTGAAATGTAGTACCAAAAAATTAAAAATGGAAAAATATTTTTTTCTTATGTATTTGACCTTTATACAAAGATTCCGGAGCAGTTTTTGTTTCGTCTATATCTTACAAAATGGCTGAGTTATAGCATTTTGAATTTCTAGCGTAGCTGACATTTTGAAACGTCCTGAATTTTGTCACGCGATAAAAGGCGTATTTATGAACCGATTTGGATGTAATTCGGTGTGTACATAGTACATACCAATCTCTCGACCGAGTTCGTTGGCCAGCTTCATCCGCCATTTTGTTTCAAAATGGCGGCCATTTAAAAAATTTTTAAAAATTTTAAATTTGAAATGTGGTACCAAAAAATTGAAAATGGAAAAATATTTTTTTCTTATGTATTTGACCTTTATACAAAGATTTCGGAGCAGTTTTTGTTTCGTCTATATCTTAAAAAATGGCTGAGTTATAGCATTTTGAATTTCTAGCGTGGCTGACATTTTGAAACGTCCTGAATTTTGTCACGCGATAAAAGGCGTATTTATGAACCGATTTGGATGCAACTTCGTTTATACATAGTACATACCAATGTCTCGACCGGGTTCGTTGGCCAGCTTCACCCGCCATCTTGTTTAAAAATGGCGGCCATTTAAATTTTTAAGAAAAATTTAAATTTGAAATGTGGTACCAAAAATTGAAAATTGAAAAAATATTTTCTTCTTATGTGTTTGACCTTGATAAAAAGATTCGGGAGCAGTTTTTGTTTCGTCTATATCTTAAGAAATGGCTGAGTTATAGCATTTTGAATTTCTAGCGTGGCTGGCATTTTGAAACTTCCTGATTTTTCTCACGTAATAACAGGCGTATTTATGAACCGACTTAGTATGAACCTTGGTGTGTACATAGTACATACAAATATCTCGACCGAGTTCGTTGGCCAGCTTCATCCGCCATCTTGTTTCAAAATGGCGGCCATTTAAAAAAATTAAAAAATAAAAAATTTTAAATGAGATACCAAAAAATTGGAAAATGAAAAAGATTTTTTTTGTATGTGTTTGACCTTAATACAAAGATTCCGGAACAGTTTTTCTTTCGTCTATATCTAAAAAAAAATGGCTGAGTAATAGCATTTTGAATTTCTCTTGTGGCTGACATTTTAAAACGACCTGATTTTGGTCACGCGATAACAGACGTATTTATGAACCTATTTGGATGTAACTTGGTCTGTACATAGTACATACGAATATCTCGACCGAGTTCGTTGGCCAGCTTCATTCGCCATCTTGTTTCAAAAGGGTTGCCATTTAAAAAAATTAAATTTAAAATTCAAAATGAGGTATTAAAAATTGGAAAATGAAAAAGATTTTTTTTATGTGTTTGGCCTTGATACAAAGATTCCGGAGCAGTTTTTGTTTCTGAAAATTTGTTCTTTTGTTGATATCTTAAAAAATGGTTGATTTATAGCACTTTGAATTTCTAGCATGGCTAACATTTTGAAACGATCTTGTATTTGTCACGCGATAACACACGTATTCGCCTATTTCGATGTAAGAAGGCATGTGGATAGTATACATCAACACCTCGACCAAGTTCGCTGGCCAGATTCATCAGCCATCTTGTTTCAAAATGGCGGCCATTAAATTAAAAATATATATATATATTTAAAGTGAGGTGCAAAAAAATTAGAAATCGAAAAAGGTTTCTTTCTTAAGTATTTGATCTTGATATAAGGATTCAGGAGCATTTTTTGTTTGTCTTTACCTTAAAAAATGGCTCAGATATAGCAGTTTCAATTTCTATTGTGGGTGACATTTTGAAAAATCTGATTTTTTGCATGCGACAGCACTCCTATATATTAACCGATTCCGATGTGAGTGAGCATGTGCACAGCAATTACTAAGGTCTCGACCAAGTTCACTGCTTAGCCTCATCCACCATGTTGTCTTAAAATGACAGGCACTTTAAGAAATTGCCGAATTTGGCAGCCAAATATAAGTTACTTTAAAGAAAAGCAGCTTGGATAAAGCTGACTAATTTCGCGAAATTCTGATTCATTATATTGATAAAAATTAGTATTGAATCTCCTATATTCGGTGTCCACTAAATTGAGCTTCGTGTGTTTGCATGATATAAGTTGGCTTTTTTTAAATAAGGATTATGAAAGCTACCTCTTCCTCCCGGCACTGGCCGGAAGGACTTTTTTTTTTTTTTTTTTTTTTTTTTATATCAACAGTTTCTGATTACCGCGGGGCAAACTTCTACCAATAAAGTTGAATAGAAAATTTCGTCTTATTTAAGTGCCTTATTCATGCAAAATTTTTCTCGGAAGTATGGTAAAAATTTCTATTTGTTTTTTCTGGTGGCAGTTTACCCAGGTAATATAATTATTAAACAAAAACATAATTTGAAGAACAAATTTTAAAAAAAAATTATTTCCTACATTGTTTAAGCCCGAGAAGGGACAGATATTAAGATGTTTCATTCAATTAGTTTACATTTAATGTTAAATTTTTCTAACAAATTAGTTAAGCCAATTGAAGATTAAAAAATAAAAATAAAATTCATACAATATGATACTTAAAACACCCTAAAAAATTAGATTCCGTTTAAATGAAATCGAAATAAATCTTAGACTTCTTCCATTTTTAATTGAAAATATTTGTATTGCAGATTTTGCATTATGTTTATGACAATTGTGTATAAAATGGTAAGATGCATGCAAAATACAAAACTTTAAAAAAAGTCTAAGATTTATTTCGATTTCTTTTGAACGGAATCTAATTTTTTGGGGTGTTTTAAGTATCATATTGTATGAATTTTATTTTTATTTTTTAATCTTCAATTGGCTTAACTAATTTGTTAGAAAAATTTAACATTAAATGTAAAACTAATTGAATGAAACATCTTAATATCTGTCCTTTCTCGGGCTTAAACAATGTAGGAAATAAATTTTGTTTGTATTTTTTAATTTGTTCTTCAAATTATGTTTTTGTTTAATATGTCAAGTTTTTTAATAACTACTGCACTCAGACGAACGCCTTTCAAAATTAATGGAGAGTATCATCATCAGGTGTTGATGTATGCGGTATTGCATCACAATGCGGGATGCAGTTTACTAATGTGTAATTCAAAATGTTTCACCATTGTAGTAATGCAGGTCGCGGTAATTTGGACAAAAACTTCCAATCTGAACGTAAAAAATCTATAATCAAAACATAAAAAAATTAACCTAATTTAAATTTAGATACTCTATTTCCCACTCAGGAACGCTATGAATGTAAATGTAAATTGTGTTGGATCCTTACTGCTAATATTTAACAATATTATAGCTGTGATACAGTAAAAAATAAAAAATAAATTTTTACTTAAATTTTTAAGCCCTATTCTCTCCCAAGGAGTGATGTAAACACATCAGAAAATTATTACCTAAGTTTAACTTGGGGAAAATTGTTCTCATCTCGGAAAAAAAATACACTTTAAAATTTAAGTTATGTAATTCCCCCCTAAGTTCGCTACCTTGAGTAAAAATAGCTATCCACTAGAAACTTTTTACTAAAATATAAACTTGACCAAAGCAAAAACTTATTCTGAAAATATCCTTTTTATTTCCACTATGACGCCATATTCACCTTTTTAATTTTTGAGAAAAAAAAAATAGCTCAATTTAACATTTTACGTGAAAATCTTTCAACTAAAAAGAAATAAATTATTATTACGGCTTTTGAAATTTTTGCAACAATGAAGTAAAAATGTTACATTTTCTATGAAAAATGTCCGTTGATTTTTCAATGAAAAAAGCGAAAATTGGAATTATTAAGAAAAATATTTGAATAATGTAAAAATAAATTGGCCCATGTTTCTCTCTGGATTATAATTCACCCATACGCAAAGGCATTTTACCATTCGTTTTGACACTGACGTCAGGCAATCGTTTTTGCACTTTAAATTTATAATATCATTAAAATTAGTAAAGAATAAAAAATGAGTGTCATCAGGGACAAAAAGGTGGGAAGAAAAAATGAAAAAGTTACGATCTCCATAGGCTTTTCCATGTTAAATTAACATTGAGAAGTGACACCGGAAATAAATAAGTATTGCGCTGCCGCGCAGTACTTAAATTTTCACTGACGATGGCAGGAGTTTGTTTAGGTTGTCTTGTCACAATAATGGAGTTATGAATAAAGAGGAGGAGACATATAGTGTACTGTCTACCAGTTGCGAGTGAAGTAACTGAGGAGGTTGTCACAAAATGGCGGCTGCTTTTTTAAAAATTTGGATCTATCAGTTTCAAAATACCGCCGGGGAAAACTTCTCACCAGTATAATTGAATAGAAAATTTTGTCTTATTGAAGCGTCTTATTCATGGAAATATTTTCTCCCAAATATTTTCTGATGTCAGTTTGACAGGGAAAACAATAAGATTGCATGACCGGTTGTTACAATAGGCCAGGAACGAAGGGCCTAACTACTAGGGTGGAGCGTAGAATAAAAATTTTTGAATTCAAATTCGGCCCGGTATGCGAAAGGTGCGTATTGTATTGCTTATTATGTAAAAAAAATTTCCGCCCCCTGAATTGATATCTTCATGCGCCCCAAGGGGCGCGAATTCCTCGAATTTTAGTTAAATTACGCTAATTTTCCTGAATTTTATTAGCTATTAAAAAAATTAATTTGTTATTCTCCCTTTGGGGATTCAATGCTATTATGTCCCCTTATCATATGTAAAAAGTTTCAAAACCCTTGAACATCATCTTCGTGTGCCCCAAGGGGCACGAAATTCCCCAATTTTAGCTAAATTACGCTAATTTTCCTGAATTTTAATAGCTATTAAAAATAATTAATTTGCTAATGGCCCATTGTGGGTACAATGCTATTATGTCCCCTTATCATATGTAAAAAGTTTCAAATCCCTACATCGTCCTCTTCATGCACACCAACGGGATTAAAACATTATTAAATTTGACTTGTTTTAGGTCTGCTTGACGATACTGTTACATAATAAAAATCAAGATTTACACAAATTTTTATTAATTTCGGCTATATATGTTCCTTTTCCATATTTACATTTAACTCCACAGTTTTAATAAGAATCAAATAATTATAATCGGTAAGTGTAATATGATTTTTTAAACCTTTTGAGTTTGTACATTGTAATCGCGTTTTTTGTATGAAAAGTCTCTCTCCTGGAACGTGACTCAATTTGAGTCCAAATGTATCCATCACTTCTTTCATATCACATACTGCTTCGGAGGCCTCTGTTACAACTTTAACAGTTCTCTCAGTTGCTTGTAGGTCTTGGCAATTTTAACACGATTGAAAGAGGTTGAATGATCCCTGCACCTAGTGCACCATACTTGAACCTTTCAATTTCTTCTGTCCCCAATCTCCGTGTAATTAGAGTCTCCATTCGTCCTTTCACACCCCTCTCTAATTTTTGATTCCCATCAATTGAATTGACAGTCTTTTGTTTCACAATTTATTTTTGGAACCGTAATCTTCCTGAAATTCCTGTTTTGTAGATGACTTTGCTGCTGGCTTTGATATCATCCACGATGCTGATGCTGATACTTCTGAAATAAAGTAAGACGGAAACGTAAAAAGTTAAGGCAGGATATATCATCATCACAGTGGATGGAATTTTTGATTAACTACAATGTTTTTTTTTATGGCCGTAAGGAGAATAGGTTGTTTCACGAAAAAATAGGAAATTATTTCGAATCATCGTAAGAAATGAAGAACACATATCACTGTTACAAGCGCCCGTTTCTGTTTATATTGAAGTTCTGTTTATATTCTGTTTATATTAATTCCATGTATCTGGAGTCTGATTTGAGGGATATTATTGACGTTCTGATCCAGAGAAACAACTATTTCTCTCATGAGGAAAACTCCTTGCTATGTTAGCAGATGATAGGAAGTATAGTAGGGAACTTGTATTTAGACGCATAAAAGTAGAAAACAATGAGAGCCAGCAAAGAAGACCGCTACAAAGCAGGAATAAAAGGAAGTTTAGGGTTCCAAAAATAGATTTTGCAGCAGCGGACTATGTCAATTTAATTGATGAAAATCAAAGATTAGATAGAGATGTGAAAAAACGAATGGAGACTCCAATTACCAGGAGATTGGGGTCAGAAGAAATTGAAATGTTCAAGAATGGTGCACTAGGTGCGGACACTGAAATTCTTTTAAACCTGTTGAAATCGCCATGTCAAACACAAGTAACTGAGAGAACTGTTAAATTAGTAACATAGCCCTTGGAATCAGTATCTAGATATGAAAGAAGTTCAGGGTAAATTGGGACTCAAATTGAGTCATGTTCCAGAATGAAGACTTTTGATACAAAACGCGATTACAAAGTACAAACTGAAAGTATTAAAAAACTCATAGTACTGTTACCTATTATAATTATCATTTGCTTATTAAAACTAAGGAGTTAAATGTCAACATGGAAAAGGAATATATATTATATCATACTGTAGTCGAAATTAATAAAAATGTCAAACATTTATGTATATATTGATTTTTATTATTTAATAATATATTCAAGTAAACCTGAAATAAGTCAAATTTTGTCAGATTTCATAATGTTTTAACCCTGTTGGGGCGCATGAAGATGATGTTCAAGGGATTTGAAACTTTTTACATATGGTAAGGGGACATAATAGCATTGTATCCACAATGGGCCAATAATAAATTAATTTTTTTAAATAGCTATTAAAATTCTGGAAAATTAGCGTAATGTAGCTAAAATTCGGGGATTTCGCGCCCCTTGGGGCGCTTGAAGATGATGTTCAAGGGATTTGAAACTTTTTACATATGGTAAGGGGACATAATAGCATTGTATCCACAATGGACCAATAATAAATTAATTTTTTTAAATAGCTATTAAAATTCTGGAAAATTAGCGTAATTTAGCTAAAATTCGGGGATTTTGCGCCCCTTGGGGCGCTTGAAGATGATGTTCAAGGGATTTGAAACTTTTTACATAGGGTAAGGGGACATAATAGCATTGTATTCACAATGAGCCAATAGCAAATTAATTTTTTTTAATAGCTATTAAAATTCAGGAAAATTAGCGTAATTTAGCTAAAATTCGGGGATTTCGCGCCCCTTGGGGCGCATGAAGATATCAATTCAGGGGGCGGAAATTTTTTTTACATAATAAGCAATACAATACGCAAATTTCGCACACCGGGCCAATTTTGAATTAATTTTTTTTTATTTTACGCCCCACCCTACTAACTACCGCAAAAGTAAACTTACACCAGTTCTGTTTAAAATCTTTTGCTGTCATTATTTATTATTGAAATTTTGCATGAATAATAACGCCTTTAAATACGGTAAAATTTACTGGTGGAAGCTTCGATCGGAGGTAATCAACCCTTGCGAAAACGGTTACAGTTGAAGCTTCACTATTTTAAGGATATGTCAATTCCTGTTTATTAATAGTTCCATGGTCACAATATGGCGGAAACGCAGGGCCTGACTATCGCGAAGTAAACTTTCACCAATAGAAATGACTATGAGTTTTTGCCATAATTTATGACTGAAATTCTCCATTAATAAGGCGTTTAAATAAGGAGAAAAATTCTATTTAAATTTACTGGTGAAAATTTTCCCCGGAGGTAAACAATTCCAGCGAAAGCGATTACAGTTGCAGCTTCATTATTTTAACGATAAGTCAGTTCCTCTTTATTCGTAGTTCCATGCAAAAGTCAGGTTAAGTTAAATAAAAGAGTGTAAGAACACAGTAAAAATTATTATTTACTTAGCATTTTATTTTTTTTAAATAAACTATTTTTACTACTGAAAATCCTATCCTTAATTATATGAAATGCAACCTTAAGAATCATCCAAAAAATAGAGTCAATTGAAATGTACTCGTATATGTTGGAAGTTTTAGTATTTTAATCCAACTAATATATTGAAAAAAAAGAGAGAAAAACATATTTAAAGACTGAAACTGTGATACATTCTAAAGGTAAAAAGAATTTTTCACATATTTGCAGTCATCGGATCTTTAGATAATTTCGCCAGAATATACAAGGGATATCTAAATACATTTTAAGCACAAAATTGGAAAATTGACATTTTCGTCATTTTTCACAAAGGGAAGGGGAGCGTATCCTCTCAATACTAGACTCCTGCACAGTCGGGTACCCGAAACTGAATTCTGCTAAAAGTTAACCTGAAACTCGACCCTAACCTACAAAAATAATTTGGTCAACCCGAAGAAATTCGACGCATTTCAACCGGAAACCTAAATAAACACGAAATATTTAAACCAGAACGTGAACTTAAACTTACAGAAAAATAATCCATATTTTAATATAACTATAGAAAAGTGGCATTAAATTACATCTCTAATATCAATTTTATAGGTTTCGTATAAAAATGAACATTTATACACTCAATAATATTAAAGTATATAGTTTTTGCAATTGAAAAAGATATAGTTTTTTTTTCTTTTTTTTAAAAAAAAATCCGTTCAACACGAAACATTTAAAGTCAACCTGAACCGAACCCTACCTTCAATGAAAAATGTTAGCCTCAACCCGACCCGATCCATAAAGTTACCCGACCAGACGCTAAACTCTACTTAATACTTCATTGGAAAAAAAAAAAATGTAGGATTCTTTCCCTTCAGATTATTCCTGATTAAAAACCTGTTAAACGTACAGTTGTTTTTTCTTTCTAATGCTAACACTTTTTCTTTTAAATAGCATTTTCTTTTTTCATAGAAACATTTATCCTACATCTAGAAAAGCCATATGACTTTATTCGTTGAAAGACTGGAGCAAAAAAAAACTTTTTTTTTCTTTTAAGTTAACCGTTTTCAGTTTAAGACCTTGTCGGGGAGTAAAGAAGTAAATCGGAAACCAGAAAAGTAAACGAATGTTTTTTACACTGTTAAAAAAAAAACTAATGTTTCGTAATCAACGAAACTATAATATAACCACGAATGAAAATATATAATAATCTCTTATTCTCTTTAGAAACCTCGGGAGCCACTATATTTTCGATATTTAGAGAAGAGTTTGTAAAAACAAAGTTTTTTTTGGTGCCACTGACTTTCAGAAACCTTTCCCAGTTGTTTTCAGAGTACATTAATCAGTTTTCTCAAACCGGAATATTCGCTTTTAGGGTTGTACGAATTCTCAATTAAGTGGGTAGGATACTTTTGAACACGCCGAAAAAGTAAAAATATCACTATGTTCCAAGTTTCGAAACTTGTGTAATAAGTCAAAAATAAAAATAAAACTTCATTTAAATATAAAGCTCATATTTAAATTTATATTTTAAAATATATATATATATATATATACTTGAAAATTCATAAATAAATATTGAAATGATAAGTTTAAAAATATATGATAATAAGGGGAAAAAATCTTGCGCGCATGATAAAATCGGAAAATATGCTTATAAAGAGAAAATTTTGGTGAAAATAAATACATAATATCCTTTATACTAAAACCAGAACATTTGTAAAAAATATTGTCTAAATTAAAAAATTAAAAATTTTCATTTTTTAAAAAATATTTTCAAAGAACAAAAACAGAAAAAAGTAAAATCATACGTTTTTCTGGTTTTAAGTTGTAGATAATACAGAAATGAATATGTGGTGAAATTTTCTCTTGAGTGTCATGCATATTTTTTGCACGCAGTATCAAAATTCATCGTTTTGAATAAGCGCAACGCAAAGTTTAATTGTCTTATGTAGTCTTAATAGTATGTAGTCTTATTAAAACTGCCATAATTAGTAAACTAATGAGAATTTTTTAATTCGGTTATTTGCATATCATCGTTCAGAAATGATTACGAAATCAAAATATGTATTAAAAAGAATTCGAAAATTTTGAAGGTTTAAAGGTGTTACACTCCTTTAAATATTTTCAGCTGTGTAATTGAATTTCTAAATGCAAGATTAACAAAATAATACCGTCTACTTTGGTCCTTGCGGGGTTACGTTGGTCCATCCCATAAAAAAAAGTTTTCATTCTTTCTATTAAACAAACAATATAAGATAATTTGGAATTTTTGCCCTTGAAAAATATTTTATACCCTACTATAGGGTATTTGAATAGTTTGGAGGTAATTAAAAATTTTTTAGTGGCAACACTGGATGCGTTTGTGAACAACTGTTTTCGCGTGTAAATTTTAACCGTCCAAACATTCTATTGTGAAACAATCTGGATAAGAGTTATAAATAAGGCAAGTGTCAAAATATTACCTTCAGTAACCTGTAACCCATGTGTGATCATAGTTTTTTCTTTAACTTTTTATTTTGACAGGAAATGGTTACGTTTTCATAAAGCTAACATGAAAACTAGTATTTCGGGGCTACTTTGTGCCAGGCCTTTTTTGGTCCGAAAATAGCTCCAATTACTTAGAAATGCCTTTTATACAAACAAATCTCTTAAAACATGTTTTAAGTAACATTTTTTTTTTTCAAATGTTACTGTAACAAAATGTTATATTAATTGTTTTTGTTCCAGTTGCTGAGGATAACATAATGAAAAATATTTCTCATTTATTTAATATTGACAATTGGTTTATTGTGTTTAAATGTAAAAAAAAAAAAAAAAAAAAAAAAAAAAAAAAAAAAACATTTGTTTATCTAGTTTGCAGTGTTAATTTATTAGCAAATGCTGTTGCGTTGCAAGGGGGTTTCAATAAAAATGTTCATTTACAAACGAAACGTATTCATTTTACACGAAACTAAGTGAATGGACCAAAGAAGCCCCCAACAGGGGCTACTTTGTTCCAAAACTTTAAAAATAGTTAAATAAAAAACTAAAAAAATTCCTCTTTAAAACCACACAATTTACTTCGTTGCTTCATGTTAATTGTTTACAGCTCCATTTCGACGTTGAAAAATAATGTATAATATTTTTTAATAATGGAAAAGTGAGTGGAACCAGGAAAAAGTTGCCCAAAGTGGCCCCGGTTGACGGTGTTATTTTTAGTGCTGTTAACGTAACATGTTTGTTTGTAAAACAGGTTTGTTGCACATAAAATGCTTACTGTAGAATAGATAGTATCCGAAAAACCTATATTCCGAGTTGAGAAAAATAACACACTATAAAACTACTCGGAAACATTTCCGAAAATCAGAGGCAGCAAAAGAATTTTTCTTTTTACAAATGCTTCTTTAAATCTGGAAAACATTGGTTCCCGAAATGTCTAAAGATAAAGAACGCTTTTCGGTATCATCAGTAACGCCGGAAAGGATATTGTATACTTCTGTTCGTAGCATAGACTTCTCATATAATTATTTTTACTCTTCTACGTATTTTAACGCTGAAGTTCGTCGTTACACTACATTTTACTTGATTAACGTCTGTCTTTTTAACACTTCCCAACATAGTTGAAAAGTGTTTGGGGCATTCTCACAATCTTTTGACTATTCTATATTTTCCTGTCCCTGAATAATAATTTTTATTTTTGTACATATCGCTCACCCGCAAGAAAAGTGACACATCTCGCAAAAATTCATTTTGCGTTTTATTCCACTAATAGGTCTGTCATAGGTGCGTCTTGCTACACAAAAAGTTTCATAAGTGTAGGTATGCGGAAAATCACTTTATTGCGCTATATGTCTATTTGTGACCACAGACGGGGGGTGGATTGTGTGGGGAGGGAAAATTACCCAGCCCTCCAAACCTCATCCTACGTCTTCATTCTTAAGGGGTCTCAGGACTCTTAAAACCTTAAAATTTTCGAAATTTTAATTTTTTTAGATGTTAAACTCCTATCTTTTCTGAACATTTTGACATAATTGTTTCCTTGAAATTCGTATTAGAACTGAAGTTATGGCTTTTACATTTATACACGTTCAATAGCTGAAACGTCGTTTCGGAAACTTTGAAGCCATTTTTCTCCAAATGACGTTTTTGGGCATAACGCGCACGATATCTCAAAAACTTATGAATATTTTTTCATAAAATTTTCAAAACAAATATTTCATGTTAGTCTGTATAAACTGAACCTAAAATTTCCTTTTTATAGTTCAAAACAATATTTTTTTAGGTGATTATACTGTTGAAATTTTCTTAATTTTGCATTAGCTAAATACAACTTTGTATTAAAAATATAAAAAAGCTTTAAATACAAATTTATTTAGGTTCAGGGTAATTATTACAATATGAAGTATAAGTAGGCACCAAAATTTTCATTTTAGTTGCAATACTTATTTTGTAATCGTGCGCGTAAGGTGTTATGCCGATTTTTTGCTCGTCAAATGTCTAACAGTTTGGAGTACCCTGTAAATGCTAATTCTGCATCTTCCAATTTTTTAAATACATGAAATGAAAGAACATACTTATATGTTTCATCCCAATTAAAACTGTGTCTTAAAATCAAATACATTTTAAGATATTAAATGTTGAAAATGGTCCTTTTTTTTTTATTTTTTCCAATTTTAAGAGTCCTGAGACCCCTTAAGGGTTTTATGCTTTGATGCACGTTTTCATTCCTGCATGCAGAGCTAAGTGCTAAAATTTCATGTTACAATAAAAACATGCAAATTTTCTTTTGCCTCTCCTGTAAAATTGTCGAGATGTGTCACTTTTCTTGCGGGTGAGCGATATTATTAAGTCTCTTTTTATTCCTTATACTACTGGAAAACATCCCATTGCATGACTGCATAACATTATTAACGAGATAAATAAGTTTTGGACGATGTTGGGGGTCCAGATAATCAGGAAACTCCTATACCGTTCCGTGACCCTGATGCTGATTTTTAAGTTTGAAGCTGTCTGTATAAAATTGTTTCAATAAAAGTAATTCTATGTATTTTTTTTTTTAGAAACTGGGACTATTATTTTATATAAATATGTAGCAAAAAATTAACCTGCACACATTTTTAGGTTTGTTATTATTATTATTGCATATTACGTTTTGCGTATAAATTCTATAGATCATATACAGGGCTTCAAAAAGATCTCAAGTACATTTCCATTTAATGACGGAAATTTCTGGAAGGGGGTTTTCAACTGTGCTATGAGTTTAATTGAATACTCTTTTTCATACCAGGTAATATGCATAAAAATGTATAGATCATATTCAGAGCTGCACAAAAAAGTTCGGATATTTATCCGACTATTGGTGGTAATTGAAGAAATTCGCTTTTCGAATGTGTTATGCATATTCTAAATTGTTTATTTAGACATGAACTTTCACCATAATAGACTGTAAAGTTTTGTTACAGTTGTTTGAATGTGTTGGAAAGTGTGTCATAATCTATGCTGACTGCATGATTTTTTTGTTCTTGTTTTACAAGGTATTGCGTTATGTACAGTCGTGGGAAAAAAAAGTAAACACCTTCTACTAACTCCTCAACAAATTATTGTAGAAGAAAGTTACTGGTACCAAACTATTGGAAATAAGCGTGCTTTTAGATTAGCGTGCTTTTAGATTCTACAGTCTGAACGGGGGTTGCCGAGCGTAGCTTGCAGGGGGCAGAGCCCCCTAGTATTTGTATAAACTCTAGATTATATTAATTTTTAATCGTAATTTTCGTATGAAAAATGTCTTTTACATTTTCTAAAATTAGTTTCCTGTGATGTTATTGGTTTTTACTTGTAATGTACTGTCTTGGAAAAAAAAATAAACACCCCCTACTAACTCTTCAACAAATTACCGTAGACGGAAGTTACAGGTACCAAACGACTGGAAGTAAAGTCTACTTTTAAATGATGTATATAAAATTTGCTTAGGGGGCCATCTACATAATTAAACGAACCCAAACTTCATTTTTTTCAATGGCAATACTCAATCTCAACAAGATATTTCAAATCTTCAGTTCAAACTATGCCCAGACGCCAAATTTCAAGTTATTTGAATGATAAGTTTTTGAATTATAAACATTCAAAATTTAGTGCTTCTAATGTTAAATTACATTTTCATATTTTTATTAATATCTCCTGAAATTATACTCCTAATACGCTAATTTTTTGCATAGCAATAATACTAAAATACCCAAACATAAATACGTTTGCAATTTTTATAATTTTATGATATGAATTATGAATTATGAAATTAATATTCGAAAAAAATATTAATTGCAACCTACATTTTTTTTCACGGATTTAGATTTATTAAGCCCTACTTTATGGAAATCCAAAATTTCACATTTTTCTTTCAAGCAGTTTTCAAATTATGCTTAAAAAAAGGCAAAATTTTGGTTTAAGATGATAGAAGTGAGTACATATTTCAAATTTCTTATGCTATTCTGTAATCTATAGCAATCTTCAATAACTGCTTGAGTGGCGCTTAAGATGCCTTGATCAAGAAGTGGGGTCTCACGGTCAACAATCGTGTACGGAACTTCAATTTAGATACACCCTCTAACATAACGCTGGTTTTAAAATAATTAATTTCTCGGAAACTTATCGTACGAATTGCATAAAAGTTTGTTTTTAGGCTAATTGAAGAGTGTAAAGTTCATTTATGCTGTCAGAATTGTGCACTGCTATTGAAGAAAACAAAGTTATGATTCGTTTTAATATGTAGATGGCTCCCTAAGCAAATTTTATATGCATCATTTAAAAGTAGACTTTATTTCCAATCGTTCGGTACCAGTAATTTTCTTCTATGATAATTTGTTGAGGAGTTAGTAGGGGGTGTTTACTTTTTTTTCCACGACTGTACAAGTGGCAATATATCAGGCATCTTTTACCCATGTTCGATTGCGTGATATTTTTAAGGTAGAACATGGTCAAATACCATTCAAAATAATTAAATTTTAAAGCAAAACATTTTACTCCCGATAATTGAAAGCGTATATGATTAACCAACTCTTTATCCCATTTTATAGGAGTCAATATTGTATTTCTTATTGATAGGGGCCTTGACATAACGCAGTCATAAAAAAAATGAAATTTTGTGGCAAGTAACATAAACAGTCTCGTAAATGAAACTGCAACCAATGAAACAAGTAGGAAATTCTACGTCGTGGCAAATAACTCGTACTATAATTAGTTTGATAAATATTCACATCTTTGTGTAATAGCTATAGCATTCTTATGCAAAAATGCATGAATACAAAACTTATTACGATTTTATATGTTAAATTCAGTAATACGGAAATAATAGGACTCCATCTTAAATAGGACGTCATCACCATGGGAATCTAGAATCATGACCTATCATGGGATACCATTGAATTAATTACGTATGATGGGATTTAATAGAACGAAGAAAACTTTTATTAATATATTTTTATGTTTTGATTCGATTTTCATAAAATCTGAAATGACATGTCAAAATTCTTCAACAATTCTATATATTAAATTTCAAACCATTCGGTTGAATACTTTTTGCGCTGTTATATGTAAACAGACGGACAGATGGATGGGCGTACCAAACGACGACTATATATGCTACCTTTTTATATGATTGCGAGTGCACCTAAAGAGGAGGGCCAAGTAAAATCGTGGAGATCGTCGAATCTGTCTTCGTAAAACCAAAAAATAAGTCTTTGAGAATTGCATTATAATAGTATATTTCAGATGGCATTTAATGTGAAATTTGTGTAATGCATTGCATTCTATAAGATGTTTCAAAAATCTATTATCAAATAAAACATTAAAAAAGCTATTTTTAAAAATGACCTCCAATATACTTCGAGCTAGCAAGACTTAATTTCGACACCGGCAGAGGAAAAGCGATGTTATTATAACATAATCATATTAAACCTGTAGGTTTTATGAACGAAAATCCAACTTTCTTTTAAAAAATAAAGCAATTTTTATTCATATTTTCAGAAATGAACGTTTTTAAGAATCAACAGTCGCCGAAAATTGTTTCTTTTTTTCGGGCAATCGAGTTAATTTTTTAGTTTTTAAGAATGAAAATAACAATTTCTCGTTAATCTTAACTCCATTTTCGACATGGATAATTTTGCGGTGCATATTATTTACTTTTTCTATTCGTTTTCTTTTCTAATACTTTTTTCAATTTTTAATTAAAAATGAAATTTTTATGTTAACCGTGAACAGACCGTAAAGTAACCGTCAAGTATTGATAATAATTTTCTTTAACTAATAAGAATTAATACCCTAATCCAGGGTCGGCGAACCTTTTCACATGTGCGTGCCAACAACCTGCCCCCCTCCCCGTTCCGGTCAAGAAAAAAAATAATGAATCAAAACATTTTTTATTATTATTATTATATTACGGTAAATATGGACCTGCAGTTAATACCAACATAACACATTAAATTGAACAGTGTATATAGCTATGTCTATAACTATTGAAAACTGAAACCAAAACATATTGTTACATGAAAAGATTAATTAAATATAGTAATAATTAAAGAAATAAGATAATAAATATCGTAATCGTAAAAATTATTAAACTCTAATAGAAACAACTTGCCAAATGTTCGTAAAATGTATGGTAATACATGGCGTTATCTCTTGGGATCGGTTGATTTTGGCATTTTAAGGATGTTTTATATTGGATGTAATTTTATTTTAAAACAGGCAAACATAAAAAAATATTATCTGCATAATATTTGTTTTACACATACTGTTGAATGGAAAATTATTATTTAAAAAATATATTTCAATGCATAAGAAGAAATTAGAAAATATAAAAAAACAATACCTAAAAAGCTTATCAAGGAATTATGTTAAATCTTTGATTTTCATTAATTCAATTTTATTTTCTCATTTTATAAGTATTTAAAAATCTTTCTTTTTCAGAAGAAAATTAAAAGCTTGGCATTTTGGTTTCTCTTCATCGAGTTCGTTATCACTCTCATTTAACTCGTAATCACAAATGTTTGTTTCTTCTATCGACTTTCAATTATCATTTGTGCAAAAAAGGTACATTGTAAGCCGAAAATAAATGGTAAGCCAGCTTAACAGGGCTTATATTTTTCGATTCAACATTTATTACGATTTTTTTACCATAATATTTTTATCACTTTAGTTGGAACTTTAAGAAATTGGCGTTTTATGTAGAGTTGACCTTAAAGCGAGCGCCATTTTATCTCTGTTTTACTGTAGTTATTCTTCTAAAGTAATTCAAGTAAGAAGAGAGTAATGTAAATTAAACAAATTAATGGAATTTTTGATGTTGCATTTTGGATGCTAAATGATTGATATCGGGCTCATAATTGATTATTTCTAATAAAATGCGTGATGAACTAGAGTCGTCTGACAAATTGATTCGATTTGAATTTTTAATATTATTCATCTCTGTAAATAATTATTAGCAAGCATAAGTAGAAGGAGAGATTGTCAGCATAATGGTAACTTCTTCAAACAACTATAGTTGAATGGAATTGAATTCCAAGTTGACATAATTTTACTATCAGCGTTTATGATGTCTGATAGTCTCTCTTTTTCTTTCATCTCCAAATTCTCTCTCAATTTGAGAAATTTCTGAGCCCATGTTGAGCTGGATTGGAGGTCGATAAGTTCCATTTCAATTTCTGAAATTTCCAACCAATCGAATACAATCAAGTTCAGCTTATCAATAGGAGTCACTTCTGGATAGATAATAAATTTAAATGTTCCTGAAAGGCTTTCGAATTCATAAAATTTTGATCAGAACTCATCAGCTAAAGCATTTATGACAGAAGTAATCTATTGTGTGAGACTTGCTTTATCTATTTTTTCATGTAAATTAATGTCATCAGCTATTTTTTAAGTTTGGGAAATACTTATACTTTTTGAAAACAATATCTTTTCTAAATATTTGCAATTTCGCTTCAAAAGATTTAATCATATCTATCATGGTAATAACAGTCTTATTTTTACCTTGGAGCTTTAAATTTAAGTCATTTAAATGCTGGCATAAATCTGTAAAGTACATTAATTTTGCAAGCCATCTATCTATCAATTGTGTATATTTCTCCATTTTACTTTCTTTATGTAAAAAAAAGCCATATTTCTTCCAAACAGTCAGCAAATCTTTGTAGCACTTTGACACGAATTAACCAACTAACATTGTTATACATCAGTAATCCGCTGTACACAGAGTTTACTTTTTCTAATAAAGTGCCAAATTTTCGTTTATTTAAAGCCGGTGACGATATAAGATTAATTATATTTGTGACTACAGCCATAATACCATCAAGAGATTCGAAACCAGAATTTGCACACAGGAATCGTTGATGTATGTTCAGCGAAATCCAAGAATAATATGTCCAATGTGGGTTAGAAATAAACTGAAAAAAAAACAAACATTTAATTTAACCACCATACTGGGGTCAGTTGTAACAGAAACTCTTTTAGACAAATTTATTTCATTTTCAGTAAGTGAATTCATAACTGCTGTACAAATATCTGCATCCTTGATTGTACTGTATATGCGAATTATCGGCGCCAGCAGAACGAAATCGAGGAAGTGTATGTGTCAGGGGACTAGGGGGGGGGGGCGGTTTCTGAGTGGGTAATTCAATGATAATGACAAGTACACTTGTACTTATTATTACACTAGTACTTATATAAGACAAACTATTTTCAGTCACGCTCGTGTATTAATAAAAAAAAATGAGGTGCAGAATTTTGGGGAGTTTGACTGAATTTTGATTTAACTTCAAATAACGTCATGCCAAAAATATCCTCTCGCGTGCCAGCTACAGCACGCGTGCCATAGGTTCACCGTCCCTGCGCCTAATCCAAGACCATTGTGTTTCAACATCAAAGCATATTTTTTTAGCTTCATTTTATGACGTCATATTTGTCTGCTTTCCGTATTTACTCATATCTATGCACCTTGTATTATTAAGAGCCATTATTTTGAAAATCAGACAAAATGTGATAGTTGTATTTTTTGATAAGCTTGATTTTTTTTATGTTGAAGTAGGTGATATTTAATGAATATTGTGTAATTCTGAAGCCCTGAAAGATTTCCCCTTCCCTGTAGAAAATGTCAAAGTTCGAGGTCGTGAACACCATTTTTCATGAAAAGTGAAATGCGAGTTTGTTTGGAGTGCTATATCTTTGGAAAGCAACAGCATCCCAAAATTATGTTTTCATAAACTGTTAATGTAACACTGACTCCTTTATAAACTTAAATTGTTTCCATGGGGTATAGTTACTTTCCATTGTTATGTTGCCACAAAATGACGTTTTTGTCTGTTTTCAGCACTTATTATCTTGTTTAAGCAATAGTACCCCAAAAATTTTCTCAAAAATATGAAAGTTTACTATTAGGACAAGCTAAGTATAACAGAACTTTACTGGGATATTCATGCTGTTAGCAGATATAATATGTTAAATATTCAAAAGTTTCAAAGTCTGCAACTTTTGAATTAGGTTTATCTCAAAAAAAAGCATCAGAGCAGAATAAAACAAAATACATCATGTAGTAGATTAGTATTTGTACTAAACCACGGAAAAGGAAAAAAAAGTGGAATCTCATACTATTTTGAGGGGAAAAAATGACAAAAGTTACAAAAAGGCAATGTCAATGATCGGGCTATTCACCTATCGGAAAATGGAATAACTCATTTCTCTACTCCTTTCTATGTTTCTCCCCTATGATAAAATGAAACACCAGTTTTCTCTTTCTCCTTCCTTTGTTCTAATTTAAATTGTCCATGTTCTGGCAAGTTGATCTGGCAAATAAAATTTTTGAGCCTTGTGACTTAAAGCAAATTTCTTCCAAAATATAGAAACACTATTTTATCTAAAACTGGGTTACAAGTTGCACTGCAGTGTCAGTTGTCATGGAATATCATCACATTGCCCTTTGTTGGCTATCAGTGATCCGAATGATGTTAATTTTCATCACGTTTGTGAAAATTTCAACAGCCATATTTCAATCTGCCCAAAATGTTTGGATATCTTGGACCTGTTACATGTCATTAAAAATAAATTTATAACCATTGAAAATAAAAGCTTTCATGCAGAATTGTTGCATGATTTTCAGTGCATTCATGATGCAGTACTAAGTTGGATGAAGCACTACCATTCTTCATGTGCAACAAAATAATGCAAAGTTATTTGCAGTCAGTTAACTCTCTTCTGAAACTGCATTGTGGATAAAAGATTATCCTAGCAAAATTTCGAAAACCTCAGAAGGAATACTTTGGCAAAAAGGAATGAGCCTATACATGTCAATGTACTGCTTTTTAAAATTGGTGATCATTTACAGAAGCAAATGAATTTCACGATTTTGTAGTGTAGTGATCAAGAACTGAAACATACATTATATGTTCTTGATCATGTAGGAAACCAGGTGTAGGCAGATTTTCCTACCATTCGTCATATTTATATGAAGTTGGATAATGCGGGTTTCTACAGTGAAAATGGACATATTCCGTTAGAAATTACATACTACCAAAGTATAAGCTAAAATTAATGCGGTATGATTACAATGAGCCTCAACGTGAAAAGGATCAGTATGATCGAGAAGCTGCAAATGCACAGCACTGTTGTACAGCCTACTTAAATTCTGATAAGAATATCGATAATACACAAGAGCTAAAGGATAGCTTACTGTACACGGGTAGTATCCGAAAGTGCAAGGTGTCTGAATCAATGATTCAAACAGCCATTATAAATAACAGAAAATTGAGAATATTGGTGCATATCATTCAGCAGAAGCCACAAAGACTGGATTAAAAGTGTGGTAATACTTCGTTATTGGCCCTGGAAAAGATATTGTCTTAAGTGAAGGAACCGTATTTTCTTCTTGTCATAATGTGGCCAGCGAATTTTCCGCATCAAATAACACTGAAGATCAGCATGTTCACGAAGCTATCGAAGAATGATAATGAAGAAAAAGCAGAAATTTTTGTACAGGAAGTATTGAGATCCATTTTACAGTGCAATGGCAGTTAGAACAGTGTCACAGACTCAGTTACAGCTTTATTCAGTAACATGTGGTATCCTGGAGAAATTACTGAAATTGAGAAAACCGAAATGAATGTGGAGTGTATGAAGAGGTATACAAAAAATGCATTTACACTCTCTGAAGAAGATCATTACTGGTATAAGGGTGAAGAAATCTTGTGCAAAATATGTGTCCCATTTCCATTGAATGTATGCTTTTTTGGTCTAAACATATTTTAAAACTGCCAGCAAATTGCTTGAAGAAATAAACAAGTAATAGGTGTTCTGATTTACAGAATCTGTTATTATTATTATTATTATTATTACTTAGTTTTAATATGTAAAGTTTAGTAATAGTTTTCTTATGTACCAATTTACGAAAATCCATTGTTCGAAAATTTATGATTTATCTTTTTTTTTTCTCAAAATGACATGAGACCCCACTTTTTTGTGTACTTTTGTGTATATTCAATTACTACACGATACATTTTGTTTTGTTCTGGTCTGATGCTTTTTTGAGATAGGCCTAATTATAAAGTTGCAAATTTTACAACTGTTGAATATTTAACAAATTAGATCTGCCAACAGCATCAATATCTTAATTAATTTTTAGATTATTTAGCTTCCCCAAATAGTAAACTTTCACATTCAACAAGAAAATGAAAATTTTGGGAGCATTGTTGTTTAAAAAGGATAATAAGTAAAGAAAACTACAAAAACATCATTTTGCTTGCATTTTGTGGCAATATAGCAATGGAAAGCAACAACGCCCCATGGAAACAAGTTTATTAAGCAGTCAGTGTTATACTAACAGTTTATGAAAACAAAATTTTAGGAATGTTGTTGCTTTCGAAAGCTATAACTCTCCGAACATACTGGTATTTCACATTTTAAGAAAACGGTATTCATGAACTTGAACTTTGACATTTTCTATAGGAAAAGGAAATTTTTTTCAGTGCTTCAGAATTGCATAATATTCATTAACTATCATCTACTTCAACATAAAAAAAAATCAAGTCAATCAAAAAATACAACTATCAAAATATCACTTTTTTGTCTGAATTTTCAATATAAATAGCTCTTAAGAAAGCAAAAATGTTTCAATTGAAAATTAAATTTTTGGGAGAAATTTTATTCCGGGTTTTCACTTTTTGGCAACGAAATAAAAAGAGGGTTAAATTTTATTGGAAACACACGCTTTCACATGTATAATATTATTAGGATGCAAATGAGAATTTCTTTCTGGTTGCTTATAACTTGAGCTCTGCTGAATAGATTTTGATGGGACTTGTGCTGTTAGTTAGATAATTTTTCAAGAAAGGTTTTAGTTTATTGTTCAACGTTGCTTAGTGATAGAATTATGGGGAAAGTTCTATAATCTGTAAACCCGATTATGAAAGATTAGCATTTTTGAAAAGTTCTACTTGGCGAATTTTGATGAGGCTTGCGTTGTTTTTTAGATATTTTTTCAGGAATGGCTTTAATTCATTGCCTATTGTTCTACGTTGCTTAGTTAAATAGATGTGTGCAGAGTTCTATAATCAGGTGAACCAGGTCATGAAAGAGCGTTTATAAAAAGTTCTTCTGAATGGATTTTGATGGTATGTAACAGATCTTTCCACCGTTCTTTTATAGGATAATCATAATGTAGATGATCAACAAACACTGCTGACTGTAACAGCACAAATTTCGTTTGACACATAAAATATAATACAGCGATGGATTTCGTATCGTTTTCAGAAAAGCGGAAGGGCATTCCAGGTAAAAATGCATATTCATTTAAAGCACAAGGTGAAATTCATGATATTTTTCGTTTGATTCAAGATTTGTTTGGAAATACCGACCAACGTAGTGGGCGAAACCTGCTAGTATTGGCATAAAAAAGGCAAGCTACTGCTGCCATTAGATAAATCCCATTCTAAGAAATTTAAGAACATATTTTTTAATTAAAGGTATTTTTATTTTATACAAAATATTTTTATTTTTTTAATCTATGAGAATTTTTTTAATAAATAAAGAATATTGATACAAAAATGCTTATTATATATCAGATAACCATCTATTGCGAATCAGTTATTTTTAACTAGATTTTATAATAATACTTTTTCTTTAAATTGCAATCTTTTATAAACTACTTTGTGTTTCGTAAAATAATAACGTTCATAATCTCCGAAATCCTCAAAAGTATTTTCGGAATTTTCGCCGTTATGTTTTTAAAATGTGTTTAAGATTTTCTAGGCGTTTTTTTTTTTTTTTTTTTTTTGTCCTTATGAGAGAAAGAAAGCTGTTCTTTTTTATTAAGAGACATTATGAAATGTTAATAAAAAATAAATTATTTTGAACTGCTTTCTTACTTTGCTCTTATGTGTTCAAAAACATGGCATATTTTTTTTTCTTTTATTTAAAATACGACAAAAGGAAGAAATTCGCTTGGGATTCTTTTGTTTATCATAATATATTTTCTTTTATCATTTACAATGGTTACAAAACAAATTGTTTTTGAAAGTTATTGAGCGCATTTTTTTTTTAGTGTTTCCAACATAGTACAAAAGTGTATAGTTCAAAAGGACAATCCTGGCCTCGTCTGTCTGTTCCCGCTCTAACTTTCGTAAATATGCTCAGATTTTCATGCAATGGATTTCTGTTAATGATGTTTACCATGGCATGTTCGGTATTGAATATAAACTACCGGGTGTCCTAAAAAGGACTGACTGATTTTAAAATTCAATAACTTGCAAACGGTGACAGATATTTAAAAAATTTCTTGCAGGAGGGTTGAGCATAAGGTCTAAAGTATTTTTTACAGTGATTTTCGATTTTAGTTCGAATTACAAACAATAGATGGCGCTGCGATCAATAGACGCTGAATACAGGCTCGATTTTTGGTCCTTCGGGTCTCACTGAATACATTTTCCTCTCCTTTTTCCGCATGGAGGATAAGATCGGCCAAAAATTCGAGCCTGTATTTAGCGCCTATTGCTTACAGCGCCATCTATTGTTTGTAATTCGAACTAAAATCGAAAATCACTGTAAAAAAAAACTTTAGACCTTATGCTCAACCTTCCTGCAAGAATTTTTTAAATATCTGTCACCGTTTGCAAGTTATTGAATTTTAAAATCAGTCAGTCCTTTTTAGGACACCCGGTATGTAGCAAATGTAAGTAAGTACGAGTAATAAGCCTTGATTATTATCCATCAAGTATCTAGCGTTAATAGTTCATTTACAGGGACACTCAAAAGAATTCCGTTACATTATATGTTCAATGGGGAAAATTCGCTTGCAGTGTATTATAATGACATTACGCTATTTCAAATGCATTGAAATTGATAAAAATACCACTGAATTTCTCTACAAGATGATAGAATAGGGCATTCATAGCATTTATCGTTCACTTACAGAGACACACAAAAGAAATCGGTTTTATTACAGTACTGTCTTTGAGCAATAGTTGCTGGGAGTGCGTTTTCTGTTTCGTTATGCGCTTTTAAATTTAACTAATTTTTTGCATGTTTTGGGATTTCAAATGCGTTTTGCGTTTCCAAATGGTTCAATTATGCAACTAAAAATGTTGCATCATAAAAAATATAATGCAACAAATTAGACATCCTATTTTAACTTATTAAACGGTGACGTTTTGTTACATTATTCTGAATGTGTTGGGAAGCGTTTCATAATCTATGCTTGACGCATGATTTTTTTCTCTCTTTTTTGGGGGTTAGGTTAATTTATGATACACTAATTAACCTCTATACTTGACTTTTAACAGACAAGACTGTTCATTCAATCTGATGGGGAAACAATCAATAATAATACATTATCAAATATATTTTAGTTCATAATTAATGTGTTCTAAAAGAGAGTCGCTTAAATTAAAATGATAATATAAACTAAATTTATATGAATTAGTTACTTTTAACTAATAATACTTGATAAATTATTTTGTGCATCAAAAGATAGTGAAGTTAGAAAGTTTGAAGTCATAAAACTATTTTCTGGTTTTACGCCATAATGTTTTTTAAAATAAGTTGGAAGTTTTGTCGGCATTACATTTTGTTTTTCTTTCAAACTGAAAGAAAGCCTTTTTCTTTTTTTTAGAAATTATGGAATGCTAATCAAAATAAATTATTTTTAACTGTTTTCCCTTTTCATTCTTCTTCATTTCTGAACATGGATTTATTTTATCCATTTTATTTAAAAAGTGCGAAAGAATGTTGTAGTATTTTATTTTCTAGCATATTACATTTGATTTTTATCGTCTAAAATTATAGCTTTTAGAATGATTTGCTTTTGCAAGTTATCTAAGACCTATTTTTATACACTTTTATTTTACTTAGTTTTTGCATGTAAAAATGGAATTTTATAATCGATTTTTTACTTACTTCCTAATTGTCTAAGATTATAAAAATTAGGTATACACGTGTGCTTAATTATAACATTAGGCATTGACTCTTCAACTTCATCTTTAACCCTTTATGTACTGAATTATGAATGCATGAAAATTTTATTTTCTAAAGCATTTTTCGTGAATTTTTGAAACTACATTAGAAGATTTACATAATCATTTAATAAATTTTAGAAGGATTTTAGAATGATTAAAGGCTTTAAGAAAGGTTAATTAAATTTGAATTTATAGAGATTTTGTGTAATATTTATAACCCCACTCAAATCTTTTATTTTAAATATTTTTCTTGGTATTTTGTAGAATTAAGAAATATACAATATAATGTTCTTACAATAGAAATATAGAAATATTTCCGAATTGAAAAATCCCCCCCCCCCCCCAGCGCCAAGAAAGCTGAAAAGATGCAAAGGCAAAAGAAATCATCCTTTTAAAAATATTTTTGTTTTGTGTAACCAATAATGCTTTTGGAACAAGATAAAGTAATGCATCTATAACTCATTCTAAACTGTATTACTACTAATCGATGAATTAAATGAATTTTATAACAAGTTATTTTAATGGTTCTTATAAGCACCGTCAGTAGATAAAGGCTTAACTCGTAAGATTGCTAAGCCCAGCGGTGTAGTGGTCAGCGCGCCTGTCTGCTGCACCGCAGGTCGAGAGTTCAACTCCCGACTGGGCAAGGTTCACTCAGCCTTTCATCCCTTTGGGGTCGATAAAATGAGTACCAAGCTTGCTTGGGAACTAAACACCGAGGGTCTCGCGTTAGGTTGACCACCTGGCCGGGACGTATGCTGCATAGCACCTCGGGGTCCAGGGTCAAGAAAACAGAGATGGGCACTGTCGGCCCAGATCCTTCTTGGATTGTATAGCCACAGAGTTTAGTTTAGTTCGTAAGATTGCTACTCCAATCTGATAAAAAATTGTAGTTTACAAATCTGCACAAACTTGTGTACTCAAGTTAACTACTGCCTTATTGGCAAATAGTTCAGAAAAATTCAAAATTCAATACTGCATTACATGAATAAGCAATGTCAGAAAATTATAATTTTGAAGAAAAGAAAAGAAAAAGAAATAACACCGCTATATTTAATTACTTTTTACATGCATATAAAATTAGTCAACAGTAGGCTTATTATCTGGTATACTTGAAGGATCGGTCCTCGGCCCTACATTATTTAACATATTTTGTAACGATATCCCAAGAACACTGAGGACTTATCTTACCCTGTATGCGGACAACACGGCAACGTACGCCTCTGCACTCTACCCTTACACCTTATACAAAATTCTACAAAAACACATTGATGAATTCCTTAGCTGGTGTACTGAATGGCGTGTTAAACTCAATGAACAAAAAATAGCAGCTGTTTATTTTTCCAGAAAATTAACTTTTCCCAATCATATAACTTTTAGCAACACTACCATTAACTGGATTAACCACACTAAGTATCTGGGGGTTACAGTTGATAGAAGATTAACTTGGAAAAAACACTTCATCAACGTTCGTGGCAAAATCGCCGGACTCTCCAAATCTCTCTCACCTCTTCTTAAAAGTAACACACTTTCTATCAATAATAAACTAATATCATATAATGCTTGTATCAGATCAGTATTAATCTATGCCTGTCCGATCTGGGGATTCGCATGCAAAACTAGCATGGATTACCTGTGCCGTGATCACAAATCCCCGTAAACCCACAAATCATCACAAAACCCAAAAGTCTCCGTAATATACGTAATGGTCACGGTCAGCATGGTCAACTATCGGCAGTGATCTTAAAACTACTTCATTAAAAACGCATTAATCAATTATCTAAAAAGTTTTATAAAACTGTGTACAATCTACCTACTCAAATCATTGCGGAATTACCCGACTACGAGTATCCGACCCCACTAATAGAAAACGCCCTAAATAGTCGCTTCTGCTTAACCATAAGATTGAGGTTTCCTTACCCTTCTGCTATACTTAACCTTTCTGTTTGTTCTATCCTGTTTTTGGCAATAAAAAAAACTATATTATTTTTCTGCGATATTAATAGTATTTTTTACCAGCTTAAACTTATTGTATGGTCTATGTAAAGAGTCTTTTTTTTTTATAAGATGGGGTATCCCCCGGTAGCTTTTTCGCTTGTTCTTTTGGAACTAATGGAATTTCTTTTTTTTTCTAAAAATTTTTCTAAATTTTCTCTTTTTTTCTCTCTTTTCTCTATTACAATGCTAAACTTTGAGTACTTTAAGTGCTTATTTTAAAGTTATTCTTTTCCTTATTTATTTTAGTTATTTTTCTCGTTGTGGCTACAAGCCACGTTTAAACATTATTTTTTTTAAGGCTCCCTAATGTTCTTGCAACACGATGACCTCTCAACTGCATGTAATGTTGCCACGCAACTAGGAAGATCAACAACAAGATCACATTGTTTCATTGTTCCAGGCTTATTATTTAAAGATTTTTAATTAAATCGGAATAAATTACAATCATCAAAATGGCAAAATAAAGTATAGTAAAAAAAGTTAAACTGTTTTATTCTAAACTATGTTATAACTTGTTTTATTGTTTATTTATATTACATAGTCTTTTATACAATGTAAAATATTTCATAGAATTGTGAAATAATTTCGTAATTAATAAATATCGAAACAAACGCTAAAATAAATTTATAAAATCATAATCATTATATGAATTAGTTATTTTTAATTTATAATTCTTTAGAAAATACTTTGAGTTCCGATAAACAATAAACATTTTTATCAGAAAATCCTCAAAAATACTATCTGATCTCTTGTCATTATGTTTTCGACAAAGTGTTTAAGATATTATGAGCTTTTCGTTGTTTTTATTTGGAGCGAAAGAAAACCGCTCTTTACAAACGAGATATTGTGGAATGTTAATAAAAAATAAATTATTTTTGACTGCTTTTTTTATTCGTTCTCGTGCATTTCAAAATTTTGAAGATTATTTTACTATTTTATTTAAAGTAAGATAAGAAAATAATGTAGTTGGAATTACAGCGTAATTCTAACATATGAGAGTGTTGCAGTTAGAAATAAGTTTTTTTTAAATTATTATTCAGTACATGTTGTTCTTGGATGTTATTTCATTATTTAACGATTAGTTCATTTGTGATGCATAAACTGTCTGAGTTTATTTTTTAAGGAGAAAACTACTTATTCAATCCGATGAAGAAAAAAAAACCTGCAGTTCAGATAATAAAAAAATGTTTCTAAATAATGATACAATCACCCAAATACAATCCAGTTTATTTAATGCGTTTTAAAAGATAAAGCAGCTTATTTTTATGTAAAGATGTAGTACATTAATTTTATGTGAGTTAGTAATTTTTAACTAAAAATCCTTTATAAATTGCTTTAGGTATCTCTCTATTCTAAAAAAACAGTTAACTAACGCTGTCACTGCCGCCGCCGGTTTTGAATTTTTGGTGAACGGAGGTCTTTCTTCGTTAATATTAAGAAAGATATTGCATACAAAAATAGGAAAATCGGTGGTATTATAGAGAAATGTTTGATAAACACGTTGATGCAGACAGTTTTCAATTCGAATAATTATTTTAAGAGATATATTTAATATTGAAGTTGGTCAAAATCGTTCCATTAAAAAAGTTTTATAAGAGCATAAACTATACATAGTAATTTAATTATTTTCGATCATTTTATACATTAGAAGTTCTCGGTGTGCAGACTGCATTTAGTTTTTTAATTTGACTCATTTTTTGATGTTTTATTTCTATTTTAAATTCAAATTTTCAGCATTTCGAGAGATATATTTTACAACTTTTAGAAAAGGGTATTATTTTAAATTGTTGCCAAATTTAAAAACAGCGCAAAGAATAATATTTCTTTCAAAATAAAAATTAATTTACACGTGACTATTATAAACAGACAAAAACTTTCAAATGCGAATTAAATGATTATGCATTAAAAGCAGGAAGATATTGATAGTTACGTCTTAAAAACTGTATTTACACATGAATTTTAAAAGAGAAAGAAAATTGTAAAATAATAAATTCATTAATATGCGTTAAAAGATGTAAATGGAGATAATTACCACATATTTAAAATTGCCAAACCATAATATTGCCAAACAGTTTAAATTTAAAAATATACTTGCGCGAGACAATTATTTCATATTTTGAGATAATCTTCTAAAACTAATCTATATATATATAATGAAAAGCATTTAATGCATCCCCATACCTATAAGGGGGTTACCATAAGGAGGACACTGTTCTGTCGCCAAAACCCGCCAAGTTTGTCGCCATCATGGCGATATCCCTAATATTTCATCAAATTCCCATAGACTTCCATTGTAAATCAATAGGGTTTACTTACTTACAGAAAATCAACAAATTGAGATATTTTGAAATGAACCAGGGCAGATGTTATTGATGTGCCTACAACAGTCGCATTGCTCTTGTGTTGAGAATTCTAAGACAGCGTAAATAATATTTCCTTTCTGACAACAAAAATAATTTTCACGTGAATATTAAAAAGAGAAAGAAGTTTTGGTGAAAATTACGTCAGATAAACGATACAGTTAAAATGTATTGTTTTAAAAAACTTTCTTATACAGTGTTGTTAAAAAATACTGGAAGACAAAGACTCTGTTTACTTAAATAATTTTATATTAGCTTATTTTCATATGTTTCACTGATCTGATTTAATCAAAGACGAAAACAACTCGTTAACAGGGAGATAGTCACTGTTTTTTTAATTATAATTCATTCTTCTGAAATTTTTTTAAAGCCGATCAGATTAATGGGCTTTTAGAGTTTGCGGTGTCTGTACGGGGGTTGGCGAGCGTAGCTCGTAGGGGGCAGCAGAGCCTCCTAGTTCTTTATACTATATTGCTTTAGGTTTCGAAAAACAATAACGTTCTGAATTACAAAATCCTCAAAACTTTTCCCGGATTTTTTCGCCGTTATGTTTCTAAAAAGTGTTCCAGATAGTTTAGGCGTTTTATTATTTTTTTCTTTCGGATATATATAAATTAGAAACAAATCCCTATGTGCAAGTTTTAAAGGCATAAGCTACAAATGTACGCCACCATGATATTAAACTACATCAAGGATAGGATACCCAGATACCCATCATCAGCAGGAAAATAAACCTACAAAATAAAAACAAAAATTAAAAAGAAAAAGATTAAAGATTAAAATGGGTTCGAAGAACTCCCACGGCTATAGCCCTGAGTGCTGGCTAATGGACAGACCAAAGTGGTAAAAGCAAGTAGTTTTAACTTTTAGTCTTTTGATTTTTGATTTTGTTTTAATGTTTATCTTCACTTGCTTTTACCGTTTTAGTCACTTCATTAGCCAATGCTCGGGCTATGGCCGAGGCTAATTTTTGAACATGTTTTAAATTTCAATTTTTTTATTCTTAATTTTAATTTTAATTTTTAATATTTTGATTTTTGATTTTGCTTTTTATGTTTATTTTTACTTGCATTTACTGCTTGGTCAGTCCATTATCCAGTATTCGCGCTATAGCGGAGGCGGTTTTTTGAACCCGTTTTAATTTTTAAACTTTTTATTCTTAATTTTGATTTTAATCTTTTGTTTTTTGATTTTTGATTTTACTTTTTATGTTTATTTTCCCTTGCTTTTACCTCTTTGGTCAGTCCATTAGCCCAGACTTGGGTTATAGCCGAGGGGGTTCTTTAAACCCGTCTTAATTTGTAATCTTTTTATTCTTAATCATTTTAATTTTTAATCTTTTGATTTTTGTTTTTTTTATGTTTATTTTCACTTGCGTTTACCGCTTTGGTCAGTCCAAAACCCAGTACTCGGGTTATGCTGAGAGAGGGTTCTTTGAACCCGTTTTAATTTTTAATCTTTTTATTCTTAATTTTAATTTAAATTTTTATTCTTTTGATTTTTGCTTTTGCTTTTTATGTTTATTTTCACTTGCATTTACTGCTTTGGTCAGTCTATTATCCAGTACTCGCGCTATAGCGGAGGCGGTTTTTTTTAACCTGTTTTAATTTTTAATCTTTTTATTCTTGATTTTAATTTAAATTTTTAATCTTTTGATTTTTGTTTTATTTTTTATGTTTATTTTCAGTTGTGTTTACCGCTTTGGCCAGCCCATTAGCTAGTACTCGGGTTATAGCCAAGGGGATTCTTTGAACCCATTTTAATCTTTAATCTTTTTATTCTTAATTTAAATTTTTGTTTATATTTTTATTTTTATTCTTTTGTTTATTTTCACGCTGGTGAAAGAGATCTGTGTATCCTTGAAACGGCCATGTGTGGTTTATTGTCATGGTGGCGTAATTTGTCCTTTTTAATGTTGTAAATTTGTAGTGACATATAAATCAGTCAAACCTCGAATTCCCCTCTCTAATGGAAAACCTATTAGTTTGGGATCCATCTGTATTTTTTAAAATTTCTGTACGGAAAATTAAAATTTTAACTTCTTTTTTTTTGTATACTCCTCTTGAATGATGTTTATTCCTTTTTTATTTTGATAAAATGTTTCTAAAATATACACTTAATTTTATATTTTAAGTGTTAAAATCTAAGTGAAGCAAGTGAGTTGTAAACTCGAAATTAATCTCCATTTTAAAATTTAAAATAAAACAATGTATTTCAAATGAAAAACAAATTTCAAAGTGATTGCTTAAAAGGCGCAAACGCCAACATATTGAAAAATATTCCAAGCCGGGACTCGAACCCGGGCCATCAGTATAGCGCACTGACGTTCTACCGACTAAACCACTTGGAACGATACCTAGCTCGGAAAATTTCTCACTATTATATGTTGGCAAGTCTACAAACGTAGCACAAGATGGAATATTTATCGTGAGCCACCGACCTGGGGCGAGCACGAAACATAATTAAATCCAGCCGTGTGTTCGTGCCGTGTGTTCGTCAATGTTTCGTGCTCGCCCCAGGTCGGTGGCTCACGATAAATATGCCATCTTGTGCTACGTTTGTAGACTTGCCAACATATAATAGTGAGAAATTTTCCGAGCTAGGTATCGTTCCAAGTGGTTTAGTCGGTAGAACGTCAGTGCGCTATACTGATGGCCCGGGTTCGAGTCCCGACTTGGAATCTTTTTCACTATGTTGGCCTTTGTGCCTTTTAAGCAATCACTTTGAAATTTGTTTTTCATTTGAAATATTGTATGCAAGGCGAATGTTTCACTCTGGAATAATTTCCATGTATTAAAAAAAATAATAATAAAATTAAAAAAAATAAAACAATGTATTTTAGAAATATTTTCTCAGGTTAAAACGAAAGAAACATCCTTCAAGAAAAGCAAACAGGCTAAAAGAAGATAAAAAATTTTTATTTCCAGAGTAAAAATTTTAATAGTAATGATGCATTCCAAGCCCATAGGTTTATGATTAGAGACAAAGATTTGGTCTGACTGATAAGAAGCCTTAAGATTAAGCCTACTTAAAATGGTCGTTTTGTTGAAATTTTTCAAAAATGCTTTTATTGTTCTACTTAACCCTTTAAGCCTTGACACGCACAATTGATACTAAAGTAAAAGAGAATGACTATTTCCTATTTTTGTGAGATTTAAAACCAAATCTGCACATTTATAGGAGTTAATTATGTACTGTCGTAATTTCTTTTAAATATGATTTTTAGTGTTTGCTTAGATTTAATTTTTCTTTTCATATACTTTATTCATGATTTTAATTGATTTTGTCTTTGATAAATTGAATTAGGCTTTACAAATGTTGAAAAACAAATGACCCGCACAATTGTGCGGGTCCGGGCTTTACCACTTCCAAAATGAGCACAATTCCTAATATATAAAATTTTTATTTTTAAGTTTTTTTTTTTTTTTTACTTATGTTTTTAGCAATTTATTTTTTATTAATTACATTTTTAAATCGGATTAATTTTAAATTAATAGGTTTATACTACTCATGATTTCTATTTAAAATTGATAGTATTAGATATATAATATGCACATGTAACGAACTGTATGTTTCTGCTGTGAGTTATAGATGTCATGTATGATTTATAAGTTTTATATGAGTTATATGCATATCACGAGATAAATTTTTAAGTTTGATAAATTCATTCCATTTTGTCGACACAGCAAGTAAACCACCAGGAATAAATAATAAATTATGGAAAGTTCAGCAAATGCTCGACAGATTCCGTAGTGTCTGCTTGAATTTACCAGGAGATCAGGGAAAATTTTTCATAGATGAGTAGACGATTCCCCTTTTTAGGACGTGCTTCAGTAAAGCAGTATATAAAAAACAAATCACACTCTGTTGCAACAGTATTACCTGGGATAGTTTTAAATTTTGTAGTATACCAGTGGGAAAGTACAGACCTAGTCCACAAGGATCTGGGCTTAGGACCTGCTGTAGTCCTTACTCTGGTTCAGACCTAGGTTTATGTACTTCGATCGGTATTTCAACAAAATACCGCAGCTGGAAAAACTAAAGAAAAGAAATTTGAAGGATCAGGCACAATCCAAACGGAGTGAAGGGCATACCATTTGTCAACGGCTCTTAAGAGGGGTGCGAGCATTGAGCACGTCTCAGAAGATGAAATTGTAGTGATCTGTCCAAAAACAAAAATTGTTTCAAACATTTTCATTGTGGCTGATGAAAATTATCTCAGTAAACAACAACTTTTTTTGCTTAAACTTTTATCATTAGTTATTTGCACACGTAATCCCAAACTACACAATTGTGTAGATTTAGCCCAAAAACGGCTGCATTAAGACCGAACCCGCACAATTGTACGGGTCCTCCTTTAGCATAACCTGACGACCCGCACAATTGTACGGGTCCTCCCTTAGCATAACCTGACATTGGATATATTTTTTAATTTTTTTTTTCAATCAAATACGGTCCTATCGATAAGGGGAAACCACCCAAACTTTTAATTTCTACCAAAAAAGCTCCCGGTCTTAAAGGGATATAAGAGAAATCTTTTAAGATTCCAAATCTGTTTTAATTTTATTCCTACGACTACTAGAAGAAGAATTATGGCCAATTTAATAAACAGGAAATTATGAGTCAAAGACCCTAAGTAATCAGCAAGGGCAGGAGGGATGTAAACAATGTTTCTATGCATCATTTTCTTACGTTTTTTAAATAAAAACTCTAATAAACCTTAATTGACACTTCTAGGTTAATTTTGTATGGTAATTTTTTACCTAAAGAGAAATATTTAAATGCGATTTCTAGAAAATCAATTTTCTCATTATTTCCATGGTCGATAAACTTCATTACATAAAATGCTTTAAACATATGTTAGTGAAATTTTGTCAGAATGCTTTACATGTTACTCACTATGCTCTGAACTAGAATCTGTGCTCTTTGTCAGTGGTTCCCAAACTTTTTGACTCGCAGAGCTCTTTTTAGAATGAGGTTCAGTGATGGAGCTCCTGAAGTCTACCTTACCCTTAGTATACTACCCTACCGTTACAAGATAATGTTTTTTAGGTACATTGCTATCGAGCACAGGAAGAAGGGATGAATAGTAATTTAAACAATCCTGCATTGTCCAAGAAATAAAATTATATTTTGAAACTTTTAGCGCAATACTGAATTTCTTTCCAATTACCATCAATACAGATGGAATTGTCAAAAGTTTACATAATTAAAAAAACCCCTCCAAAACTCAAGAAATCGTAACATTTGCCTCACAATAAATTTTACATTATTAGAGTGACGAACAATAACGCACAAACGTTTAATGTCATTGGATTGTTTTGCACAAATGTCTGAATTCGGGTCCAGTTGATAATAATTGCAGGTGAATGTTTGGTTCTGCATAAGATTTCGTTTTGGTGACTGCGTTATCGAAAATCTTGCAAGCAGACATATGTCGTTGAGAAAGATAGCAAAACTAATTTTGATTTCTTAGGCAAAGTTTTAAATTCATCTGACAAATAAAATCAAAAATCTGATAGACTTTGGTTTTAAAGTAAGATCTTTAACACTAAATATACAAGGAAATTTTACTCAAGTTTTATAAAAATGTTTCATACTAGAAATTTTATTTAAAACTATTTAATTCGTATTTAACTTATTTCTGTTTAATTTATATTTTATTTATTTTATGAAGAATTTCTGTTTCGAATCGAAATATATTCATTTGGTTCCACCAAATAACCGGTTGTTGGTATATTTAGAGTTAACTTCCTATGAGATGTCAAATCAACAAGGACCGCGCGTTTCACTAAGTTTAACCTGAATGATTTTTTTTTTTTTTTTTTTAGATAACACTGAACACATATAAAATCGTCCAAACAGTCTGCTATTCAGTTGTTGAAAAATGTTGTTTAAACGACTTTTTGAAAGCTGTAGTTATGCCCCAGAATATTTATTTGTAATTTTTTTTTTAATCTGGTGTTGTTTGCAATTTTTTTTTTTTTTTTTTTTTTTTTTTTTTTTTTTTTTTTTTTTTTTTTTACAAGAGGGACATAATCGATATCACCATTTTCCACAGAATCCGAACAATACACGTTTCATCTTAAAAAGACACCTTTGGTAAATGTATAGGAAATTGTGACTGATGTTCATTGCAATGTTAGATATATTTATTTCATTTTGCTGAACATATCGACCAAATATGCAATTAGAATTCACAATCTTCATTAATTAAAAGTTTTCCCAGTTTAGATTTATGGTTCTACTAATATCACTTCTGCAGTTGCAAGAATTGTGTAAACGCTTTTCCTCGATATGTCCGTCTTATAGTTCGGCATGCAGCAGCAGGGGCAGACTTCCAATAACTTAATACATAAGTTTTAAAAGTTTTCTTTTAAGAGTTCTTGATTTTATATAGTTTACTAGCCGCCTCTGGTGACCAGTTTGGTCACCTTTAAATGTATGCTAAGAATTGACACATGTTACCTTTATTTATGATTTAATTTATTTACTTAATCTTTCGCCAAAACGGAAGATTCTGACCAAGAAATGAAAAATTCTTGAAGATCATGGCAGCATTTCATATATTTTTTGATGTTATGTATTTCATCTTTCTTGTCAAAAACCGTTTAACTCACTTAGGCAGTTTGTTTCATGTTCGTCTGCTTATGAATTGTAATACGTTCACGAATGCGGAGATTTTAACATATTAAGTTATCTTCCGTTATTGGATCCTCTGCATATTACCGCATTTTAGCTAATACGACATCAAAGGGATCCAGTGTCAGGGTCAACAAAATTACTATGAATTTATCATTTAAATTGCAAAAATTTATTGAAAAATTCTCGTAGCCTGCATATCAAAGAAAATATTTATGTATAATTCCATGTTACAATTTTGATGCAGTTCTTTCATCATCAAATAAGTACTAAATGGTAATATTTACCTCAGAATATCAACGGAAAATGTAAGTTATAGTGTAAACAAATAGTATATTTTCGAAATATAGCAAATAAGTTGTTTTGATACGATTAAATAATAATAATAATAATAAATGAGGTACTATTTAGTTATCCCGTCTACAAATGTCGCCAAATTATATAAACCGCCAAATTATACAAATTGACATAATTTTTATTTTAAATAACGAAAGATCAATTAAATTAGTATAACATTAATGAAAATACAAATAAAATGTCCAAATAAAAATCCCTTGATGACGTAAACACGTGTAACCTGCTTAAGGTAAGTGAATGTGATATTTATGATCAACCATTATTGACATTTAATCTAATAGTTTGGCGATCGAGCTTTGGTCGAAGGGATAACTAAGTAGTACCAAAAATGATTCACGTTGAATGAATAAGCGAGCTCAATTTTAAATCTAAAATTTATTTCGTTGGCTCATGGGCGAATGACGTCACGAACAAAGCTGCATTCTGCCTCATGATTTGACAGCTATAAAAATCACAATCAGCTTAATTATTTTAAATTCCTCTCTGGAGAACTCGCTTTACGAATGATTACCTTCATGGCTTAATATTTTTAATCTCCAAAATGAACGAATCGCTATTGTTTGTTTACTTTGATGGAATTAGATATTGAGTTGTCAGCCTAATTTGAACATAAGTTGTCTCAGAATATATCCATAATTGAATTTAATATATCGGTTAAACATGAATTATTTTTGAACGATTTTTTGAAAATTTTAACTTTTGTGCAATTTTATTGGAAAAAATAATTTTATTAAAAATGGCTGCTTATCATATGGAAAGATAAGCTGTCAGGCCGTATTTGGTTATAACAGTCATATGAGTTAAGCTTCTATTATTAGAGATGAAAGAAGTGTATTTTAAATTAGTTTGATGTATGTGTTTCAAATAAAATGAGTGATAAGTTTATATTTTAAATGAAATTATGGCGATGGAACAATATTTGGCGATTTATCACCGCCGTCCTGTTAACATAAAATTACCGAAATGGCCGCTTGGCATATAAAAAGTGAAGCGGTCATCCCGGAACTGTTGATGACAGTCACATGACTTCGGCTTTTATTATATAGATTATTTTAATGGCTCCATTCAACCTTTTCATAAGTGCAGAAGACATTTTCTCGGGGATAGCGTGTCTCTATAAAGAACGCAATAGATGGTACTACAGTACTTTGCCATCTGCTTCATTTTTGCAATGGCTCCAGCATTGTGTCCCATCATTGCTTGCCCTTCATCAGTTCATTCATGTTCATATGTGTTTTTCTATGTATTCATCCAAAAATATTTCTTTCCTTAATATGTGGGTTTGTGGTGATCTACAAACAATATGACCCTGATAGTTTTGTGAAACCTCTTTCAGACTAGCGTTAGTAAGGTACTTAATTTTAATCAAGTTAATGCTCTCAAAGACAGTAGTAATAGAGAAAACAAGTCTATACTTGGGGACAGAGCAAATTGATAGTACAGTATATACTATGAACATTATACATCAGCCAGAAGAAGAAGTGCGCGGCTTATTTTAATAAAATCTCTCTCGGTATCTGATTTTTTTTCAAATTTTTCAATGCAAAAGCGATCGACTGATTAAATGAAACTGATTTAAGTTAAAATAAGCCACTATTATGATACATTTATATTAATTTTATACAAAGATATATTTATTCGACTTGGCCAAATTTTGCCGATAGTAAACAGGTATCACACAGAAAGCTGCAAACCTATTTACGATAACGTACCCATCATTTCCGCTAAGTTCGAGATAATTACTTGAAGAATATGGTTTTTAATCTGCAATACATGTTTTTTATTTTTTAAACTATTTAAAAGAGAGAGAAACAATCTTTGTGGATTCGAGCTTTTCGTGAAATTTTATTTGAAATGGACACCAAACCTGACAATAAAATATTTAAAACAAAAAAAAATGTAAAATAAAATAAGTAGAAAGGTGGTTTATTTATAGTGCTGACATTGTAAAAAAAAAAAAAAAAAAAAAAAATTCTCAGTAACATGAATCTTTCTATGGCAAAACCGAGAATTTTTTAACAGAAACATGGGTATGTGCAGGGGGAGGGTGGGACATCAAATTTTTGAAAAAGCTAAGAATTTTTAAAAAAACACAAAGAAAGTACAAATGTTAAAAGATTGTTTGCGGATTGAATTGAATAATGCATAATTGAAATTTCATTGCATGAGAATTTTATTTTAAAGTACTCTATAGTTTCTCAGTATTGCATTAAAAACGGAAAATGTAGTTTTATTTTCGCCTGAAACAACTCTTCACTCTCTAACATTGCTTATTATAACCAGTGTAACACCCTTATTACGGACGGGTGAGAACTACCCCCCCTCCCCCTACCGTTGTGCCTAGAGACTTCACAAAATTAATACTTTTAGAAATATAAATTTCTAATATTAATTAAAATTATTAGTTTAAAGTAACATTATTTCAGTATATTATTTAATTTAATTATTTATTTTGAAGATATATTAAATATATTTTTCCATTATTTAACTCATATAATCTAAATACATTTAAAATTTATTTCAATATCCTTTTAAACAAAATTTCTTTTAAAATTATTTCACATAGTTAATATACAACCTGTTACATTCTTTCTATTTAATTATTAATCCTATAATTTATTTCACAGTTGTATTAATTTTTTCAATATATTTCATGGAATTTAATGGTTTTGTTTTGCTATTGTTAATGTTCTCAGTTTTATTTTCTTGTAAATCTTGTTGCATAGTTGATCGGACAATTTGAGAAATAGTTCTTAATTCCAATGCATGCTTTTCTCAATTAGAAATCAGTAGTTTTTTGCTTATATTTGAGGGATGTCGCCCATGATGAAAAGTTAAACAATATACGTGTTATTCATATTATATTACGATTTTTTTTTTTTTTTTTTGTAAATTTTTACTCTGGATAATATTGCTCCTCCACATTTTGAAACTAATTTTTCCACTTTTGTTTTATTCAACTATTTTATAAGTTTTACGTATTATAATATTAAACTATTTAGGATTTTTAATATTTTGAGTTTTCTTTGTGTGCTGTGTATGCCGATTAGCTTAACTATAATTTTGTTTTATAATGATTAATGTATTATATTTTTCATGCCATCTTCATTCAGAATTTTGGTTAACATCGTTATATGAACTTGTAAGATAAAATTTGATTCAAAGGTATTATATATATGTATATTGAATTATAGTCTTTTTGAATATAATCTATACTAATATTATAAAGAAGTAAAAATTGTTTGTTTGTTAGAGGTAATCTCTGGAGCTACCGAACCGATTTCAAAAGTAATGGTATCAAAATGATGGTGTTAGTCCAACTTAGAACAGAGGCTATATTTTATGTCAATGCCACTACCCCAAAGGGGGTGCAGGAGCAAAAAACGTTATTAAAAATGCAATTTTTGCGTTACTGAAGGGCCTAGAAATATGAAATTTGAAATATTAGTTACTTGTTAGATATAAAGGATTTCTAAGAACAGTTCTTAAAAAATTCGAAATTTAAAAGTGGGGAAAATGCGCGAAAAGTCTTCTAAAAAACGTTCTAAATGGTGGTTTCTACACAATCTCGGGAAATACCGAACCGATTTAAAAATAATGGTGTCAAAATGATGGTGACAACCCTTGCTCCACGATAGGCTATGTTTTATGTCGGAGCCACTACCCCAAAGGGGGTGCAGGAGCAAAAAAAATTCTAAAAATGCAATTTTTGCGTTACTGGAGGGCCTAGAAATATGAAATTTGAAATATTAGTTACTTATTAGATATAAAGGATTTCTAAGAACAGTTCTTAAACAATACGAAATTTAAAAGGGGTGAAAATGCGCGAAAAGCGTTCTAAAAAACGTTCTACATGGTGGTTTCTACACAATCTCAGGAAATACCGAACCGATTTAAAAAATAATGGTGTCAAAATGATGGTGACAACCCTTGCTCCAACATAGGATATATTTTATGTCGGTGACACTACCCCAAACGGGGTGCAGGAGCAAAAAACATTCTAAATTGCGGTTTTTGCGTTACGGAAGGGCCTACAATCGTGAAATTTGGAATGATAGTTAGTTATAAGATATCAATGATCTCTAAGGAGATTGCCTAAAAAAATCGAAATTTAAAAGGGGGTCAAAATGCGCAAAAAGCATTGTAAAAAACGTTCTAAATTGCGATGTCTATGCAATCTCAGGAAGTACTGAACCGATTTTAAATATAATGGCGTAAAAATGATGGTGACAGATCATGCTTCAAGATAGGCTAGATTTTATATCTGTTTCCACTACCCCAGTGGAGATATAGGAGCAAAATGCGCGAAAAGCGTTCTAAAAACGTTCTAAATGCCGATTTGCCAGCAATATCTCAGGAAGTATCAAACTGATTTCAAAAGTAATGGTAGGACATTGATGCTGACAGCCTCTACTCTAAGATAGACGCTATTTTATGTCGGTATCACTATCACCTAGATGTTGCAGTAGCAAAAAAGCGTTCAAAATTTCGATTTTTGTGATAGGTAGAGGCTACCAACTTAAAATTAGGCAAGGTACATATTTATTAGATATAAATGATCCTTAAGAACAGTTTCGAAAAAATTGGAAATTTTAAAAGGGGTGAAAATGCGCGAAAAGCGTTCTAAAAACGTTCTAAATTACGATTTCTACTCAATCTCAGGAAATACCAAAGCTATTTCAAAAGTAATGGTTGCAAATCAATGGTGACAGTCCCTGCTATAGCATATGTTATATTTCATGTTGCTGTCACTACCATCTGAGGTTTGCAAAAGCAAAACATGCTCTAATTTGCGTTATTTGCGCAACTGAGGGGTCTAACACTTTGAAGTATGGCATGGTATTTACTTACAAGATGCAAGTGCTTTCTAAGAACAGTCGAAAGAAAATTCCAAATTTAAAAAGATGAAGTGAGCGAAAAGCGTTATAAATTACAAATTTTATACAATCTTATCAAATACCAAACCGATTAAAAAAATAATGATGGCAAATTGTTGGTGATTAAACCTGCTCAAACATAAGCTATATTTTATGTCTGTGCCCCTACCACCAGAGGGTTGAAGGAGCTAAAAACTTTCAAAATTGCGAATTCTGTGATACTGAAAAGGCTAGAAACTTTAAATATGGCATGGTAGTTACTTATAAAATATAAATGCCCTCGAAGGACTGTCGAAAATAAATTCGAATTAAAAAGGGGTGAAGTGAAGGGGAGGTGCGAAAGGCATTCTAAAAAAGTCCCAAATTACGATTTCTATGCAATTTGAGGGAATATAAACCGATTATAAAAGTAATAGTTGCGAATCAATGGTAACAGTCTAGGATCCTACACAGGCTATATTTTATGCCGATGGTTCTACACCCTGGAGTGCACAGGAACAACAAACGTTCTAAAAAATCCTTTAAAAGCTTTCTAAATTACGTTTCTGTGGAATATTAGGAAATAACAAACCGATTTCAAAATTAATGTTGGCAAATTAATGGTGACAGTTCCTGTTTCAACATAGCCCTTTATGTTGAGAGAGGTAGTAGGACTTGGAATTTGACATGATAGTTAATTTTAAGATGTAAGAAGATGGTTTCTAAAAAATTCAAAACTTCAAATGAATACTGAAATGAGCGTATTAATTGAGACTAAAGTTTCAAATTATTTTCTAAATTATCATTTATTTAGTTTTATTTCGTTTTATTAATTTAACCCTTAATTGCATGAATTATTCTTTTAGAATTGTGTTTTTTATTTTTATATTAAGGATTAGACACCAACAAATCTTAAAATAGATTTTTAACTTTATTTAGTAGCATATTTTTGTAATTTTTAGAGGATTAATATTTCTATATAAATATAGTGGTTGTAAGAACTTAATTTATGTATTAAAAATTAAATAAAAAGGTGGTGGAAATTTACTCACTATGCAATTAAGGGTTAAGTCTCATTTCTGTCTAATGCAGTGTAATAATGATGTTTAATCAAGCTGCATTTTAAATAGTAATTTTTGAATTATTCCTAAAAGTAATAAGTACCTTTTAATAAAAAAGCCTTTTAATTAAATAAAATAATACCTTTTAATAAAATAAAAATTTAGTTAGTACCTTTTAATAAAAATTAGACATATAAATATCGCTTGGCATATTTCAAATATTACGCGAGCAAAGCCGCGGGGTTTGCTAGTAAATTATACATTACATTACAAAATAAATCAGACTCTGGGGATGAATTTTTTTTAAGGGTGTTGGTGGGGGAGAAAAAGAAAGCAATAGTGGAAGATAATGAATAACTATGACAATATAGTACATAAGTTTTAATGTGACAGTTTGTCAGAATTCATACTATAATAATATATACATTACTTTTTAAGACAATTACAGCACTCCACTGTACAACTGGCTGACTGTACGTTTGAAAAACAGATCGATGCAATGCATCGTAGGCACCGGTTAGGAGAACGAAAGTGTGTGTGGGGGGGGGGGGGGCGGCGAAGGAGATGGGGCACTGCCCCTCAATATATTTTGAAATATGAATAGCAGAATGTATTTTTATCAGTCGACTTTAAGTAAACGCTTAAAAATAGAGAAAGTAATAATTTTTTGTAAGATGTGTGTGTGCGCGCGCTGGGGGGGAGGAGGAGTCCCTTGAATTCCCCGCAGTAGTCGTTTTTTAGATAATTTTACTTTTTTTAAATTCATTTCTTTCAAATATATTGTTAGGCGTAATTTACTTATTTTTAAGAAATTTTCATTTTAAAATATATTATTTGTACACAGCACGCGCCCCCTCCCCCCATTTTTTTGTATATCATTAATAGCTTAGTTCTAGTCAAAATTTTTCATTGTACACTTTCTTTATTTTTAAGAGTTCAGTTTAAAGTCAGTTGTGTTTTCTAAAATTAATAAAAATAAATAAATAAATAAAAGTAATTTAATAAATTAAGCACCCTTTCTTTTTATTAATTTCTCGTACTTAAATTATGTTACAACATGTAAATGTTGTTATTCAAAAACATTCCTCTATTTTTCTGTAAATAAAACCTTTTCTTTTGGGATACTCTCTCACAAAAAAAAAAAAAAAAAAAAAAAAAAAAAAAAAAAATCTCCCTTTTCTCTCTTTTACTAGCAAACGTGGGGTAAATGGTCAGCCGTGTTCAGAAATAATTGGGACCACACACGTTTACATTTTAAACACAGGATTATTGTGTGGGAATGCTATTTTTCTCATAGCATACCAGCCCCTTTTACAATGCAGTTTTATGACTTTGTTTACGAAAAACAATTTTTTAAGCAGGTGCAAGTATTGCCTGGGCTTCTGAGATTTGAGTTCACGTGATCTCCCCGTGGTTAGAGGGACATAGCAACGAGATGTTCTTGGCATTAGGTAGGGAAATTGACCAATGAAAACAGTTTTCGCCTCCACCCTTTATTGCTTCCTGGGAAGTAACGCGGGAAGAATTGAGGGGACGCGAGAAGCGAGCGCGTGGCTTGTTGGTCGTGTAGCGTTTTTTTTAGAGGGGTCCTGAGTGCAGTAAGATGTGAAACAACATAAAATTTGGAGGGGCCAAAGGGGCCCGGGAAAAACCCCCCTTTTTTTGTCGAGGCATGAAACAATTTTTATTAAGGATTCGCTTTTGAGACCGAGCAGAGAGAAGACCAACTCTTGCGAGTAAAGAGTATGAATTGAATTGTAAGTGCTTTTCGTTTTTTTTTTTAAATGAACGGTAAGCGAGCGCGGCTTTAGAAGGTGCATCTTTCGACTGTACTGGTAAGCTGGATATACCTGGCTGCTGACAGATCATCGGACAAGTAAAAAAAAAAAAAAAAAAAAAAAAAATGTCCTGATATCAGATTCTGTGAAATAGAGATCCAAGATAAATCGTGAGCATGCGAAGCAAGGCGTTAGCGTTCCGCTCCCTTTTTTGCTAAACATTGATTTATCCTAGAAATATATCACGGAGGATGCCGGCTAGTTTAAAGTTGAAGCAAAACAATTCCAGCTACTTCCACGGAGAGCGAGATTGGCTCCTGACTTCAAATTCCAAAACGATTTCCTAACTCATCGGGTAAATCTGCGTACCGAAGGAAGTGTGTGGGGTGTAGCCCACCCCCTGAAACTATTTTCAAGATAAGGAGTTTTTTTCTACTACAGAAAACAAAAAAAAACACTGCCAGTTAAGATATGGTCGTCAAAGAAAAGTCATCTAATAAATAGTGTTTAAGATAACTATGTTAAAAGAAAATAGAATAATTTGTGGTATACCATGTCGGAAACCTACTATGGATTACATTGGGTATGTTAAGTTTTTTTTCTCTTGTTCCATTATAACGTAATGATTGATTATCTTTGTTTTAAAAGTTGCAATCTATATAATTGAAGCCAGAAAATGTCAACATGATAAAAATCTGTCCTATTAATGTTAGAATATTTACAATATCATTTGTTAATTGTGTTAACTTGAGAAATAAGTTTTGAAACACCTGTATGTATAAGAGTTTAAACTCCCTATGAAGAATTAAATTTTAATTTTAATCTTATTCTCTTGACTTGTATCTATTTTCGCACTGCTAAAAGTATTCTTCAATAAAGTAACTTCACTAGGTTTAAATAAGTAAATATACTTTAAAAAACAGAAATAATGAGAATAAATGTTTCAGTTCAAATTAACCCAAGAAGAAGTAGAAATGGTCTGTTTCTCTAAAATTAATTATATATTAATTTAAAAATAAAGATTTAAAAGTAATCATTAATAAATTGAAGAATATAGAGAATATGAACAGTGTTTCTTCTAGTTTTTTTTGTTGTAATGAAGGTAAACAGCTTAAGTTAACTAAAATTTTCAATTTTGCACACCTTTACAATTTAATGAATTTAGCCACATTACGATCACAGCCCATAGAGTTAGATTCTTTTTATGTATGACTTTGAAGCTTGTTTTCATATCTCAGCTCTTGACTGTGAACTTATTCAAAATTCTCAAACTAATCTACCTTTTCAGTTCATTCATATTCCTTTAAGTAATTTGTCTTGCGGTATGTTTAAATTTCATTTAATTAATTATATTCATCTCTTTTTAAGTGATTTTCTCTGGTCATGCATGAATATTCTGACTCTATGACAATTGTTGGGGTTGATCTGAGCAGATAAATTGAGAACCCTGTAATTGCTTTAGTATTTTGTTGCAGTTTTAAAATTCTTTAAGTGTGGCATTGATATCTTAGTGTTAAAGTTTTCTTTTACAGTAATTCTGTAATTCAGCTAGAAGTTATTGTTATGATTTTATATACAGGATTCAATCTAGGTGGAAATTTAACTGCTCAGAGAAAAAAAAAAACCCATAACAAGAATGGTGCCATGTTATTAAAGGCCTGGTTATTGTATTGAATTTATGTGTGATTTTATATATTACAGTATTTGGTTGGGAATTAACTGTTTGACTGAATTTAGAACTCTATACTTTACAAATTTTCAATGTTTTCCTCTCGCAAAATTCCAGAATTGTCCTTTTTTCTTGTGCGGGTGTGATTTAAAAGTTTAGGTAGTTCATTTCTATTGGTAATTGCCATTCAGTTAGTATACACATTTTGTACAGAGTTCATGCGAGTGATAATTCAGTCATTCATTTACCAAAAATTTAGGGGCAAGCTGGACAATAGGTATATATATATATGTGTGTGTTTTTTCATATGTTGTGTATTATAATATATATGTATAAGTGTATGCTCCAAGGTGTGAGGTTTCTAAGTATATGCCCCCCCCCCCCCCCTAAGAAGTTTTTCTTTTCTCAAATACTAATTTTTCTGTCATACTTTACATAATTTTATTTTTGTGTAAGTGTTTTAATTGTAATGTGCCCTTGTGTACCGGGTATAATTCTTAAATCTGCATAGGGACGTAATTTTAGTTTACAGTTTAACTTTTATTTCTGTCTAACGTTAAGATTATATATAAAGATTTAATTATGGCAGATGAAGCTACAAAAGAACTTGCACTTGTACAAAAGAAAACGGCCTTAGTCGACAACCTTTCAAGCATCCCCCCTTTTAATGGTGAATCAACAGTTTCATGTTCTGACTTTCTTGAAAAGTGGGAGGAATTAGCAGATTTTTTCGGCTGGGATGAGGGGGAGAAAAAGTTTGCTTTATTAAGCAGAGTTTCGGGAACAGCTGCTAAACTATTGAAACTGCATAAGGGTAAGGATAGTGCAGAACTGGTTAAAATTATAAAAGAGAGGTACATTCATCAGGAAACCCCAGATGTAGCTTTAGCTAAATTTTTAAATTTTAAGCAAACACCTGCTATGTCTGTTCAAGAATTTTTTGACAGGGCTTCTGATCTTTCCCTAAGGGCTCTTGTTATGGATGGGGTATCATCAACAATAGCGCAGCAAAGTAGAGATGCAATGCTACACTCCATGCTGCTGGGAAATTTATTGCCAGAAATCAGGAAGGGGGTAATTTCAAAAGACCCAAAAACACCTGCTGAAATTTTAGCTTATGCCCGATTAGAGGAAAAAGCTTGTAGGAGTGTTAACCCCTTATACTCCCACGATTTGGCACAGGCAACTCAACCGCAACCTATCAATATAGCTTGCGCGGCTACTCAAGCTAAAAAACCGAATGTAAACAATCAGAAGCAGGAAATTGAGGAGCTAAGACAACAATTACAATTGTTAACTGCGAAAATTGATAGTTTAGTGGAGAAAACAGATAATGACAGAAGGTTGTGGAACCCAGAACAAACAAATTTTTCAAATTTTTCTTGCTATACGTGTGGGGGTCTCAACCATTTTGCTCGAGATTGCTCCCAAAACCCCAGAAACCAGTTTTGGAGAGGTAACAATAGGAGTTATCAGGGTCGTAGGGGTATGTCTGGATACCAACAGCCTCAAAGAGGTAGAGGGTATGATAACTCTCAAAGAGGGAATAATTATAGAGGTAGAGGGCAATATACAAGAGGTAGAGGTGGCGACAACAATGTCCCACAACAGGAAACGGGCCAAAATAATGTAACTCAGGAAAATAAAGGTTTAAACGAGTAGGGGCTGAGTCAGAATCAGTCGGACTGACTCATGATAGGCCTAACGACATTCCTCCCTCTGTATATAATGTTTTTTCCCTGTCTGTTTACAATTTGCCTACAATGAAAATTTTTATAAATAATATTTTTTTAAATGTGTTATGTGATACTGGCTCAGGAATTAATCTGATATCCAGGCAAGGCCTTAATCTTATTCCATTTGCAAATACCACTCCATGCAATACCCCGATTTTAACGGTAACAGGTGAAAAGGTTCCACTTACAGAAAAAATAGATTTAAACTTTAAGTTCAATGATGTAAACTGTCAGGCAGAATTTTTCGTGGTACCAGGAAAATTAGCTAATGAATTTGTTGCCATTTTGGGTATGCCCTTTTTAAGTAAATATAGTGCCATTATTAATTGTCAACAAAAATCCATTATCTTGAATGTAAACGAGCAGACTTTGTGTAAAAATAGTGTGCAAAACTCCCTCCCTTCCCCACTGGTTGACAGCAAATGTGAATATAGTAAAATAAACAATGTCAATTTTTACAAAACTGAATCTGTAGCATGTCAAACAAATTTCCCAAAGGAGAATTTTTTTAAACATAAAGCTTCTGGGGAAACTCTGAACAACATGGAGTATAATCATAAAGATGAACTAGAATTAAAAGCAGATAAGGAAGATAGGAAAGTACAGGTTAGGGAGAAAAACATTAATGAAATGAGTAAAGCTGTAATTGGTGATAATTGTCAAAGCAATGTAAATAAAGATGAATGCTCTGTTGTTCAGGATCTCTCAGAGATAAATTCAAATGTAGAAAATTCCCTAAATACGAATGAGATTTTTAATGTAGGGGATAATGTAAATAATAATAAACTGTATGTAGGGTGTATAAGTAGTATTAGTAACAGTAATGATGTAAATAGTAATATAGGTTGCAACAATTCGAATGAAAATGAGATAAGTGTTAATGTAAATATTCATAATGTAAATACTAACGTAAGCTCAGATATAATGAATGAGGAGGAGGGAAAAAGTAAAAATAGGGAAATGCAAAGTGTTTATCCTGTCTGCCAGGTCAATGTAACTAATAGTGAAGTTGCACATTTGAGTGAAACAAGTACCGATACATGTAATGAGGACAAAAATTCAAAAAATCATGAGATTAGTTTTGCGGTACTCACCAGTGTAATAACTATACCTCCCCATTCTAAAGTTATAGCAAAAGTTAAATGTTCAAGAGATAATTTTATTCAAAGTAAAGATAATGTGATTTTGGAACCTCTGGTACAGAAAGTCTGTAATAGTGTATTATCGTCTAGAAGTGTCTGTTCTCAGGAACGTGGGCTGTACATATCTTTTGCAAATTTTTCGGATGATAGTGTAACTTTTAAAAAGGGAATGAGGGTTGCCAAAGTTCGAAAGTGTATCGATGATTCTGATTGTGACTATGATAAATGTAATTTTGCTTTTAATGTAAATACACCCGCCCCAGGTGATGATTTTGACCATGCTGACCTGACATGGAGCACAGATATCAATCTTGATCATTTAGAATCCCCCCTCAAACTTAAGATGCAAGAATTTTTAGATAAGAATAAAGATGTGTTTGCAGCTTCAGTTTTAGACTTACCAGGCTGTGACACTATCCCCCATGTAATTAATTTAACCTCAGATAAACCCGTAAAATGTAAAGCATATAGAGTCCCACATAAGCTTAGAGAAGAGTTAGAAAGTCAACTTGATATCCTTTTAAAAGCTGAAATTATAGCCCCCTCTATGTCTGAATTCGCCTCCCCTGTACTTTTAGTTAAGAAAGCGGATGGTTCTTATAGATTGGCGGTCGATTTCAGAGCCCTTAATAAAAACTTAGTTAAGGATGCTTATCCCATCCCGAATATAACAGATTCGGTTGATGCACTTTCTGGGTCAAATTTTTTTTCAACCCTTGATTTAACGAGTGGTTTTTTCCAGCAAGTTGTGCGTCCTGAGGATAGACACAAAACAGCAATAATCACCCATAAAGGACTCTTTGAGTGGGCCAGGAATTGCTTCGGATTATCGACATCTGGCAATTCTTTTCAAAGATTAATGAATGCTATTTTTGGTGACTTAGGAAATTTAGGTATCCTAGTTTATATCGACGATATTGTGATTGCTTCGAAAGATGTAGAGTCCCACCTTGAAAAATTAAATTTAGTGTTCAGTAGACTTCGCCAACATAAGTTAAAGTTAAAACCTAGTAAATGTTTTTTCTTATCTGATACAATTCAATATCTTGGTTTTGAGATTAAAAAAGGTAAAGTTGCACCAATCAATAAAAATATTGAAATAATTAAAGATTTCCAACCACCTAAAACTCGTAAGGCAGTTAGATCCTTTATTGGTACAATATCATTTTATAGGAGATTCATTCCCGATTTTTCAAAAAGAGCCAAAAATTTAATTTTACTAACTAAAGATAATGGTCGTTTTGTTTGGAATCAGGAAGCAGAGGCAGAATTTGAAGATTTAAAAAATGCTTTGATATCTAAACCTTGTTTAAACCTCCCTGATTTTAATAAGGAATTTCATTTATATACGGACGCTAGTGGCTCAGCTCTTGGAGCAGTATTGTCGCAATTTGATGATAACAACTGTTTACATCCTGTCGCCTTTGCCAGTAGAAAATTAAAAGACCCTGAGACGAGGTATTCGACCACGGAGCGTGAATTACTGGCTCTAGTATGGGCTACTTCACATTTTAAGTGTTACTTAGCTAACACACACTTCTTTATTTATACAGATCATGCCCCACTTACATATATGCTCAAAATTCAAGACCCAACATCCCGAATTGCGAAATGGGTTTGCACTCTTGCAGATTTTACCTTTACGATTAAATTTATTAAAGGTCGTTGTAACAGTGTAGCTGATTTCTTATCAAGGTATGTAAATGAGAATGATTTTTCTGAAAATGTGACCAGCTGCAATTTTTGTATTAAAGTGGAAAAAGGAAATATGTTTATGCCACAATCTGATTTATTAGAGAAAATCAGGGAATTGCAAAAATCAGATAAAAAGTGTATACAGATTGCTCAAAAATTAGACCGAGGGGTGGAAATTGCACCCAAGTATATGCGATTTTTCTTCCAAGATGATCTTTTAGTGGGCGAGGACACTAGAGATTCTCTTGTGCTGAATAAATTGCCCAGACTTGTGGTACCAAGAGAACTTATCCCCCAGGTGTTTGCACTAACTCACGATTCTCTAGCTGCTTGTCATCAAGCCTTCCAGAAAACCATTGATCGCATTCGCGAAAATTTTTACTGGCCAGGCATGTCCGCTGATGTCAAACATCTAGTAGAGTCCTGCATTAGTTGCCAACAGAGACGTGCACACAAGGCAAAACATCTCGCCCCATTGCAAAGAATGCCTACCCCTGAATTCCCACTCTCAAAGGTAAATTTGGACATCTTGGGTCCCTTGCCCCAGACTTTTTCGGGTAATAAGTTTATTGTTGCATATATTGATGCGTTTTCAAAATGGCCTGAAGCATACGCAGTATCCGATATCACTTCAGATATGATAGCTGATACCCTTGCTGACTTCGTGTCAAGATATGGAGCACCTTCATATATCACAACTGACAAAGGAAAAAATTTAATATCAGAAGCTATAGAGAAAGTCTATAAGAAGTTTGGCACCAAACACATTCAGACAACCCCGTTTCATCCAAGCGGAAATGCACAAGTGGAGCGACAAAATCAGACATTGAAAAATGCCCTATGTCATATCGTCAACCAAAATCAAACAGACTGGGATACAAAACTCAAATTTGCTCTTTTAGCCCTCCGCACAGCAGTACACTCATCCACAAACTTAACCCCCGCTGCAGTAATGTTTGGAAGAAATCTTAACCTTCCGTATAAAATTTTTTCTACCCCTACAACTTTAAATTACAATGATACTCCTTCATATTGTGAACTCTTATTTCCTGCATTGAGAAAAGTATACACGGAAGTACACAGCAGTCTTGTTAAAGTTTCAGAAAAACAAGAGAAGTATCGTGAAAAAACTGCAGTGTGTAAAAATTTCAAAGTAGGGGATTCTGTCTGGTTATTCACACCTTCCGTAAAGCCAGGTCAGTCAAAAAAGCTCTCTAAATTTAATAATGGTCCTTACACTATAACTGAAAAATTAAGTGAAGTAAATTTTAAAATTGCTCTTCAATCTAACTTATCTAAAACACAAGTTGTACATGTTGACAGACTAACGGAGTTTAAAAGCAGAAATCCCATTTTTGTACCAAAACAACAACAGCAGGATGTCGATTCTATATCGATTGAGTCCAGTCCGATTGTAACTGACGTCCCTTCGACAAGCAACTTCGATTTTCTTGCACCACGGAAGCGCAGGCGCGGACGTAACTTCGTCCCAGTTTTTTCGACCCCACGGAGCACGCCAGATACAGCAGACAGCGCAGAGCAATCGCCCTTAAGTTCAGCAGAGGCAGATAGCGAAAGTATGGCTCATCATTCTTCCCCCCCAGTTTCCAGCGATACGCATGAGGAAAATTCAGGCGACGTTCAGCTCTCAGATCCAGCACCGGGAGGGAATTCAGCTAATCAAGTTACGTCGGATTGTAATGCGGATGCATCGCGTACTTCGAATGTTAGTCACTTACAATCGATACCAACTAAATCGAATGCTGTCCCGACCAGTCAATATGGATTCCGTGAAAGGAGAGATAAGCCAAATTATAGAGTGTAGCAACTTTTTAAGCACTAATCTTTGCCTAGAATAGTTTTTATTTTAATATTTTTTTTGTATATATATATATATATGTTTAGCATTCTTTTAATGTTATTTTGTGCATTTTAGTACGTAATTAAATTTTTGAGGAACTTTAAACTTGTTTTGATTTTGTGTCCGGGTAACGGAAGTTTGTTGTCAATATACTAGATGTTTTCTAACTTAGTTATTATTATTTCTAGTGTGTATTTAGGTTATTTTAATATTAAAACGTACTCCGCACATACATTGTTTAATTTATTATGCATTTTTCCGAATTTTTAGCTGTATTTTCTGAACTTTGAAAATTTTCTGTACATTTTTAATGGAATTATGCATGCATCAAATTCTTCTTATTCGCTTTGTGTTTTATGTATATGCATTGTTTTTTAAGGTAATGGTTTAGCAAGGATAGGTATATTTTATTTAATATACGTAATAAAGTACTTATGTATAAAATTTTGTATATTAGTGTGTAATTTTACTTGGTTTTCTAGGGTAGGTACTAGAATTGTTATTCTTTAGGGAATACACACTTTTAAATACTGTTTGAAATTACACAGATTAGTGTATCTGAGGTGTGAGTTAGTGCATAAGTATAGAAGTATACTATTTGTTTACAACTCAGGTGTATGTATTTCAAACATTTTTCTTGTTTTGAATTAAAGGGGTTTTAGTTCAAAATTTTCTAGTATGTAGGTTGGAACTGAGGTTTGTTTATCTAAATGTAAGTATTAAAATGTTTGGTGTGTATTTACATTAATTCATCTCATTTTAAATCTGTATACCGTTTTTTTTTTAATTTTTTTTTTTGTTGTTTTCTGCCTTCCCTTTTTCGATTTTGGGTGTAATTATTCACCACCACAGTTGGTGTATCAAACTGTTTAATGTTTGTGGATATTTTAGCAAAATTTTGATAACCAAAGTTGGTATATAATTTTTACGTGTTCTTATCTGCAACACACATTGCGGCATACACTTACCAAATGCACAGTGGCCCTGTAAGTGCAGTTGTAAAACTCAGAAAGATCTTATGTGTTTCTAAAATTCAAACGAACAATTTTTCACCAGTCTGAAGAACTCTAACCCACATTTTTCCGAGTGATATGTATTTGTCAACAATATATACCTAATGTTAATTTTTTTTGTCTCTGTTTATGTGTATTCTATTGTCCAGCTGTGCACTAGTGTATTGATTTTATGTTTTGTTTATATAACTGTGCATATATATATTTTGTGTCCATATCTGGCTGGCAGTGCTATAAGTCAAAATTAATCCCCCCGGAATAGGTAGTAAGTATATTGCTATACAAAGTTGGGGATATTTGGTTAGGGTTATTAGAGTGGAGTTCGGGTACGGTGTAACTAGAGTGAGCTCTAGTGGTAGTTCTCAAGTCGGCGATCTCATATACTAACTTTGCTCGCCATTGTCCAGAAATAAATTGCAGTCATGGTGATTTTCGTCTGTGAATTGTGTGTGGAAAAGTAGATAATTTTTATACGTAGTATAGGTATCTCAGTTTTTGTTTCTAACATTTACAATTTTGGACCTTTTGGGAAGTTTGCTGTAGTCAAACTACTGTTTCACATTTCCGGAGTGTGTTGCAGTAGTGGCGAATGTACAACGGGACTCTGATCTGTCTTTCGGGCTGAAGTTTAGTTTGTTTTGATGGTCAAAGATCCTTGAGTAGATTCACCGAGATTAAGTAAGTGACTCATTGGGACATGTACTGGGTTTTTTTTTAATTTTTTCGTTTTGAGATTTTTGGCCTTGTGTTTCTTCTTTGACATTCAAAAAATAAATTTTTTTTTGTATTTCATTAAAAAAAAATTGATTTTTTTTCAACCGACGGGGAATCCTGTTAGGCGTAATTTACTTATTTTTAAGAAATTTTCATTTTAAAATATATTATTTGTACACAGCACGCGCCCCCTCCCCCCATTTTTTTGTATATCATTAATAGCTTAGTTCTAGTCAAAATTTTTCATTGTACACTTTCTTTATTTTTAAGAGTTCAGTTTAAAGTCAGTTGTGTTTTCTAAAATTAATAAAAATAAATAAATAAATAAAAGTAATTTAATAAATTAAGCACCCTTTCTTTTTATTAATTTCTCGTACTTAAATTATGTTACAACATGTAAATGTTGTTATTCAAAAACATTCCTCTATTTTTCTGTAAATAAAACCTTTTCTTTTGGGATACTCTCTCACAAAAAAAAAAAAAAAAAAAAAAAAAAAAAAAAAAAAAAATCTCCCTTTTCTCTCTTTTACTAGCAAACGTGGGGTAAATGGTCAGCCGTGTTCAGAAATAATTGGGACCACACACGTTTACATTTTAAACACAGGATTATTGTGTGGGAATGCTATTTTTCTCATAGCATACCAGCCCCTTTTACAATGCAGTTTTATGACTTTGTTTACGAAAAACAATTTTTTAAGCAGGTGCAAGTATTGCCTGGGCTTCTGAGATTTGAGTTCACGTGATCTCCCCGTGGTTAGAGGGACATAGCAACGAGATGTTCTTGGCATTAGGTAGGGAAATTGACCAATGAAAACAGTTTTCGCCTCCACCCTTTATTGCTTCCTGGGAAGTAACGCGGGAAGAATTGAGTGGACGCGAGAAGCGAGCGCGTGGCTTGTTGGTCGTGTAGCGTTTTTTTTAGAGGGGTCCTGAGTGCAGTAAGATGTGAAACAACATAAAATTTGGAGGGGCCAAAGGGGCCCGGGAAAAACCCCCCTTTTTTTGTCGAGGCATGAAACAATTTTTATTAAGGATTCGCTTTTGAGACCGAGCAGAGAGAAGACCAACTCTTGCGAGTAAAGAGTATGAATTGAATTGTAAGTGCTTTTCGTTTTTTTTTTAAAATGAACGGTAAGCGAGCGCGGCTTTAGAAGGTGCATCTTTCGACTGTACTGGTAAGCTGGATATACCTGGCTGCTGACAGAGCATCGGACAAGTAAAAAAAAAAAAAAAAAAAAAAAAAAATGTCCTGATATCAGATTCTGTGAAATAGAGATCCAAGATAAATCGTGAGCATGCGAAGCAAGGCGTTAGCGTTCCGCTCCCTTTTTTGCTAAACATTGATTTATCCTAGAAATATATCACGGAGGATGCCGGCTAGTTTAAAGTTGAAGCAAAACAATTCCAGCTACTTCCACGGAGAGCGAGATTGGCTCCTGACTTCAAATTCCAAAACGATTTCCTAACTCATCGGGTAAAGCTGCGTACCGAAGGAAGTGTGTGGGGTGTAGCCCACCCCCTGAAACTATTTTCAAGATAAGGAGTTTTTTTCTACTACAGAAAACAAAAAAAAACACTGCCAGTTAAGATATGGTCGTCAAAGAAAAGTCATCTAATAAATAGTGTTTAAGATAACTATGTTAAAAGAAAATAGAATAATTTGTGGTATACCATGTCGGAAACCTACTATGGATTACATTGGGTATGTTAAGTTTTTTTTCTCTTGTTCCATTATAACGTAATGATTGATTATCTTTGTTTTAAAAGTTGCAATCTATATAATTGAAGCCAGAAAATGTCAACATGATAAAAATCTGTCCTATTAATGTTAGAATATTTACAATATCATTTGTTAATTGTGTTAACTTGAGAAATAAGTTTTGAAACACCTGTATGTATAAGAGTTTAAACTCCCTATGAAGAATTAAATTTTAATTTTAATCTTATTCTCTTGACTTGTATCTATTTTCGCACTGCTAAAAGTATTCTTCAATAAAGTAACTTCACTAGGTTTAAATAAGTAAATATACTTTAAAAAACAGAAATAATGAGAATAAATGTTTCAGTTCAAATTAACCCAAGAAGAAGTAGAAATGGTCTGTTTCTCTAAAATTAATTATATATTAATTTAAAAATAAAGATTTAAAAGTAATCATTAATAAATTGAAGAATATAGAGAATATGAACAGTGTTTCTTCTAGTTTTTTTTGTTGTAATGAAGGTAAACAGCTTAAGTTAACTAAAATTTTCAATTTTACACACCTTTACAATTTAATGAATTTAGCCACATTACGATCACAGCCCATAGAGTTAGATTCTTTTTATGTATGACTTTGAAGCTTGTTTTCATATCTCAGCTCTTGACTGTGAACTTATTCAAAATTCTCAAACTAATCTACCTTTTCAGTTCATTCATATTCCTTTAAGTAATTTGTCTTGCGGTATGTTTAAATTTCATTTAATTAATTATATTCATCTCTTTTTAAGTGATTTTCTCTGGTCATGCATGAATATTCTGACTCTATGACAATTGTTGGGGTTGATCTGAGCAGATAAATTGAGAACCCTGTATTTGCTTTAGTATTTTGTTGCAGTTTTAAAATTCTTTAAGTGTGGCATTGATATCTTAGTGTTAAAGTTTTCTTTTACAGTAATTCTGTAATTCAGCTAGAAGTTATTGTTATGATTTTATATACAGGATTCAATCTAGGTGGAAATTTAACTGCTCAGAGAAAAAAAAAACCCATAACAATATCTTAAACTATCCCGTTTCAAGGGGGGAGGCAGCCCCCCTTAACGAAAATAAACGTTACTGCTCAATTCTTTTTTTATTTTATTTTGTTTTATTTCATTTTTTTTTTTTTGGTCTTTTTAATCCTAGTAAAAATTTATTTTTGAATATTTAATCTTTCTTTGTTAAATTTTTAAGTTGTTTTATATTGATATGTTTTAAAAATTGTCCTGCACAGAAATTATTATTATTATTATCATTATTTTCTAGTTTAGCTTATTTCATGTTTATAATCTCCATTAAAAAAGGCTGTGACCACAGTCATATCCGTTCTAAAACTTACCTCTCTGGGTTCTGTATTACCATTGCCCATATAACATCGTTACTTAAGTCTATTGGGAATACTGGAACAAACGGCATAATTATGTTAATATAGTACAGAAATTTTAACATGACTATGTGACTGAATTCACAATTTCGAACAAACGAATAAAAATATTTTTTAAAGATTAGAAAGAGATTTTCATTACTTAAAAAGACCATTTCTGGGTGAAAAAATGACTGTGCTTAAGAAAGTAACAAAATGTTATAGGTAATGTTAAATTGCAGCAATGTTTGTTTTTGTTTTGTTTTTTCCAATTCAAAATACTAAATACTCAGTTACTTTCTAAGGTCGAAATTTCTTGGGAACTACGTATGTTTATCTAATTTAAATAATGTGCATTCGCGATAGATTGTAAATAACCAATTATACTTAATTTTTCTAAAGAAAACGAAAAAAAAAATATACTGCTTGAAATAGACTTTTCAAAGCGCAATCATAAAATCATTTTATGTCGCCGAAATGAGTGTTACATCGCCAGATGTGGCAATTAAGTTTCGCCAAGTAAGCGATCAGTCACTCTCAAGCTTTCCTTTACTATCTTCTTGAGCCTTCCTCAAGTATAGTTCTGGGCGCCCGTTTCAAAAAAGTAAGTTAAGACCCTTAACTGTCTTAATCTGAACGGGATATTAGTATATGTAACTGAAAAATACTAACAAAACTGCTTATCCAGTGACGTCAGTAGATTCATGCATTTGTACTGCAAATTTAGTACATCTGAAGAGGCTGTTAAGTGTTATTTTACGTCACAAGTCATATAGTTACTTAAAACAAATTATGTTATTATTAAGTAACAAATTATGTAATTAAGGTAATATTTGACACGAAATTAACAACTTTTTTATAAAGCAAATTCTTGGTTACATGGTTTACATGGTTTATTAAGAGTCTCAGCAATTATATGATCTTCCCGAACTCAAATGATTCGTCAAACTATCAGGTAGGAGCCAGGGGGGGGTCATAATTGCCGACTTAATGCGGGTGATGGGGTGAAACTAAGCAAACTTCCAGCATCACTAATTTTAGAACGTTATTTTTTGTTCTAATTAATCACACTGGTCAAACAGGACAAAAGTAAAATTTTAAATTAGTGGAAGAAGGGGTATATCTTATTGCCTTTTTTGGCCCCGTCAAGTCTGCGCCTATGTTTAGGACATTTCATATTGATTTTAAAGAGTGTTGTGATAGTTTCTTTTGGAGCATGCATACATTTACTTTGCTCTTCATACTGAAAAAAAATCAGGCAGTTTATCTTTCAAATCAGAATGGTTTCTTTCGAAATGATGACGCGTGAATCGTGGAGTTATTGAATACTTCACCTCAAGTCAGACAGAGAGGAGTTGAGAAATTAAAATTTTCCTTCAGAATACAATTAAGTAATATTGTATCAAAAGAATCTCTTCATATTTAATTTAAAAAAAACTTACTGTAAATGTGTTGGATACGTTCAAATTTTCTTTACTTTCCTAAAACGCGGCGGAGGCCCTAGGTCTCCGCGGAGCATAGTTTGGAAATCTCTGCTCTATGTGATAATAAAATTATTTTATAGATACTCGAATATAAAAAATGATATATTTTTTTTTAAATGTGCATTTTTTTACATATTTTGAAGTATTTGAGTTAGTTTTGAAGACGCTGTAAAACTCCTAGCTCAATACACAGATAAGTGTAATAGTCTTATGCAGTACAAAGGAAATTGAAATATATTTAGTTGTAATGAGTGTACGCTGTCTGGCGTAAGTATGAAATCTTGGTAAAAAAAAATGGCAAAAAATCTCAATTTTTAAAAATGTTATGAAGATATTGTTAGGATTTTATGTTTCTTCATCATTTTGCATTACAATTAAAGCTCCGAACCTAGCAGTACGTTTTTAATAAAAAATATGTAATTTTTTTTACATATTTTGAAATATTTCAGAAAGAAACATTGTGGAATGTTGTTAAAAATATATTATTTTTAACTTCCAACTCTTTTCGTTTGTTGTTGTTGTTGTTCTTAAGATTTTCAAAACATGGCAATTTTTTTTATCATTTCATTCAAAATGATACAGAAGAAAGGAATTTAGTTTGGATTATTTTATGTATAGTTATTATATTTTATTTTATTGTTTAAACTTGTAGCAATTACAAAAGAAAATGTTAATTAATTTATTGTCTAATTGAAAACAATTAGAATTCTTTTCTTCTCACTTTTTTTTTCGTTCTTATGTTTTTCAAAACATATATATATTTTTAATTACTCCATTTAAACTGAGACTAAAGAAAGGAATTTAAGCCGGATTTTTGGACTTATAGTGTATTACATTTTATTTTATTGTTTAAACTTTTAACAATTGGAAAAAATTAAGCCCGTACTTATTTTTTTAACTATACATTAATGGATGGTAATCCATTAATTAATTAGTGGCTTAAGGATTATGCATATACTATACATATTTGATCTTTAACAGTCAAGACTGCTTTTTCAATTAAACTAAAATATTTCTACGTCCATATTGAATTAACTCGTTAACTGTGGCATACATTAAAAAAAAAAATTCTTTAAAAATGAAAGTTTTTTATGCTTAATTCTATGCGTTATATCAATAAAAGGTTAGGAGGCGATTATTTTGTGTTAAACATTGAATAAACACTCCTATATTTAATATTTTTACATATATATAAAATTAATCAACCACAGTTTTTTCTCAAAATGACATAATAATTACAAAACTAAATATAATAAACTAATGCTAAACTATGTTTATTATATTTAAATACTAGCGAACTTGCCCGGCGTTGCCCGGGTACGTGAAAAAACAGCAGGAATTACGAAAAAGCTCTGAAAATCACAATAAGATATCGCGAAAAAATTTTAAATGGCTTGTCAAATTTATAAAAGAGAAAAATATATATATATATTGTGTTCGAAGATTGCAAGTATATTCCTGTCACTAATGTGGAAAAAATAGTAGCAAATCGCTAAAATGCACTAAATATCCCATACAAAATTTCCGGAAAATTCGAAAATTGCTATACGAAATACGAATAAACTTTATTGAAATGAGGGCAGAATGTACTTTAGGTCAAAAATGGAATGTCAAAAAATTGCAGCAGATCGCGAAGACACGTAAAAATCGCATTAAAAATCACAAAAAGTTCAAAAATCACGAAAGTCAAAATTTACTATAATTGGATAAAAGTTTCAAGTCAAATTCCTTTGACCTGAAATCTTTCTGAAAATTCATGGTTTGGAAATCATGCTAAGCATTAGATCATGTTGCTTTTATTCGTAATTAATTTACTTGGACTCCCTTAAATATAATTAATATAATCCCTTAAGTTAATATCAGTTTTTGTTGCATTAAAATATCTCAATTCGTTGATTTTATGTAAGCAAGTAAACCCTATTATTTTACAGTGGAAGTCTATGGGAATTTGGCGAAATATTTGAGATATCGCCAAGTTGGCGTCACTTTTGTCGACTAATTTTGGTCGCCAAATTTGGCAATATATCGCCAAGTTGGCGACAAACTTGGCGTTATTTGGCGACAGAACTGGATCCCCCCCCCTACGGTAACCCCCCCTTACAGGTATAAACATGCATTACATGCTGTTCAATAATCGCATAAAAAATTCGCTAAAAATTCAAAAATCGCTGCACGAATTCCGAATAAACTTTTTTGAAAAGAGAACAAAATTTACTATATTGGGTTAAAAAAAGAAACCGCATTCTTTTTCATAATGTGGAAAAATCGAATTAATAGTTAAGTTAATATTAATTTTTGTTGCATTAAAGTATCTCAATTTGTTGATTTTATGTAAGCAAGTAAACCCTATTATTTTACAGTGGAAGTCTATGGGAATTTGGCGAAATATTAGAGATATCGCCAATTTGGCGTTACTTTTGGCGACTCATTTTGGTCGCCAAATCTGGCGATATACCGCCAAGTTGGCACAACAAACTTGGCTGCATTTGGCGACAGAACTATGTCCCTCTACGGTAACCTCCTTATAGGTATGGAAATGCATTAAATGCTGTTCAATAATTGAAATGCATTAAATGCTGTTCAATAATTGCATAAAAAATTCGCTAAAAATTCAAAAATCCCTGCACGAATTCCGAATAAACTTTTTTGAAAAGAGAACAAAATTTACTATATTGGGTTAAAAGAAAGAAACCACATTCTTCTCACTTATATGGAAAAATCGCCTCGAAACATAAAAAAGCGCTAAAAATCACATAAAAAATCTAATAAAAAAAATCGAAAATCGGGCTTCGAGGTGCAAAACCTCATATATAGACGTACCTTTTCCCCAAACTTTACAGTGCAGTGGTCTCTTCAGAACACCGTCGACACACTCACTCACTCACACACAAACTTCTTTCTTTATTACTAAAAAAAATCACAAAAAGTTCAAAAATCACGAAAGTCAAAATTTACTATAATTGGATAAAAGTTTCAAGTCAAATTCTTTTGACCCTGTAGGCTCTCTTAAAATTTATGGTTTGGAAATCATGCTAAGCATTAGATCATGTTACTTTTATTCGTAATTAATTTACTTGGACTCCCTTAAATATAATTAATATAATCCTTTAAGTTAATATTAGTTTTTGTTGCATTAAAATATCTCAATTCGTTGATTTTCTGTAAGCAAGTAAACCCTATTGTTTTACAGTGGAAGTCTATGGGAATTTGGCGAAATATTAGATGTATCGCCAAGTTGGCGTCACTTTTGTCGACTAATTTTGGTCGCCAAATTTGGCGATATATCGCCAAGTTGGCGACAAACTTGGCGTTATTTGGTGACAGAACAGGATCCCCCCCTACGGTAACCCCCCTTATAGGTATGGACATGCATTACATGCTGTTCAATAATCGCATAAATAATTCGCTAAAAATTCAAAAATCACTGCACGAATTCCGAATAAACTTTTTTGAAAAGAGAACAAAATTTACTATATTGGGTTTTTAAAAAAAAACCGCATTCTTTTTCATAATGGGGAAAAATCGAATTAATAGTTAAGTTAATATTAATTTTTGTTGCATTAAAGTATCTCAATTTGTTGATTTTCTGTAAGAAAGTAATCCATATTGTTTTGCAATGGAAGCCTATGGGAATTTGGCGAAATATTAGAGATATCGCCAAGTTGGCGTCACTTTTGGCGACTCATTTTGGTCGCCAAATCTGGCGATATACCGCCAAGTTGACACAACAAACTTGGCTGCATTTGGCGACAGAACTATGTCCCTCTACGGTAACCTCCTTATAGGTATGGAAATGCATTAAATGCTGTTCAATAATTGCATAAAAAATTCGCTAACAAATTCGCCGGTGAACTTGAAACGTCCGGAAAATACGCTAACCGTTCCGTTCAACATAAAAATAATAGTAATCCATAATAATAAGGAAAGAAGTCGTGTGTGAGTGTGTAGACGGTGTTCTGAAGAGGCCGCTGCACGTAAAGCTACAAAATTTGGGGAAAAGATACTTCTATATATGAAATTTTGCACCTCGAAGTCCGATTTTTGATTTTTAGATTGACTTTTTTTTAATTTAAATTTTTATGCGATTTTTAGCCCTTTTTTAAGTTTTGAGGCGATTTTTCCACATTAGTGAAAAAAAATACGGCTTCTTTCTTTCAACCCAAATCAGTAAATTTTGTTCTCTTTTCAAAAAAGTTTATTCGAAATTCGTACAACGATTTTTGAATTTTTAGTGAATTTTTTATGCGATTTGTAGTGTTATTTCTCATTTTGCGCCTATTTTTTGATACTGGTAAAAGGAATTTTATTTCAAACTTTTATCCTGATGTACTAAATTTTGTATGCTACAAATTTTGAATTTCAGCGATTTTTAATGCGATTTTTAGCGATTTATCGAGATTTTTTGCGTTTAGCATCGATTTTTTGTCATTTATGAAATATTTTCGATTACAATATTTTACCCCATTAAAGTAAATTTTGACCCCTGCGATTTTTTTAATATTTAGCGATTTTTAGCGTTTTTTAGATTTATACGGCGATTTTTTTACTATCTGAAGTACACTTTGGTTTCAAACTTTTAGCCTAATATAGTAAGTTTCGCCGTTTACGATTTTGCATTATAGCGATTTTTAATGCGATTTTTAGCAATATTTTTTACGTGGCACAGGAATCACGATTATTTGTTAATTGTTTAAGGGCAACGTCCGAATGAAACGCATTTCATTGGTTATTGAACAGCATTTAATGCATCTCCATACCTATAAGAGAGGTTACCGTAGGGGGACCCAGTTCTGTCTCCAAATGCAGCCAAGTTTGTCGCCAACACTGCGATATCCCTAATATTTCGCTAAATTCCCATAGATCCATTGTAAACCAATAGGGTTTACTTGCTTACAGAAAATCAACAAATTGAGATATTTAATGCAACAAAAACTAATATTAACTTAAGGGATTATATTAATCATATATAAAGGATGTGCCGTGTCCTAAGAAGGCGGTAGCGATGGTCGAGGGTGTTAACTTCGAAGGCTTAGCAATTTATATTCTCTTAAAATATGATAACATGAAATTTATTTTATACAATAAAAAATATTCTGGAGTAATGATAAGTCGCTATGTACACAACAATGTAAATTTTGTTGAACAAAAGTTTATGTATCAGAAATAGTGTCTATGAGAAGGTGGCAGCTAGTCTATTAAGTTCACAGGCATTGCATTACTTGAACGGAAAACGCTTGTCTAGTCTCAGAGATTAAGATCTCCTTTTCCGCGACGGCACCCTGGTGCCCTGTCGCCGCTGATTCGGGTATCATTCCCCGGTACTAGGGATCGTAAAGTCTGGCACTTTCGGCCTTCAAACTCTTCCGCTCCAAAAGTCGCTCTTCCAACTCCAGCCAAAATCTAATCTCTCCTCATCCTCCTCTCGTATATATATCTCAATTATCTTCCTCTAAAAACAATAGTGAGTTTCTCAGCCACTAACTGTCCGTTCTTTTCAAGAACCTCCCAGGGATCTTTTCCGCTGTCTCCTGAATGGACACCTTAAGAAACTCCTGTTTTTTGCACGCGGATCCTGCGATCATATGCTCTCGTGAGAAAGTATGTGAGTTCTCTTCCCACGCTCAAAGATCAAAAGAATACCGGCTGCTCTAATTTAGCTTTTTCTAATTCTAACTGTTCCTTTTCGCGTTCCCTTTCTGCCTTCTCGCGGTCTTTTTCTGCCTTTTCGCGGTCTTTTTCTGCCTTTTCGCGGTCTTTTTCCCTAGCTAAATTTTCTTCTCTATCTTGTACAATGTACCTGGCTTGCATTAGCGCAAGGTCCTCGTCGTAGCTATCTGATTGCTCAATTTTTTGGATGATTATTTGTATTGTATCCCCATCTTCATGTGCTACACCCAATTCTGCTGCTAAATTCTGTAGATCAATCTTTCTGCAATGTTTTAATGCGGTCACCCTTGTCATAATGAAGCCTTATTTTTAACACAATTTCAATAATTTACACCAATAATTTCCTCGGAGAATTTAAAACCTGGCAATTAACACTATAAAATATGTTTACATAAACAAATTTTAAATACAAATACAGGATATAAAGTATAAATTTACAATATCTGTGAAATTTTTTGGATACCTTCCCCTTTTGTTAAAAATAACCAATGTGCAAGATAAATTTTTCTGTTTAAAGTCCCTATACACACAGGATAAAGCACAATATATAGTAAAACCTTATAGAAATTGCACACATATATTTCGAATAAACTTTTCAAATTTTTCAAATCTGAGCACTTCTTTGGAAACCATGACCAGTGTAATCAGTGTTCTGACCATAAATTTCTAGAAAATATCTTTATTCAGTAGTTTAACTAACATAAATTAATTTTCCTCACAATTTACATGTAATATTACACTACTTGCATCTCTAATTTAAAAAACTGTTCCCCTGAGCCTCTTTTTTTTCGGCTCGCTACTGCAATCTCCCCTGAAACTTTTCTCCGCTTCCTTTCTTAGAAACAAAATTTTCCTTTGTATTCGTTTCGAATACAATCCAGATTTTAATCTGCTCCCTAGCTTGAGCTATCTTAAATGCCTATGAATTTGCCTCTGTTATACTTGGCTTGATGCCCTTATCTTAATGTTTACTTTACAAATTACAACAATTTTACTATCTCACAATTTTAGGTCCCGAATTTAAAACATTTAAATTCTACTAAAACAAAATTTGAGAGCCATTCAAAAAATAATGAGCCTACCTGCTCTGTTGTGTTGAGGTTCCGTCACAGTTGCTTTGGCCACTGTGCTGCTGTTGAAGTGTCAGTCACTCTCTTTGCGTCAGGGTCAGGCCTTTCCGAAGGAGTCTGTCGGATGTCGGCTCTCTCCGTTTGGCTTTAGGTGGATCTCCTAGATGTCCCTTTGCTCTCTCCTAGGTCGCTGGACTGTTGACTCCTTCGCAGTGTTGCGGCTATGACGTTGTCCTGCTGCTCGATGCTCAGCTCTCTTTTGTTTTTAATCACAGACTGCTAACATTCTCATCTGTACTATTTTTTGCACATAAAAGTTCGTTTCGTTGGCTGCCACCAGTTGTGCCGTGTCCTAAGAAGGCGGTAGCGATGGTCGAGGGTGTTAACTTCGAAGGCTTAGCAATTTATATTCTCTTAGAATATGATAACATGAAATTTATTTTATACAATAAAAGATATTTTGGAGTAATGATAAGTCGCTATGTACTCAACAATGTAAATTTTGTTGAACAAAAGTTTATGTATCAGAAATAGTGTCTATGAGAAGGTGGCAGCTAGTCTATTAAGTCCACAGGCATTGCATTACTTGAACGGAAAACGCTTGTCTAGTCTCAGAGATTAAGATCTCCTTTTCCGCGACGGCACCCTGGTGCCCTGTCGCCGCTGATTCGGGTATCATTCCCCGGTACTAGGGATCGTAAAGTCCGGCCCTTTCGGCCTTCAAACTCTTCCACTCCAAAAGTCGCTCTTCCAACTACAGCCAAAATCTAATCTCTCCTCATCCTCCTCTCGTATATATATCTCAATTATCTTCCTCTAAAAACAATAGTGAGTTTCTCAGCCATTAACTGTCCGTTCTTTTCAAGAACCTCCCAGGGATCTTTTCCGCTGTCCCCTGAATGGACACCTTAAGAAACTCCTCTTTTTTGCACGCGGTTCCTGCGATCATATGCTCTCGTGTGAAAGTATGTGAGTTCTCTTCCCACGCTTAAAGATCAAAAGAATACCGGCTGCTCCTTAGCATAGCAAACTGCCACCGATTGTCAAATGTCCAAGATTGATGGTGACTGAGTATTTTACTTCATCTTGCCGTGCGTCTTAGTGGACTTTAACACATTTTTACTCTGTTTTAAAAATGCATTAGTTCTTTCTATATGGCGAATCTGATATAGTTCAGATCTTTACAAGGAGTCCAGGTAAAGGAATTAACAATTTAAAGGAATCAATTTTCAATCTTCGAACACAAAATATGTATTTTTTTCTCTTTTCGAAATTTGTGCAGCAATTTAAAAATTTTTCACGATATGTTATTGTGATTTTCAGAGCTTTTTTTGCAATTCGTGCTGTTTTTTGACGTACCCGGGCAACGCCGGGCAAGTTAGATCGTAAAAAATGTAATTAAAAATTCCGAACTTCTGAGCCTCATATGCATTTAGGCCTGTCTTCATCTATCTGAAACCAAATTTACAAACCTCTACACTGTAAATTGAAATGTCTGAAATTCAAATACTTAAGTGTCTGAAACGGAGTGTTCAATTTTCAAACGCATTAAAGTGTCTTATTTTTTTTTTTCAGACACTGCTTGATTTCAGATGCTTCAAACGTCTGAATTGCAGGCATTTTTTTTTTTTTTTTTTTTTTTTTTTTTTAAGCTTTATACGTAGCCTTGTTTGACCACGCTGAATCCTATAAAAATATTTGACCATAAAGCAAGGCTGCGTCATTACAGAAACAGAATTTGATTAAAGCATAGGCATCGTGAGCCATGATCCAGCTTCCTCCATCCCCTTCCCCCTACACACACACACACAGCCTGATTTTAGGGGCTCACAAATTTGGATGCAATTTTCGTAAAGCTCATAATTTAAATTTTTTTTCGGCATTGTACTTATTGTAATCAATATTTTGAACTTCTAGAGTAGAATAAGATTTAAACAAGTGGGTAAGTGTGATCACAGATCACACATAGCGTTTCGTTTAATATTCCTTTCAAAACACTTTATCCTTTTGCAAAATTTTTTAGTTTCACATTTCGCAACCAGGGACGCACTCTATTCCACACAAACCTCTGTCCGAACGAAACTCCGTTTTACAACTTATCCGTAGATATATTAGTGCGGGGGGGGGGGGAGGGGGATCGTACCCATATCCTTTGGGATAGGTAGGCGCCCCCTGGTAGTAAAAAATGGAACTAAAATATGTAAGGCTATGTGCATAATATAAAAGAGTGGTCAATGGTGTGTCGGCAAAGTTAGAAAAGTACCCACTGGGTGCAATGGGGGGGAGGTTAGAAAAATTGCTTAAAATGCACAAATTAGAGCCCGGAAGGGTAAATAATATAAGTCTTTTTGAAATTTTTATGATTTTTCGTGTGATCGCAAGTGTTCTGCTATAAGTATGTAAAATTTCAAGTCTCCAAATTAATTAGGGGCTGAGTAAGAAAAATTGCTTAAAATACACAAGTTAGAGCCAGGAAGGGTAAATAATATAAGACTTTTTGAAATTTTTATGATTTTTCGTGTGATCGCAAGTGTTCTGCTATAAGTATGTAAAATTTCAAGTCTCCAAATTAATTAGGGGCTGAGTAAGAAAAATTGCTTAAAATACACAAGTTAGAGCCAGGAAGGGTAAATAATATAAGACTTTTTGAAATTTTTATGATTTTTCGTGTGATCGCAAGTGTTCTGCTATAAGTATACAAAATTTCAAGTCACCAACTTAATTAAGGGATGAGTTAGAAAAATTGCTTAAAATACACAAGTTAGAGCCAGGAAGGGTAAATAATATAAGACTTTTTGAAATTTTTATGATTTTTCGTGTGATCGCAAGTGTTCTGCTATAAGTATGTAAAATTTCAAGTCTCCAAATTAATTAGGGGCTGAGTAAGAAAAATTGCTTAAAATACACAAGTTAGAGCCCGGATGGGTAAATATAAGACTTTTTGAAAATTTTATGATTTTTCGTGTGATCACAAGTGTTCTGCTATAAGTATGCAAAATTTCATGTCTTCAAATTAAATAGGGGCTCAGTTAGAAAAAAAAAAAAAAAAAAAGCTTAAAATATACAAGTGAAGCCCAGAAGAGCCCAGAAGAGTAAATATAAGACATTTTCAAAATTTTATGATTTGTCGTTTGATGCGATGTGTTCAGCTATAGGTATGCAAAATTTCAAGTCTTCAACTTAATTAGGGGCTCAATTAGAATAAAAAGCTTAAAATGCACAAGTTAGAGCCCAGAGGGTTAAATATAAGACTTTTTCAAAATTTTATGATTTATCGTTTGATGTGAGGTGCTCAGTTATAAGTATGCAAAATTTCAAGCCTTGAACTTAATTAGGGGCTCAGTTAAAACAAAAAAAATTAAAATATGCAAGTTAGAGTCCAGAAGGTTAAATATAAGACTTTTTCAAAATTTTACGATTTGTCGTTTGATGTGAGGTGTTCAGCTAAAAGTATACAAAATTTCAAGTGTTCAACTTAATTAGGGGCTCAGTTAGAACAAAAAGATTAAAATACACACGTTAGAGACCAGAGTGTTAAATATAAGACTTTTTCAAAATTTTATGATTTGTCGTTTGATGTGAGGTGCTCAGCTATAAGTATGCAAAATTTCAAGTCTCCAATATACAGGGTGTAATATGTTATCTATCGCCGACCTTTAATTTCTCAACCGTTGGTCGTAGACATATAGTTCCAATTACAAAAACGTTTCAAATGAGGTAAATATTCATGTTGTGGAATTATTTAAAGTAAAAAATCAATTTTATAAAAATTACGAAAACTAACTTTTTATACGGTCCCCCAGTCCCTATAGTTATATTTAGTAAAAGTTTACCCATATCATAATAGATATAACGCAAAAAGTTTGACATCTGTACTGCAAAAATAGACCCAGTTATTAAATTTCAAAGTTTGAGATTTTTGCACATGATTTTGTCTTTCTTTAAGAGATCAGTTAAAAGATGAATTAAAGTAATTTGAGATCAAAATCAGAGTGCAATGTGCTTTTTAAGGCAAAACCACCTTTAGCCGGTATCACCAAATCGGGGGATCACCAAAGGGTTATTTCATCTAAAAATTTGAGCTAACTTTTATGGGTCGAACAACATTCAAAAGTAGTGACGATACCGGCTAAAAGTGGCTTCGCCGTAAAAAGGACATTGCACCCTGATTTTGATCTCGAATTATTTTAATTCATCTTTTAACTGATCCCTCAATGAAAGGCGAAATCATGTGAAAAAATCTCAAACTTTGAAATTGAATAACTGTGTCAATTTTTGTAGTACAGATGTCAAGCTTTTTGTGTTACATCTGTTATGATATGTGTAAACTTTTACTAAATATAACTTTAGGGACTGGGGGACCGTATAAAAAGTTAGTTTTCGTAATTTTTATCAAATTGATTTTTTACTTTAAATAATGCCACAACATGAATATTTAGCTCATTTGAAACGTTTTTGTAATTGAAACTATATGTCTAGGACCAACGGTTGAGAAATTAAAGGTCGGCGATAGATAACATATTGCACCCTGTATATAGTTTCTGAGAACGGGCTCTGTGACGGACAGACAGACAGAGGAGCGAGACGAATAGGTTTTCGTCAGATGAACGAAACCCTAAAAATATATATTTATCTAAATACAGTAAAACCTCTCAATAGCGGACACCTCGGGACCGTGGAATTAGCGAACACTTAACTCATTCAACATATATACTGGCGCAAACGGACAAAAACGCACATATGTACACTAGGGCTGGATTAATTATCAATATATCGGTCAAATATTGATATTTTTAACTATCGCTATAACAATATGTAAGCTCTGACTCTAACGATATATCCCAATAGCGATATCTAATCTCTGGCTCTACTTACATATCCCAATAACATTTTTTTCCCGCACCACTTCTTCGAACCGCAAGAAGAAAAAGCGCCGAATATTGCGTAACCAATAACTTCTTCAATCCTTTCTCTCATCCGATAGATGCATTTATTCGCAGCCCCGCTTTATTCTAAATTCCCTCCCGTGATAATCTGTCTTTCGTTCATATCCCAGACCCAGACTAATTCATTTCTAATATATCAACATACATATGTCCGTTCGTTACTGAATAATGGTTTAATCGTCGTTGTTTTAATTTCGCTGCTACTATTGGTTTAGACATATTAGAACATACCGGGTGTCCCAAAAAGGACTGACTGATTTTAAAATTCAGTAACTTGCAAACGGTGACAGATATTAAAAAAATTCTTGCAGGAGGGTTACGCATAAGGTCAAAAGTTTTATTACAGTGATTTTCAATTTTAGTTCGATTTACAAACAATAGATGGCGCTGTAAGCAATAGTCGCTAAATACAGGCTCGATTTTTGGTCCTTTATCTTGTTCCATGCAGAAAAAGGAGATGGAAATGTATTATCCGGGCCACGAAGTACCGAAAATCGAGCCTGAATTTAGCGACTGTTGCTTACAGCGCCATCTATTGTTTGTAAATCGAACTAAAATTGAAAATCACTGTAATAAAACTTTTGACCTTATGCGTAACCCTCCTGCAAGAATTTTTTTATATCTGTCACCGTTTGCAAGTTACTGAATTTTAAAATCAGTCAGTCCTTTTTGGGACACCCGGTATCAAGTCTTTGATACGTCCTGGCCAATGACTTCTTCAATCCTTTCTCTCATCCGATAGATGCATTTATTCGCAGCCCCGCTTTATTCTAAACTCCCCTCCTGTGATAATCAGTCTTTCGTTGATATCCCAGACCCAGAATAATTCATATTCTAATATATCAACATACATATGTCCGTTCGTTACTGAATAATGTTTTAATCGTCGTTGATTTAATTTCGCTGCTACTATTGGTCTAGACATATTAGAACATATCAAGTTTGATACGTTCTGGCCAATGACATGAGCTAGAACATCTGTTCATTGTTGAGTCAATAATTGCTATTGTCTATAGGCTTCATTCAATGCTCGTTCGTATGGTCTTCTCGAGCGAGTTATCGGCAGTGATTTTATATTTTATAGTAAGATGAACGTACGGTGTCGGGTAAATTGCCCGAATTATAATCAAGTGATTTTAAAAAAAGAGGCTAAGAGTAACGTGTGGCAATATTTTGGATGCCCAGGTAATGAAAATGGTGAAGTAATAAATGAAAAAATTGCAGTATGCAGTATATGCGTTCGACCGGTATTTGCAAAAGCTACTTCTAATTTATGGAGCCATCTTAGCTATAATCATCCTCTACAATATGATGGACTACATTCAAGGTAAGAATTGATTTACTTTATTTTACTGATTTACTTTATTTATAAGATTTACTTTACTGATTGGTTTTATTGATAATATTCACACGGGCGTGGAAATTAGTTAAACGAATTCCAGTTGTAATTTTTCAATGAAAATATATTTCTGATTTTTTTTTATTATATAATTTCTTTAATTTTAAATAAGACAAAAAAAAAATCGTGTTTTTAAAAATGACATAAATGAGCAAAAAGATAAAAAAGAACAATAAAAATAAAAATTTTACTACATCTGGGCCTTATTTTTAAAGTCTGTAAATGTAATATTATTAAATGGCATTATACTGGATGTCTGCAAACTGGGCTGGAACGCTTGGATTAACTTCGTGTCATTAGACTGAAGCCGTGTTTGCTTTTTGCTCTGGACATGCAGGCTAGGTCGGCCTTTTTTCTGCTCACTCAGGGTGTAGTGCGGCACGGGTCGCGTCTTACCAGAGCCAAACCCGAAAACTCTGCTTAAAGTCAACCCGACCGACACCCGGCACACTTCATCACAAACTCGAAGTGGAAGAAAATAAATTCATATTTTAATACAATATAAAAAAGAATTATTATGTAATATCAAATTTATCTTTTTAGTACAAAATTGAATACATATACACTCATTAATGTTCAATTATATAGTTTTTTTTCATAAAATATATTCCTGACTTTCTTTTAAAATGGTTGGTCTACACGAACCGCGTGTCGGGTCGGGTTCGGGTAACATGAGACGATGCAAGAATCTAATTTGAAGACTGGGTCGGGTTTGGACTTTTTTGTAGTATACGTCGAATTGATAGTTTCCCTTACTTTACTTTTCTCTCTCTATTTTTTGGTAAAAATAATAGTTATATAATACATTTTTAATAGAAATTTTGAAGCTTTATTTTTGCTTAAAAAACTACAGAGTAATAATTTCAAAATCTATTTTCTTTTTTCATTGTTTAAAAGTTTGGATTTTCTTTAACCACATTTTCCTTTCATTTTAATTTACATTAAAAATTTTATAGGTTTACGTGCTTAGTGTTGACTCTAGAAAAAAAAGGCCGCCAGGCGGGAATTTTTCACATAGGGGACAATATTCTGAAAAAGGATACTTTTTCTCAAAAAGGGAATACTATTCTAATAAAAGGGCACTTTTTTCAAAAAGGGCACACTTGTACCTTGTTTACAAAAAATATTTTGAGCTGGTTTGTTTAGAGTCCCTAGAATTTGTGATATTTTTCCGAGATCAACTGAATTGCCACGGGGCGTATAGGAAGTATTAAAAAGGCAGCCGGGCGCATCGGAAGAATTTCGAAAGAGCCACCGGGTGCCAAAATAGGAATAAAAAGGGCCGCTGGGCGCAAAATAGAAAGAAAAAGTGCCGCCAGGCGTAAAATAGAATTAAAAAGGGCCGCCGGCCGCTGCTCCCTGCTAAAGCAGCTTAGAGTCAACACTAGTGCTTATAATTGCTTAAATGATCAGATCAAGATCACTAAAATTGATATACCATGTTCTATGGCCGGCACAGACGCACAAATAATCTGAAAAATCCAGTACTTTAATTTTTATACATAAATATGCGGTACAAAATTCGAAATCCAGCACCCATTGGACCTTGGCGATTACGAATTTCGTTTCATTTTAATTAAAAAAAATATATATATATATCTACCGCCGCCCTCCACCCCACCTCCTCTCCCAAATTACAAAAAACAGTGCGTGATTTGCGTCAAGAATGCGTTTTCAATACTAAAAAACCATAATGTTAAAGCAGATGTTTTAATAGCGAATTTTTTTAATGTAAGAAAAAAAAATCTATCCACATTGAACACTCTCTTTCCCCGCAAATTATTTATATCAGAAACACGTTTACAATACTGAAAAAAGATAGTACTTAAAAATAATAAAACTAAAGTAGATATTTGAGTTAAAAAGAAAAAATAAACAAATAAAAGCTCTATCCATGGTTTCTTTCTGCATTGAAAAACATAATGATCTGATTGTGTAAACATATGACTTCCGATTTCTCGGAGCGAGGTGAATAAACGAAAACAAACTGCAGATGCGCTCCTGCTTTTCATTCGAAGTTTCGGAAGGCGTTGTAACTTTCTAATAAATAATTAAATTTTAATAAAAATTTCTTACACAGCCTAATTTACTATTATTTCAACTAGCTGAAAATTTGAAAGAAATCGGTGAATTTACATAGGAGATATGGATATATCGATTATTATTATTTTTTTAACAGTAAGGAAAAGAAGATTTTGATTTTCATTCTTTTTTTGTTTGCTTGCTTCTTTTTTTGTTTGCTTTTGTTTGTTTTTTTTTCTCTGCACCTAAGCACTACAAACTTCATGTCACTTTCAAGGTCCTTTTTATACGATTTAAAAGAATAGAATTTGAATAATGTGTTCTCGCGCTAAAATGAGGGGGAGGGGGGGTGGAGTTTTCTGTCATGACGGCTTTTTAAAAAGCCATCCGGACAAGACGTGGGTATCTATAAGATGTATATTCATTTGTAAATAATTATATGATTATTAATGTTTTAAATTTTTTTGTTTATTAATCTTTTAAAATAAATATTATGAGTATTTTCATAAATTTATAATGCAATGATTTCTCTGAACTAACCAAGACTCTCTGATTTCGAACTTCTTGAAATCTAATGCAGAATATCGATTGTTTTGTTTATGTATTTGTTTTTGTTAGCCAATAACTTTATTTTATTTCTATTTTTTTTCATTTGCAACATTTCTTTTTTTTTTTTTTTCCCCTTTTAAATTCAGTGGCACTTTCGAAATAAAAAACAGATTTAAATATCAAACCGAGTATTTTGCGTAATCAAGTAGAATTTTATGGTAAGTTTTTCTTTTTTGTTAGTTTCTTTCTGGAAAAATATGTTGTTATGGGTCTAGATGTTATTTACAAAATATTTATAAAAAAGTGAACTTTCCTTAGCAAAGGTCTATTTCCAAATGGGGTTTGAATATGTATATTTTAAAAATTTTAATGTTTTATTCATCCATAGATAAACAAATATCAAGGTATAAAGACAGAGAAATTTTCTTAATATTTTAACTATTAAGAATGTATTGATACTCTTAGAAAAAGATTAAAAAATAAAATTTCTGCTGCATCTGTCATTCACTGAAGACTATTTAATTACGAGTACATGCAATTATGACATTAAATCTGTTTCAGTTTTTGCTTTTCACTTATTTTAATCATTTTAAAATCATCAACGTCCAAAAATTGAGAACTTTTTAGTTTATCTAGTAAAGTTTTTTTTTAAATAATTTTCTCCGTTTACGCGATAAAATTAAATAGTTAAAAAGTTATTCATAAATAATACATAAAACAGGAAGAATCGAGAACAAGCTAAAGAAAACCACTATGTAATCAATGATATAAGTGCAAATAGATAACGAATATTGGTTCCTTTTTCTAAAGTATTTATTTGTATCATATATATATATATATATATATATATATATATATATATATATATATATATATATATATATATATATTAAAGAATATTGCGTGAGCAAATAGGTATAAAACATTAATTCTTTGCTTCCTACAGCTATTTGCAATAAAATTATTCCTACTATACCATTTGTCTTTAGCAATAAGAAATTTTTCTATTCCCTCACACTTTAAAGTAGTTATCGCGATATATCACCGATATTGATATTAACTCGTTGATATATTGCGATATTAAATTTTTGATATCGTCCAGCTCTAATGTACACAGAGACAAAAAATTTCTTTTATTAGTACTAGGTAAGGCTTCTATAATACGGGCTGACTCACGCCGCCATTTAATTGCCGGTAGGAGAAGAACGATTGGCCACGCCGCGTGGGCAACAATCGCTCATTGGTCAAAGTGGGAAACAAAATGTTTGACGATTCAGCCTGTATTATAGGAGCCCTAGTACAAGGGGATCCAGCCCGGACTTCACGGGTTATAGATAATAAGTGAAAACCATTTTTTCTAACTCTAAAACATATTTTATATTTAATATATTTTTGGGGGAAACACCGAACAACCAACAGCAACCAACCAACAACACCAAAAAGCATTTTTATATGAAGAACATCAATGATGCATTCAAATAAAGTTTTGAAATTTATTAAAAGCGATACTTTCGTTTTTCGTATCTGTTGTATGCCATAAGTTAATAGCCAAAGAAATCGCCGAAGATTTCGCTACATACTGCAGTCCTTTTTAGCCTGATAATTTCAGCGGTTTAAGTGCGTATTTTGATTACATGTCAGTTAAACTTCGGTTTTATTTATATTGCATTACATAATATATATTCTTTTTTATATATTGGTGGAGTTTTAATTTCCTTCTGAAATATTAGCCGGAAACAAATGCTGAACAATTTAATATTAGTTTAAGTGTGAAAGGATTAATCTTTCGTAATCGAGCTGCACATGATAGAGGTAGATTTTAAAATAATTCATACTCGAAATTTATGTTTAAAACCATATACAATCAGTAAATTGAGATATAATTTTCAAACAAAGTATATTTGAAAGTACATTTTTTTTTCTATTCGACGGGATACATAATCAGAATAAACGAGTAAATTGCAATACAGTTTTCAAACAAATTGCATTTGAACAAGCATTTTTTTTTTATTACAGAGCAAAATTTGAAAATATGCGATGTTTAGAAGTTTAAATTGCAGTACCGAAAATTGCAAAACCGAAATTTAATCTTCAGGTGTTGCCAACCTCAAAGTGACGTCAGAGTTACGCTGGAACACGTTTATCCTATACTATAGATAGATAGATACTTGCCAAAAGAAATCGCTTATTTACGTGTCAGATCATTCTCTACACTGTAAATTAAAATGTCTGAAATTTAGACACTTAAGTGTCTGAAACGGAGTGTTCAGTTTTCAGAGATTTTTAAATGTCTTATTTTTTTCAGACACTTTTTGCGTCTGAATTGCATCCATTTCTTGTAAGCATCATACGTAGCCATGTTTGACCACGTTGAATCCAGGAAAAATATTTGGTTGTGGCCCGGCCCCCTGCACCCACATACAGCCTGATTTTTTTAGTACTCCCAACTTTGGTATGCAATTTTCGTAAAGCTGATAATTTAAATCTTTTGCAACATTGTACTGATTATAATCAATATTTTGAACTTCGGGAGTAGAACAAGATTAAAAACAAAAAATATTTATCTAAATATTAGTTGTTGTTTATTTCTAAATCTTATTTTACTTTAAAAGTTCAAAATATTGATTATAATCAGCACAAATTTCAAAACAGATTTAAAATATAAGCTTTACAAATATTGCACATCAAATTTGGCGGCACTAAAATCGTAGGGGAGCGGGGCACTGCCCAGTATGCTAATGCTTTAATCAAGAAGTTCTTTTGCAAAAAATGCAACCCTGCATTATGGTTATTTAATTAGAGATGCCCGGTATTTGGGAGTATCCGTTGTTGAGGTTAATGGGCATTCCCGAATAGCGGACACTTCTATTTAGTGAATACTTTTTTAAATCCGCAAAGCATACATATTTGTATATTTTTACCTCACAAAAGCAGACATCTCCGATTATCGGATAAATTCCGCGGTGCCCAAGTATCCATTATTAAGGTATTTTAAGGTACACACACACACATATATATATAAACTAGGGGGCTCTGCCCCCTGCAAGCTACGCTCGCCAACCCCCGTTCAGACACTGTAGAATCTAAAAGCACGCTAATCTAATCGGTTTTAAAAAGATTAGAGAAGATTGAATTATACTGAAAAAACCTGTAGTGATCACCCTGTAAACGGGTTTCCATTCAATTCCCTTTGATTGCAAAAATTTAAGGTAGAATCAGTTGCTGTTAAGACATCCAGTGGTTGTTTTCGTGTTTGGTTAAAGAAGATCAGTTAAACATTTGAAAAGAAGCTAAAATAAAATGAATTAAGTAAACAGAGCCTTTGTTTCTCGGTATATTTCAACAGCGTTATAAAACGATTGACATAATACAATTACTAAAATTTGCTGCTTTAACCCCTTCAAGGGCGGTGGTTCTTTTTTGGACCACTTAATTTTAATTCTTTAATGCCACATTAGCATCAGAATATTGGGATGAAAATTTCCCTTTTATTAAGTAAAAGAACAAAAGCATTTTTGTATTTCGAAATTTGTTTGTAAATTCTGGTGCCATTCACTGATTTCAAGATTTTACGAATAGAAGTGCCTTGTCCGTGAAAGGGTTAAACGCATATTAATGTATTTATTATTTTAAAGTTTCCTTTACTTTTAATATTCACGTGTAAATACAATTTTCAGGACATAATTTTCAATATTTTCCTGCCTTTAACACGGACTCATTTAATAGTAATTTAAAAAAAAATTTCTGTTTTTAGTAGTCACGTGAAAATAAATTTTTAATTGTTAGGAAATATTATTCTTTGCGCTGTTTTTAAAATTGAAAACAATCTCTATAATAATAGCCTAAGTCATGTGACTATCATCAACAGCTCCAGGTGGATCCCTTCGATTTTTTTATTCCAGGCGGCCATTTTGGTACTTTAATGTTAGCCAGCCACAGATGTGATAAGTCGCCTAATATTATTCTATCCCCATTATTTCGTTTATATTATAATAGTCCAAGTCATGTAACTGCCGTAAACAACGGGCTGATTCCTTCGCTTTTCATAAGAAAGGTTTCCATTTTGATTAAAGAATCAAAATTATTTTTTCGAATAAAACTACAAAAAAGTTGCCATGATCGCAAAGAATTCCTGGTACTTTTATGTTAGCCGGGTGAAAATCTCGCCAATAGTTTTTTTTTTAACTCGCCAGTTAGCATTTTTTTATTTTTCGATTGGTAAATTAAAACGGTGCTACTTGGTTATCCCATCGACCAAAAATCTGCCACCAAACTATAAGATTAAATACCAATAATGGTTGATCGTAAATGTCACATTCACTTGACTTTAAGGAAGTTACACATGATCCCGCCATCAATTGATTTTTATTTTGACGTTTTATTTGTATTTTTATTAATGTTATACTAATTTATTTGTTCTTTTGTTATTTAAAATAAAAAAATATATCAATTTGTATAATTTGGCTATTTATATAATTGGGCGAAATTGGTCGACGGGAGAAGTAATAACATTAAAACATTGCTTTAAAGTGGAAATTAAATATCATGATTTGTTGCATTGTCACATACGCACCAAGTTTGGTGTGATTTTTTTTTTTACGACAATTTGGCGAAAACCTCGTTTTCAAATACCTGTTACATATGTATTTTTAAATTATTTTCTGTTATTTTAAAAATGAAATAACAATAAATAAAAAAAAATTAATTAATAACCATAGAACAAAACAATTTATAACATTTTTTGTAAATAAAAAGAAAATAAATTCAAATAAACATTTATTAATAAATAAGCAAGAATAGCCGGGTTACCATGTCAGGCAAAGTAACGCCATTTTGGCGCCAATTAGGTACCCCGTTGCGTATATGACATCTGTGTCTAATATTTTTCTTTTCGTTTCGTTTAAAAAAAAAAAGAATGAAGTAAAACCCATTTATTTTAAAGGTTTCAATTTTAAATGAAAGTTTTGTATTAAATAAAATAATGAAATACAAATTGAATTCTGAATTAAAGTAACATGATGCATTTCTTAGCATACATTTAAGGGAGGCCAAACTCGTCGCCAAATTAATTTAAAATAACCTTTTCTAAAATATGAAAAAAAAATATCTGTTATGATTAAAATTTGAGTTGCCATCATTAGAAAAAAAGTATTTAAAATTACAAAAAAATTAATATTTCGAAAACTAATTCTAATTTTAAAATTCTAATACCAGTTTTGAGATCTGTGGATCAATACGGATTTTTGGTGTTAATTTCACCGCAACGTATTCTATATTTTTGGAGAAATCGCCGTGAAACATAATCAGTTGTTTAATCAGTCGTTTCATAGAATCGTTACATAAATTCGTTTCAATTCGATTCATTAGGATTTTATATATATAGGGTAGATATTATAATCTTGTCCTACTCTAAAAGTTCAAAATATTTATTATACTCGGTTGAATGTTGAAAGAGATTTAAAATATAAGATGTGCGAAAATTGCAAATAAAATCCCCCCTTCCCACAAAAAAATAAAAATTCATATACTAATTTAAAAATTAGATTTTTTTAAATTTAAATTGCCACATAGGCAATTTTATATGTGTATCAGATGATAATCATAACAGCTATTTAATTATGAGTAAATAAATAAATAAATAAATATTCTACTTTAATAACATTGAGAAAAAAATTACTTCGGTATTTTGATAAATATATTTTGTGTTTTTAATCTTGTCCTACTCTAAAAGTTCAAAACTTTCATTATAATCAGTGCAAGATTTAAGATATCAGCTTTACGAAAATTTCATACAAAATCCCCTTCACCCCCCCACCCCTCCGAAAAAAAAAATGAAAATCTTTATCATTTAAAAATTAGATTTATTAAAAATTTATATTGCCACATGAGCAAGTTTTTATGTCGATCAGAGGGTAATCACGAAAGCTATTCAAGTATCAATAAAAATAAATAAATAAATATTATATATTAATAACATGCATAAATCACACTTACAGAAATTATCCTCCATAAGCAGCCATGTGTCCAGTTCTTTGCATAGCCCTGTATACGAATATACGATTTTATTTATGTTCTACAAACATTTCTTAATATACTAAATGTAGTTGAGCTTGAAAATACAGAACTCAGATTTAAAAAAAGCTTTAAGCAATTCACGCTCATTCTCATTAATACTCACAAATTTCTCTGTGTAGTCCTGTATATGGTCTATAGAATATATGCACACCACGTAATGTGCAAAATTTGCTTAAACCTAAAACGCACACCATAGCTTAAAAAACACTTTCATCAATCATCTCTAATAGAATATACTTCGGCTACCGTATCGTATTCGAAATCTTTTTTGTGTCCCAGTAAATGAACGATAAATGCGATGCACATCATAATCTACTGCAAGCATCTTGTAGTAAACCTAAGTAATGTATATCGGTTTCATCATTTTAAAATAGTGCAACATAATTAAAATACCCTGCGAAGAGTTTCTCAATGTGGATCATTATATTACCTAACTCTTTTGTGTGACCCTGTCAGTGAATGATAAATGCTTTGCACCGCATGTTCTTACAGAAAGCATACTCAGGAAGTCATATCAATTCCATTATGTATGTAACAAAATAACATCATTAAAATGAACCGCAAATGTTTTCTTCATAAAACATTGGTATAGCGGAATACTTTTGAGTTCGCTGTACGCTTATTGTTAGTGCTACAGATCACATATTTCATAGGAAACATCTTCTAGTGTACCTCAATAATTTATATAAATTTTATTGTATTTAAAATTGTATAACACTATTAAAATACACTCAAATGATTTTTCCCCATAGACTATAATGTAGCGGAATACTTTGATCACTCCTGTAAATGAACTATGGAAGCTACACAGTTCATTTTCAATGCAGAACATGCCATGGCAAACACCAATAACATATATCAATTACATGTTAATCCGGGTATATTTTCGTAAGTTAGAGCGCGGACAGACAGGCCGCAGACAGACGCAGACGGCAGACGGACAAACCGAAGCCATAAACACTTTTTAACTATGCCGGAAAGTGCTAAAAACCAAGTTGAGTTAAATAAAAGAAGAGTATAAAAATATATCCCATCAAAAACATCTCATGTAAAACAAAGCTAAGTCTCCTGACTCTTTGACAGTAAAAAGTTCTGAGATCATGTGTAGAGCCAAGCTTAGCTCTCTTATTAACTCTGATATTTTAATTCACAAATTACTCCTAGTCTCTACACCTTTAGTAAAGGATTATTTTGTGACTTGGCAATTACGCAGCACAGAAAAGTTTTTACCTAAACACTTTACTTTTGTTTTGAATTGGGATTAGATTATTTGATTAAGGCTGAATATGAACGCGAGGGATAGAAGCCTGAAGGAGGGATGCACCGATTGGGGTCTTACTAAAAGAGGGGTCTGGCTCGTATTCACGTTACATAGGAAGAAAATCACCCAAAATTCCGGACATCAAGTTTGACCAGTAAAGAATTTTCGCATCCGGGCTTGCAATGTAATGTAAAATTATTTCCATGCTACAAATACATATACGTTCAGTGCTCTTATAGAAACTATTTTATGCAAAACTTTATAAATAAACGTTAATATTAAAATGTAAACAACAGCCTTTACATTCTCGTGCTGCGTCATTGCCAAGTCACAAAATAATCATTTACTAAAGGTGTAGAGACTAGGAGTAATTTGTGAATTAAAATATCAGAGTTAATAAGAGAGCTAAGTTTGGCTCTACACATGATCTCAGAACTTTTTACGGTCAAAGAGTCAGGAGACTTGGCTTTGTTTTACATGAGATGTTTTTGATGGGATTTCACTTCTTTTTGTAAGGAGAAAGCCAAAGAAAGCTTTTCCAGTAGTGTCGATTTCAATTACACTATCTTTAACTTCATAGACTTTATGGCTTCTGATTGCTTCGATGTTCCGCTTTTTCTAGAAAAGCGAATTTGTCATGTGTGCTACCGTTTGAAATCCATTCATTCAATATTTCTAGTAACTATATTAGTTTTTGTTTCAATCTATCAGCTGTTCAATCGAAGTCCTCCAAAGTTAATTCTACTGTGCAGAGTCCATTTTATAACTTTGTCTGCTTCCAGTCTATTTCCCATTTTTTTAGTTATAGCTCTCGTAATGATTTCTAAAGTGTTTATTTTAAATTGCAGCTTACCTCTAGACCTTTTTCGTCAGTAAGCTCCAATATTCATACCCGGGTGGACAACAGAACAGCGCGCGACTTCTTAGCGAGCTACGTCTTCCCATTTCAGGGTGTGAATAGCTGTAACGTTTTAATGTGTGTTTTTGTTTTCGAAGATGGTTTTGACAATAGAGGGCTCTAGCTTCGTGGAGCTGTTGAGAACGTGATTTCTCGGAACGATTAGGCCTTCCCCTTTTGACCTAAATAGGTCTTCTAATTTTTTTTCTCTAGCTGATTTCTCTCTGTGATAGGTATTCATTTGGAAAAATAATGGATTATTGCTAGCTGTTAAGAAGGGGAAGTAGAACGTCAAAGTGGCCTCCTAAGAAACTAATCCCAGCTAATCCCAGTGCGCAACCACATCTTACCAACATACTACCCCCATACTACTGCTCAACCTCATACCCATAACCACATACACCATCAACTATAGCACATCTGATATCATACGACTAGGCTATGTTACCTAGCACAGAAAAGAAAATATAGGTGAAACAGATACGAACGATCTCCAGATGTAGGAACTACTCGATGAGGACTGTCTTCTCTGTAATCAAAATATAACATTTCAATTTCTTCCTTTCAAAATTTCTTCGATCAACAATGCCTTTCGTTTGAATATCATACAATTTCGCGTTTCCCTCCGTCACCGCGTCTTTTCAGCAATTTTGCAGATGCACATTGACATCTAGAATTCAAATTTTACACAATAAAAAACTGTGTCGCCAAAATTTGAAATTCAGTTATTCCTCTTTTTGATATGTAATACTTACAATCAAGTTATTTTTAGAAACAAGTAGGTGAAAGAATTTTACACTAAACATTCAAACCTTCATACTTTCGAATTTAAATTAAATCGTAATAATTTTTTTATTTAAATGATTTTAGTACACAGTAGACCGAGTATAGCTCGGTATTTTTTTTTAATATTTATTTTGTTTTAGTAAATGTTGAAATGCGATAGATACTATCCGCAAAACATCAATAACTGCCGGAGGATATAGCGGAATTTTCGTTAATGCATCTCCTCTTAAGACGTATCTCCGGTTTATGCGGACAGTTTCATTTCCCCATCATATTTTAATTAATGTTAAAAGCATCGTTTATTGCGGATTTCGGTTAGTACAGATGAAAAATGGCCTCCCTTGGAAGTCCACTAACGGTTGTTCACTGAATATTCATATCTACCGCTCGTAGTCTTAGCACGGTTGAAAGTGAAAAGTCAGAGAAAATGACGTCACAGTGGTGCAAAAGTGATAATGTTTAAGTTTTAAATATAAAAATAATTGATTTCTTTTTAATATGTCATTTTTTCTTGGGAGAGGGGAATGTAGAATTTTGATTTTTAATTCCAAAACGATAATTTGAGTACCTAAAAAACATATTTAAAAAAATTCTACATCGCAGGGGAGTTTGTATTGCCATTAAAAAAAATAAACTGTTTTTTACGTGTGCGATTATGTTAGTCATATCCTGAGTGTCACTCTCCATGTTTTATAAAAATTGAATTTATTATTCTTCAACAATTGTTGTCTACGTCAATAGTTTGGCAGCAAATGTGAGCTATTTTGTAAATTTGAGGTAAGTTTGACAGCAAAATTCTCTTGCTTTTAAAACTGCTGCTAATTTTGCGCTATGGTCTATTGCCATTGCATCAAACTATAGCAATGTTTAAAATAATATGGTAGTGATGTTAAATATAGCAAAAGTATAAGAGCAGCTATCTATCAAGAAATCTTGGCATATTTGCAGAATGTTTATAAAATATTTAAATTCACCAAATTAACATTTGCTAAAATAAATTTATTTTATTTGGGTACTATTTTATTATCCCGTCGATCAATGTCGCCGAACAATTCCCCAAATTATACAGATTGCTGTATTTTTATTTTAAATAACGAAAAAACAAATAAATTAATAAAATCTTAATGAAATTACAAGTAAAAAGTCGAATTAAAAATCATTTGATGACGTAACAAACACGTGTATGGTGTTTAATGTCAAATGAATGCGACATTTACGATCATCCATTATTGGCATTTAATCTTATAGTTTGGCGATAGTTTTTCGGTCGACGGGATAATCAAGTAGTACCTTTATTTGTTCTAGTCAATTAAAACGAATTTTACTGTATTCAGGACCCAGCTATTTCGTGCTCGATTTAGTATAGTTGACAAACCGATGGTTTACTTGACAAACTGCGTTTTATCGTGCTGATAATCCGTGAGCAACAGTATTGGCAAGAATTCCGGGAACAGATGTCATATTCGCCCCATATTGGCGCGATTTTTTTCTGTCGCCAATATCATATAGGCAACAGGTACTTAACTTGCGCCAAAGTGCTTGATGTGGTAACCCGGATTATGTTGTTTATGCTGTTGATGTTTTCGCCAAATTGGCAACCGAAAAAAATCGCGCCAATATGGGGCGAATATGACATCTGTACCGAATTCCGATTACTCAAGATAAAAGATTTTCGATTTTTTTTTTCGAATTTTCCGAATTTCTTAATTTTTCCTTTCTTTGTATCCCAAATACTACCTTCTTACCAAATTTCGAATTTGTAGGGCTACAGGATATACCTCAGATTTTTGATGATCGGTGAGTCAGTCAGTGTCGAAAAAGCGAAACTTTGATTTCATATGTTTTCTGAACTAGAAAAGATAGAAACGCGGAAATTTAAACATTTGCTTCCGCTTGAAGAGTACTTTTAGAAAAATAAAGTTTCAAGTTCCTGGGAAATTCCAGCGCAGGGATATGGGACTGTCAAAAGTACCCTGAGTTGCTTCCAGAAAAGGATGCTTACGGCTGTGCTTTCTCGACTTGGCAGGGGCACTGCCGTGCCCCCAGATATGAACTATAATCAATGAATCCTAATGTAAAGGTATATATAAATATTACACAGACATACAAACAATAAATACAATAAACCCAACTGGAGTGAAAAATTAGCCACAGCCCCGGGATCCATGAACATGAGAACGGCCTGCAATTTTACACAAGTTTTTGAAAACTACTTTATATCAGAAACTTTACTAAAAACTGGTTACTTTTTTGGGTACTTCTTAGTTATCCCGTCGACCAATTTCGCCAGATTATATAAATCGCTAAACAACTAGCCAAATTATACACACTGACATAATTTTTTATTTTAAATTACAAAAGAACAAATAAATTAGTAAAACATTAATAAAAATACAAATAAAACGTCGAATTAATGGTTTTAATGGTCATTATTGGCATTTAATCTTACAAATATTTAATTAATGGCAACCATTATTGGCATTTAATCTTACAATTTGGCGACAGTAATTTGGTCGACGAGATAACTAAGAAGTTCCTATTTTTTATATGCAAATTACGGCACAGATTTCAAATATGAACCGGGAAACCTAACTGGCGCCAAAATGGTGTTATTTTGCCTGCTATGGTAACCCGGCTATTGTTTTTTATTTATTAATAAATTGTTTATTTACTTTTATTTTCTGTTTTTTAATTATGGTACTTCTTAGTTATCCCGTCGACCAAATTACTGTCGCCGAATTGTAATATTAAATGCCAATAATGGTTGCCATTAATTAATAAATTGTAAGATTAAATGCCAATAATGGCCTATAAAACCATTAATTCGACGTTTTATGTGTATTTTTATTAATGTTTTATTAATTTATTTGTTCTTTCGTTATTTAAAATAAAAATTATGCCAATGTGTGTAATTTGGCGAGTGGTTTGGCGGTTTATACAATTTGGCGAAATTGGTCGACGGGATAACTAAGAAGTACCTTAATTATATATACTGTTTTGTTCTATAGTAATTATACAAACTTTTATTTATTTATAGTTATTTCCTTTTCAAAATGATAGCAAATAATTAAAAAATATATAAGTAACTGGTATTCGAAAGCGAGATTTCTGCCAAATTAGCGTCAGAGAAAAATCACGCCAACTCCGATGCGTATATGACATCTGTGCAAAAATTACGGTACTTTTCGGTTAGCCGGGCGCCAGTGTTATATATACATATGTATGTATACCTATATATACATATATATTTATATTTATACATATATAGAAGCTATATGTATACATATATATGTGTGTGTGTGTATATACATATATATGTATATAAAGGTATACATACATATGTATATATAACACTGGCGCCCGGCTAACCGAAAAGTACCAAAATTACTGGCATAGATGTCATATTCGCCCCATATTGGAGCGATTTTTTTTTTCGGTTGCCAATTTGGCGAAAACATCAACAGCATAAACAACATAATCCGCGTTACCACATCAAGCAAAATAACGACACTTTGGCGCCAGTTAAGTATCCGTTACGTATATCACACTGGCGTCAGGAAAAAATCGCGCCAATATGGGGCGAATATGACATCTGTGCCAAATTACTTCTGTTTCTTTATAAAAATGGTAAATAGCTTTTTTTTTTTTACATTAAATAAATTGTATACATATGGAAAAAATTGCGTGTGAGTATGAAGCAGTAAATAGGTTGTCAGAAAATATGTTGGCAAACTTCTTTCTCTCCAAGAAACTTTTATACGAAGTATTGTATATAAGCAATGATTGCTATAATGCATTTTTAATTATAATTCTCGCTTTCATGTTTCACTACATTTATGTATATTATACTGTGTGTATAAATGCTACAGTTCATATGCAGAGCTACACAAAAGAATTCGTAAGGGTTACTGAGTATGAGAGTAAATTGCTTAAAGGTGGTTTTTAAAGGAGTTATGTATTTTTACGCTGAACTGCATTTAGTTTACTAAGAAATGCTTGTAAAGTATAGATAAAATGATATACAGGTCACGCAAAGAATTGGATACATAACCGTCTATGGATGATAATATCTGGAAATGTGATTTCAGAAGTTTAAATTAAAATTTAGCTAAATAGTGGCATCTAATAACGGTACTATTGGCTATGGAGGGTAACTGCTGAAGTCAATTAAAAAAAAATTTTATGCGTTTTCTAAAATGTTTATTTAGTTATCTTACTTACCTTATTTCCCTAAATAACGAAGTTTTGTTAAAGTATTCAGGATGTGTTGGAAAGTGTTTCATATTCTATGCTTAACGCATGATTTTTCTTTCTTCTTTAGTCTTATTTTGCATTTATTTTATTCTTAATTTTTTAGTCTTATACTGCTTTATAGAAACTTTGGCACAGTTGTGCACCCCCTATTGGCGTGATTTTTTTTCCGGCGCCAGTTTGGCGAAAACATCAACAGCATAAACATAAACAACAACATCCGGGTTGCCATATCAAGCAGAATAACGACGCTTTGGTGCCAGTTAAGTACCCGTTGTGTATATGACATTGGCGTCAGAAAAAAATCGCGCCAATATGACATATGTGCCGAAATTTTAATATTTAATGTTTAAACTCTTAGCTCCACCCCCCTTGCATATAGTACAAACTATAACACAGATAGCGCAAAATAATAGACAGTTTGGTACTTTTCCACTGTAGGGGCTTTGGCGTTTTTTTAAAAAAGCTTGGTGTAATTTGGGCATCAGAAAGTGAGATTTGGGTACTTTTCCGTTATACGGATATCATTGTCGGGAAGCATAATAGTTGGCGCAAATTGAAAATCGCGTGAATTGAAGCATTTGAAAAAGTAAAAGAAAAAACATTGTCGATACTAAAGTGAGCATTTAAAAAATATAACATTTGAAAATTCCAGACTTTTACGAACTATTTCATTAAATCACAAATATATACTTAAAATAAGTGAACAAATAACTGTTATAAAATAAAGCAATAAAATAAAACTCATATTAAACTGCTGGCATAAAATTACAAATATCTTTTAGCATTTTGACATAATTGGGCATTAGCATACATTTTGGCATGGTGTCCGTATAATAGAAAAATATCGAGATCTGTTGTCAAATCATATAAACAGCTATGAAAACAAACTTGATGAGCGTTTTTGTTTGTTTTATATGTTTATTTTATATGTATATTATTGTTGTTTTTATATACAAATTACATCTGTTTCTGTGTAAAATTAGAGAAACGGCTTTTTTATGTTAAATAAATCGTATAAATATCGAAAAAAAATACGTGTGTATATAAAACGAAACAGTGGATAGGTTCCCGGAAAATATGTTGCCAAATTTCCTTTTTCGCTAAGGCACCTATACTGGAAAAGTACCTAAAGCACATTAAAATCGCGCAGCTAGGAGCTCACATAGTACAGCGTCGTCTATTGGCGGTTATTTTATTAGTAGCATCAGGAGGAAGATGTAAAGATGTACTTTAAATTCTCACCCATAGATTTTGAAAAAAATATCTTAAAAGAGCGGAGTTTAAATTAAATTTCGGTGACCTCCTTTATGAAAGATTAATGGTTTTAAATAGGAATTTCGCCAAATTAGCCAGCTATAGCCAAGTTGGCTAACATTTGGCGCTACTGTGGTAACCCTGCATTAGTATTTTTCAACAATTAATCACTTCAATGAGGCGGTCCTACCGGAATTGTAAGGGACACACAAAGACTTGGATTTTATATAAATAGAGATGTAAAAAATATCTCTGGAAATGCTTAAAATTTGGAATTTAAAATGGAAATAAACCCTCAAAAAATTAGTCAAATTAAAAAAATAAATGCAGTCTGCACACGAACCAACGAATATACTTTGAAAAAATTATTCAATTCCTATTTATACGAGTATTAAAATATAACTACTCCAATAAAACTTTTTTAATAGAACTATTTTGATCCCCTTTAACATTAAATATCTCTTAAAATAATTCTTCGGTTTAAAAACTGTCTGCAACAGTGTATCATTTATTTCTCTATAATACTACCAATTTTCATATTTTTGGATGCAGTATTTTTTTTAAATTTTAATGAAGAAAGACCACAGGTCACAAAAAATTCATTTACAGCGGCGGTGGCAACGTTAGTTACTTTTTTTTTAGAACACAGCAAACTCTGTCTAAGGTGAAATCGATCGGGAGCAAGCAATTTTACCGCAGTAGACAATATTCCGCATTAGACAAATTTTACTCTATATCTATGAATTCGCAAGGGATTGAAAATATTTCCGAGTTAGGCAGACTTCCGTCTTACACAGAGTGCGTCTTACAGAGAGTTTACTGTAGAGAGATAAATTTGAGATTCGAATAATCATAATTTTTTTTAACCAAAAACAACTCGACTTCAATCACTTGATTTGATATAAAATTTTAAAAATTGCCAGGGACTTCTGGCCCACTCTGTATTAGCGTACAAATTCCTCTGTATTAGCTCCACCGTAAAAATATAGTTCTTCAAATGAAGCGCGTGTACTGCAGAAATCTTAGGTAAATTTAAATGATTTACAGTTTTGAATTTTTACTTTCTTCTATCTTTACAAGAAGAAAGTATTGGATTCGTGAAAAATTTCGACTTCCGGTTTTTGACGGATTTATACGTTTTAGGATGTTTAGAACACGATTTGATGGTTTTTAGAAAATGTCTGTCTGTGGTTGGTTGGTTGGAGTTTTATGGCACAAAGTCCTCATAGGGACATGCTGCGCCAAGAAAAAGTTAAGGAGGAAAGCATAGTTAAAAAATAAAAGTTACATTAAAAGATTGTCAGAGATATAAAAGTGAAAAAATAAAGCAAAATGAAGAAAGCAATGTGATGATACAAGTAATTAAAAATAATGCACAATGAAAGAGACAATACACAAAGTTTTAAAAGACAAAAAATAGTTAAAAGACAAGAATATTTAAATTAAAAAATTCTAAATTCTAAAATCTCTAAAGTTATAAAAATTATAATTAGTCAAAAAAAAAAAAAAAAAAAAAAAAAAAAAAAAAAAAAAAGCATAAAATGTTATATAATACTGCTTTAAAAACAAAGTTAGAATTCAAAATTTAAAAATGACATAAAGTCACGTAGGATTAATAACTTCGAAAACAGTATTATTGTCGTCATTATCAGAGTCATAGCTACAAGAGTCCATAGCCTCTTCTGCATAGTTGAGGAGCTGTTTGTGATCTTTTATATTACTGATTGCTGGGCTAAGACATGATTTATTGCCTTTTCTCTTCACAGTTTTCCACTGTGAAGAGATTTGAGTTGGAGGTTTCTTTCTTTCTTTTTGCATACAAGTTTTTTCATTTGCTTTCCGAGTTGGACAAACAATAGGTTTTACCAATTTGCTTTTATCTGGAGCTGGCGTTTGTTTAGTCTTATGTTCGGTTGATATTTTTGATTTAACTGATGATGTTCGGGGAGAATTAGGTTTCTGTAATGGTAGAACTGGATATGAAGCAGCCTTAGTTTCAGTCTGATGATTAGATGACTTTTTGGATCCAACTGGAGATTTCTGTGACTCAGTAAGTCTATATTCTATTGTAACTGGTTCTGAGGATGGTAGCCAACGTTCTAATAATGGGGTAGCATACCATTTACTGCCACAACAGACATCACGGGTTTCTCTATTTGAAGTGCTGATTGATTGTGTAGTAGAGGAGTTAATTGGCGGAAAAGGAGAGTCTGTCTGGGTGCTTATGTGCCTTATGGATTTCGATTGTTGTCTCAGTAAACTAGAGTAAGAAACCCCGACAGACGGAGTTCTAGACTCAACAAGTTTACGAGCTTCAGGATAGGAAATTTTTGGGGTTATTTTAATAGCGAGTATTTCTTTTTCACGTATCCAGTTTGGACAAGAACGGGAGTATGCTGGATGATCACCCTTACAATTTATGCAGCGTTCAGATTTTTCACAGGATTTATCGCCGTGGCCAACTTCTGCACAACGAGGGCAGGTAGCAGAACCACGACAAGTAGTATTGGTATGTCCATATCGTTGACATTTGAAACAGCGGAGAGGATTTGGGATATAAGGCCAGACAGGACAGCTCAGGTAAGCTGCTTTAATTCTAGTAGGTAGAGTAGAACTATTGAAAGTCAGAATGATGTGCTTTGTGGGAAGCACTTTCTCATTCCGCCGAATTGTTATACGGCGTACATCGATGACATTTTGATCTTTTAAATTTTCTAAAAGTTCTTCTTTTGTAGACAGTAAAAGGTCAGGTTCCGATATTACATCAGGGCAGGTATTCAGAGTTTGATGTGCTTTAACAGAAACATAGAAAGATCCTATTGTTTTAGAGCTTGAAAGAAGTTGAGATTGGCTGGCTGAAGAGACCTCAAGAAGCAAATCTCCAGAATGCAGTTTTTTAAGTGAACAATTGTCACCAAATAGAATGAAATGTTTTTGCAATAAGAAAAGGTGAAGTTCTCTTAAAAGAACTATCAGAGAGGCTATCAGTACGCTTAATAATAAAAAATCGATTGAATGAAATTTTGTTGCTCTCCACATGGGAGAGAGTTAGAAGGAAATGAAATTTTTCCATCCACATTAGAAAATATAAAAATTCAGACACCGGCCGCACCACCCACTACCGAGCCCAACAAGGGGATGCACAATTGTGCACCAGTGCTAACCAGGGCCCATACAGTCACAAGAAATTCCTATTCCAGTCTCCACCCTTAACAAGATGGCTAGTAAATGCTCGCTCGCTTGATCCCCAGCCAGTGACAAGTCAGCTGACCAGCCGATTGATGCATACGGGACCAATATGCACCTCCCGTCTACCTGAAGCAGAGGCCAAAGCAGCGTGTTGGTTTCTCTCAACTGCCAGGATCCCCCTTTCCAGGGACACGGGGGTGGTTTACAATTCTCCATGAGTCGACATACAGGATGATATCGGCTCATACAGGCCCTCACCTCCGAAGAGGAAAGAAAGAGGAGAGAAATAAGAGGAAGAAGGAAAAGAGAAAGATCGCTCAGGTGCCCGGCGTTGCGAAGCCTGTGAATACCTAAAGAAGGTATCCCCTGGGGGAGTCCGTCTGTGAGTCTGTCTGTCACTCTGTGAGCCTGTATGTGACAAAAATTTTTTGGGCGCTCTATCTCAAGAACTAATGCACGGAATTTCACAAAACTTTATGTTTAGTTAGACCTTGATATAAACTAGACCTGATTAGTTTTTGGTGAAAATCGCTCAACAGGTGGCGCTACTATGCGGTATTTTTCACGATTTCTGCAATAGCAATATCTCAAGAACTACTGCACGGATTTTCATAAAACTTCAGATTCAGTTAGTCCAGGATATAGTTTGGTGTTGATTACTTTTTTGTAAAAATCGCCCAACAGGTGACGCTACTATGCGGCATTATTCATGATTATCCCAATAGCTCTAACTCAAGAACAAATGCACGAATTTTCATCAAACTTCAGATTCAGTTAGTCCCTGATATAAATTAGTGCTGTCTAGTTTTTGGTGTAAATCGCCCAAAAGGTGGCGCTGCTGTGCTGCATTTTTCACGATTTCCTCAAGAGCTGTATCTGAAGAACTATTCCACGGATTTTCATCAGACTTCAGATTTAGTTAGTCCTTGACATGAATTGACGTATAAATTAGTGCTGTTTAATTTTTGGTGTAAATCGCTCAACAGGTGGCGCTGCTATGCTGTATTTATTGCGATTTTTGCAATAGCTTTATCTCAAGAACTAATGCTTGGATTTTCAACAAACTTCACATTCAGGTATAACTTGATATCATTTAGTGCTGTTTATTTTTTGTGTAAATCGCTCAACAGGTGGCACTGCCATGCTATATTTTTCAGAATTTCCGCTATAGCTCTATCTCAAGAACTAATGCACGAATTTTAATACAATTTCAAATTCAAATCTACCTTGATATGCATTGGTGCTAAATTGTTGTTATTTTTTGTACTATTTAAATGATTTAATTAACATGATTTTTATAGAAGAAAATTTTGTGATGGCCACAACATACTAGTTTTCTGATTGTTTGCGTCATAAAAATTTTTAACGATTAAAACATTGCTTTTTGGTTTTTCCTACAACACTCCCAGAAACAAAACCGTATAAAGAAGGGGAAAAGTCACCAGGTAGCGACTTTCTCGCCAAACAGTTAGAGTTATGTCACTGGATAAAAATCGTTGAAAATGAAATATTTTAAAGATGTTTGTTATTATTATTATTATTATTATTATTATTATTATTATTATTATTATTACCGACTTCAAAAAAAGGAGGAGGTTATCAATTCGACGCGTATGTATGTTTTTTTTATGTATGTTCACCGATTGCTCCGAAATTTTTTGTCTGATTTCTGTGATTTTTGTTTTAACTGAAAGAGGATACTCTCGAATTGGTACCACTTCCGTTTCATCGAAATTGGTTCAGTAATTTTTTAGTAATTTAACAAAAACCAATAAAATGAAGGATTTCTCGCAAATTATCTTTCATTGTTGTAACCGGTTTCTCAATCGTAAGCATAAAACTATGTATCCATATACGTTAGCGCCAAGTTGTCGCCATTTGGTGAAATATCGCCAAATTTGGCGACCAAAATAAGTCGCCATAAACGAAGTCAACTTGGCTGTAACAGACTAATTTGGCGATATTCCCATTCAAATTTAGTAATGGATCTTCTCCAATCTATTTCTTCGCATTTTCTAATCGGCAGTCATATTTACAATTCTTAATTGCCAATCGCGTTCAAAATAGTAATTTAATGTACAATAATTAAATATATAACATTATTAAAAAGGCTAAATAATACAGAAGCAAACTAAATTAATACAAAACAATAATTTAGTATACAATAGTTTAGTTTAATTAAACACATGACATCAAACTGGCGACACATAATATATATATGTATAATATTATATAGATATCTGTATTCTATTAAAGAGTTATACGTATGAATGCTTTTTGATTGCCTTTAACATTTCCACTAGATAACATCAACGATAACTTTCCTGTATAAGGGCCTTGGAGAGAAAAGGAAATTTTCACGCATATTTTCTGGCTACCTCTTCACTGACTCATATACACAAGCAAATTTTTCAATCTTCATAAATTTATTTATTGTAAACAACCATTTGTCTACTTTTATATGCAAACAGAAGTTAAGCCAAGATCCCTACACTGGATAAACTTTTTTACCAAATATAAAACCGCCTTCAAAAACTACTGCAAAGTAAAGAATAATTTTTTTACATAATAGTTAATAAGAAATTAAATTAAGAGCATTGTATGTACCATGCGTATTATTATATTTATGTACATTAATTTGATTTTTTTGAGTCGGTGCCAGCCAAACGAAGTATAATTATCCAACAGACACACATCAAAATGTCTACGAGTTTTTTACGATTTATTATTTAGTTAAAAAATTTTAATGTTAACATTTTTGAAACATTTCATCTGATTTTATAAACGTGTATTTTCAAGTGAGGTTAGCTTTAATTATGTGTGCTAAATTAAGGGTTATTATAAAATTAGTGCGTTTACACAGGCTATTATTTAAAAAAAAATTGTAGCCAAACACAGATTTCAAATGCAAGATGCTGTCAGAGTTGATTGAGAAAGGGATTTTTTTTCGCAACGTTTTTGCTGAATCTTGTTGCGATTTGTATTGGATAAATAATTTTAATTTTGAACTTGGATTGGCTAGCACCGACTCCAAAAAATCAAATGAATGTACATAAATATAATAATACGCATGATACATACAATGCTCTTAATTTAATTTCTTATTAACTATTATGTAAAAAAATTATTTTTTACTTTGCAGCAGTTTTTGAAGTCGGTTTTATTTTTGGTAAAAAAGTTTATTATTATTATTATTATTATTATTATCACCTTTGGTTTTTGTTGAATTTCTAAAAAAGTACTGAACGAATTTTGATGAAATTTAAATGGAACCAATTCGAGGGTTTCCTCTTTCAATAAAAAAAAAAAAAAAAAAAAAAAAAAAAATGCAATTTAACAAATTACAACGACCATTCGGAAAATGATTTTTTCAAAGACTAAAATTTAAGATATAAAAAATCGCACGGAGTTGATCATATATTACGTACGCCATGAATTAAACATTAATAGTGTTATTACACGTAAAAGTTGCAAGCGAGAAAAATCGCCTGCGACTCGTACATATTATCACCTGAAACTTAAGTATTAACCAAGAATTTCATTTGCTGTTCGGGAGAAGGTTTTTCCATCGTCCGATTTTAAAGAAATCTGACGGCCCATTTAAAATGAAATTTATTTCTTAAACTTCTAAACATCCCACAATATTACTTTTTATATCGTCGTATAGAGAAAAAAATGTACTTTTAAATGCAATTTGTTTAAAAGCTGTATCTCAATTTGTTTCTGAGTTATTAATTTTTTTGTTGTTTTTGTTACTTTTTTGTCATAGTGGCAACATTCTGTTGTCCATCTCTGTTGAAAGTAAGGGGAAATACATATTACTGTATAGACCAATCAGAAAAAGAATAAATTGCGGATTAAACCAATAAAAACCTTCAGATATGCTTTTGATTTCCTACCCTGACGAGGACAATAACCATTTTTCCAAATGGTTAAAAAAAATCACATGAAGCGGTCACGTAGTTTAGGAGTAATCGGTGAACATAATAAAAAAATCCCTGCGACTCGGCTACAGGCTGAGGTAGATTTCGAAGTTAAGCTCTAATTTCACCAACAAAAACTAAATCAAGATTAGAGATAAACCCAGTTTAATAATTTTATCTGGCTTCTTTTGACGAGTTTTTAATTTCATATTTCTGTAAGAGCTGGTTTTATAAGAATCATGTTAATACGAATTTTTTTTCTTCAACCCCCCTTTTTTTTTCCTTGTTGTAAGAGTTGGTCCTATCAAAATCATCTCAATATAAAAGTTGCAGATGATATTAAGAATATTTGTAGTAAATTTAGGCCAATTTGATATCTTGCAAATGGACGAAGTTATGAATTTTTTTCTTCTTCACACTCCCTCACCCCCCCCCCTTTTTTTTTTTTTTTTTTTTTTTTTTTTTTTTTTTTTTTTTTTTTTTTTTGCTGTAGGAGTTGGTCTTATCAAAAAACTTGTCAATATAAAAGTTGTAGATAAGATTAAAAATATTTATATTAAGTTTAAGTGAATTTGATATCTTGTGAATTGACCCTATTTTTTTCGCCTCTTCAGCCGATTTTTAAAATGATATAAAAAATCTGTCATACATAATTTTTGGCCCTTTTCCTAGAAGTAGTAATAATTTTAAACTGATTTGATATACATTATAATTAAGAAGTTATATGGTTTTTTTCTGTTTTCACAAAACCCCTCCCTATTAACACACCCTTGGTCCAATTTTGCCCATTAACGAACTTGAGCGAGATTTTCTTCCCCTTGATTTTATGTATCAGTTTGGAAGAGATTTGTGCAGAATTATGGAAGTTATCGTGTCCATAAAAAAGGTGATATATACAGGGTGTTTCACTACCCGACCGACAAACTTGCAGGAAATGTAGGGGGCATAGAGACGTTGCGGAATCACATCGATCCCCAGGGTCGGAAATGCAAGCCTAACGAGATAAATGGTTGTTAGAGGCTGAATCATTGTGATCAAAAATTGACATTTAAAGACCATAAGCTTAAAATAAGTCATGGTTTTCCTGATAATGAAGTTGTCCGATGTTTCGTAATGTGTGAAGGAAACATTCATAACCTGGGATCTCGGATGTTTTGAAACACGCCGGGCGTGTTTCGGACGTTTGCGGTAGCAACGAAGAAGCGCCATTTCAAAACGCCCCTACTACCTCAAACGCGCAAAACCGTAGGTGGTAAGAACAAGGTAAGTAGGCAGAAAACTTCGGGGAACTTCATTATCAGGTAAGTCATGACTTATTTTAAGCTTATAGCCTTTAAATGTCAATTTGCTATCACTATGATTCAGACCCTAACAATCCCTATATCTCGTTAGGACTGCATTTCCGACCCTGCATTGCTATGTGATTCCGCATCGTCTCTATGCCCCCTACATCTCCTGCAAGTTTGTCAGTCTGGTAGTGAAACACCCTGTACACACACACACACATATTTATATATATATAGAAAAAGTTTTGAACTGGAGGGTGATTTTGGGTTCTAGGGGGTCATGATCGGAGTAGATCTGCAAATATTTTTCAGAAATTCCAACATAGGGGAGAATGTAATAGTATTTCTTACGAAATATACCTAAAAAATATATAGGCGTCGAATTGAGAATCTCTCCCCCCTTTTTCTTTTTCCTTTGAAGTGTGTTAAAAATAACAAAACTTTTAATCATAAAATCCTTAAAACAATTTTCTGATTTTTCGTTTTTATGCTTTTAAAATGCATTTAAAATATCTTAGGCTTTTTATTCTTTATCTCTTTCAGAGAAAAAGCAAACTGCTCTTTGTTTAAGAGACATTTTGGCATGTTAATATAAATAAATTATTTTTAACTCCTTTCTTTTTCACTTCGTGTGCGTTTCAGAATACAGTAGATTTTTCGTCCCGTTTTATTCAAAACTAGAGTTATAAAGTTATATATTAACTAGCTAAAATACCCTGGTTGGCGTTGCCTGGAATTTTAAGAATGTTTGTTTGAAAAATCAATTTCAAAATTAAACGTACAGTATAAAACAAACAATTAAAAAAAGCAGTTAAAATATGTCGATACTTCGATAATCTGGTTTTTATCATGTTTTAATGCGTTTTTTCAAACTCATATGACGTTTTATATGTTCATCTGCTAACGTCCATTATATTTCCAACATGACGTAATATTCACTTATTTATAAATTCGCCAAACTATTTATTTCATTTTTCACGTGGAAATCTTGCAACAGAAATGTTATAACGTAATATTCACTTTTTTTTAAATGCGTCAAACTATTTATTTTATTTTCATTTTTCACGTGAAAATTTTGCAATAGAAAAGCCATGACGTAAATTCACCTTTTTTTTTTTTTTTTAATCCGGCAAACTATTTATTTCATTTCCATTTTTCACGTGGAAATCTTGCAATAGAAAAGTAATTGTTGTGGTAAGAATTTCATTGTGGATTTTAATTGTTGGCAACTGCTATAACGAAAAATAAATTTGATAGGAAATTGCTGTTAAATTGGTGGTTTTTTACTTATTAAAAATTAACTATAAATCATTTCGATTCCGGATTACTTTAGTTGCCTCGGTCATGTTTTAATACACATGTACGTAACATTTCATAATTCTGGCTTTCAAACTGTGGATTTGTATAGAATTACAGACAGACAAATTTTCATTTTTATATATTAGATTAAAAATGGTGATGTGATACAGCATTATTTATTATATTTTCTATTTTAGCATTAAACATAGTTAATAAGACACTAATTTACTTATTTGTTCTGAAAATCGACTAGTGTTATTCGTCATACGCAGACTTTGTTATAACTGGCTTCCTTACAACCTGTCGCAATTTGAAAGTTGCTTTTTTTATCCATTTAGCACGGTCAAGCCATGACTTTACGGACACATTGTATTTAAATGTGCTTATATCACACGAGTTCTGCTGTAGTAAAATATTTGAAATTCATAAACGCCTGTTTTCTAGTCTCCTTTATTATTATTATTATTATTATATATATATATATATATATAATTGTTCTTTGGCGATTTTAGCAACCAGTGTCTTATTCAGTATATTATTTGCAGCCTTGAGAGAAAAAAAAATGAACTTCAGCAATTGGATTCTTTGTTAGCAATTTCGAAGAGCATTTAACCCTTTGCACTCTCTTCTTCCGCGTTATTTTGAGTATGGGCTACCAGCAACTCCGCGTCGTTTCAATCGGCACCACTTTTTTAAAAAAGGTTTCTTTTAAGTACATAATTTAAAAAATGCTCTGATTAAATGAGGCAAATTTTATTTTCCTTTGTTACTGGTGCCAAAAACAAATTTTGTAAGGAAAGATGATGTCGCTGCAGCGGCGATAACGGAGTTATTCACTTACCTTGCCATGTCGCCGCAGCGGCGACAACGGAGTGCAAAGTGTTAAAAGTTTCCATGATTGTAAGAATGGTTATCAAGATTGTAGATACCTTTTAATTTTCCTCGAAATGAAAGATCCTGTTTTCGGTCAACAAATTAAATCCGAACAACACTCTTTTGCCTTTCGTTGTTTTCATTTTTCTTTTATCAAGCAGTTTTTTAAAAACGCATGGTTTCTGTTGTTAGGTGTATGTTTTCTCCCTCAATCGTTTGCAAACAGAGGAAGGTTTGATTTCTGTTCTTGCAAATTCTTTCGAAGAATCTTAAACTTCTTTGTAACAATAAAGATTTCTTTCTTATGTTATCTCTCTGTTTCTTTCTTTCTAACCGATGACCAGGCCCCTACCTGCCGGTATGCCCCAGCTTAACGGGTTGACGACGGACCATAAACGAATAAAATTCAGTACGCAAATCAGAAGATATAGAGTGTTCACGAAAGGAGTCCCTGATTTCAAAATGTAAAATCTCGAACAAAAAAGGTCGACAAGAATGCAACAAACGGTATTGTGAAAGCTGTGAGAATTTCATAGACAAGTTTCGAAAACAGTTGAAAAAGCTGTTAACAGATGGCGCGGTAATCGCAATAAATACGTGCAAATAAATAGTGCTTTGAATTATCCCAAATTTCATGGCGCAGGCATGGATTGGCCTCCATATTCGTCCGATTTGATGCCTCGTGACTATTTTTTGTGGGGCACATTGAAAACGCTGTCTACCGAAACCATTCAACCACGCTGGAAGAGCTTGAATCATTGATCTGAGTGGCTACTGAATCCATTTCCGTTGAGACATTGCTGGATGTAAAATGCAAATTTCATTCTGCGTTTGCTGTATGCAATTCTTACAGATTTCACAATAAAAATACCGTTTGTTGAATTCTTCTGTCGATCTTTGTTTATGAGATTTTACATTTTGATATCAAGAACTCTTTTAGTGAACACTCTGTATGTGTGTGGATCAAAGAAAAAACACACTGGATCGTCTTAGGGCATAAAGCCTTCCCTGGACGATAAGGTCGGAGATAAGGTCACGATAAGGTCAGATCTTTAAGGTCGGAGTAGACGTATTATTCAACTATTTTCGGTGTCGACGTCTATTTTTGTGGCCACGCGATGTTTTTTCCTCTTTTATATCTTTAGAATGAAACGAACGACATTCTACAGGAGGATAAACTTTCCTTCAAGTTGATCTAATCTCCTTATCTCCTTTGCATTGTTGAATCTCCCCATCCTTTTATGAGTAAACCACAGACGGGTAGAGAAGAATAGGTTTCCTGGAAAAGTGTTGAAGGAAGGCAAAACAAGCATTTAAACGCAACCTTAACCGATGGGACATCGGCCCAGTCCTAACATGCTTGCATGTTTTCCTTAAAAGTACTTTTGTTGTCGACAACCGCCATTCACCCGTTAGTAAGTACTTCGATAGAAAAGATCCATTCGTAACGTTTACGCTAGCTAAATTCGCACATTCATACTGGATTTTGCCTTCCGAGAACATCCAGTATTACACAGCATAGATAGCATTTAAATTTAAGCTTTTTCGAATCTCGCTCATTTTTGTCACGAATTCTTTTATTTATATAAGGGAAGATCGGGTAGCCTTGGCCACGATCAGATTTGAACAATCACGCACACATAGATAAACAACGCACACCTTAAAACAACCGCAGCGCCGTGCTTATACGTATGCCAATCAATATAGACGCAACTGCCGAGTGGGCAACAAGTGACGAACGTTTATTTACCCATGCGAAGATTTTTGTATGTACCGTTTACCTTTTGAATACAGTTTTCTATATCTATAAAAGAAAGTCTGTATTGGGGATTAATCAACGCACAACCCAAACTACTGAACTTAAAATTTTGAAGATTAGGGTAAAAATATTTCTTATGACATAGAGTGCCGCCAAGAAAGGATTTTGTAAAATTCACCCGTAAGGGGGTGGAGTAAAAAAGAGAAGGAACTTTTACAAAATTCCTTACAAATTTGATTTTATAGTTATTTTTTAACTGATAACATATTTTAGTGTATTTTTGTGTGCTGAATCGAATGGCACTAACTAAATTCTTTTAAGTCAAATAGTTCATGAGATATTTCATATTTTTCTAATTTAGCGATGTCTTTGGCGCCAAAACCTCAAATTTTCAAGTGATAATTTCTAAAAATACATCTGTTACTATAGCAAGGGAAGAAATTCAAATTGAACAAGTTTAAATCTATTTCTTAATCAATTTCACCTCAAAAACTTAAAAAAAAAGAAAAAAAACTGAGGTACTTTTTCGTTTTACCAACACCTAGAAAATATTTATTATTAATTATAACTTACATTTATTACTGATGATGACATGGATTTTACCATTTGGCAGTTATCTGATGATGAGGAAGCTACAATTTATTTCAGAACTTAGGAATTATATATATAAAATTGTTTTGTTCAAAAAATCATGAATGTCTTCATTCAAAAAAAGAAATGTTTATTCATACGTATTACGTACGCCACGCTGCAGTACTAAGAGACATTAACAATTTCAAACCTGTAGCTTAAATTGACTATATTTTATTACTTGCAAGATATTTATTTGTTCTTTTATTTTAAGTACCGTAATTTCCGGTGTATAATCCGCAGATCAAACAATTCAGTTTGGACCCAGAAATTTTATTCAGTATTTGAAGACCAATATTTACCGCGATCTAAAAAGTTACATTTTATTTTTAAAAATTTCTGGGTCGAAACACGATTGTTTGATCCGCGGGCTATACACTCGAAATTACGGTACTTATTTTTATTGATTTTAAAAAATCGTAGGTGAAAGTCTGTAATTTTTAAAAGTTATATTTTTTAAATGCTCATTTTTTTATCAAAAAATTTTTTTAATGTTTCATTTCATTTTTTGCCAGCTATTACGCTTGGAGACAATGGTGTTGGCATATCGAAAAAATACGAAAACAGTTACTGATTTTATTTCGAATGCAAAGAAAAAATGTTTAATGAAAAATAAATATTGTAAAACGAAAACATTTAATTTAAATATAAAAACAATGTTTGTACGGCTTTAAAAAATTTTTTCATTTTCAAAGGCTTAAATTTAAATTTGGTGATTCGTCGTTTGCTCCTGGATAAGAAGAAAAAATGGGTACTTTTATGTTAGACGTGCGCAAATATCGCCAATAACGTTTTTGAAATATTTACATACGTACTTACTAGGGTGGTCACAAGCAACATGGGAAAAAAAATTACATTTTTGAGGGGGACCCCCTAAAAGTTGCCAATTAGATAGAAAATGAGATTGGCAAAGTTTCAGCTCAAATGAATAACATTAACCCTTGCCTCATCGAGGTTGAATTCTTGAAAATTTGCAAATTTTGGCGAAACATTGTAGTTTTTCTTTCTTTGAGTGCAAACTATTTGTCTTCAAAACCTGATTCCTGTTTTATTTCATAGAAACTGGTGTTACCTTGAACTTATACTCTCATCAAAACTTATATTTAGTAAACATTTAGTATTTTTCAGGTCAACTCGTGAACCATACCCTCAAACTTTGCATTTTTGAAAAATAAGTGAAAAATGACAAATTAATAATTTTATTACTTTTGATAATTTTTTGTATTATTTGGATTAATAGGCAAAAATAATTAAACAATTTTTGTAACTTTAAAAATATTTCACAGTAATTATTAGTTATCTAGTTCTGTGTCTAGAAAGAAAGAGCTTCTCGATTTGTTGATTGCAGTTGAAGCGCATTTCAAACGAACCTCTGGATTTCTCTTTTTATTACAAAACTGTTTTTGTTACGTGCTATCGTTATCTATTTTCAGAATTGAGGAAATATTCCGAAAAACCCCTTCCCCTTTCGGTATAATGGCAGAAATGTAAGATTTTTTAATTGGCCACACGTCTCATCAAATCTTCGACAGTAAGTTACCAAGTAATTGTCAGGTTTTACGTATTTTATTTTATAATATTCGCTAAGTGAAACTGAAAGGCAGAGAAGCTGCTAGACTTAGAGTACATCCAACAATTAACCACAGACTTTAAGTAGAAGTGCAATACGACTCTGCAAGTAACTATTTCGTAAGCAAAGAACTGAGCTCATAAAAACCAGATTTAAAAATTCCGATTTAGAGAGAGCTGTTGTTCAATGGGATGGAAAACCGCTTCCTCATTTTTTGAATAAAGAAAATTTAGAGTGGATAGCAGTTTTAATTAGTTGTGGAGATGAAGGACAGTTACTACGAGTTCCTCAATTTGAAAATAGTATTGGAATAATTCAGGCGAGAACTGTATTTTCAGCAGTTGAAGAGTGGGAGGAAACGTGTTTTGATACCACTGCAGTAAACACCGGTCGCTTCATAGTAACCTACATTTTCTCATAGCAATTGTTAAAAGAAAAACTTCTGTATTTACCATGTCGCCACCTTAATTTAGAAATTATCCTAAAAGCTGTTTTTGATTGTAAAATGGGCACAATCACTGACTCTCAGCCAGATATAAAAAAAAACAAATTCTGACTGGGTGGCCTAAATTAAACCAGGCTAAGTATAAAAACGCTATTCAAGATTAAATACAAGATATAAATAGTTAATTCAGAAGAAATTTCAATTTTTCTTACAGAATCTTTAAAAAATTAATGGTCCAGGGATGATTATAAAGAATTTATTCAACTTTATTTAATTTTTATAGGACGTCCTCCTCCAAAAGACATTTTTAGAGCACCTGGTGCTTTTAATCCTGTCAGATGGATAGCACAGGAGATGGATGGCTATTTATTTTCTCAAAATATATCGTTTCAGGGATCATCTCTCAATAACAAATTTAGAAAAAGAAGGTTTTAGAGAGCTTTGTTTATTTCTAATCAATATTTATGTAAAAGCGTGCTTCAATACTCCCACTACCACTTTGGCCCCCAATCCAAGACTTTCAATTAATAAAATCACTTGTTGACTACAGAAAAATTTATAAATAGGTTGCAGACAAAGCACTCTCTAAAATGATAAATCGCGTTTGGTATCTTAACTCCGATCAAGTTCCATTTTCATTTTTAGATCATGCTTTGATAAAAAAAAAAAGTCAATATAAGGCTGTAAAATTAATGTCATTTGAAGAAGAAAATTATGATAATGACAGGAATGTAAGAGCAACAAAAGTTTTCAACGAAGTGGATTATTTATTGAACAAAGAAGTCGATGCTTTTGTTTCATCTCAAACTGTAATTTTTTTAAAAAGATTTTATATTAATAAACAATTTTTAAATACTCATCCCAATGCATGGTGCGAAAATAAACCTTATTTGAAAGCCAAAAAATAGTGAATGGTTTTAAAGTTGTCAATGATATATCTGAGAGCTGAATAAAATTAATCCGAGATTTTAATTCCTGTTTAACATAGACGAAAAACAAAAACAGTATATGCTAAAAGTTGTATCTAAATGTAGAAAAACTTTTCAAGCAAAAGCAAAACTTCAAAAGCCACCTTATCTAAGCCATTACCCCTTAATCCTTTCCAGCGCAGTGGTCCCACATCAATTAATAACAAACTTCCAAATGCCACCAAGAATATTTTAATAAAATTTGCTTTTACAATGAAAGTTTAACGTAATGTGCTTCCTAATTTCTAAAAAAGTCGTTTGTAAATTCCGGTGTTAGTCAATCATTTCATCATGTTACGAACAGACTTTTTCTGTGCCGGAAAGGAGTGACAATTGCGTGACAATTGTAAGGGATAATAATTTGTTTTCTTCATTCTGCTTCCTTTCTTGTAACACAACTTTAATAATAAAATGCATTTGAACATTATTTGTTCTAATTTTTATACTTTCTTCGCCAGCCCCCCTTTTTTTTAATTCTTTCAGTTTAAAATTAGATTTTTTTCATTTTCTTTGGATTTTTTTTTTTTTAATTAAACCTTTTATCATGTACAAAATAAAAAATAAAAGAAAAAAAAGTTGGAAAGCAGATGAAATGGAATGTTACAATGGTTTTTCGCATTTTCATAAAAAGTCAATTTTTAGGATTCGGCTGAAGTCTAGTCCTGAAAAATGCGCATATGTTTAAATCTATACATTTTTTGATAAAAAATGGTGTGTGGTTCTTCAAAGCAAAACTTTTTTTTATAAAATGAGACCTGAATTATGTTTCTATGTTCAATTGCATTAATTTCATAAAGGAAAAAAAGCAGTTTTTTTTTTTTTTGAAAAATCACGTTTTTTTCAAAGTTTAACCTCAGTGAGGCACGGGTTAACATTATCCAAATGAGCTGAAACTTTGCCAATCTCATTTTGTAGTCAATAGGCAACTTTTTGGGGGGTCCCCTAAAAAAAAATTCGAAAATTGATTTCTTGTGACCACCCTACTACTTACACATCATCATTTACTATATACTATGTAAAAAGCAAATTCCTATTTCGTCCCGATCGATTATAACTCAGATTTTTCTGAACAGAATTTTGTAGAACTTACACTGTTAGATAGTAAATTTGGTTTATAAACGGTTTAATGTAAAAACCATCTTTCTAAGTTGCTTAGTAATAGCTACGATCGTTCTAAAATTAGGTGAACTCGATTATGAAAGTTTCAAGTTTTACTGAATGTGGATTTTAATGACAGTTACACAGTTAGATAATATTTCAGGGATTTTTTCAATATTTATCATATAATTTTAAATTGTTTAGTTGCGGAGCTGTGCGAAAAAAGTTCTCAGTGGTATAGTAAAGAAAATTGGAAAATATACGCTACAGACAGAGGGACTACTAGAGAGTATATATGCTAAGCTGTGCAGAGTTTCTTTAAAAATCCGGAAGTGATGTGCCGTATACCTACCCCTACATCCCTGAGAGTTCTATAATTAGGTTAACGCGATTATGAAAGCTATATTTAACTATTTCACTACATATAAATTGCAAAGAGAAATTTCATTCCGGCCGCTTATAACTCGAGTACTGCTGAATAGATTTTGATGAGACTTACATTGTTAGATAATTTTTCAGAAAAGATGTTATTATAAAACATAACGTTCTACGTTGCTTTGTTAAATAATTAGGGGAAAGTTCTAAATCAATTTCGAAACCAATTTCGAAAGATTGTTTTTTTTTTTTTTTTTTTTTTTTTTTTTTTTAAGTTTCCGCTGAATGAATTTTTATAGGAATTAAACTGTTAATTAGATCATTTTTAAGGAAGGTTTCGATACATTTTCCAGTTTAAAAGATTCTGCTAAGTAGATTTCGATGGAACTTGATCAGTTAGTTAATTTTTCAGTGAATGTTTTAGTATAAACCACACATCATTTTCTTTGTGTTACTTGGTCTGCAGGTTGCTTGATTGTAGAATTTTGGTTGAAATTTCTAGAATCAGGCAAAACCAATTATTATGAACGTTTAGTCTTTTCAATAGGTAAAATTAACGGTTTCTGATGTGTCTTGCATTGATAAATTTTTCATGAACGCTTTTAGTACATTATATATTGTTCTGTTGTTCTTTGCCGAATCCTACACTAAATGATCAACTAAAGAAGTTGGATCTTGACAGCCTAAATTGTGTATGACTCAATAAAAGATATAATAGCTTAATGATGTTCATATTGCTTTCAGCAATGCGGAAGATCATTGAAGATAAATGTATATATTGATACACTGGTGGAAATTGATTTATGAAATCACGGTTTTTTAACAAAAACTTCTATAATATTCATTAAAAATGAATGAAATTTCATGGGATATACATAGTATGTATAACAAATAATTTAGCATAATACAATTTCATACATATTAATAAACTAAAACATAAAGTCAAAAATTAGATTTTAGTAACATAAAAACATGGAAATTGATTTATGAAATATCACATTTAATTGAAATTAATAGTTAGTAAAGCCGCCTTTATTCATCAGAGTTTCTTTCATTCTAGATGGCATTGATAAAACAAGATTTTGAATCTATTTCTGAACAATTAATTTCCAGTTCTGACAGATTGAAGCTTTCAGTTCTACAAATGATGTGTTCTGCATCCCATTTGCATACACCATTCGAACAAGCTGTCCCCAAACGTTTTCGATGGTGTTCAGATCAGGACTAATAGGTGGATGATCTTAAAGAGCAATATTCTGTTCGTCAAACCAATCTTTCATTGCATTTGAAATGTGAATACTAGCATTGTCTTGCATGAAGATGTAATCTAAGCCAAAATATTGCCATGAAAATGGAAGAAATAAATTTTCTAAAACTAAATTGTAATCAAAATATATCTGACGACCGTTTAAAAATACAATTTCACTTTTGCCATCATAAGCGATCGCTGCCCAAATCATCAAACCCGTCGCACCAAAATTTCTGCTGAATGTAGATTTTGGTTCTTTTCGGAGATCCCTCTAATAATATTTCTAACAATCCGGCACATCCAAATTAAATCTTCTTTCATCGGAGAAAATGAATTTCTTCCAATTGTCACCCATTACTATGTACTTCTCGCAATACTGCAAACATATCTGCTTGTGATGCAGAAGTAACTTTGGACCAGGCTTCATTTTCGACCATCTCAAGCTCCGTGAAAAATGTTAAATTTTCCTAACTCCTCTATAAGTAACAGGAAGGGATCGATCTGCATAAATCTGCTTTGAACTGTGACCTGCTTTCGATGCAAGTTGAATAATCCCCCTTTTCTCTCTCTTACTTAATCGTGGATTACCTTTTTTGTTAAAATTTTTGCCTTAATTTGCTAGATCTTTTCTATAGTTATATATCACACCAACTGATAGTTTAATTAATTTACTAATTTCCGGAACAGACTTTTCACATTCTAGATATGCATTGATTTTAGCTCTTTTTTCCTCAGACAACATCTTTCGTTTACTCATAGAGAAAAGCACGAGTGAAACGTATTGCTTCCACTATATAACGCTTTTTATGTCTACTGTGCATGCCACGTTACCTTGTTTTATGCAAATTTTTGTCACATTACTTCGGAATAGCCAATGAAATGTGATATTTCATAAATCAATTTCCATGCTTGCATATTACGAAAATCCAATTTTTAACTTTTTGTTTATATTTAATATTATATATGAAATTTTATTTTTTTAACTCATTTGTTATACATACTATGTATATCTCATGAAATTTCATCCATTTTTAATGAATATTATACAAGTTTTTGTTTAAAAACCGTGTTTTCATAAATCAATTTCCACTAGTGTATAAAACACACGATCAAATACGCCGATATATTTCGTTTGATTAAAGTTTCGTTTGGAGAAAGCGACCAGCAGCTTAGCGGGCGAAGTCTGCTGGTATTCGAATAAACGTCTATTCTTCCCAGCGAAATCAATAAAAAAGTGTTGCATAAAAATAAAATATGGTATTTAAAATCATCTTTTCTAATACTTAACATTTTAAAAGTTTTATAAATTTTCGATTTTTTTTTTTTTTTTTTTTTTTTTTTTTTTTTTTTTTAATTTCTGGATCTTATGTTTGGAATTAGAACAAATGTTTTCGACAATAAAAAATCTTTTCGTGGACATTATATTTATTAATTACGTAGATTTATTTACAGGTGTTTTTTAATAAAACATGTGTCGTAATTAAAATGAAAAAACATGTCTAGTGAAGAAGTTTCTAAATCTTCAAATACTGAAGAATGTATTTCAGAGGATTCAATTCATGGCGAAAAAAAACAAAAGTGTTGTCGAGTATCGAACCCACAAAGTTCCGAAAGTGAAAATTTAGAAGTCTGGCGTGCTGTCAACTGTATTATCCGTAGCTCAGAAACAAGTTTAATTTATCCGATTATGTACTAAAGCGTCAAAATTGGATGACTTTGGGGCTTCTTTTTTAAGACCCCCTTGCATATTGCACTTTATCATTGTGATATGTTTATCTACTAACTACAGTCTATATCATTGCGCAAAGTGTCGCCGAATTCTGTGTCCCCAACCTCATGTCCTCTTCTTCTTAGATCCTCAGAGTAAGCTTCTGTCATAATCATTATTATTATTTTATTAAATTTTTTCACGTGATAGAGTTTTTAGGTGCGTTCGTAATTATTGAAATACGTAGCTACTATAGTCGTCATTCAAGTTAGTCTGTCTGTCTGTCCGTCTGCCCGCATATAACAGCGCAAAAACTACCCAACCGAATCGTTTTAAATTTAAAATATATAATTGTTGCATAATTTTGTCGAGTCATTTCAAATTTTATGAAAATTGGATATATAGTTTAATTACAGGGACAGTCAAAAGTTTCCCGTTACATTAGGGCCAATGGGAAAAAATTATTTCAAGTGCATTTTAATGATGTTACAGCCTTTTGAACAGAATGAAATGGATATGCACTTAGGAAGTGCACTAAAATATACATTTAGTACGATATGCGGTACAAAAAATATTTATAAAACTAGTTATAGTACGAACGCACCTCATTTGCCACGTTTGACGTGTAATTTCAAACTTTTTTATGCTAATTAGCATAATTAGACAATTTAAACTCACTTCTCACGGTCGAATTCGTTTAGATCTTCAGAATAAATTTCTGCCATGGTCAATCATGGTTTTATAGATAAATTCACGTCGCAGCGTTTTTTATGCTGGAAGCGCTGCAGGTGGAAAATTGCATAATTACGCAATTTAAACTCACATGCCACGAACGAATTTATCTCCGAAATAACCCTCTGCCACCTAAAAACGGTATATACCATTTATCTAAAACGATTTAAAGAATCAAAAACCAAAAAGGTTTTTTTTTTTTTTTTAATACATTAAATCTACCCTATATATATAAAATCCTAATGAAACGGATTTATGAAACGGATATTATGAAACGACTGAATTGAAACAAATTTATGTAACGATTCTATGAAACGACTGATTACACAACTGATTATGTTTCACGGCGATTTCTCCTGAAATACGGAATACTTTGCGATGAAATTAAAATAAAAAATCCGTATTGATCCGCAGATCTCAAAACTGGTATTAGAATTTTTAAATTCGAATTAGTTTTCGAAATATTAATTTTTTCTAATTTTATGTACTTTTCTCTAATGATGGCAACTCAAATTTTAATCATAACAGATATTTCTTTTCATATTTTAGAAAAGGTTACTATTTTAAACTAATTTGGCGACCAATTTGGCCTCCCTTAAATGTATGCTAAGATATATACCATGTTACTTTTATTCCTATTTCATTTTGTATTTCATTATTATTTTATTTAATACAAACTGAAACATTTAAAATAAATTACTTTCACTTCATTCTTTTTTTTAAACAAAACGAAAAAAAAAAAATATTAGCCACAGATGTCACATACGCACCGGTGTACCTAATTGGCGCCAAAATGGCATTATTTTGGTTGACATGGTAACCCGGCTATTGTTGTTTATTTAACAATAAATATTTATTTACTTTATTTTCTTTTTTTAAATTACATAAATATTTTTGTTCTATAGTTAATTATTTTTTTGGTTATTTTCTTTTAAAAATAATAGAAAATAATTAAAACATACGATACTACTTATAGTTATTCCGTCTACCCATTTCTCCAAATTATATAAATCGCCAAACCACTCGCCAAATTTTACAAATTGACATAATTTTTATTTTAAATAACGAAAGAACAAATAAAATAGTATAACATTAATAAATATACAGATAAAACGTCGAAATAAAAATCACTTGGTGACGTAAAGACATGTAACTTGCTTAAAGTCAAGTGAATGTGATATTTACGATCAACCAGTATTGGCATTTAATCTTATAGTTTGCTGATAGATTTTTAATCGATGGGATAACTAAGTACCAAAGTAGTACCAAAAATACATATGTAACTGGTATTCGAAAACGAGGTTTTCGCCAAATTTTCGTTAAAAAAAATCACGCAAAACCCGGTATATATGACATCTGGCCAAATATTAAATGATGTAACAAACCATGACATTTAATTTCAACTTCAAAGCAATGTTTTAATTTACCACTCGAAAAAAAGAAAAAATGCTAACTGGCGAGTTGAAAAAAAGGTATTGGCGAGATTTGCACCCGGCTAGCGTAACAGTACAAAGAATTCTTTGCGACCATGGCAACTTTTATGTAGTTTTATTCGAAAAAAAATTGATTTTTTAATCAAAATGGAAAACTTTCGGCACAGATGTCATTATACGGACCCATATTGGCGCGATTTTTTTCTGTCGTCAATGTCATATACGCAAAGGGTACTTAACTGGCGCCATAGTATCATTATTTTGCTTGACTTGGTAAGCCGGATGTTGTTGTTTATGCTGTTGATGTTTTCCCCAAATTAGCGTCGGAAAAAAATCGCGCCAATATGGGGCCGTATATGATATCTGGGCCAATCTTTCATATGAAAAGCGAAGGGATAAGAGCGTATTTATTTATGGCAGTTACATGACTTGGAATATTATAATATAGATGAAATGATGGCGATAGAATAATATTTGGCGACTTATCACCTGTACCTGGCTAACATTAAAGTACCAAAATGGCACCTGGAATATAAATAGCGAAGTGGTTCGTCCGGAACTGCTGATGATAGTCACATGACTTAGGCTATTGTTATAGAAATTGTTTTAAAATACCGGGTGACAGAGACTCGGTACACTTAATTCATTTTATTTTAGCTTCTTTTCAAATGTTTAACTGATCCTCTTTAATCAAACACGAAAACAACCGTTGGATGTCTTAACAGCAACTGATTCGTCTTTAAATTTTTGCAATCAAAGGGAATTGAATGAAACCCGTTTACAGGGTGATTAGCGTATTTTTAGATTCTGTGGTGTCTGAACGGCGGGTTGGCGAGCGTAGCTTGCAGGGGGCAAAGCCCCCTAGTTTATATATACAAATATAATGTAGATTTTTTTCCTTTTACAAAGCTTGATAAAAAATTTCAAGCAGAAAATTGCCAGACCCACGGTATGGCTTGAATTCTTAAGTAAACAAATTTAAAAAATAAAAAATATTTCTTTTTAACTTTGACATTTATTCAAATAAAACGCATTAAAAAGAAGAATTTTATTTTTCAATTATTTTGAAAAATGGATAATTTTCTATATCATTAATAACTACTATATATTTATACTTTATCATACATATATATTAATGAATAAAAGGCCAGGCAAAAAATTTTTATTGCAGAATTACCTAAAGATAAATATAATTAGAGTTTCTCCTTTCACAAAAAAGTAATAAAGGAATTTTATCAAGAAATATCATGTGTGTAATAAAGGTTTGCTGTTCTGTCTTTTATTTCTTAATACATATATACTATGACCAAATACAAGTAGGTATACTATGAAAGTTATTAATGCTATAGAAAATTTCCCATTTTTTTAATTAATTGAAAAAAAATCGTTATATTCAAAGAATATTTTTTTTTTTTTTTTTTTTTTTTTTTTTTTTACAATTTTTTACTTTAAGTTATAAAAAATCATTACGAAATATTTGGTAATAAAGTCATTTGTGCATTGTCTCACTTGCCTAATTTTAAAAAGTGTTCCATATTCCGAATTTCTACTTATTATCTGCGTTCGTAATTATATAAATACGTAGCACCAATAGTCGTCGACATGTCCGTTTGTCTGTCGGCATATAACAAGGCAATAACTACCCAACCGAATGTTTAAAAATTTATATATATAATCGTTGCAGAATTTTTCGGGTCATTTCAAATTTTATGAAAATCGAATCAAAACTTAAAAAGATGTTAATAAAAGTTTGCTTCATCTTATTAAATGCTATCATACGTAATTAATTCAATGATATTCCATGATAGGTAACGTTTCTAGGTTGCCAGGGTGATGACGTCCTATTTAAGATGGATTCCTATTAATTCCGTATTACTGAATGTAATAATATCTATAATCGTAATAAATTTGGCATTCATGAATTTTTTGCGTAAGAGTGTAACAGCTATTGCACCAAAATCCGAATATTTATAAAAGTAGTTATAGTACAAACGCACCTCATTTGCCACGTTTGACTTATAATTTGCAACTTTTTATTATTATTATAATTAGTAAATTCAAAAGAGGGCAAAAAGATAGTCAAAGGGCTGCGAAAAATTACGAAATTATCTCCAAAATATTAGATATAGACTAGAAAACAGGAATTCTGCTTTTCCAGAATTTAGTGTCACCCCCGATGGAAAAAAGTATATATATATATAGTATGAGTGTATTTTAAGTCTTAAGACTTAAAATACACTCTTTTATTTTATATAAAATGACGTTATCCGCATCCGCTGCAGAATTCCACATTTACGAATTAGTCTTAAACAACATCTATAGATATGACGTCACTGTCGCGGAATAATATACAAACACAGCAAAAGCGATGTCGTCATTCAAGAAACACGGCACAAAAAAAAAAAAAAAAAAAAAAAAAAAAAAGATTCACATGATTTTCTATCTGATGATTCACATGCCTTCATTTGTTTGTAACATTAATATGGATACTTAAAATTAAATATAGTTTATAATAGCTCCATGTTTTATCATAAATCATTCATTTATATATATATTTTTTTTCAAAATAACACGTGTTTTAATTACAATTTTTTTTTTTTGAGTTGCTATGAAAAATGGCAACAAAAAGCTATAGAAATCTACGATTTCGCAGCTATTTTTCCTTTAATTTCTACAGAAATGGAGTACTTCAATTGTCAACATTAAACAAGTGGAGTTAGAATTACAAAACAATTAATATCTCAAAAAATAAATTGAGATGCAGTTTTCAAGCAAATTGTATTTAAAAGTACTTTTTTCCCTATACGACGGTATAAAAATTGAAAATGTGCGATTCTCAAAAGTTTTAAAAATTGCAGTAGATATTATCACTATTTAACCGTAGAATGATACATCTGCTTTGTTTTATGGCTGGCTTATGTAACGGAACGTTATTATTTAGGAACGACACTTTAATTTTCCCAGAGCCCAAAAGAAATAGCATATCGAGAGTTAAAAAGCGTTTCATTTACAAGACTACTTTTTGAATTTTTAAAGATGAAAAACGATTAAAGTTTTCTTAACAACAAATTGTCATTTTGATCGTCATCCTCACTTTTTTCTTTATACATATTAACCACTCAAATAAATTGAATAAACAAAAATAATCTAACTGTATTAATAACTATTATGATTACATGTAATCATTTTATTCTGGAAACGAAATGAAACTCAAAGGGAAAAAAGTAGATTTGCATGGTTTTTTTTTCGGCAGACCGGGATAGTATCTGCCAATATGTAATAAAAAAAATATTACCTTAAATAGGTCACGTATTTCTGTAACGTTCGTCTCTTTTTATTAACAATTTATTCCAAAAATGTAATATAGTTGGAAAAACTTTTATCTGCCTAGAACTTCTAAATTATTATAAAGAAATATGTTTACATTTCTAGAAAGACATTTGTATTTCATTGTATACGAAAATGTGTTTACAAAATGCATACATTTTTTTAGTGAAATTTCCTATCTGCTTAGTGCATAAACTAACATTTATTTGGATATGCTTTGATGATTCTGTCTTTTTTTACAACTATGATAGACTATACTATATTTATACCAGACAAAATTATAAATCCCATATACCATATTCATAAATTTGGAAAAAAATAATATTTATCATTTTTTGTAAAATTTATAAATCGAATTCAATTAACTATATTAACAACTTCAGGAAAGAAGAAATTAGTTCGACTTATACACCGAATAAGTATATAGTATTTTATGTATTGTGCGTACAGTCAAACTTTCTAATACGGAATCACATGGAATGCAGTTTTTTCTTTTACACAGGTTTCCGTCTAGCAAATATAATTGTACAACTTTCTTTCTGTCAGGACCATGAAATTCCGTTATAAACACTTTCATTTTTATCAGGTTTTTCTGTACTATATTATAAACTCGTTTTTGCTTTCTTCTACATGCATAAAGAGAAATTTGTAATCGTGAACAAATTCGATTTCCATTTTTTGATGGATTTACACGTTTCGGGATGCCTTGGACTCAATTAGACTATTTTCGGAAAATGCCTACCTGTGTGTGTGTTGCGTGACACAAATTTTGTGGGCGCTCTATCTCAAGAAATAATACACAGAATTTCCTAAAACATTCATATTCTGTTAGATCTTGATGTAAATCGTCATTGATTAGGTCTGGGTATGTATCGCCTAACAGGGGACGCTTCTGTGCAGCGTGTTTCACGATTTACGCGATAGCGTTATCTCGGCATCTGTGGCAAGGAATTTCATGAAAAATCATATTCAGCTAGACTTTTGCACGTAGAGATACTTATTAGAATTCGATGATATAATCCAACTGGCGGCGCTGCTATGATACGTATTTCATTGATTTCCGGGCACTTATACGTATTATCAGGGTCAGATCAGGCACAACTCTGCCAAGCGTCAATTATACGAATTACATTAACCCTTATTTATCAGAATCTATATGTTTACTTATTATAATTACAAATTTCTTTTTTACTAGGGGACTCGGCCCCCTACGAGCTACGCTCGCCAACCCCCGTCCAGACACCGCAGACTCTAAATGCACGCTAATTTGATCGGCTTTAAAAAGATTTCGAAAGATTGAATTATAATTTAAAAAACAGTGGCGATCTCCCTATAAACGAATTTCTATTCATTTCTCTTTGATTGGGGAATTTTAACGCCAAATCCGCTGCGGTACTACTTGATTATCCCGTCGACCAATTTCGCCAAATTATATAAATCGCTAAACCACTCGCCAAATTATACAAATTGACATAATTTTTATTTTAAATAACGAAAGAACAAATAAATTAGTACAACATTAATAAAAATACAAATAAAACGTCGAAATAAAAATATCTTGATGACGTAGACACGTGTAATAACATTTCAAAATAAGCTAATATAAAAGGAATTAAGTAAACATAGTCTTTGTCTCCTGGTATTTTTAACAAAGCGAAAAGAAAGTTCTTTTAAATGAGATATTTTAAATTAATCGTTTTTAATCTGACGTAATTTTTACCAAGCTATTCTTTTTTCTTTTAAATATTCACGTGAAAATACATTTGTTAGAAATGAAAAATTATTTGCGCTTTCGCAACAAAAATAGTTGAAAAGATCCTCACAAAATATCAAATAAATGTCTAGCGCAATTTCTAAATTTAAACTGTTTTGCAATATTATTTTGTGTTCATTTTATGTATTAACTACAGTGGAACCCGGTTAAGACGCTCACGGTTAATACGCGGTCCCGCTTAATACGCGGATTTTTTCCGATCCCTTGAACATCACCTATAAGGCTAATGCAAAAATATCACGTTTAATACGCGAACGGTTAATACGCGATCCCGCTTAATACGCGAGACATTTCTGGTCCTTTAAGGCAAAAAATCACACTTAAGACGCGAATTCATTGATCAAGATGCGAATTCCTTGTCTGCTTTCCAGTATTGACAATTTATCAGATTTTTTATATTAAATTGAAAAACAGCGACTTCAAATAGTAATATTTACTTTATTTAATAACAGATTAACTAAGGCGAACATTACTAACCGGAAATAGCGGTAGATATTTGAATTTTAAAAAACCCGCTAAATTAGAAACACTGGAATTCTTTGATCCCGCGTCCTAACTTTCTGTGTTTTTCGCTTCGTGTATGTTTTCACTGTAGAGAAAGACGAATTCAGGGTACTCAGATATGTCATAAAATTAGGATTAAAGATGATTATACCTATTGTTAGTGAGGTTTTAAATGTAAGTTATATACCTAATGTGTTTTATAATGCATATTAAAGGTGATTAAAAGTAATTAAATTAAAAAAACCCAACTGCGTAAAAAGCGAACTAATTAATTATTTCTCATCAATGTGAAGCTATTTTTTATATCACTTACCTATTTTTTTATTTACTTGTATTGATTACTTTTAAGTTGTGTTTAATTATTAGTTCCTATCTATAAACACAGTTTTGATGAGGCCTATAGATGTCTATGAAGGTTAGAGTTGCAGTAAAGCTAGAGATCCTACCTACACAACTTCGAGGTTGTGTAATATTTAAACGGAGCTTCTGACTGTAAAATAGCCAATGAAACATCGTCTTCATTTTGAAAGACCTATCCAATGTTAAGCCACTCAATATGGAGCGTAAAATTTTTTTTTTTGTCTCTACCGCCATTTTTTATTTTACGGACGCCATTTTGAATTTATAAAAACAAAATCTAGTCTATAACCATCGGACGGTTAAGACGAATCGATGGAGACCTCATTCATTAAAATCCATCGAGCCGTTCGAATGTTTCGAGGGTATAAAGCAATCCACCTACCCAGATATACGCGTGAAACACATAACCTTTCTTGGCAGTCGGGTAAGAAAAAAGAAACTCGTAAAGATTAAATAAATAAGACTGAGGTTGTTTAATTCTTTTATGTTTTCTTTTCTTTTTGCTATGCTAACAATATTTTTTTACAAAAAGATTAATAAGGATAATTTTCTTTTATAATGAAAAGGTTAGATTATAATGGCACTATTATCACAAGTACAAAATATGATTTTAACAACTGGGTTGTGCTTTCAAAAGTTTAATATTTTAAATTTTTTACCTCTGCTAAAAAAAAAAAAAAAAAAAAAAAAGGCTAGCTTGAAATTAATTTTTTTATTTTTGGTTGTAAATTAGTCTAGCTTGAAATTATTTTTTTTTTGTTGTTGTTGTTGTAACGTATTAATCTACATTAAAGCCGTTTATTTTATTTATTTTTTTTTTTCAGCAGTTATTCTTAGTCGCTCCTAAAAAAATAATAATGAGTTAAAGTTGAATACAATTAAATTTCAATCTAAATATACCTAAAAGATAAAATTTTCATCCGTAAACATCTAACCGAAAGCCCTAAAGTTCATTTAGATGATTAGACGTGTAAATAAGCACAGTTTCTGCAACATTAAACAAATCACGTTTAATACGCGATCCCGCTTAATACGCGACTTTTGTCCATTCCCTTGAAACGCGTCTTAACCGGGTTCCACTGTATAATGTGACGTAAATATGGCGTAATTTCTCCTAAGACTTCTAACGCATGTTAATGAATTTATTATTTTACAATATCCTTTCCCTTTTAAAATTCATGTGTATACTTTTTATGACGTAATTTTTAATAAGGTCCTGCTTTTTGTACATAATTATTTAATTCTAATTCCAAATGATTTTTTTCTGTTTATAATAGTCACGTGTAAATAAATTTTTAATTTGAAGCAAACATTATTGTTTGCGTTGTTTATACATTTGGCAACAGTATAAATTAATACCATTTTCTAAAATAATGTAAAAAATATCTCTAGAAATGCTGAAAATTTTAATTTAAAATAGAAATAAAACCTCAAAAAATGAGTCAAAATAAAAAAAATTAATTCAATCTGCACTCTGTTAAATTCTAACGCATAAAATTATCTAAAAATGATTACACTGCCATGTATAGTTTTTGCTGCTATAAAACTTTTTTAGTGGAACCATTTTGTCCAACTTTAGCATTAAATATATCTTAAAATAATTCTTCGATTTGAAAACTGTCTGCATCAGAGTGTTTATCAAACATTTCTGTATAAAACCACCGATTTTCATATTTTTGTATGCATTATTTTTCTTAATATTAACGAAGAAAGACCTCCGGTCACAAAAAATTCAAAACCGGCGGCGGTGACAGCGGTAGTTACTTTTTTTTAGAATAGAGAGATTATAATACTAGGGGGTTCTGCCCCTGCGAGCTACGCCCGCCAATCCGCGTCCAGACTTTGAAAACGTAGTAATGTGTCTTGTTTTAAAAATATTACCAGGTTACGTAAGATTGAATGATATTATCACGAACAAAGACTATTTTCTGCTATCGTGTTGCCTTGCTTTTCCGTTTGAATGGGTCATTTTTCGGTTACAATGGCTTCATCAACCGCTGTTGCGACAGCTGACGGTTAGTTACTTTTGAAATTGATAAATAAAATCAGTTAAGCATTTGAAAATCCACTTTTATAAAATGGTTAGATTTAAAATGTCGCTGCTTCTCAGATTTTTATAGCGATGCTACGGACAATAGTCTTCCTTTGGGTTCGGCCCCACCAGTAGCCGAGAGGTTCTGCTCTCGAAGCTGGTAGACGGAAAGTGCTGGGCTCAAACCCAATCGCGCCCGTCGGCCTAATCGTTCGGAGTTTTCGTGGTTTTCTTCGAACCTTGGATTTCCAAACGTTAATACGGGTTAGGTTCCCTTAGAAAGACCCCCACGAAGGGCACCCCCCCCCTTTGGGCCTATATCCCTCGTGTTGATAATTGGCCGTCATAAACACAACCAACCAACCAACCAACCTTTGGGTTTGAATATATAAAAAAAAACTCCACCTGCTTGGGAATAATATTCTTCTCTTTTCTTAAGCGTTTGCATAAATGACGTCATTTGGAAGAATTTATTCAAAATATTTTCAATTTATGAATTAAAATAAATCCAGTTTATGATTGATTTTGTGGTTGGTTGATTTTGTGACGGCCGATTATCTACACTAGGGATATAGGCCCGAGGGGGAGTGCCCTTCGTGGGGGTCTTTCTAACGGAACCTAACCCGTATTAACGCATGGAAATCCATGGTTCGAAGAAAACCACGAAAACTCCGAACGATTAGGCCGACGGGCGCGATTGGGATCGAACCCAGCACTTCCCGTCTACCAGTTTCGAGAGCAGAACCTCTCAGCCACTGGTGGGGCTCCAGTTTATGAATTAAATTAAAATTTCTAACCGTGAGGTCCCTGGTTCGAAGCATATCGGCGGAAGTTCAAATTTTCAATTTTTTACATTTAATTGTCCGATGGCTTTAACGAAAAGAAATTTCGTATTTTTCGCCCTTTTACGAGTTTTTTGGAATTTTAATAATAATATTTTTTAATAAATGTTAACATCCTTTTTTTTTTGGCGCCATCTAATGAGTGTTTGGAAAGTGAAAGAATTAATATGGATTTTTTCGGAATTATTTCAACATTTTAAATATGTTCTAAACATTTTTTTTCTTTTAAAAAAAATTACATTTTATTTATATATCTGCTAAATTTTTGAAATTGCTGAATTTAAAAATATTTGGATTTTTTTTTTTTAATTTTATTTAAATAATTCCGTAATGGGAATTTCCGTAATCTCGGCATCTATGGGATGATATTTCTTTAAACTTCATATTCAGTTTGACATAAATTGGTCCTGATTAAGTTTGAGTGTATATCGCTCAACGGGTAACGCTCTTGTTCTGTGTTTTTCACGATTTCCGTGATAACGAGATCTTGTCATCTATGGGATGGAACTTCACCAAATTCGTTTTAGGTAGCTTTCATTACAAAGAGTCCTTCCAGCCAGTGCCGGGGGGAAGAGGTAGCTTTCATATTCCTTATTTTAAAAAAGCCAACTTATATTATTCAAACACACGAAGCTCAGTTTAGTGGAAACCGAATATAGGAGATTCAATACTAATTTTTATCAATACTAAATCATTATGTATGAGAATTTCGCGAAATTTGTCAGCTTTATCCAAGCTGCTTTTATTTAAAGTAACTTATATTTGGCTGCCAAATTCGGCAATTTCTTAAAGTGTCTGCAATTTTAAGACAACATGGTGGATGAGGCTAACCAGTGAACTTGGTCGAGAACTTAGTAATTGCTGTGCACATGTTCACTCACATCGGAATCGGTTGATATATATAAGTGCTATCGCAGGCAAAAAATCAGATTTTTTCAAAATGTCACCAACATTAGAAATTGAAACTGCTATATCTCAGCCATTTTTTAAGTTAAAGACAAACAAAAAATGCTCCTTATATCAAGGTCAAATACTTAAGAAAGAAACCTTTTTCAATTTCTGATTTGTTTTGCACCTCCTTTAAATATAATTTTTTTTCAATTTAATGGCCGCCATTCTGAAACAAGATGGCTGATGAAGCTGGCCAGCGAACTTGCTCGATATATTGATGTAAACTATCCACATGCCTTCTTACATCGAAATAGCCGAATACGTGTGTTATCGCGTGACAAATACAAGATCGTTTCAAAATGTTAGCCATGGTAGAAATTCAAAGTGCTACAATTCAACCATTTTTTAAGATATAAACAAAAGAACAAATTTTCAGAAACAAAAACTGCTCCGGAATCTTTGTATCAAGGCCATACACATAAAAAAAATCTTTTTCATTTTCCAATTTTTTAATACCTCATTTTAAATTTTAAATTTAATTTTTTTTAATGGCAACCCTTTTGAAACAAGATGGCGAATGAAGCTGGCCAAAGAACCCGGTCGAGACATTAGTATGTACTATGTACAGACCAAGTTACATCCAAATCAGTACATAAATACGCCTGTTATCGCGTGACAAAAATCAGGTCGTTTTTAAATGTCAGCCACAATAGAAATTCAAAGTGCTATAACTCAGCCATTTTTTTTTATATAGACGAAACAAAAACTGTTCCGGAATCTTTGTATTAAGGTCAAACACATACAAAAAAATCTTTTTCATTTTCCAATTTTTTGGTATCTCATTTTAAATTTTAAATTTTTAAAATTTTTTTAAATGGACGCCATTTTGAAACAAGATGGCGGAGAAAGCTGGCCAACGAACTCGGTCGACATATTTGTATGTACTATGTATACACCAAGGTACATCCGAATCTGTTCATAAATACACCTGTTATCACGTGACAAAAATCCGGACGTTTCAAAATGTCAGCCACGCTAGAAATTCAAAATGCTATAACTCAGCCACTTTTTAAGATATAGACGAAACAAAAACTGATCTCGAAACTTTTTATCAAGGTCAAACACATAAGAAAAATTATTTTTTCAATTTTCAATTTTTTGGTATCGCATTTCAAATTTAAATTTTTCTTAAAAATTTAAATGACCGCCATTTTTAAACAAGATGGCGAATGAAGCTGGCCAACGAACTCGGTCGAGACATTGGTATGTACTATGTATAAACGAAGTTACATCCAAATCGGTTCAAAAATACGCCTTTTATCGCGTGACAAAATTCAGGACGTTTCAAAATGCCAACCACGCTAGAAATTCAAAATGCTATAACTCAGCCATTTTTTAAGATATAGACGAAACAAAACCGCTCCGGAATCTTTGTATAAAGGTCAAATACATAAGAAAAAAATATGTTTTCATTTTCCAATTTTTTAATACCTCATTTTAAATTTTAAATTTAATTTTTTTTTAATGGCAAACCTTTTGAAACAAGATGGCGAATGAAGCTGGCCAACGAACCCGGTCGAGACATTAGTATGTACTATGTATAAACGAAGTTACATCCAAATCGGTTCATAAATACGCCTCTTACCGCGTGACAAAATTCAGGACGTTTCAAAATGTCAGCCACGCTAGAAATTCAAAATGCTATAACTCAGCCATTTTTTAAGATATAGACGAAACAAAAACTGCTCCGGAATCTTTGCATACAGGTCAAGTACCTAAGAAAAAAATATTTTTCCATTTTCAATTTTTTGGTACCACTTTTCAAATTTTATTATTATTTTTTTTTAATTTTAAATGGCCGCCATTTTGAAACAAAATGGCGGATGAAGCTGGCCAACGAACTCGGTCGAGACATTGGTATGTACTATGTACACACCGAATTACATCCAAATCGGTTCATAAATACGAGAGTTACAGTGTGACAAAGGTCAGTATATATATATATATATATATATATATATATATCAATTTTGAACGGAGGGTGGTTTCGGGGTCTGGGGGTCATGATCGATGAAAATATACCAAAATTTTTTGAAATCGCTTTCCTCCGAACGGCTGTAATAGGTAGCTTTTTGTAATGAAAGCTACCTAAAAGCTACCGTTCGGTTGCAGCCGTTCGGAGGAAGACGATTCCGAAAAATTTTGGTATATTTTCACCGAACATGACCCCTAGACCCCGAAACCACCCTCCGTTCAAAGTTGATATATATATATATATATAATCTTTGTCATACTGTTACTCTCGTATTTATGAGCCGATTTGGATAAAATTTCTTGTGTACATAGTACATACCAATGTCTCAACCGAGTTCGTTGGCCAGCTTCATCCGCCATTTTGTTTCAAAATGGCGGCCATTTAAATTTTTTTTTTTTTAATTTAAATTTAAAATGAGGCACAAAAAAATTAGACATTGAAAAATATTTTTTTCTTATGTGTTTGGGCTTGATACAAAGATTCTGGAGCATTTTTAGTTTCGTCTAAATCCCTAAAAAATGGCTGAGTTATAGCACTTTGAATTTCTAGCATGGCTGACATTTTGAAACGATCTGATTCTTGTCACGCGATAATACACGTATTCATGAACCGATTTGGATGTGAAAAGGAATGTGCATAGTACATAGCAATGTCTCGACCGAGTTCGTTGGCCAGCCTCATCAGCCATCTTGTTTCAAAATGGCGACCATTTAAAAAATTTAAAAAAATTTAAAATTTAAAATGAGGCACAAAAAAAATTAGACATTGAAAAATATTTTTTCTTATGTGTTTGGGCTTGATACAAAGATTCTGGAGAATTTTTAGTTTCGTTTATATCTTAAAAAATGGCTGAGTTATAGCGCTTTGAATTTCTAGCATGGCTGACATTTTGAAACGATCTAATTTTTGTCACGCGATGATATGCGTTTTTATGAACCGATTTGGATATGACAAGGCATGTGCATAGTACATAGCAATGTCTCGACCGAGTTTGTTGGCCAGCTTCATTCGCCATCTTGTTTCAAAATGTCGGCCATTTAAAAAAAAAAAATTAAATTTCAAATGAATTACAAAAAAAATTATAAATCGTAAAAGATTTTTTTCTTATGTGTTTGAGCTTGATAGGAAGATTCCGGAGCATTTTTTGTTTCGTCTATGTCTTAAAACACGGTTGAGTTATAGCACTTTGAAATTCTAGTGTGGCTGACATTTTGAAACGATCTGATTTTTGTCACGCGATAACAAGCGTATTTATGAACGGATTTGGATATAACTTGGTGTGTACATAGTGCATACCAATGTCTCGACCGAGTACGTTAACCAACATCATCCGCCATCTTGTTTCGAAATGGTGGCCATTAATTTTTTTTTAAATTTTAATTTAAAATGGGGTACAAAAAAATTAGAAATTGAAAAAGATTTTTTTCTTATGTGTTTGACCTTGATACAAAGATTTCGGAGCATTTTTCGTTTCGTCTATATCTTAAAAAATAGCTGAGTCATAGCACTTTGAATTTCTAGCATGGCTGACATTTTAAAACGATCTGATTTTTGTCACGAGATAACACGCGTATTTATGAACCGATTAGGATGTGATAAGGCATGTGCAGTGCATAGTACACAGCAATCTCTCGGCCAAGTTCGTTTGCTAACTTCATCCGCCATCTTGTTTCAAAATGGCGGCCATTTAAAAATTTAAAAAAGAATTAATTTAAAATGAGGTACAAAAAAATGAGAAATTGAAAAAGATTTTTTTCTTATGTCTTTGGGCTTGATACAAAGATTCTGGAGCATTTTTTGTTTTGCCTTTATCTAAAAAAAAGGCCGAGATATAGCAGTTTGAATTTTGACTGTGTGTGACATTTTGAAAAATCTGATTTTTTGCCTGCAACAGCACTCGTATATATCAACCGATTTAGATAAGTGATGAGTGTTTTTAGATGGGATTTAGATGAGTGAGCATGTGTACAGGAATTACTAAGGTCTCGACCAAGTTCATTGGTGAGCTTTGTTGCACCCATTACGTTCTTTTAAAATGGTGGGCTATCACCGATAATTCTGGTTAATATAATTATTAATATAATTCGGGATATCACCGAATTTGGCGAAAAAATATAAATCAGTTTAATAAAACCAGCTTTGATAACGCTGACTAATTTCGCGAAATTCTCATTCATATTCAATATTGACAAAAATTAGTATTTAATCTTCTATAATCGGGTTCCACTAATTTGAGCTCCGTGTGTTTGAATAATATAAGCTGGCTTTTAAAAAATAAGGAATATGAAAGCTACCTCTTCCTCCCGGCACTGGCCAGAAGGACTTTTAGAGGCATCATGTTCACTCTCACACACGCATATAAACCATGATTACAATACTTACCTTATATCATGTGTTCGGAAAATAATAATGCAATGGGTGTGCAACATTTACTGTTCATTTACAGGGACACAAAAAAGAACTCGATTGGATTACTGTTTGTAACCAGTAATTCTCTGAAATGCACTTCGTGAAAATTATAAACGTTATTGAGATGTGCGGTAACACATTCTTTACAGAAAATACATTCACTGTAAAACATTTGGTGTAACGTTACTCCATAAAACTGGAGGCAGCATTGCTGCCTCCAGTCTTACGGTGGTATTTAACTCATATAATTGGTGTAACATTACACAGCTCTTGTGTGAGGTTACACCATAATATTGTGAAACATTTCACAAATTTCTGTGTAAGGTTACACCACAATTGCCTGCAAACCTTCACAGTAATTGTGTGTAAAGTTACACATCAGTAGGAGTAAGGTTTCACCTAAATTTCCTGGAAGGTTACCCATTATTAGGTGTAAGTTTTCACCACATTTGTCTGGAATCTTACACAGTAATTGTTCGGAAGGTTACACATCATTAGGAGTGAGCTTTGATGGAATGGCTAAATTTTCCTTCACCTATTAATAATCATCTGGTATTAAAATATTATTTACCTAAAATAATTTTTTAACAAAATAGTAACAGCTTTTAAATGCAAAAAAGAAGAAAAAAAATTAAAAACACATTTTACTAAAAATTAGTAAATATTAATAATCAAGTCTTAAAAGCACACTTTTTATTTATTTTGCTTCAATAAATATATATATATCTTCTATAATAATAAAGAAAGAAGTTTGTGTGTGAGTGAGTGAGTGACTGAAGAGACCACTGCACGTAGAGCTACAAAATTTGGGGAAAAGGTACATCTATATATAAAGTTTTGCACCTCGAAGCCCGATTTTCGATTTTTTGATTAGATTTTTTTATGCGAATTTTTGGGATTTTTTATGTTTCGAGGCGATTTTTCCATATAAGTGAGAAGAATGTGGTTTCTTTCTTTTAACCCAATATAGTAAATTTTGCTCTCTTTTCAAAAAAGTTTATTCGGAATTCGTACAATTCGGAATTGTACAATTTAAACAATTCAAACGAACAATTTAAAAATTCGGAATTTTTAGCGAATTTTTTATGCAATTATTGAACAGCATTTAATACATTTGCATACCTATAAGGAGGTTGCCGTAGAGGGACATAGTTCTGTCGCCAAATGCAGTTAAGTTTGTCGCCAACTTGGCGGTATATCGCCAAATTTGGCGACCAAAATGAGTCGCCAAAAGTGACGCCAACTTGGCGATATTTCTAATATTTCGTCAAATTCCCACATACTTCCATTGTAAACCAATATGGATTACTTGCTTACAGAAAATCAACAAATTAAATATTTTAATGCAACAAAAACTAATATTAACTTAAGGGATTATGTTAATGATATTTAAGGGAATCCAAGTAAATTAAATTGTGAATAAAAGTAACATGATACAATGCTCAGATTATTGTATTTTATTGATATTTTCAACGAAAGGGTTGCCAGTAGTCATTTTGCCGAAAATTATAGTTGATAAATGAATTGAAATGGCTATATCCGTTATAAAATAATGTAAACAACTCGCAAATTAAAAGAAAATAACTGTTATTTGTTTAATTTAAAAAAAAAAAAGAATCAAAAATCTTTTTAATGCCAGATAAAATTTATAAAAGGAAAATATTTAATTTAAATATGAAAGGAATGTTTATAAAACTTAAAAAATAAATTAGTATGAAAGAAGCAATTTATACATTATTTGGCGATTTTTCGCTTCGCCAGGTTAATATAAATGTGCCTGAAAAAACTTGAAGAAATAAAATTTAAGTAACAGTCTTTTAGTCCTTCTTGTTTTTTAATTCAATTTAATTATCATTTTTTTGTAATTTTCCCATCGTATGTCTTACAGGAGAAAGGCTTTATTTGTGAGTTACATGCTATTTAATTATTACCTTGGTCGCCAAACAATGCAATTTTAAGCCACAAAGGCAGAAGCGTGAAATATATAAAAAGGATTTAAAATTATAACTATGTAGTCAAGTATTTAAATTTTAGTGTAAAAATGTGCCATATACACACATATTTTATAATCTTCGATAATCAAGCCACCATCAAATGACATATTTACTATATTATTGAAAGTTTTGTTGGCACAGATGTCATATACGCTCCATGGTACATAATGGCTCCAAAATGGCGTTATTTTGCCTGACATGGTAACTCGGCTATTGTTGTTTATTTATTAATAAATGGTTTATTTACTTTTATTTTCTTTTTTACAGTTATATAAACTGTTTTGTTCTATAGATATTAATTAAACTTTTGGTACAGATGTCATATTCGCCCCATATTGGCGCGATTTTTTTCGGTTGCCAATTTGGCGAAAACATCAACAGCATAAACAACATAATCCGGGTTACCACATCAAGCACTTTGGCGCAAGTTAAGTACCTGTTACCTATATGATATTGGCGACAGAAAAAAATCGCGCCAATATGGGGCGAATATGACATCTGTTCCAAACTTTTTATTATTTATTGCTATTTCCTTTTAAAACAATAGAAAATAATTTAAATATATATATGTAACTGGTATTCGAAAACGATGTTTTCACCAAATTGGCGTGAAAAAAAATCGCACCAAACCCGGTACGTATCTATGCCTAATAGTTATTTACATTATTGTGATTACTTAGTATCAGGCAACAGATTGAAGAGTATTTGGTATATTTTTAATATATGGGCTTTGGTGAGTTAGAGAAAATGGCCTTGGCGAGTGAAGTGAATTTTACGTATATTTACTGGCAAACTATTTACTTTTCATATACATATAAGCATTTTTTTTTCGATATTTATTTTATTTATTTATATAAAGAAGAGCTATTTATCTACTTTTAAATACGAACAGAAATAATTTGTGGTTCTACCTGATTATCCCATAGACCAAAAAAAAAAATATCGCCAAACTATAAGATTAAATGCCAATAATGGGTGATCGTAAATGTCAAATTTACTTGACATTAAACCCTTTACACGTGTTTGTTACGTCATCAGGTGATTTTTAATTCGATATTTACGTTTCTTCGCGATCTGCTGCAATTTGTTGACATTCCATTTTTGACTCTAAAGTAATTTCTACCTTCATTTCAATAAAGTTTATTCGGATTTCGTATAACAATTTTCGAATTTTTCGGGTATTTTGTATGTGACTTTTAGTGTAGTTTAGCGATTTTCTACCATTTTTCCACATTAGTGAAAGACGTTGATAGAAGTTGAATCAACTTTCAATCTTCAAACACAATATATATACATATATATATATTCTCTTTTTTCGCGATATATAAAATTTTTTCGCGATATCTTATTGTGATTTTCAGAGGTTTTTCGCAATTCGTGCTGTTTTTTACGTACCCGCGCAACGCCGGGCAAGTTAGCTAGTATATTATGTATTTAATATATGAAATGAAAGGGCATCATTACAAAACACAACATACTTTATTTAATTCATGGAATCGAACAGACAGTTGCCAAAACCGGAATCCAAAAGATAATGAAATATTGATGCCAAATACAAATAAGACATAACAATTTTCCCCCACTAATGGAAGAGGCATACCTGGAAAGTACATAATTTTGAAAAATAATATAACATTGAGTACTACAAAAATTTACAAAAATTCTATCATCATTTTCTAGCGTATTTAAACGAATGTCCAGTATTTGACTTATTTGAAATGAACCGTGCTCGATGTTATCTAAATATTGAACTGAATTTTTAGTGTTAGATTTTCGCTTAATAAGTTTTGATATACAGACCTTCTCAATATGGCCGTTTTTCGAACAAAATTTACACTTCAACTTATTTTTTATTCGACAGTTTGAAGTTAAATGTCTGTTTCCGCAGCGCAAGCAAATGTTGTCTAAGCCTAACTCTTTCAAGTTTAAGTTACCTTTATTTCGACTAGCTGAACGATCATTTCTTCGATGATCTTTAGAACTTGATCTCTCTCTAAACCTTTTGTTATTTTCTTTAGAATAAGCATTTGTAACTTTATATACATTAGTTGTAGAGGAACTCTTATATATTTCTTTATTTTCGATCTTTGAAGCTTCGATTGCTAAAGCAATTTCTAGAGTTTGTTCAAATGAAATATTTGATTGCTGTAAAATTTTTTCGCGAATGTCCGAATCATTTAAACCACGAATAAATTGAGCCCTTAGTAGCAGATTAATAATACCTTTAGAACAGTCAATATTTTCACAATTAGATTTAAATTCCGCGTTTTTAGAGAGTTCTTTTAAAGCAGTAACATAAGAATTTATTGACTCACCTGGATGTTATTTTCTACAAAAGAACTTATGCTGTTCAGTCAAGATATTTATTCTTTTACAAAGATGTTCTTTCAATAACTGCAGGATTTCATCATAGGTTTTTGAAGCGGGTAAATCAGGTGCGGTGATATTAGACAATAGATGGTAATATTTTGAACCCAAGCAGTTAATAAGAATCATCTTTTTTGCTTCCGTAGTTTCTGGAGAAGGATCTGTAAGTCCTTTTAGTTGATAGTAATTTTCTAGCCGTTGAACGTACTCATCAAAAGTCTCACAGGTTTCATCGTAACATTCAAAATGAAGATTTTGATTTTGAAGAAATACCTTTGATATTTGAGTGATTTTCATTTTTCTCCGGCGGCGGTGGCGATGCTGCATTTACTTTGAGTAGAAAATCATTTAGAGTTCGTATTAATTCGTGTATTTCCGTCATGGTTTATCTCGTCGCCAATTTATTATGTATTTAATATATGAAAAGAAATGGCATCATTACAAAACACAACATACTTTATTTAATTCATGGAATCAAATAGACAGTTGCCAAAACCGGAATCCAAAAGATAATGAAATATTGATGCCAAATACAAATAAGACATAATATAGTACATATATATATATATATATATATATATATATATTTCAAATTTAACCTTACACAGTAATAGTGTGTAAGGTCAGTACGGGTAAGCTTTCCAGGAATGTTGCACATTATTAGATTAACGTTTTCAACATCCATTATTCATTTGTCCTCAACACTACCTAAAAACTGGGTTAAATTTACAATTTTACATTGTTTCTTTCTATAAATTGTCTTAGTAAAAAAAAACACTAAATTGTTATTTCAAAATTTAATATATATATATATTGTCGCGTAGGTGTTGACTGACAACGAGTGAATAGAACAAGCATGAACCAACTCAAAGCTTTATTCCCCCAACTCAAGGCTACACCAGCTTAAATACACTGGAGGGGTACTTTCTCGAATGGAACATTCCAAGCTTGGAAAGTTCTAGAAATCAAACAACGATCAACACAATAATTAACATAATCATAATTAGCATATTTTCGAAGTAACTAGAAATAAACACAAAGCAAACTTTAAACCAATACGAATTTTAGGACACTTGCCTCAACGGGGATCGACCTCACTACCTGCTGGTCTGTAGTCCAGCGATTTACCTTGGAGCCATAGTTTCACACAGCAGATAATTCCAGTATCGTTATATTTAGTGGGGTGGGCCTTGATCAACCAGAAGGCTCTCCCGAGCACAGAATGCTAGTTTCGTTACATTTCCCCTTCCTTAGGAGGAAGCAGCGTCCCGCTGCAATCTAGTCTGACTTCTCGTGACAGGTCCCCTGGAATTCCTGTGCGTTTCTTCATCAGCTATTTGCTCGTTTGGATCAAAATAGGGTTTCAGCCTCAGAATATGAACTACGTCCTTTAAACTTCGTCGCCTTTTATTCTCTTCCATGCTCTCTACTTCGTATGATACATCAGATAGTCGTCGTGTGATTCGGTACGGTCCGAAATAATGCCTTAGAAGTTTTTCCGAAAGCCCAACTTTTCGTATGGGAGTAAAAACCCAGACTAAGTCTCCGATATTATAGCTGATTGGTCGATATCTTTCGTCATATCTTCGTTTGTCACTTGCTTGAGACTCGAGGATGTGAAGTCTCGCCAGCTGTCTAGCTTCCTCTGCCCTGGTGACTAGATGTTGTGCATAATTTTCGTTATATGGTTATGCGAAGTGAGGAAAGATCACATCCAGAGGAGTCTGTATATCTCTACCGTGTACGAGAAAGAAGGTATCCCAATTTCTTTGCTCAACGTCAACATACATAGACAGCATGTCGGCCAGTGTTTTGTTAAATCTTTCGGTCAGTCCATTGGTTTGTGGGTGATAGGCTGTCGTTAGAAGATGAGATGTTTGGCATAGTTGATTAATGTCTTTCAGAATATTGGATAGGAAGGAACGTCCTTGATCACTTATCATCTCTTTGGGAGCACTGTGCTTGAGTATGATTTCTTCAACTATAAATTGGGCAATTTCAGTAGCCTCAGCAGTTGGCAATGCCTTTGTAACCGTGAATCTCCTCAGGTAATCCGTGCAGACAATAATCCATCGGTTCCCGTTCCGAGTAATTGGGAAGCGTCCAAGTAAATCTATCCCAATTTTAGCGAATGGTGCATCAGGGGGCTTTATTGGATGAAGTTGTCCAGGTGGAAGTCCAGGTGGAGATTTCCGTCTTTGCCACTCTCGACAGTGTGCCACATAAAGCGTATGCTGCCATATAGTCCTGGCCAATAATACTTCCTCCTTATCCAATCATACGTTTTGGCGAATCCGAGATGACTGGCAGTTGGAGCATCATGAAGACTCGTCAGTATATCGCGACGGAGTTGTTTCGGGACTACCAAGAGCCATTGCTGTCCCATAGGGTCGTAATTTCTTTTATAGAGTACCCCGCTTCTCGTTTGGTAACCTCGGCATCCATTGCCTTTTTGGATAGTTTTAATTATGGATTTCAACTGCTTATCTTTTAGCTGTTCTTTTCCGTAGTCTGCGATGACAGCAAAGAAAGGGATTTCTCCATTGTCGTCGACTGCTGTCTCGGCAAGGGGCTTTCTTGACAGTGAGTCAGCGTCGGAATGTTTTCGACCACTCTTATAGATGACGTTGATGTCGTACTCCTGTAACCTCAAAGCCCAACGTGCAAGTCTTCCAGATGGATATTTAACATTAGCTAGCCAGCATAAAGAATGGTGGTCCGTCACTACAGTAAAGGGTTTTCCAAAAATGTACGGTCTGAATTTACTGATCGCCCAAATGACAGCAAGGCATTCTTTTTCGGTTGTAGAATAGTTCTTTTCAGCTGCGGTCAGGGATCTGGAGGCGTAGGCTATTGGTCTTTCCTTACCATCTTGATCCTGGACTAATACTGCACCGATGCCATAGCCACTAGCGTCTGTATGTATCTTCGTTTCAGCGTTTTGCAGAAAATGTCCCAAAACAGGTCCACTGGTCAGTAACTTCTTAAGCGTTGCGAAAGATTCCCTCTGCGATGTGCCCCAAGAAAACTTTGCATCTTTCTTCAATAACTCATACAAGGGCTTGGCGATATCGGCGAAATTTCTGATGAATCGTCTGTAATACGAGCACAGGCCTAGAAAACTTCGAACATCTGCAACATTTTCTGGAACAGGGAAATTTGTCACAGCAGCTGTCTTTTGTGGATCGGGATAGATCCCATGTTGATCTACTAGGTGTCCTAATATAGTCAGCTTCTTTTTGCCGAACGAGCATTTCTTGGAGTTAAGCGTCAACCCTGCCTCTTGAATACATTGCAAAACATTTCTCAGGCGTAATTGGTGCTCTTGAAAATTTGGTGCGCACACAATGATGTCGTCTAAATAGCAAAGACAGTTGTTCCATTTGAGTCCTCGCAGTTCTGCATCCATCATTCATTCGAATGTAGCGGGAGCATTGCATAACCCAAACGGCATGACTTTAAGCTCATAGAGGCCGTCTGACGTCACAAAAGCTGTCTTTTCTCGATCTTTTTCATCAAATTCTATTTGCCAATAGCCTGACTTCAAGTCCATCATAGAGAAATTCGTCGCACCGGCGAGACAATCTAAAGCATCGTCGATGCGTGGCAGCGGATAGACGTCTTTTTTAGTGACTTTCTTCAATCTTCTATAATCGACACAGAAGCGCCATTCACCGTTTTTCTTCTTCACAAGCACGACAGGAGATGACCAAGGACTGTTTGAGGGATGTATCACGTCTTCTTTTAGCATTCGTTGTACTTCATTTTCAATTATTCGTTTCTCAGTTGCTGACGTACGATAAGGTCTCTGCTTAATTGGGAGCGCTGTTACCTGTGTCAATCTTGTGCTTTACACCATTGCATCTAGATTTCCTCGCTTTTCTGTTAATGTCGAAAATATCACTATACTCTTCCAGAAGATTTAAGAGTGCGTCTACTTCTTGACTAGTTAGCTCATTATCTAACATTTCTTTAAATTTTCCCCGAATCAGTGTCTTTCTGGACTTCCGTCTTTTGGTATGTTCTTTGTCAGTATCATTCAGCGAACAGATGGAGTTATTTTCGATTACTGTTAAGCAAGCTATATTCATCCTCTTTGGTATTATCCGAGTTCCTCCAGAAAAATTCGCTACCCATATTTTACAGCAATTATTTTCTACCGTAACGATTGATGCTGGTATGGATAGCTCTCTTTCCCACATGAGAGTTTTGTTGCCAACAACCATAGCGTTATCTGCTTCTTGAATGTCTGAACTAACGGTACATATTTGCTTAGCTGAATTTGCCTCAATTTACGTAATCTGTTGCGGCAAGCAGGGAAGAATCAGATTTACATACCACTGTGTCTGGGAGAATTTCCGATAGTTGAAGCTCTTCATTCCCATAATCTATAACAGCATCAGTGGCACGGAAAAAGTCCCATCCAAGTATCATTTTATGGCTACATCGTGGAAACACAAGAAAGTCAAATGGTTTCACATTTCCATTCAAGTTGACTTTTAATACACAATGTCCTAAGGCGGCTACCGGCTTTCCAGATGCAGTCTTTCAATATAGGTCCATTTTCACTAAAGATAGGTACATTCAACTGCCTGCGAAATGCTTCAGATATAACCGAATAATCGGCACCAGAGTCGACGAGGGCTTTTACACACTGTCCATTTACGGTAACATAGGTGGAGTTTTTTTTGTGACTTGGTTATAATGTACGCCGGAGGATTTTCTTTTATTGCGGCCTCACCTCCTGCATAGGTCGCTAGAGCTAGTTTTCTCTTTAGCTCGGCGTGGAGAACGGCTAGAGCGACGTATAGGTGACTGCGACTGTCGACGGCTAGAAGAGTGACGGGGATAAGCGAACTACTTCTGAAACTTGAAGATATGGGCTGCGCATAATTCTCGTCGGAGCTGCGTAGGGAGTCAGTGTCCATACCTCGTCCCAGGATTGGATGGCCCAAGAGGTTATTTGCATCCGCGAATA